>PVKB01000184.1:0-600000 GCA_004027205.1 Ctenodactylus gundi | reverse complement strand
GCCACTTGTGCCTCTGAGATCTGCAGTGGGTTATTTAACCTCTTCAGACACTAGCTCCTAATGTGTAAAGGAGGATGATAGTTGCTCGCACTGCCTAGTGCTTCCCGCAGCTTCATGTGAGAAGACCTACAGGCAGCCCTTAAAAACCTCATAGTAAGACTGGGCCCAGCAACACAGGCCCGTAACTCCAGCACTCTGGGCAGCCGGGGCATGAGGACGACAAGTTCAAACCCAGCCTGGGAAACTTCCTGACTCAGCAAGATCCTGTCTTGAAATCAAAAATAAAATGGGCTGGGATGTAGCTCAGTGTGAAGGGTTTAGACTCAACTGCCAGTACGTAGTCAAACCAAAGCGCGCGGCTGCACTAGACACTTCATGTCTACTGTACACAGAAGAAAGAGGGAGTCATAAAAGGCATGTCCAGTTCAGGAGGCGAGGGGCTCCCGTGATGCACACATACTTGCATCTGGAGACGAAGCTTCCTGCTCCTTTCTCTCCTTTGTTCTCTGAATTCTGCATACTCGTGGACTTACAGGGCATTTGTAAGAATGCTATGACAAACTCGTTAACATGGCAAAGTGGCAGGAACACTATCGTGGGCTTCCTAACGCTAGAACAACAGATTCTCCAAACGTCAGCGTCTTGCTTTGTTTTCTCTCTTGCTCTGTCTCTTTGCATGGGCAAAAGATTTTATTATTAATGTATTTATGCATATTTACATATATATGTGTTTATGACTTTTTCTGAACCAGCTGAGAGCAACCTATGCTAGAATGCCCTTCTATTCTGATACAGTTTAGTATGCATTTCCAAAAAATAATAAGCTTTCCCACAAAACTATAGTAGAATCATAAAAAGTAGGAAACTAATATGCCACAGTGCTATTATCTAATCTACAAACCTAACTTACATCTTGCCAATTTTTTCAAGAATGTCCTTTACATCAAAAGAAAATCCAAGATGTGTTACCTTCGGTTCAACTTCTTTATATTTTATGACACTGATGGTTTTTAAGAGCATGAGACAGTTATTTTGTACAGTCTCCCCATATACAGTGTGGAAGGCCGTGGTGGCGAGTCTTAATTTTACTGAGAGGATCAGAAGACATGAGAGTGTGTTTTCTTTTCTTTATTTATCTTTTTTTCCTTCTTAGCACTAGAAGCACTAGAGACTCAACTGACTGAGCTATATCCTCAGCTCTTGTTTGATTTTTAATTTCGAGACAAAGTCTCACCCCAATCCTTTTACCTCAGCTTCCCAGGGCACTGGGATTAAGCTCAGGCCATCTCTGGGTGGGGAGGTCCACTCCTGTAATCCCATTACTCTAGGAGGCCGAGGCAGGAGGATCATAGGTACAAACCCAGACTGGGCAATTCCACGGCTTAGTGAGGCCCTACAGGATAGGAAGGAGACCCAGGGGAGGGAGGGAGGTAGAGGGAGAGCAAGGAGAAGAAGAAGAAAAAGTGATCAGGACATTGTAGGTATATGCACTGATCCCCCAGGTTAAATGCAGTGATCAGGCATCACAAATATACACTAACGAAAATAATAATCTTGAGAGAAAAAAAACTAAGCCAGTCCTACAGGATTACCGAAAAAGGAGAGGAGCTGGACATGTAGTGAGCTAAGAAGGTCTTGGGGTCCCTCCCCAGTACCACCACTGCCACCAAAAAAAGGAGATGGGTAAGTTACTTTGTGTATGCTCCTCGCTCCTTATAGGGTCACTGCTCAAAGAGTCTGGCATTTCCTGTGATCAGACCCCCGGCTGCGGGGACCCTCAGCTCTATCTCAGGGGCACATCTTCTCACGTGATGCTGTGACATTATTTTGGTTAAGACTTATCCAATGCAGTCACTGTTTTATCTTTTGTAATTAGTTACCATATGATTATGCAAATATATTACCATTTGTTAAACTTTCACTTCCTTTACCATCCATTTTTTTTTGTCTGAAGCAGTTATTATTTTGATGGTCTTCACCTCCACCCTTTTAAAACATAAGTATTGTTTCTATCCTTTAAGGAATATTTTTCTCAGCAATGAATTTAATAATGAGACTTGCCAATGTCACTATATTTTAAAGCATTCTTCCAAGGAGCAAGCTCGTACTTGGGGTCAGTTGGTGGCAAGGACCTCAACATAGAGTAGGGGGGGAAACAACATTAAAAATTCATTTTATTCCCCAAAATTGAATAAGAAAGCCCTTTCACTTCTGGTTTCAACATAGCATTGATCCTCTCTCTCTCTCTCTCTCTCTCTCTCTCTCTCTCTCTCTCACACACACACACACACACACACACACTTTCTCTCTCTCTTTCCCACTCTATCTCATAACTAATTATTGAATGGGCCTGGGAAATAGGCCTATTATCCCAGTGTGCTAGGAGGTGGAGGGAGGAAGACTGCAAGTTTGAGTCCATCCTGAACAACTTTGCAACTTAGCAGACTGGGTCTCAAATAAAAATAAAACATGGTCTGTGGATGTAGCTCAGTGTCAAGGTCCTGGCTTTGAGCCCCAGTACCACAAAAATAAACAAACAAACAAATAAATAAAGTAACTATAAGTAGCAGAAAACTGAAGAAAAAATTGTCCATACTCAGAATCTACCACAATTTGTAGACTGTTTGCAGCCATTTTTTATTTGTTCTTGCGTCTTACTGTTTATATACTAAAATACAATAAAATATATTGTACATAAAATCACATTTTTAATAAAATGTTAAGCATTTTCAATTGCTAAGTTTTTCTGCTTAAGTGTATTTTAATGGATGCCTTTTGCAAACATGCTATATCTAATTCAGCTCACTGTTCATACTTTAAAACCCAGATTGTTTATATTTCCACTATTTTATAATGCAGGGCAAACATACATGCATATGCAAAATTCCACTGAGAATATGACCTGAATGACCTGTGACTGAGTGAAAGGCTATAGATTCATACCACCAAGTGAACTTAACCGAAAGGTTTCACCAAGCTGGGCCCAGTGGCACAAGCCTATAATCCCAAAACCCTGCAAGACTGAGGCTCTAGAAGGATCACAAACTTAACCCATTCTGGGCAACTCAGAGACCTTGCTTCAAAATCAAAAATAAAAATGGACCAGGGACATAGTTGTGTGAAAGCTCTGGGTTCTACTCCCAGTACCATGAAAACAAAAAACCCCCAAAACCTCAAATGAATGGCCAGTTGTGCCAGGGATGCCCCAGTAGGCTCACCCCTGGGGGATGCAAGACTTCTGCAGAACAGAATGTTAGGACCACCACACTGTCATACTGTGGCTTAAGGGGCCTGTATCAACCCCCTCTCCTCTGTGTCATCTGGGAAGGTCACCATTCTGCCTCCTGGGCCTCTGCTCTTTGCCCACTTTCCTTTTCCGGGCTTCATATCATTAATCACTTGCATGTTGCATCCCACCTTAGCTCTCGCTTCTCAGAAGCCCTGCAAAAACCCAGATCCTAAGTGGTTTGTTCTGTGAACAGAAAAGTCCAGCAGTTTTATCGTCCTCTTGGACATGTCAATTGAATGACAATTTTATTTTTGAGGCCCATGACTTCAAATGATGAAAAACATAAACTATTTAGACCATGAAATTACAGAAACAGGCCCTGTGGTGTTCCACCAACAAAGGCCCCGTGCCTGGTGCTGCCTGCTGGGGTCCTGACTGTCACAGTGTGGGGGACTGGGCAGGCACTCTGTCTTCACTTTAAAACAAAGAACAAACAGAAGTCTTAGAGAGCGCAGGTGCCATGTGCAGTTTCAGAAGTCAGGGCAGAAGCAGGCCTAGAGCTTCGCAAGTCACTTTTTCCCTCTGGGACAAAATACGTGACTCCCACAACTGAAAAGAGGAGAGGTGTATTTGGCTCGTGGTTTTCAGAAGCTTCAGTCAATACATGGTTTGCTCCAATGCAGAAAGAAATGGCCAAGGGAAGGTGTTCACCCCGTAGCAGCCAGGAAACATCAGAGACGGGGAACAGCTGGAGATAAGAACACACCCTTGGAGAAAGTGTTACCATGGATGAGATGAAGCTTGCTCAGAGAGCACTTTGGGGAACTGAGTATTTACGGACATTTAAAAAAGACTCTGGGGTAGGACAGTTAGGTTGAATACAAGCAGGTATATCGTGTGCATGTCAGACATGCCCGGAGTCCCTCCCAGGTCCCAGATCCTCGCACAGATTTGTACTCCTCTGAGAACCGCCCCGAAGCCATCCTAGCTAGGCCTAGGTCTGTCTAGTGCGTATCAGACCCGCAGGCCACCCCAGGCCTAGGTCTACTGGGAGGCATGCTGGATCTCAGCCTGAAGCCCTACTGGGCCAAGCCATCCATCCAGAGGCTGCCAGGCACAGCTGGAAACAACTCAAGAGCAAAGAGGAGACCCCGAGGATCAGCAGCTGATTAGAACTTAACAGAGTCATAGACTCAGCACCTTAAAATAATACAGGGAAGAAACTAATTTTTTATTTTATTATTTTGTGTTTTGATCTGTGTTCTGTCAGGTTTTTGTTGCTGCCGTCATCACTGTTGTTGCTTCGTTCTTGCATGTCTTTTTCTTTGGTTTAGCTTCTTATTTTTCCTGAAATTGACCAAGTTTCCTTAATTTTTTCTTCTTTACTTCTTTGTATTCTTTCTTTTCTCCTTTCTTTTTTCTCCTAGTGTTTATGTCCTTTTCCATCTCCTTTCTTTCCACCTCCTTCTGTCTATCTAATAGTTCTTGAATCCCTCCTCCAATTTATTGACTATCTATGCATAGTGTTATAAATCTTTCTACGGATCTGGAAGTGACACGCTCTCACGTCACTCATAGTTCTCGCTGATTCACCTGAATCTTGCTTGCAGTGTCCTTCTCTCTCTGTTGCCCTCTGACTAGGGAAGGAGCACTGACAGATCACTCACTCTCATGGGGAAACTCCTCTGCTTTCTGTTGTATACCTAAAGTTACCTTTCAATCACAGTCTGATTTCCCCTTACTCCAATTCTCCTTACAAGTAGAACTGTTGAGAATCCATCATTTACAACTGTATAGACAGCCTATTTGAGACTTACTATCTCACTATATTAGCCAGTAATTAATTAGTAACACAGTTTGTGCACATATATAAATCATGGATTCTCAACAGCGCAGGAGCAAACTGAGGACAGAGCAAAAGGCTTAAGGGACATCTTCAATGAAATTATGGAAGAAATTTTCCCAAATCTAAGGAAAGAAATGAACACTGAACTACTGCAGGCATACAGAACTTCAAACAACTGTGACCAGAAAAGAACATACCCGTGACATATCATCATTAAAATCATAGAGACCCAACACAAAGACAGAATATTAAAAGCTGTAATACAAAATTGGTGGGTACTTACAAAGATAAGCCCATCAGGATAATCACAGATTTCTCAACATAAACCCTAAAGGCCAGGAGATTATGAAGCAATAACATCCAAGTGCTAAGAGAGCATACATGCCAACCCAGACTGCTATCTCCAGCAAAATCATCTCTCAAAATGAGGGAAAAATTAAAAATTTCCATAATAAAGAAAACCTAAAGAAGTTCATATCACCAGACCAGCATTGCGGGAAATACTTAAAGGAATCTTAGACAGAGAAAGAGAGACCAACAGTACCAAAGACTCCAGAGAAAAGGAAGCAACAGAAAGAGGAGAAAGAAGAGATAAGATAGTGGGTCAAGCAAATAATACTGCAGTATCATAAAGATGGCAGCACATAGCAAACATATCTCCATAGTAACCCTGAATGTTATTGGTGTTAACTCACCTATCAAAAGACACAGACTGGCGGACTGAATCAAAAATAAAAGACACAATTTGCTGCTTATAAGAGACACACTTCACCCAGGAAGAAACAAACACAATGAAAACAAAAGAATTTAATATTTCATGCAACAGGACCTAGGAAACAAGCAGGAGTAAGTATATTATTCTCAGACACATCAGACTTCAAGCCAGAAAGCCAGAACAGATGAGGACAGACAAAGATGGACACTATATACTGGCTATGGGAACCATACAACATGAGGGAGTCACAATCATTAACATATGTGCTCCCAACTCTGGAGCACCCAATTATGTAAAACAAATATTGGACATGAAAGGACATGTAGGTCCTCATACAACCATAGCGGGGGACTTTAATAGTCAACTATCACTGATAGACAGGTCAATTACACAGAAAATCCAAAGAAATACTACAGTTAAACGACACAATGGAAAACTTGGGCTCAACAGGTATTTATAGAGTGTTCCACCGAACATCAACAGAATACATTTTCTTCTCAACAGCACATGGACATTTTCTAAAATAGACCATATTGTAGACCATAAAACATACTTAAATAAGTATAAAGGAGTTGAAATAATTCCTCCTTACTCTCAGGTCATACTGTAATAAAACTGGAAGTCAACAGCAAAAAAAAAAAAAAGCAGAAAATATACAAATACATGGAGACTAAATAACTTACGGCTGAATAAACAATGGGTCACAAAAGAAATCAGGGAAGAATAAAAAACTTCCTAGAGTCAAGTGATGAAGAAAGCACATCACATCAGAACTTACATGACACAAGGAAAGTGGGTCTAAGAGGGAAATTCACAGCCAGAAATGCACGCATCAAAAGAACAGAGGAATCTCAAGTAAACAATCAAATGATGCACCTTGTGTTTCTAGAGAAACAAAAACAATCTAAATCAAAAAGTAACAGAAGAAATTATGAAGATCAGAGCAGAAATTAATGAAACTGAAACTAACAAAATTGTTTTCATATTAACAAAAAAAATCAACAAATCAAAGAGCTGGTTCTTCAAAAGAATAAATAAGATTGATAAGCCTTTAGCTAAACTAACCAAAAGAAGGAAAGAGAGAACACACATCAATGCAATTAGAGACAAAAAGGGTGCAATTACAACTGACACTGCAGAAATTTAAAAAATTAGAAGGAACTATTTTTGAAGACTTATATTCCAACAAATTAGAGAACTAGAAGAAATGGACAGCTTTCTAGACATATACAAAATATCAAAATTGAACCAAGAAGACATAAAATCCTGGAATAGTCTCATTACACACACAGAAATCAAAGCAGTAATAAAGTCTTTACCCACAAAGAAAAGCCCAGGACAAGATGGATTCACAGCAGAGTTTTAGTATTTCAGGGAAGAGTTAACTCCAATGATGCTCAAGCTGTTCCATGAAGTTGAAAGAGAAATAATACTACCAAACTCATTACTGGAGGCTACCATCACATCACCCTAGGGCCAAAATCAGCCAAAGACTTAATCCAGAAGGAAAATTATGGACTAACCACCTTAATGAATATAGATATGGAAATTCTCAGTAAGATTCTGGCAAATAGAATCCAACAAGTAACCAGAAAGATTATACACCATGATCAAGTGGGCTCCATTCCTGGGATGCAAGGCTGGTTCAACATATGTAAATCAATCCATGTAATACATCACATCAACAAAAGCAAAAACCAAAAACCCATGATCATCTCAATCGATGCAGAGAAGGCCTTTAATAAGATCCAACATCCATTCATGATAAAACAAACCCTGAGGAAAATAGGTATAGAAGGGCCTTATCTCAAACTGATAGAAGCCATACACGCTGAATCTGCTACAAATATCATAGAAAATGATGAGGAACTGAAAATATTTCTCCTTAAATCAGGAACATAACAAGGTTATCCACTTTCACCACTTTTATTCAACATAGTCCTTGAAATCCTTGTTATAGCAATAAGGCAAGAAAGTGAAATAAAGGGAATAAGCATCAGAAAGGAGGAAGTCAAACTATCCTTATTTGCAGATGACATTTTTATCTACATAGAAGAACCCAAAAACTTCACTAGGAAACACTTAGAAATAATAAACAAATTCAGCCAAATCACAGGCTACAAAATCAATATCAAAAATTTCTATAGCATTCCTCTACATTAACAATGAACTTACTGAGAAGAAGCTCAGAAGAATAATTCCATGCACAATAGACCACCACAAAATTAAATATCTAGGAATAAAAGCAACCAAGGAAGTGAAAAACTATATTACATTGAAGAAAGAATTTCAAGACATCAGAAAATTGAAAGACATCCCCTGTTCTTGGAAAGGAAGAATTAATATAGTCAAAATGACTATACTGCCCAAATTTATATAATACAGATTTAATGCAGTTTCTATTAAAATACCAACAACTTTTTCCCCAGAACTAGAAAAAAACAATCCTTAAATTCATATGGAACCAAGGGAGACCGAGAACAGCCAAAGCAATCCTCAGCAACAAGACAAAGGCAGGAGGCATTACTATTCCAGACATCAGGATATACTACAAAGCAACAGTTACAAAAATGATGGTACTAGCACAAAAAAGAGAGGCTGACCAGTGAAATGGAACTGAGGATACAGAGATAAACTCAAATACCCTGAAATACCTGATCTTTGATAAAGGAGCCAAAGGCATACAATGGAAAAAGGACAGCCTCTTCAACAAATGGTACACTGGGAAAATTGGACATCTACAAGCAGAAGAATGAATCTAGATACACACATGTTATCATGCACCAAAATTAAATCAAAGTGAATCAAAGACCTAGACATTAAAACTGAACCACTGAACCTTCTGCAAGAAAAATTAGGCAAAAATCTAAACAATATAGGTGTAGGCAAGGACTTTCTTAACAAGACACTGAAAAACAAAAGAAATAGCTCCCAGGCTTAACAGATGGGACTAATTCAAATTAAAATATTTTGCATGGCAAAAGAAATTATCAACAGAATAAAGAGAGAAATGAAAGAATGGAAAAAAAATATTCTCCACCTATATCTCAGACAGGAGGTTCATAACTAAAATATACAAGGAATTGAAGAAGAAAATTAAGCCCCTAAAGATCAAAGATCCAATTGAAAAATGGGCAATGGAAATGAACCGGCAGTTCTCAGATGAAGAAATTCAAAGGAATTCAAATGGCTAGTAAATACATGAAAAAGTGTTCAACATCTTTAGCCATTAGCAAAATGCAAATCTAAACACCACTAAGAGATCATTCTCAGGGAGAATGGCGTATATCAAGAACTCAAGCAGCAATCAGTACTGGCGATATCATGGGGGGGAAAGGAACCCTCCTGCACTGCTGGTGGGAATGTAAACTGGTACAACCACTATGGAAAGCAGGATGGAAGTTTCTTAAAAGACTGGAAATAAATATCCCCTTAGATCCAGTGATACCTCTTCTGGGAATTTTTCCAAAAGACTTAAAAACATCATATAACAGAGATACATGAGTACCCATGTTCACAGCAGCACAACTAACAGTAGCTAAAAATGTGGAAGACACCAGAATACCCATCAACAGACCAGTGGATACATAAAATGTGGCATTTTTATAAAATGCAACACTCCTCGCCTATAAAAACAGATAGGTTGGAGGCTTTTGTAGGTAAATGGATGCAACTTGAGATCATCATGCTCAGTGAAGTGAGTCAGATGCAGAAGGTTAAATATTGAATGGTTTCTCTAATACGAGAAACTCTGATCACAATCATTTCACAGAACTAAGTGGGGGGGCAGATAATGGGAAGCAGTCAGAAGGGAGAGGGCATGGGAGGGTAGAAAAGGGAGAGAGAAAGGATTTGTAATTTTGCTGCGATATGTATGTGTGCAAAATACTCAATATCAATGCAAATGTTATGTATTGCATATATACATATCCATAAAATGAGGGAAAATAGAACACACCCTTCCAGGCCACATCCCCAGTGAACACATCAACCCACGCCCCATCTCCTAAAAGCACATCCAGCCGTGAACTTGTCCACGAATGTGCCCACTGATGAGCACATGCACCCCTCGAATCCAGTCACCTTCCAGACAAAGGAAACTTCTGGGAAACATTTTGATACAAACCATAAAATATCTTTTGAATTTTTAGTCAAAATTTTTCTATTTTATCACCAGTGTTCACTCAATTCATATCAAATTTGTGATTATTATTTGGTTTATGACACAAAACATAGTATTTGGCAGCACTTTGACTTTCCATGAAGGAACCTAAAAATTATTTAATAAAATACAAATCAAAACTCTACTCAACAATCAGTATATCCTATGCATATTTCATATTGATTTCATGAAAAAATTAAGAGAATTTTCTATTATTATTTTGTGTGTGTGTTTGGTACTGGAGATCAAGCCCAGGGCCTTCACATTGAACTAAACTTCCAGGAAATTTTTGTTTCTGATTTTGAGGCAGGCTGTCACTAAGTTACCCAGGCTAGGCTTGAACTTGCCCAGGCAGAGGACTGGTACTATAGACCTTTCACTGGGTTTTGTTTAATTAACTTTTATATTTATATAAGTAAATCCTCATTACTCTAAAAAAGAGTTCCTCACACTCCAGAAATAAAATTTTATGTTTGGAATATTTACCTCCATAAGTACACATGGCTCTATGCATCTGATGTAATTACTCTGTAATATTTCATCAAGGTTTATTCTATACTTGCTTATTCTCCTACAGATGAACATTTTTAAGGTTATTGTCAATATTTTTGTTTTGCATATATATATATATATATATATATATATATATATATATATATATATATGTTTTTTTGAGATATGGTCTCATTCTGCAGTCCAGGTTGGTCCTGAACTCACTACAGAGCCCAGGCTGGCCTTGGACTCACGGAAATCCTCCTGCCTCAGCCTCCCAAGTGCTGGGATTACAAGCATGTGTCACCATGCCCAGTTTATGTGGTGCTGGGGAATTGAACTCAGGTACTTAGGGCTTGACTTAGTGCTTGCTAGGCAAGCACTTTAACCACTGAGCAATTCCTCCAGCCCTGTTTTGCTGTTATAAACACTGTTTCTTTCTTACTTACAAACCCATTACACACAGACACAAGAGGTGGGGGAAGCTCACACAGGTGCAGGTTCACTGGTACCGTAAGCCAGCTCGTCTCCCATGTGCCAGTCAGCACGGTGCTCACAAAGGGAAGGGCCCCAGGCATCCCTCACCAACCTCAGCTCGGTTCCCACAGTTCCACTTTACTGCCAGTACTTGCCACAGTTAGCTACTGTTTTTAACTTAATGGATGTGAAACAGCGTATCACTGTAGGCTTAATTTATTTCTCTTATAAGCAGTACCTATTATTTCACTCTCCACTTACGGTTTTATTTTTGTTTTGTTTTATGTATGTATGTGTCCACTTATTCTTTCATTCATTTGATACTGGGGATTAAGCCTGAGGACCTCACTCTAGGCTACATTCCCAGCCCCCACCTCTTTCTTAATTTTGTATTTTGAAACAGGGTCTCACTAAGTAGTCCAGGCTAGGCTTGAACTTGTGATTCTCCTTGATCTGCCTCCCAGAGTGCTGGGATTACAGGCCTGTACCAGTATGGCAGCCAGCTTTAACTTTTAAAAACAGGCCATCCACCAGTTGGATAGCTCTGCAAGTCACATGATCCTCCTCAGCCCACTGCCTGGCCCTGGCCAAACTTCCCAAGTGCCACTATCAGGTCTTCCTCCACCTTCATTCACCCTCAGACTGACATTTCTGCTAAAGGTATTTACCTGACATTTTAGCCATGTTATTTCTTAGGGTATTCTCAATGGTCCACACTGCCTACAGGATAAAATCAAAACTTGCCAGCACAACAAAGTCATCCTTCACAGGACACTAGGTGACATGTGAAGTGTGGCCCAAGCCCCGGGAGTTGGTGTCAGAACTCACTGCAGAAGTCTCCCTCAGTTCCAAGAGAGGTCTAGCCCAATCAGCTGAGACCGAGTCAACTTCCTCCCCTTAAAAGAATCTTTCTCTATACACCTCCTAATCCTGCCTGGGTTCTTATTCCAAATCAATGGACCTCGTAAAACATGTCATTATATTTTCCTATGGACTTTGCTCCAACTATCATCAAACCAGAAGACCACTGTGGCTTTAAAAGCCTACCAGGAAAATGTCCTTGGATATAAATACTGTCCAAAGCAATGTTTGCCATACCTAGGATACTTTGATTGTCACTTAGCACACAGCAATTAGGATTATTTCTTAAGCTCTACTACATCCTATTCTAGCATCTTTCTCTACCAAACCATATTATCAAGTCCCAATTTACTTTTAGAGACAGGATCTCATGAAGTTGCTAAATTGCCCAAGCTGGGCTGGAACTTGCAATTCTCCTGCCTCAGCCTCCCAGAGTATTGGGACTGTAAGCATGCACTACCGGGCCCAGCTTCAAGTCCCAATATTATTGAGGACAGGAATCCCCAAAACATCAAGCTGTGGACTGAAACCACTCCCATGGCCCTGGAAGGACCAGACTGCTGGACCATGGGCCACTGGGACAGATTAGATTCTAATGCCTCTGCTGATCTGACAGGAGGCAGACCTTTGTTCCACTGGTCCTTGGGATAATGGTCTTCAACTACACCTGTACCTGGTGTCAAACAGGTTACGGACCCCTATCTAACACTATCTCTTCAAGACATGGCATCTTTAATCCATTTTCAAATCCCTAATACAACCAGTCTTCATATAACAGAGATACATGTATACTCATGTTCATAGCAGCACAACTAACAATAGCTAAAATGTGGAAGACACCAAAATACCCATCAACAGACCATTTTATAAAAAACACCTTGAGCTTTGAAAAGGAGTCAATGTTACGAGGATGCTCAAGGTGACCCACTGCTGTTGCATGTGAAGAGAAGAGAGGCCTCCTGGCTCCTCTCCCTGTCCTCTGAATCAGGAGCAACAATTCTATCTGTGGTCTAAATATATCTTCTGTTAAATAGCTCAACATCGTGATATCGATTTTTTAAGTTAAAAATACAAGGCAAACTATCAGTGTCTATAAAATTCTGCTGGTAAGGCTTCAAAATCCTTGTTGATGCAGACTTTGCAGGGCCATTTATACAAGTCTCTACCAAAGCAGAATATAAAACTGTTTCTGATACCAAGGTGGTGCCCATGTGTCCCCTATGCCCCCTGTGTACCAGAAAAGTTTCACTGCCTGTCTGCCAAGCTGAGAGTCGCTTCCTGTGGGACATTCTTTGTTACCCAGTCCCATAAGGAGCAGGTACTGACGGCCATGTTTGCTCGAAATGACTTCTGAGTAAAAGGTGACTTCCAGAGATAACGTAGTGCAGCCAGTTAGCTAGTCACTGACCAAAACAAAGTCCTTTCCTGACGACTTTATTTGCCAGGGGCAGGGGGTGGGAGGGAAGGGGTGGAACGGGTGGTATACTGATGATGAAGTGAGAGCCTTCACACTGAGCTATATTCCCGGCTCATTTTTATTTTATGTTTTTTAATACTTTTTTGAGACAGGGTCTTGCTCTGTAGCCCAAGCTGATTCTAAACTCTCCATGGAGCCTAGGCTGGCCTTGGACTCATAGTAATCCTCCTGCCTCAGCTTCCTGAGTGCTGGGATTACAGGCATGTGCCACCATGCCCGGCTTAAGGTGGTCCTGGGGAATCAAACTCAGGTATTTAGAGCGTGACTTAGTGCTTGCTAAGCAGGTTCTTTAACCGCTGAGCCATTTCTCCAGCCCCATGCTTTTAAAATTTTAAGATAGTTCTTGCTAAGGTGCCCAAGCTGGGCTCAAATTTGTGATCCTTGGCCTCTCAGAGCAATGGTATTACAGACCTGGGCCACAAGACCTATGCCATGATGATTCCAAAAAATGTGAATGGAGGGTTTTTGTTGTGTGAAGTTCCCAAATCTCAGGCCAAGGGCCACATGAGGACAATGGACAAATGATAAAATGTGGAAAAAGCCAACAAGAGATATCTAGGCCCTTATAATTTTTCTAATGAATCAGTCTGTGATATAATTCCACAACAGTTCTCCCTCTCCAATCCTCCCACCTTCTTGGAGTAATTTAAATCAGCTCAAGTGGGTTCTTCTTCCTACAGCCAGCGGTTCCAGATGGAGCACGACACACCCTCCTTTTTAGGATACTGCAATTTGCCTACAGACAGAAGAAGCCACAGTACGGCTCCTAAACATGATACAAACATTCAACTCGTGTCCACCATCTACTCCTGTGTTTTCAGAAGGCAGAAATGTGCTCCTTATTTGTTGTCTATACTCCCAGGAGAGCTTCCATGAGCTGAAGTCACAGGTGTATTTTTCACAGATAACTGAGACTCAATTATAAAGTACATGATGGATTCAGAATCATAATTTTTACATAAATAGCCTGTGAAACAAAATTTGGAGAAATGAGGAAGGCAAGTGCATCTCTAATATTCTTTGAGTTTGAATTTAATGTCTTTTTATGAGAGAAGAGCGGACGGGGCAGCATAATTGGCACTAAGCTAGTGTCATTAACATGCGTATCTGATCTAGGAATGGATACCGTGACGAGAGAAGGAAATACAAAATGGTGTCACGGCTGGTCCCAGTCGTGCACACTTGTAATCCCATACTCTGGGAGGTTGAGGCAGGAGGACCACAAGTTCAAGTCCAGGCTGAGCAACCAACAACGTAGTGAGACCTTGCCTCAAAATACAAAATTGAAAAATGACTGGGGATCTAGTTTAATGCAAAGGGCCTGAGCTTGATCTCTAGTACCACAGAAATAATATAAATAAATAAATAAAGTAGTGCCTCAACCTACTGCATAACAAGTATCCGCCCTCCCTGCCAGTCATTGGGAGAAGGTTTTCAACTGAACTGGTCCCTAGTGTCAGAAAGGCTGGAGACCACACTGTTCAAGAGAGTATGTTCACCCAGTCACAGGTTCTTTTCACTAGCACACCTCTGCTTGCCTTTAGCAGGGGCAAACTCAGCACAATCTTAAAGTACCCTTGGCTAGAACTCAGGAAGACTATAACTCAGAGTCTGACGTTAAGTGAAATTAAAGTCTGTTAGCCAGATTTGAATGACTGTATCAAATACTCAAGATAACCAACTTAAAAAGAAAAAGGGTTGTTTTGGCACATGGTTTTAGAAGTGTCAGCCATGGCTGCTTGATCCCATGGCTTTGGGCATGTGGCAGCACACTCCTGCCACCTCATGACTAGGAAGCCAAAGACACAAAGAGTAAGAGGTTGGGGTCCCAAAAATCCCCTCTGAAAGCATGCTCCTAACTGAGGCAGGATGCTCACTCACTGAAAAAGTAAACCTAGAGAGAAAAACAAATAAATATTTGTAATTGTCATGGTTTGGATCTGGAGTGTCCCCCAAAGTCTCATGTTTTTATTGATACTGTGTACTGTTGGGAGGTGGGGCCTGGCTGGAAAAGGCAGATGAGCTTGACTTTGAGGGGTATGTGCTGGTTCTGCTCTTTTCCCCAGTCTGCTTCCCCCCACCCCATTTTATTGATATGTGTAAGTGCAAAATTTAAGGTTTACAATGAAGTTTAGCATTTTGTGCACCTACGCATCTTGTCAAGGTGACAAGTATTTTCCCATTCTTCTTTTGTCCCACCCCCTACCCACCCCTCTATCCCTCCCCACCCTACCCCCGAGTCTACTTTTGTTCCATCATGCTGTAAGGATCTGTCTCCTGGCCTCACCATGTGATTCCACCATTTTTCAGC
This sequence comes from Ctenodactylus gundi, assembly GCA_004027205.1. Taxonomy (NCBI): domain Eukaryota; kingdom Metazoa; phylum Chordata; class Mammalia; order Rodentia; family Ctenodactylidae; genus Ctenodactylus; species Ctenodactylus gundi. The sequence goes on along the minus strand of PVKB01000184.1, from coordinate 584,430 downwards.
GGCCCACCTGTGAAATTGGTACGTTGTTGTGACTTTACCTGACCATGTGGTTTGGAAGCCTTTCACACTGGTTTGTGGGAAAAAATTTAAAAGGTCTGAGGATGCCGGCTACAAAAGTCTTACAGTGCTCTGGGCCTATCTTGATGGGAGATGAGATTCTGGTCAAAACTCAAGAGACCAAAATGCTGATAAGTGAATTAAAAGGCCAGGCTCACAAAGTCTCCGATGGAAAGGGGAACTGTATTGGCAAGTAGTCCAAAACCACGTGCTACGCTCTGGGAAACAGCAGGTCAACATTTTTCCCTTGTCCAGAGACTTTGCCTAAAACTGAGATTAAGGGCAGTGGACTACTTAATCTGGTGGAGAAAATCTCAAGGCGGCCCAATATCCAGGCTGTCACTTGGCTGCTGTTTGCAGCTTTTAGCCAGCTCGATGACAAAAATAGGATAAAACGGCAGAAAAAAATAATATAAGAGGTTTACTGTGCCAAGCCAAAATGGCCTGCAGTGGTGGGGCCAAAAACACAGGAAGCTTTAAAAAAATTAACATTAAAAAAGCCAAGTACTTACCATCAGGACTACAAAAAAGATGTCTTGATGGCATCTCCAAAGACTGTAAGACCCCAGCCTTTACGGTCTCAAGGGTTGAGAGTCAAAAGACTTTGCTCTGAGAAGTGTACCCCAGAGCCAAATATATATATATATGTTTGCCAAAGATCATCTACCTGGAGTTCAACCTTCTAAAAACTCAGAGATCTCAGCAGTATTTGTCTGAGGAAGCCATGCTGCTGCTCAAGCCAGTGGCAGACATTGGTGATGTCCACATGGTCCTGGCTTTACAGGCTTTCAGGGTGCAAGAGTTGTGGGGTCACAGAGGTTTCCACCCAGATATCAGAGAAAGGCCTTGGAGGCCTTTATATATATATATATATATATATATATATATATATATATATATATATACACACACACACACACACACACACACACATACATACAGAGAGAGAGAGAGAGAGAGAGAGAAAGAGAGAGAGAGAGAGAGAGCCTAAGATACAGTAAAAAACTCCAAAGTTCAAAAAAGTCAAAAGCACGGATCATCGCAGGCTGTGAGTGGATTTAGCCCAAAACAAGAAAGATGAAGGTTGCATCCCCCTGTGGAGTCCCTGTCTTGCTTACTCCAGCTGCTGGACTTGGGACTCCAGAATTTAACTCTTGCCCTGCTGGATTTAAAACTTGTTTGGGTCCAGTTGCCTTTTATCCTCATTCCTCCCTTTTGGAATGGGAATGCTTACCCTGCGCCATTGTATGTTAAAAGTGCTGAACTCTTTTTGTTTAAACAGAAACTCACAGCTGAGGGTTTGCCTTATATCAGAGGAGACTTTAAACTTGAACTTTTAAAACAGGGCTGAAACTGGTAAGACTTTGGGAACTCATAAAAAAGGACTAAATGGGGCCGGGCAGAATGTCATGGTTTGGATCTGGAGCGTTCCCCAAAAGCCTCATGTTCCTATGGATACTGTGCATTGTTGGGAGGTGGGGTCTGGCTGGAAGGAGCGGGTGCTTAGGGGTTGAACGGGAGGGGCGTGTGCTGGTTTCACCCTTCCTCCCAGACTTGTCTCTGTTCTGCCATGTTGTAAGGATTTCCGTCTCCCTGAGCACCAGCTCTGACTCTGGCTCTAGTTGTGGCCCCGTCATGTGATTCCACTATTTTCCAGCTGCCCAATAAATGGACTGTGACTTTTTGAAATTGTGAGCTACAATAAATCTTTTCTCTTTAAAGTTGTTCATGTCGAATATTGAATCACAGAAATAAAAAAGTAACTGAGACAGTAATACAAAAGAAAATTATGAACCCATTTTTATGGAAGAAGCTTTTAAAGAATTAAAAGAAAAATTTCAAAAGGTCAAATGCAATGAATTCCGAAGTCCTGAAGAATGGTGAATTTTCTGAAAAGGATACACACTGATCTGATGCTGGAAACATGTATATGTTCTGCACTTTTCACTTCCTTCCATGCACTTATGTTCTCTTTCCAGCTCTGCGCCACACAATCTCATCCCAATGTGGTACAGATTTACGAAGTAGACTTGTTTATTCACATTTCTCTGTGAACAAAAGTATATCTATACATTTAAACTACACATTTAAAATATTTCCTATGACCATCAGCCATGCTCAACACATTCTTAATACTGTATAGTCAATTATCATTATTGTTAAATTTACCACAAAATGAATACAAGCAGGAAAATATATATATAAGTATGACATAATGATAAATGGCATTCATCATAAAATCATTTTAATGATATATAACTGAAGGATTTAATTAATTAGACTCTGCTTCCATTGATGAAAGTAAAGAATTAGAAAATGTCTGCCTCAGAACAAGTTTGTTCCCAGGCCAGGAATGATCTGTACCCTGGAAATACAAAAAAGATTTGCCAGCTGTAATAATAACACTCTGGAAAGCTGAGGCAGGAAGACTACAAATCTGAGCCTGGCCTGAGGAAATTAGTAAGATTTTGTTACAAAATCAAAATGGCTAGGAATATAGCTTAGCGTGAAGGCCCTTGGCTCCATCCACAGAAAGAAAGAAAGAAGGAAAGAAAGAAAGAAAAGAAAGAAAAGAAAGGGAAAAAGAAAGAAAGAAAAACATAGGAGGAAGAGGAAGAGAGGGTAGAAGAGGGAAGCCTAAGGGAGGGGAAGGGAAGAGGAGGAGAAGGAAGAAAATAGTAATTACCAAAGCCTACCAGATGACCAGTAACTACACCTGCTATTTTTTTAACCAAAAGGGACATTGATGAACTCATACAAAGGTAGCAAAATTGACATATTACAACCTTCATTCACCTTTACCAATAAAATGTTTTGGTAAACTGATTTTAGATTAGTTCATGCTTTAAATACTTTTTGGCCATAATCTTAGATTACAATTAATCCAATATGAAATTAAATTTAATTATTTTATTTGTGGAAAATATACACCAAATAACAAAAAACTGTAAAACTATTTTATCAAACCATTAGCCTAATCAGATTTTTCTTTGTTAGAAAAAGGGCAACCTCAGCTTTAAATCCAAATAAATATGTGAATGTTCATCTCAAAAAATATTATAAATATGGCTAGATTAAGGTAAAAGATGAAATTTGTAAACAAAAATATTAAAAATATTCCACTAAGGTTAAAATGAAGATCTGATAGCTATATATATTTTTTTCTATAAACAAAATAATACTTCAGTCTCACTACTTAATTGGGTACACTGATTTGCAGCTAAAATTACCAGTTACACAAGGAGATTAGGGCATAATAGTTTGGGCATTTCTTCTGTAATTGTGTGTATATGATTTTATTTTGAGAAACAATTAAATGAATCTTGTGTATAAAAACAGAAATAACTCCAGTGATTCACAAGGCATAATTATCAAAAATTTTAACAGATTTTAAAAGAATTTTGGCAGAAACGCCGCAGGCCTGGTGGCACAAGCCTGTTCTCCTAGGATTCTGGGAGGCTGAGGCCAGAGAATCACAAGTATGAGCCCTGTGGCTTCTCTGTCATTTGATTAAGATCAAGTGTAATACCTGTTCTTATCAATTTAGTATCTGGTACATCTTCTATGTGAGTACAACATATTAAACAAATTTTTAGAGCTAGTGGATGAAATAGGAGTTTGCTCCGTCTATCCCACGCACCAAATGGATATCACAGTACCTCCAGGAATGGCACACCAAAAACATGTATGAGCTCAACCTGGGCAACTTAGTGACCGGACAAGACCCTGCCTCCTAGTGAAAACTAAGAAATGGGCTGGGGATGCAGTGCAGTGGGAAGGCCTTGGGTTCAATTCCCAGGCCCAGAAAAAAAAAAAGAGAAAGAAAAAGAGTTGAGAATAACATTACTAAGAATAATCTGTTTAGCAGCTGCCAAATAATTTTATTTGTATTAATAGTGAGAAGACAGTATTAAGTGTTAAGATGACACATGAGCAGAAAGAGTTTATGATCTAATTTCATAAACTAAGCTTTGACCCCCCACAGGGACATATTCCTATCTGGAATGAAAATGGGTTAGAGTTCGATTCACACTTTTTGTTTAATAGCCTTGAAAATGCCAACAGCGCTGGGAACAGCAGGAGTGCATTCCCATGAGTCAGTGTCCAGAACAGCAAACCAGCAAACAGACCAAACAAATCTGTATCTCTGAAAGGATGGCTTGCTCAAGGACACATCCAAGGGACAGCTAATGATGACAGGTGTGAGGACCTGGCAATGCCTACATACAGGAGGGTCTGTCTCCTCCATTCAATATTCCTAACAAAGGCCCTCTGTTCGCTCTCCAGTTAAGGACCCCAAGTTTGAGTCCAACGCAGATAATTTAGCATAACTTAGCAACTCAGTGAGACTCTATGTCAAAATAAAAACAAAAAAACACATCAGGACTGTAATTCCAGTACTCTGGGAGGCTGAGGCAGGAGGGTTGCAAATTTAAACCCAGCCTGGGCTCTTAGTGACTTAGTGAGACCCTGTCTCAAAACACAAAGTAAAAAATGGCTGGGAATATGGCTCAGTGAGAAAGTCCCGGGCACCTTCCCGAGTTACACACACACACACACACACACACACACACACACACACACACCCTCTTAAGAATTCCTTTCACAGGCCTGGGATTGAAGCTCAGATTTAAAGCAAGCCTAGCAAGCACACGGACCTGGGTTTGACTGCCCAGCATCACATAAACTAAGCTAAAGCTCTAAAGCTCTAGCCTTTTTTTTGTTTGTTTGTTTGAGTCAGGATCTTGCTAATTTCCTAAGTTGCTCAGACTAGGTTTGAATTTTTTAAAATCTCCTTTGATTGGCGGAGATGACATATACCTGTAATCCCAGCACTCAAGAGGCTGAGACAAGAAGATGCCATGTGTTTGAGGCCAGCCTGGGCTACACAGTGAGTTCAGGACCAACCTGGCCTACAGAATGAGACCCTGTAAAAGATTTCCTCTCACAGTAGGTCAAGAATAGGAGTCAGGATGTGATTAAAATGAAATTTGTCATTATCCCACAGAAAGTCACATACGCGCACGACAAAGCGCCCCCCTTCCCAAGGCCTTGCTTCATCTTCTCAGAAGCATGTAATACAGGAACAGAGGGAACGCCCAAGAGTTTCACATGTCTTGACCTATTATTTTAAAAGTTCTTCTCTGTGCCGGATGCCCTGGAAGTACCACACCCTGTGGGCACAGCGTCAGGTCCAGTTTGTGGGAGGTGAGGGCCAGCTTTCTCTTTGTGAACAGTAGTTATGAACACAACTTTCTTCCAGCAGATCAATTTTAGGAAGAGAAGAGAAGATAGAAGTTGTGGGCCTGAGAACAGATTTCTATACCACCTCCACGCTTGAGCAGGCCCTAGAAAGTCTTCCCTTTCCCCAAGGAATCGGCCCCCACCCAGCTGCCCACAGCAAGAAGACCACTGTCCTACAAGTGTGTGGATTCCCTGAGGACAGCATAATCCTCTTAATCTAGTCCCATATCCCCAGCCGTCTGTCCTGTCTGTCCTGTAGAACATCACAAATAAACATTTACAGAATTAGTTCACTCATTAGTGGAGGAAAAAGGGGACAGATGCTTCAGGCGAAAAAAATGGAATGTGCCTGAGGAAGCCCAAAGCGATTTTGACAATAAAATTGTCAAGGTTGGAATTTTCACCCTGAATTTTAGCCAACCCGCTTCCCAACTGCATTGTGAGCATGCACATGCTCGCCCGCATGCACGCAGCTTCAGCTTGGCCACTCTGGAGTCCTGCGTCAGCCTTCTCTGAGCACAGTTCTGCCTCTGATGCAGTCCACACATCGCCATAAAGGGAGATGCTGAGGGAACTGTGTAGGTCAGATAAGCTAATGTCAAAACTCTGGTTCCAGCTCTTCTCCAAGACTCCACTCCATTAATTATCCCTTCCCCCTGCTGGAACCCCACCTCTTCTTCAGCTCCTCCCTGTCAGATTCAGACACTTCACTCCTCTCTTGCATTCCTCTCATTCAAATAATCTATTTCTCTTCTCCCCTTCTTAGCAGACTGTGCAGAAGCATTTACGTCCCTGGCTTTCTTGAAGTCTTATCCAGTTGTATCCTGGTTACAAACTCACCCTCCAACCCAAACTTTGTTTCACAGACTCAAAAAAAATGAGGAATAGGCTCTTTTTTTCTTGCTAATTCCAATCAGAGAGAGAGAGAGAGAGAGAGAGAGAGAGAGAGAGAGAGAGAGAGAGAGAGAATTATAATCCCAGCTCTCTGGGAGGCTGAGACATGAGGATTTCAAGTTTGAGCCCACCCTGGACAATTTAGTGAGACTCCATCTCAAAATAAAATGAATAAAATGACAGAGGATGTAGCTCAGTACAAAGGCTCTGAGTTCAATCCCCTGTATGCAATATCAAAGGGAGGAAGAGAGAGAGAGTGAGCAAGAGGGAGCAAGAGAGAGGGAGAGAGCTCGCAAATATTATAATGTTTTCAGAGGAGATATCCCTGAAAAAGAAAAAAGAATCATCAGCCTGAAAAAGACAGAGAACTGGAAACCAGAAGGAGCTGCCATGAAGCAGAAAGTTCTTCTTATGACTGGGACATGTCATCAGCCCACAGGCGAAGACTTGGGACTCCGGCCTGCAGGCACCCTCTGCTTCTGAGTCAGCACCAGGGAAAGAGACACTTCAGTCTCCAGTGCGGCTTTGTGGTGGGTACTATCTCACAGCCATCCCTCAGGACAGCGTCGGAGGTCTAATGAGTGAGCAGGCTGTGTGGACTGAAGGTCTCCCCCATGCTGGCTTCATACATAGTCCACAGTGTCACATCACAGAACAAACCAAGCTGTCATGTCTCCCACTCCCACTCCTGTCTACGCTGCCTTAACAAATACATAAAAATCTTAAATAACAGACCCTACTTTGAACACGATATTGAAGCTCAGTACCTAAAGAGGTGCCAGAAATAAAAGGAAAAACTAAAAGCCAAAGCAACGGGGTTAATGTGGAAGTCAGAAGTTTTATAAAATCAGCCAAGGGTTCTTTGACTCAATTCAGATGAAAATCACAAATTGTGATTTTTACCAGACAGAGCCAAGGAGGTTCCCAAAAGAGGAATTGAGGACCTCAAATTTTCCCTCCATCCCCCATGGAGTAGGTTCATCAACTACATCGTAAGAAAAAGAATTTCAGGATGCATTAGACAGAGACATGGGCAGGCAGGTTTTTGTTTTTGTTTTTAGTTGTTTTTGTTGTCTTTTGTTTGTTTGTTTGTTTGTTTTGAGACAGATTCTTACTCTGTAGTCTAGGCTAGCCCTAAATAAAAAGAGAAGGATTAGCTTTTAAGGCTTCACTGGTTGAGCCAGGAGCTGCCAACTTCCTATTGAGTTCTAAGTATGGCCTTATGTTTCAGGGAATTTTCTACTAGTGTAAGATACGAATCAGTTGCCACTACTACCCTTGGAGATATGCTGCCTCCCCACAGCTGTTCCAGCACCCTGGATCTCAGGATGACAATGACAGTGATAAGAGTAAGGGGAAGAAGAGTGTGCCTTCCATAAAGTGTTCGTGGGGGAGGACAGAAAAAGATATTTTGCATCTTTAGTGGGTAAGAAGAAGCCATGGGTGAAGGCCTGAGATTTCACATCTCCTGTTCTATGAGGGTTTCTGTCCTATTTCAAAGGTACAGGTGTTTCAGGGCAGGGCAGGGCCTTCACCTCCAGGGCTGTGGTGTCTGTGATCTCACAGGGACATGAATTGAGACCTCTGATACCCCGCTGATAAGCCAAAAAAATTAGAGGGCTGACTTGACCATTTAGTGGAATAAAAGATAATGCTACCCACCAGCCCGGGGCCCTGTGTTTCCAAAGATGCCAGTGTTCTAAAAAGAATCTGCTCACATCCAAACCACCAACATAAAAAGAGCCAGAACTCATACTACAGATGGAATAAACAGACATGCACACACACCCAGCCAAAAAACTGATATCCAAATTTGCGCTGCAAATACGCTATAGTCAAGATATGGAATTTGCCTAGGTGCCCATAACAGATGAATGAATAAATAAAATGTGGTATATCTACATGGTGGAATATTATTTGGCCATAAAAAGATAATTTTTTTCATTTTCAGAAAATGTGATAGATCTGGAGATCAACACGATGAGCAAAATAAGTCATTCTCAGAAAGACAAATATCCACATTCTCTGTAATATGTGACACTTAAACAGGATGTTAAGAAAGCAGAAGAGAGACTATTATTAGACAAGAGGAAAAGAGGGCTTAAAGGGTGGGTAGTGGCGACATGCATATCATCAAAATTCATTATACACATTGAAAACCCTCCCCAAAAATGCGAAAGTTGGGGAGTGGGTGAGGTAAAGGGAATGAGGCACAGAAAATGTTTAAGTATGCTGTATGTATGTATAAATCTGTCAAAATAAAGCCCATTAATCTTCAAAGTGAAAATAATTACTTTGTTCTAATGCTGCCCATGAGGCCCAGGAGGGGGTCATGTGAACTCTGCCATTCGGACAATACATTGGCCCAGATCCAGGTACCAGTCCACGTGGTCTCGGAAGGATCTGGCTGCTGGGTCAGATGAGTAGCTAGCAGGAAGTGAGCCTCCAGGGAAGCTCCACCACCTGTCAGCCCTTTCCTGTTAGGCTCTAATGCCACTGCTGAATGACAGGGGCCAGATCTTCAATTCCTGCTCCCCTCCTACTGCTGCACACCATTTCTAAACTCCACAAACCTACTGCATAACAAGTACACCCCTCTACATTTCTTGAGAGAATGGTCTTCAACTAAACTGAGCCCTGGTGTCAGAAAGATTGCAGATCACCAGAGCTAGGTACTCGCCAGCAGACGAAGCCACTAGGAGAGAGTTGGCAGGTAAAAAATCAGGGGGCTCGAAACCCCAAGAACTAAAAGCAATAAAGCAATCTGAGAAAACATGTCAGACAAGAATGCCACTTTTAAAGTTTCCAAAGAAATAGAAGAAGAGGTGGGAATCCTAAGGCAATAATGTGGTCCTATGGGAAAGAATAAATCGATTTGCGAAAGAAGCTAAGGAATTCTACACATGAAACACCTGCTCATTCAAACAGAATCAATGGATAGACTGAAAGAGTTGACTCCAGAGAACCAATCTATTGCAAAAATATAAAAATCACTCAGAGCAGCACCAGAGGTAGAGATCTAGAAATCAGAAGGGTTTTTCTTCTCATTCAAAGCTGTTTCATTGGTACCTGTGCACAAATCAGATTATAAAAGACATAAAGTATAATGCCCAGCACTACAGACTCCCTTAGCAAAATGGTGGTGATCAGAACTGGACAGTAAAGTCCACTAAGTCAGTAGTCTCCAAATCAAATTTTTTGGCCCCATGGGCCAGATGTGTGGAAGACAATGTTTTTTCAATGGTGGAGGGGGTGGTTTAAGTGTGATTTGAGTGTATTACATTTATTCCATTATTACTCATCATAGTAAGTTGCATCGTTACTTCATTATGCATTACAAAGTAATCTTAAGAGAAATAGAGTGAGGTGGAACCCAGACAGTAATACAAAACGATGGAGAGCAGCTGGAAACACAGGTGAAGTCGTGCTTGCTCGCCTATTACCTTTGCTGTGCAGCCCAAGTTACTAAGAGGCCACAGGCCAGTACCTAACTGTGGCCAGGAGGTTGGGGATATTTGCTTTAGGCCTACCATCAGTTCTCAGCATGGTAAGTTCCTCTAGCCAGGAGTTAGTCTAGTGGAGGGGTTCTTTGTATATAAGAGGCCACCAGTAGGTTGAGCGGCCCACAATCACGACTGCACAGAAATAAGCCTGTGCCCCATTTCCATTTTGGAATTTTTATCTTCTCCCATTTCTGTGGATGTGCCTAGGACTGTGCTTAAGGAATTCCTGGATAAAATCTTCACTAGTTTCCAAATAAATTCTTTTCTCTGCAGAGACGATCTATGCTGTTCACTGTAGATGACAGCTCTCTGTGCACTAATCTGCCCAAAAACCACAAGAAGGTTTCAATTAATGTGGAAGAATGAAAATACAGATTTCCCTGCATATGGTACTGGGGGATAAGTTCAGGGCCTTCACATTGAGCTACACCTCCAGCCCATCTTTTATTTTTGATTTGAGATAGACTCTAAGTCACTAAGTTGCCCAGGCTATGCTCAAACTTGTGATCCTCCTGCCTTGGCCTCCTGAATTGTTGGAATTTCTGGCATGCCACTGAGCCTGGTGGAAGAAGAACATTAATGATAGTCTAGAGACTTAGGAAAAAAAGAGAGATCGAGGACATACAATGGGATGACAGCAGAGAAGGTTCTAGACATGAAGAATACATAACTTGTAATATGGAGGCAAACACAAAAGTCCCAGTCAGAATAAACTAAATAAATCTACAAACAAACATAGCAATGTGGCTCTACAGGATGTAAAAAGGCAACTACTTTTAAAAATTACCAAAAAGGAAAAGAAAAATGATCTAAAATGTAATGGCAAGCAGACAAAAGCACGTTTCCATAAAGCAGTGAAGTATTTCAGAACACAATGTAATAATAGTATATTCAAAATGCGGAGAGAAAATATCTCAGACAGCCTAGAATTACGCCCTTAGTCTGTAACGCAAGAGTAAGGGGCAACTCTGATAAAGACTGAGCGATTCCCACACCACACCGAGCAGCTCTTAGATTACTGTCGCACAAAGGGTGCTGAGTCTACAAGTGAGATGGATGTAAGAAGCCAGATGAAGCAGAGACGGGACAACATTTTTTTAGTCACTTAAATATGAACGGACTAAAAATCATGATAAATGACTAGACTTGGAAGTGTACAAAAAACGAGGAAATCAAAGCAGCCTGAGCGTGGGAGGCGGGAGAGCTGGACCTTCAGCCCCGCCTGCTGTCAGAGAACAACACGGAGATGGAGGAGCTTCAGGGGCTGCAGAGTTAACTACGCCTCTTAAACATTTACAGGTACCCACTAGGTGAACTGAAATAGAACAAGCATGTCCAATGAACTGCCGAGGGGCAGAGAAGGGGAGGAGCTAGCAAGCGATGTCGGGAGGGGGCGTGTCCATGAGAGCCCGGGGAGCCTTTTCACTGATTTCTGCTCTCGGCTTTCCTCTCCTCTCAGCCCAATTCCGTGATTGTCTGGAATGCCAGTGTACCCTGGAAGAGTCCCTTGACTGTCTAGTAGACTGGCTATCTGTTCCGAGGGCCCTCAGCCATCAGAATCCTTGGTGGGTGGGTGAGTTACCTGGCATTAAGGCCCAGCCTTCATTCTGAAGGACACCCCCGGCCCATTTTTACTTTATTTTTTTGACATAGGGTCTCACTAAGTTGCTAAATTACCCAGGGTGGGCTTCAATGTGTGGTCCTCCTCCCTCAGCCTTCCAGAGGGCTGGGATTGTATGCCTGCACCACGAAGGCCCTTGAAGCACCCTCTAAGTAGCCACAGTGGGTGAGTCTTGGCTAAAAGTGTGAATCCAGGCGCTGTTGGTGTTCGTTAATTTGTTCTCTGACCTCAAAGGATGGATTTTTCCTTCCCATGTCTGCTGCAAGAAGAAATAGTCAGGAAGGAGCCACAGTCCTGGGCGGAAGGCAATGGCTGCTTACAGAGATTGTTAAAAATCTTTTAGGGAGAAGATGGGGTGGTGGGGCAAGGTGGGCTATCCCGGGTGGAGGGAAGGTGAGAAGGACCTTCACTCTAGGGGACCAAGAACAGGACGAAAGGAAGTGGGGCTGCACGGTGCTCAGTGTGTGGACTCACACGCACACTCTAGACCATAAATAGTCCTACAGGCCTAGGCATTTATCATCCCCACCCCAACGGCAAATGAGAACAAGGGGTTTCTACATTCTGGGTAAGGATGGGACAGAAAGAATGACGCCCACACACCAAGATGGAACTAACAACAGCAAACCAGACAAATTTCTGTCCTTTGAAGCAGCCGCAGTCACAGAACTGGTGCATGTGGCCACACCTGCTGTGTACACCAGGACTCTGGAGTAATCATGGAGACTATAAAATTCCCCTAGATTTTGCAGTGTGCAACCTGCATCGCATTTCTGGCACTGACACAATACTCTTTGTTTTAATTGTCTACATCTTAACAAATGATTTCCTCGCTGACCAAACTACTGCCAGACTCCTACTAACTGGCTCCCATTTAAGCCTTGACCTTGATCCTGAAAAACCGCGACTTAGAGCACAAATGGCTATGTTCACGGGGCTACACTAAAAGATGTGAACAGAAGCCATCATCGTTTCTATCAGCTCAAGGCTGTGTTCCTAGGATGAGGACTCCAGCCACCTCTCAGGGCCAGCCGGGAGAAAGGTGCCACAAAAAAATGTTTTCCTGTTCTGTTCAACCCTTGATGACTGGCCCCTGAGCTCAGAGAAGTCTGCAATTACAAATCCTTTCCTGCCCCTTTTCTACCATCCACAAGGGTTCCCCCCTAGGACCTGAGGGCCACCTCTTTGACATGCGAACATCCAGGGAGACAGTGGACTTGTTTCCCAGCCCCTGGGGGAAGGTAAGAATCCAACTTGGTGGGTCCCTTGCTCCAATTTACAAACTATATCCTGTCCTAAAGGCTGAAGTTTGTTTCTCCTTCAGATAAGTGTCAATTAGCAACCCCAGACCAGACAGCCTAACCACATAACCCAAAGGTCCACAACCTTGTCGGCACCAGGGACTGGTCTCGTTGAAGACAATTTTTCCATAGACTGTGAGCTGGGAAGGCTGGGAGGTGCCCACGTCACCTCCTCAGCTCTCCCTGAGACCATAGGGCACGAAGAGTCTCAGAAGCAGCATTTAACCTAGATCGCTCGTATATACAGTTCACACAAGGGTTTGTGCTCCTATGATGACCTAATGCCCTGCTGATATGACAGGCGGTGGAGCTCAGGCAGTGATATGGACGACAGAGAGCAGCCGTAAACCCAGACGAAGGTTCATACTCTGGCTTGTCACTCGCCTCTGGCTGTGCTCCTAGTGCCTAACGTGCCACTGACCTGCCCAATGGGGACCTCTGACATAGACTGAGCCCCATACCTTCCTTTGTACCTTTCCCTTAGCATACACCAGGGTTCAAGGCCCCTACCTTGCCTCAGAGGAGTCGGACTCAGCTTACACTGAGGTCTCTTTGCTACTTTAGTAGTACCAAACAAAATCCATCTCACTGTTCTTAACTAGGGTCCAGCTTTGCTTTTCTTTGACAGTCCCCAGCTGAGCCAAGAGCTGCTGGGCGAAGGGCCATGCCTAGGCTGGATAATTGGCCACTGAGTGATGGCACTCAGAAACATCTGTAAGCTGAGCACGGTGCATGCAGATGCCTGGAATCCCAGCCCTCTGAGAACCTGGTCCAGGAGGATCACTAGGTCAAGCCCGGGTAACGCCACAAGAACATGTCTCAAAATTTAAAAAGAGCAGGAGAAGGAGGAGAAAGAAGGAGAAAGGCTATGGAAGTAGCTCAGTGTAAAGTCCCTGGGGTCAGTCTCCAGTACAAAAAAAAAAATGTATAGTAGACAAATGAGTATAAAACTTCGCACTTGATTTGCAAGTGAACTGCTTTCTTTAACTACCATCTTGTAAAACAGAAAGTGCTGGACAAACTAATCCACAATGAAAATGACTTAAGAGTTTCTTGAACGAAGCCCACTGGATATTAGGAAATGAAGTATTCCCATGCCTTGAAACTCGCTTTTTTTCCCACAAATTATTCATGAGTCTTACAAAATGGCCTCCAGTTCCACACTTTCTTCAGCTATTCCTCATAGTAAGAATGAACTTATGCAATAAAGGGCAGCAAAGCTGGCCAGATACCTACTGCAGAAGAAAACAACAGTATTTATTTATGTTGAAGAAGAAGCAAAGGCTTTCTAACCCAAAGCTGCCAAGAACGGAAGGAATTATTTTTACTCTGAGCTAAACTACCACAACCAGCATTCTTATTTGGTATTATAGCTTCAAAATAAATCTTTTGGGTGAGACAAAGAGAATTTATCTATGCTTCAAAAAAGATATTCCATGACAGCCATCCGGTGGCACCATCAGGTAAGCTAAGGTGGCTGCACACACACCCCGGAGCTCTCCGGAAGCAGCAGCCCGATGTGACGCGCTTTCTGCGGAGGGTCCACTGTTGGCAGCTGCACAGCACCCCCTCCCCCCAGCCCCCACCCCCTGGCCCAGCCAGATAAAATCCACAGACTGGGATACAAGGCCAAGCAAGGATATGTTGTATACGAGATTCCTGTTCACTGTGGTGGCCGCAAATGCCCAGTTCCTAAGGGTGCCACTTCTGGCAAGCCTGCACATCTGGTGTTAAGCAGCTACAGTTTGTGCGAAGCCTGCAGTCTGTTGCTGAGGAGCTACCTGGTGGCACTGTGGGGCTTTGAGAGTCACGAATTCTTACTGGGTTGGTGAAGATTCCACAGGCAAATTCTTCCAAGTTATGATCACTGATCCATTCCATAAAGCCACCAGAAGAAATCCTGATACCCAGTGGATCACCAAACCAGTCCACAAGCACAGGGAGATGTGTGGACTGGCATCGGCAGGCTGCACGAGTTGTGGCCATGGAAAGGGTCACAAATTCCACCACAATATTGGTGGTTCTCGCCGTGCAGCTTGGAGAAGTTGCAATACTATACAGCTCCACTATTACAACTAACAGAAATGTTTGTGAAAATTCATACCTAATAAATAATTTAGGATGGTCATGTCTGCTTAAACGTGTTATTTGTTAAGAACAGTATGCAGATTATTTCATGAATGCTTTGTCAAATTATGGATGTTAAAAGTGCAACTGTTTAAAAATGAAGTGATGGTGTGTCTTTGTTTCTAATAAGGTAAGCTTTCTTGTCTTATTAGGGAATTAAATGTCAGTGTTTAAAGCATGCTGTGTGATACAACAGGTGTAAAATAAATTCTTTAAAGGGGAGTGCTCCAGCCAGCCCTGTAGAATTGTTTGGTGCATGTCACGAAACCTACAGCTCCACTGTGATGATGCAGTGTCTGGGCTCAAAGCAGCTAATATTTGGGGGGTTTGTTGAATACAAACGTTCAAATGGGAGTTCGCTTAGAAATTTGTAGGATGGGAGAGTATCTTAACCCTGTATCAAAAGTCTTCACATTACCAAATACGTTAACAGGAAGTGTAAAAACCTTATTCAATTCTGTATTTGATGCATGGTAGTAAGTAGTGGTGTTTACATGGGTGGATTTTGAAAATGATGGACACTGGACTTCAGGTAAATAGGGATCACTAATGCTTAATGATTTGTAAACTAGTACTGAGTGGTACGGTGGGAAGCTGGTCAGTCAGTGGCCAGTCAATAGATAGGTTAAAAATACCTCATGACCATTAAAGAACCTCTATCCACCTGGGGAAAGGTGGCAAGCCATAAATCAATCAATGTAACACACCATATCAACAAAAGTGAAAACAAAAACCACATGATCATTTCTATTGATGCAGAAAAAGCATTTGACAAAATCCAGCACCCTTTCATGATGAAAACACTGAGAAAACTAGGTTTGGAAGGGCCCTACCTAAAACTCATAGAAGCCATATATGCTAAACCTACTGCAAATATCATAATAAATGGAGAAAAATTGAAGTCGTTCCCTCTCAAATCAGGAACAAGATACCACCACTCTTATTCAACACAGTCCTTGAAACACTTGCCATAGCAATCAGACAAGAAAACGAAATAAAGGGAATCTGCATTGGAAAGGAGGAGGTCAAACTTTCCTTATTTGCATGTGATATGATAATCTATATGGAAGACCCTAAAAATTCCACTACAAAACTCCTGGAAATAATAAAAAAATTTACCCAAGTCACAGGCTACAAAATTAACACTAAAAAATCAATAGCTTTTCTCTACACTAACAATGAACTTACAGAGCAAGAACTCAGAAAAACAATCCCATTCTCAATAGCTCAGCAAAAAATTAAATACCTAGGAGTTTACCTAACCAAGGAAGTGAATGACTTATATAAATAAAACTATATTACATTGAAGAAAGAAGTTATAGGAAACATTAGAAAATGGAAAGGCATCCCCTGCTCTTGGATAGGCAAAATAAATATAGTCAAAATGACTGTACTGCCAAAACTGATATATACATTCAATACAATTCCTATCAAAACATCTACAAGTTTCTTCAAAGAACTTCAAACAATTCTTAAATTCATATGGAACCAAAAGAGACCAAGAATAGCCAAAGCAATCCTGAGCAACAAGACCAAGGCAAGAGGCATTACAATACCAGACACCAGACTGTACTATAAAGCAATAGTTGTAAAAACAATTTGGTACTGGCACAAAAACATACAGACCAGTGGAACAGAATAGAAGATGCAGAGACAAACCCAAATACCCTCAATTACTTAATCTTCAACAAAGGGGCCAAATGCATACAGTGGAAAAAGGACAGCCTGTTCAACAAATGGTGCTGGGAAACCTAGACATCCACATGCAGAAGAATGAATTTAGTCACACACCTGTCACGATGCATCAAAATCAAATCAAAGTGGCTCAAAGACCTAGACATTAAAAGTGAAACGCTGAACCTCCTAGAAGACAAATTAGACAAATATCTAGAAAACACAGGGGTAGGTAAAGACTTCCTTGACAAGACACCAAGAGCAAAAGAAATTATCCCCATTATTTTAAATGGGATCTTGTCAAATTAAAAAGCTTCTGCACAGCAAAGGAAACTATCAATAATGTATAAACAGAACCAACATACTGGGAAAAAATATTCACCACTAACAACTCAGATAGGAAGCTCATAACTAGAATATACAGGGAGCTGAAGAAAAGTAAGCCGACCAAAATAAAGGATCCTATTGAAAAGTGGGCAAATGAAATGAAGAGGCAGTTCACTCACGAAGAAGTTCAAATGGCCAATAGATACATGAAAAGATGTTCAACATCTCTAGCCATAAGAGAAATGCAAATCAAAACAATGCTAAGATACCATCTAACTCCAGAGAGAATGACCTGTATCAACAAGTCAAACAGTAATCAGTGTTGGTGAGGCTGTGAGGAGAAAGGAACCCTCCTGCACTGCTGGTGGAAATGTAAATTCTTACAACCATTCTGGAAAACAGTACAGAGATTTCTCAAAAGACTGGAAATAAATATCCCCTTCAATCCAGGGACTCCCCTCCTGGGAATATTTCCTAAAGAGGAACACACAACACACAACAGAGATACGTATACCCATGTTCATAGCAGCACAACTAACAATAGCTAAAATATGGAAGTCACCAAAACACCCACCAACAGACCAATGGATACACAAACTGTGGTATTTATACACAATGGAATACTATGCATCTATAAAGTCCAACAGCATGGAGGCCTTTGCACACAAATAGAACAAACTTGAGAACATCATGCTTAGTGAAGTGAGTCAGAAGCAGAAGGTGAAATATCGAATGGTCTCTCTGATATGAGAAACCCAGATCACAACTATCTCCTGAAACTTAAAAGGAAAAACAAAGTGAACCGGGGGGTAAGGAGGGGAGGGAGAGAGGGGTGTGTAGGGGGAGGGACAAAAGGAGAGTGGGAAAGTCCTTGTCACCTTGACAAGATATATACGTGCACAAAATGCTCAACTCCATTGTAAGCCTTAAATTTTGCACTTATAAATATTAATAAAATCGGGGGGGGGGGAGTGGCAGGCCATTTTTAGGCATGGCCTTACTGAGGCCAAAAGATCTCTTAGATTATTGATAACCGGGCTCACGCCCATCAGAATACTGAAAGTTGGTGTTGTCTGATTTTTTCATTCCCCAGCCACACCATTTTCGAGGTCCTTTCCATTCCACAAAGTTGAATTATGTGAGAGGACTTCCACATTTTAATTTTGTTTTTGATATGTCTGTATACATTAGGCTGTGGTTTCCAAGGGGAAATTAGAGAATGAGAAAGCAATTCCCTTATTCAAATTTTGGGTTTACTCACTTAAGAGTGTTTTGTGTATAAAAACAAGTTGATACTTTTCCTGTCCTGAGTTTTTTCTAACGTCAGGGTCTTTGAAGAATAAACTCTTTCCAGAAGTATTTGTTAACAGTTCTATAAAATGTTGAGACCTTAATTCTTTTTATTCAACAAAATGAACAGACAAGCCCATATGTTTTGATTGTAAAGGTTTGAACTAGAGGAATAAATGTCTATTAAATTTTTAAAAAAAGATATTTGATGTCAACCAGAATTGTCAACCATTAAACACACATCATGTGACTGTGGAGAAATGGATAGTTCACTACATTCGTGATGGCCACAGGAAAAAAAAGCTCTTGTTCTAAAAGAAAAAAAGAAACCATTCATTCTCAGGTTTTTCTGAGGATATTACTCAGAAGAAGTGGAAGAAACAGTGTATGAAATGTTATTTGCATTATCACACAAAATTGGAAACCAAGAGAGAACTGTCACAAGATTACAGAGTACCAACGTGAAGGCGCACTTTTCAGCCATCAGAACTATCGTGAAAACAGTGTAGCAAGATAGCATCTGAAATATGCTAAGTATAAAAAGCAGTAAAATACTTTGTCAATGCTGTGATTATCATCTTTTTTTTTTTTTTTGCAGTGTTTAGGATGGAACCAGGACTTTCCCAGTTCGATACACCCCCATGCCATTTGTTTGTTTGTTTTTTGGTTCTGAGATAATAACCCTTTGTTGCTAAATTGCCTAGGCTGGGCCCCAAGCTGTGTTCCTCCTGTCTCAGCCTCCCAGAGTGCTGGGATTGTAGACCTGTGCCAGGACCAGTTTATAACCTTGTAATAATTATGTATGCCCATATGCCTCAAAAGGAATACAGAAAAGGAAGATGCTTTTATCTTTCTAGATGTGTAATTATTGTTGTTATTGACACAGTGTTTTGATTGCACACACTACTTTTAGACAAGAGAAAAGATCCTTCAGGATACATATTTTTGACCAAAATATGTTAGAAATCTGATGGGCCAGCGTACATAATTTAAGCTCTAGAACCAGGCTCAAATTCTGGCCCCCCTGTCTCACTGGGTACCCTTGGCAAGTTACTTCATCTCCACAGGCTTTGGGTTCTTCACATGTCAAATGGGTATGTGGACAGAACATACATGTATTTCATGGAGTTACTACAACTATTAAATGAATGACCCTTCAAACAACACCTGGAACAATAGGAATAGTTCAGTGTTGCTAAATATTATTATTATTATATTCAAACAACCTCTTTATGTAGAAGGTTCCTTGATACAAATGCATGTGAAGGTCTCATAAATAAACTTTAATTCCAAAGTCACAAGCACACTGACTTCACACGCAACATAATTAGTCCTTCAGTTATATTTGGATATTTAAGCCTTTTCTTTTCATTTCTATATCCCAACATTAATTAAAGTTATGCTTTTTTATGTAGAAATCAGCATAGACATTTCTCTCTGCATGAGACCATTCTCTGGACATGACTGTTCACTGACAAAGTTTCTAAGATTCTCTAGTCTAAAGTGTAAGACAACTGTTGAATTTCTTTGGTGACTTTGTACAGGACAAAGAATTAGAAAAGGGGGTTGTGAAGAATATAATATCTTTAGCCAACAGCAAACCTGAAATCACACATCTAGGTTGGGAAATATAAAAGTAAGTTAAAGTTGATTGTTTAATGTCTATTTTTAAAATAATGATTGTCCTAAGGGCATTACAAGTTCGCAGCAAGTCCCCATGGCCTCTCAGTTCACCTTCCAGATGACTCTGGTGCTAACATCACACTTTGCTGTGGCCATGTGTGGCTCCTGCCCTACACATCCTGACTGTATACACTGGTACACCCAGGATCAAAATAAATAAATAAATCACATAAAAATGGAGGCTCTGTGCACTTCTTTGAATCAAAATACCTACCCAATAGCAAAGTTTTAAAACTACGAAAAAAAAAAAGGACAATCCATACAATCCCAAATTCAGAAAAAAAAGAAAAAGAAATCTCTTCTAAGAGTATTGGTGAGAAGGTAGGAGAGTTAGTTAACTCTTCGTCATTCAGGGGGGTTCCTTCCATGTGATCATGCTGTGCTGTGCTGAGGGAAGGGATGTCACCTTTAAGGGTTCTGACCACTGAAGTCCTAAGGTCCAAAGCCTCGTAAGAATGTGGGGAAGAACAAGGGTCAGCTTCACCCAGGGCTCTTGAGATCCCCAAGCAACTCAGCAACCCAGGGAATAGTATTCTGCTATCAATCACTGTGCATGTGAAGGGAGCATGATTGGGAATTTGAGATTAAATTAAAGAGCAGCACAGTGCCATGTTATCTGAGCAGACTCAACGAGGATTTGTTTAGATCCCCCTCATCAGCCTGAAGCACGGTGATAACTGCCGCACTGCTGAAAATCTCCTTCCTCTGGGACATACAATGACACTCTGGTATTTATCAGCACCAGAACTCACCAAACCTGGTACTTGTTGGCTTCAGAACTCCTCAAAATTGGTACTCACAATTGTCTCGACAAAAAAAAAAAAAAAAAAACCATGTTTCAGCCACTGGCACTGTGTCCACCTCAAAACAACCCCCAACTGTGCAGAACCACCATATAGACATCATTATGGTCTTTTATTTATTTTGTTTTAAAGTACTAATTGTGTGTGGCAGAGAGGTTAAGAGTGATACCACCAAGCCTAAAATGGTTACATCAGCGAATGAAACCTCTGGGTGACTTTCATGAATCATTTCTTGATCATGGCCTCCTCCGCCAGGTAAGTATCGTGAAGTGTATCTAATCAGGCCATTTCTTATGGGAACCTTCATTTGGTATCTGTCCATTTTCACACTCATCCTGAGATCCTGAACCACTGAGAAACCGGTACCGAGATAGACCTCAAAACGGGATTAGCAAAACATTCGTAAGTCATGATTAGGATCTGAAGGTCCTTCTGTGTAGAAATTAATTTACATGTACTAAAACTAAAGCAAGTAACAGGAACACAATGACTGGCAAACTCTTGGGGAAATTTCCCTCATTAAAAAACAGGCTGGTTTGCTTTTTTAAATGTCTCCTTTAGGTAAAAAGGCCTTACTGGGCCTGCCTCAAAAGAGGTAGCAGGGTGTTCGTTCACAGTCCACTCTTTTTAATTAAAACATACTTGCTCCTCCATTGAAGCCTCTGCCCAGCATATCCACAGAGCTTGGCCCTCACAAGGAACTTAAGAAATGGGGGCGGTAGTCAAGAAAAGAAGGCTTGATGTCCAATACTGTTGGGAAGTGATGGAATCTCCAGGAGGTGGCGTCTAGTGGGAGGAAGTGATGTCTCTGGGGGCGTGCCCTGGAGGGCACATGGGAACCCTGGCCCCTGTTTCTCTCTTCCACTTCCCAGCTGCCATGAGGTAAAGTACTCTCATCTGCATGCTGTCCTATGTGGTCACAGACCCAAAGCAACAGGGCCAAGTGACTGCAGACCAAAACCACTGAAATTTTAATCAAAATGAACTTTTTCTTTCATTAAACCAGCTTTCTCAAATATTTGGTCACAATGACAGACAAATCATACATTCATGTACCACATTTGATCAGAGAAAAATGAACGAGTATCCCAGATTCTTAAGGATAAAAAAAAATGTTTTTACTTAAGTTCAGCACTTCTTTAAATACCAACCAAGACTAAAATTAAGTGATTAAATGTCCACTTAGTACAGACTACATTCCCAGTCCGCCTTTCTGGTTTTAGGTACTAAAACATGGGCAGGTGGACTATACAAATCTTACTGGAAAGTAATTTGATAACATACATCTTAAGAGCCTCAAAAAATTCCAGTTTTAGGGCCTGGAGTTTTATGGCTCAGAGGTTAAACCACTTTCCTGGCAATCACGAGGCTGTGGGTTCAATTTTCCAGCATCACATAAGCTGGGCACAGTGGCAAATGCCTATAATCCCAGCACATGGGAGGCAGGAAGATTTCTGTGAGTTTGAGGCCAACCTGGGCCCCATACTAAATTCAGGACCAGCCTAGACTATAGAGTGAGACCCCATCTCAAAAAGAAAGAAAGAAAGAAAGAAAGAAAGAAAGAAAGAAAGAAAGAAAGAAAAGAAAGAAAATCCTAATAAAATTTTTTTTTCAGTTCTTTCAACCATGAACTCCTGTTATAGCTTCAATCTGAAATGTCCCCCCAAAGTCTCATGCGTTTGGAAGGTGACTGGACTGTGGCAGTTCATTGGACCAAGGGGATCTATGGATTGCACGTGCTGCTGAGAGGTGGGATCTGGTGTGGGCAATCGCTGAGAATGTGGTCTGGAAGGCTATCCTCTCACCCAGCTTCCCCCAAACCTTCTCCCTCCTGGTGATGCTGTGAACTGCTGTTCTCCACAGACCCTCTTGCCACGTTGCCGCTGCCGGCCAAGCATGAAATCACTGAGAGGGACCTCGGAAACATGAGCTAACATAAGCCTTTCCTCCTCTTGGTTATGGGTGTTGGTTATTGTGTCCCACAATGAGTAAGTAACTAACACAACCTCTCAATCATATTTTATGAAAAAGTTTTTAGAAAAAAATCATACGTATAAATACATAGTGTTAAATACATTATAGAAAGCCAAGAACAGACAATACTTCCAAAAAGGAGGACATGGCTTGTTCAATTTCAAATTCTAAAAATAGATTTGTGCCATCAAGTGGGTATTTATCAAGAGTAGAAGACATTAGAAGAGTTGAGCCTGGTGGCACTGGCCCATTATCTCAGCACTCTGGGAGACAGGGGGATCACAAATTCAGGCCTGGGCAACTTGGCAAGACGTTGTCTTAAAACTTAAAAACGGGCTGGAGTTGTAGCTGAACGCAAAGGCCCTTGGTTGGACCCCAGTACCACCCAAATAAATAAATAAAGAGGAGGCATATAAATATATATATAATTTCTGTAGTCCTGGAATACAGCCTTTGCACTGCGCTATGTCTCCCGGCCCCGTTTTTCTCCTTCCTTTATTTTTTCATTTTGAGATAGGGTCTTGCTAAGTCCCTAAGTTAGCCCATGCTGATCTCAAACTAGAAATCCTTCTACAAGAGCCTCCCAAAGTGCTGAGTTACAGGGTTGGACCACCACTCCTGGCTTGTTATAATTCTTAAAGAAAAGGTCAGAATATAAAAATTCATGTACAATCTTAACTGGGGAGAGATATGGATTAAAATTTTTTCAAAGAAACTTTGTCAGAAGGTGGTGGCATTTTGGTGCTTCTTCCCCCTCTATATTTTCTGTATTTCCCAACTTCCTAAAATGAACACACAAAAATTACACTTAGAAAAATTAATTGCCATTTTTCTCTTAAAAGAATCTTTTGTAATGTGCCACTTTTTAAAGCAGCAACAATTATTGGCTAAGCCATCCAAAGTGTATTTTCTAATTATATTTTCCCTCAGTGCTATTGCATAATCTGAATTTGCTGCATTATTTGAGGATATTCAGTTCTGCAAAAGGAGACAAGAGAAGCAAATCAAATGGATTAAGCGTGTAAGTGATGTAAAGCACAGAGTCGACAGGTGGCTGTGAGCCACGCAGAAGCTCATGGCATGTGGGAAGTCCAGATAATGAGCAAGCAAGCAGCTTGCGAGGCACTGACCAAGTCACAACACGTGCTCAACACGGAGAGTCTATCAGAAACCCGAGACACAGAGAATGGTAGGAAATGGGGCGTGCGACGGCACAACCGTAAGCAATCCTCAACCGTAAGCAATCCTCCTAGCCAGAAAGAGACGGACACAGGAAGTGTTGAGTATGATCCTTGTGTGACGACAGCCCATCACCCCCGGCCTCGGTTGCACACTGGTGACATCTAGTATGTCCCATTCTACCTCCACATGTACTTTACCTAAGATTGTTAATTATAATAAAAATTATGGCTATTTATCAGGCAGCTGGAGAGCGGTAACTGTAGGGCACAAAGAGGATGAGTTAACAGGCCCAGGCCAAACTTTGTCCTCTCCATGACACCATGGCTAAGGAGGGCTGCTGAACAGAGAGACAGGGCACATGCAAAGTTCACCAGCCTAGGAGCCTGGTAGTGAGGGCCTTCCTCCTCTTTACAAATTACAAATGTATTCATCTACTCTGTCATTTTCTATATTATTTTTTAAATCGATTTTATATGTAGAGTGCTATGGTCTGGATCTTGAATGTCTCCCAAGGGCCCATATGCTGAAGGCTTGGCTGGCAGCAGAGGGCGCTGTTGAGAGGTGGTAGGACCTTTAGGAAATGGAGCCTAGTGGAAGGAAGTTAGGTCATTGGGGGTGTGCCCTGGGAGGAGATATTGCTTACTTCCTCTCTCTGCCTCTTCCTTTCTGGCATTCATGAGATAGGTAGGTTTGCTGTACCGTGGGTATTCTTCCACAACCAAAGACAGAAACCTCTGAATCTGAGAGTTAAAATGAATAATCATTGCTAATCATTCCTCCTTTTAAAACTGATTTCCTCAGGCATTTTATCACAGTGACAAAAAACGAACCCAGTGGGATTCCACCATCCTAATTTGGCCTTAGCCACATTCTGTTTTGGACTTTGGGGATAGCTTGCTTAGGAAATATCTATGCCAGAGTCCTTCCCTATACAACACATTATGAGAGAAAATATTCCTGTCTGTTGCGGTTTGGATCTGGAGTATCCTCCAAAAGTCTCACATACCTATGGATAATGTGTGCTGTTGGGAGACGTGGCCTGGCTGGAAGGGGCAGGTGCTTGGGGCTTGATCTAGAGTGGTCTGTTCTATCTCTACCCTTTCTCTCAGGAATGCTTCTGTTCTGCCAGACTGTGGAGATCTCTGGCTCCAGTTCTTCCGAGTGGCTCTTCCATTTTTCCAGCCACCCACCTGTGAACAGACTGTGACCTTCAGAAACTGTGAGCTAAAATAAATCTTTTCTCTCTAAAGTTGTGGATGTCAGGTATTTTGTCACAGCAATGCAAAAGTAACTGAAACGTTGTCTTTCACAGAAAAGTAGGTGAAGCCACGTGTGGTAGTTTATGCCTGTAATGCTAACATTCTAGGAGGCTGAGGCAGAAAGATTCCAAGTTTGAACCCAACCTAGGCAACTTAGTGATTTAGTGAGTTCCTGCCTTAAAATAAAAAATAAAAGAGTGCTGGAGATGTAGCTCAGTGTAAAGCTCATGGATTCAGTCCCCAGCACAGGGCGGGGAAAGGTAGTTAAGACAGGTTGGAGTTTAAAATGAAGTCACCAGTGACCTATTAGTAATCAGAAATCAAGACTTGAACCTAAATGAAAAATAAATATTCTGTGTAAAATAATCTTTTGCAAACTCAGAAGACTTCAGCAAGGTAGGAGAGGATGTTGGAAAACAGAGGTACAAGGGCTTATCCATGGTAGGATTGTTGGAAACCTAAAGACTGAGAGAGGGGCTACTTCTTAATTTATTCTACAGCGGCAAGCTCTGTAGTCCTGAAAACTGAAGACTAAAATTAATTCAGAAATGCCTCATTCATCAACTGAATATTTTATGAGAAATAATTTCCAACTCATGACTCCCACATAGCGACGCGTCTCACTGCCATTATTCTTTGCAAAATCCCTCAAGCTTATCAGGATTCAGCAGTACAAAGAAGAACCACAGTATCCCCCTCCTTTCCTACTGAGACGATAAAATGCGTTTCTGTGGCATGACCGTGAGCCTGGGAAGGGAAGTCAGAACTGAAGAACACTTACTTGCTTTGAATCCACTCTGCATGTTTTCTTCCCTGCCCACACTGACGCTGTGGGCCAGCCATACTTAGTCACTTCCCTCATATTTGAAACAAAACACAAAAGCCCCAAGACTCAGTATATGTTGTAGGTCTGCTATTGAATTCCATATAAAGCAATACAGTGGAATTGGGTAATATGCTTGACCTCAGATTCTGTGTGATGTGTATTCATATGGTGTGTTAACTGTATACAGAATCTTATCTATTTCCATTGGAAATGGTACTTTTAGTTACTTTCTTATGCCTAGGAATACCCACTACCCATGACATAAAGGAGCAGATGCTTATTTTAGCTCAGAGCTTTATTAGAGTTCTCACTCCTTCTGTGGCCAGTTGCCTTCAAGGCAGAAAAGGCAGTGGTGAAAGGGCTTCGTGAAGAACTGATCATCCTTGGCAGCCAGGAAACTGAAAGAAAAGGGAGCAGCTGGACACAAGAATACACACTGCCAGGTCACACCTCCAGTGGCCCATTTCTCTGACCAGGCCCTAGCTCTTCACATCACAGGAGATCAGACATGGGTGATCACAGAACTCCCATGAGCCATTCACCTTCCTATCACATGAGCAACTGAGGAGACATTTTATATGTAAAACAATATGATCTGTCAATTGGAAAAAATTTTAAGTAGCAAATCCTTAAAATATTATATAACACCTGACATTGTTATGTACAAACATTTTTCACTGCTGGGGGCATGACCCAGTGATCAAAGAACTTGCCTAGTAAACTCAAGGCCCCACATTCAATTCCCCAGCACCACATAAACGGAGCGTGGTGGCACACACCTGTAATCCCAGCACTCAGGAGGCTGAGGCAGGATTGCTGGGGATTGGAGGCCAGCCTGAGCTCTAGAGAGCTCAGACCAGCCTGGAATACACAGCAATATTCTGCCTCAGGAAACATAAAAATAACAACCTTTTCCATTAATAACAGCAAAGTCTGCTCTTCCAAAGCATTTTTCAGAGTTGCATTCACATTGCTCTTAGGGAGGGAGTATGTTCTCAGGTCTAACTTTCATGACATCTAGGTCTACCTCCTTAAAGGGGGAAAAAGAACCTTTTAGTACAAGAGTCCCCAACTTCTAGGCCACAGACCATGTCCTTAGAAGGCCCAGCCACCAGAAGAGAGGCGCAGTGAGCAAAGTTCCGCTTCCTTTCAGCACACTACTACCAGGTTCTAATGTGGCTGCTGACTGACACAGGCAGAGCAAGCCCCGCCCACCCCCCCTTCCGGCCTGCGGATGCCGCCACTTCAAAACTACCCTCGCACAGCCTCCTGCATCACACGCACCCCTCCCTCACCACTGGAAGAAAGGAACCAACCCTGTCCCTAGTGCCGAAGACGCTGGGGACCCGTCTGGGAGAACCTAAAGCACCAGCAAAGCAATGGGCAGCCGTACCTTTTTAGATTTTAATGTTTTTCCAGCTGGCTTCTGAAGCTGTATGATGTTGCGACAGCCACATCATCTGTGGACCAGCAGCTCCCCTGTCACCTGGGTCCTAATTAGAAACGTAGCCTTCAAGCCCCATCATACTCACACAGGATCGAAATCCGCCTTACCAGTCTCTCTAGGCTTTTCATGTGCGCATTAACATTAGAGCAGCACTGATCCGGTTTACTCATTATATGTTTCAGTGACGCTTTCACAGAGACCAAGGCTCTCCTTCTACCCTTATATTTTACACTATTCCGTACAATTTAAGTTACGCAATTATAGAAATAGACATGCAACAAGTAAGTTTGGCAAACACACAACTGCCTTAGTGTCTTAATTACTGTTCTGTTGCTGAGACAGAATACCCAACATCTACAATTTAAGGTCAGAAAGGTTTCAGGTTTCAGGTTTCAGTCCACTTGCGGGTGGCCAGCTACGGCGGAAGCACATCACAGAGGCCTATGCCTGCCAAGGGAGAAGCTGTTCTGGTGTGGTGAACAGGAAGCCAAGAGAGAAGGGAAGGGCATAGAGAGCGTATGCCTTCCCAGGCATGTCCCAGGGACCCACCCCTTGCTGCTCAAGTCCCCGGGTCCTGCCCCTTCCAACCAGGCCCCACCTCTTCACAACGCATGGGGTCCATAGGCAGTCCACAACATCCGACTATACCAGGCTACGGGGGACATTCCAGACCTAAACCGAAAGAGTAAGCATCTAAGCCAGCTTGTAAGAAGGGAAACAACCGGGTGTAAGATTAGCTACCAGGTGGGGCAAAGCTGCAGGATTAGGGTAGGGTAGAATGCTCACACAGGGTTTTAATAATTTAAAAATCACTGGGCATCTGGACATCACTCAGATGTTTTACACAGGGGGGAGAGATTGCCTGCGAATCCAATGAGTAGCATGGAGTGTATGCTGTTAAAAAAAAAAAAAAACACTCCGCCAATAATATTAACTGACGATGTCCCATGAATTACTTTTAACCCTAATAACAATGGTGAAGAACAGCTAAGGTAGGCCTGGGCTCTTGATTTTTCTCCTTCCAGAAAATTGTAGGACTATTCTTTCTAGCCTGTTTGATTGGGGTTCATGGGTTAGTCAGCTCTCTATAACTGTAACAAAATACCTAAGATAATCAATTTGAAAAAGAGAAAAGGTTTACTTTCACTCACAGTTTTAGAGGTTTCAATCCATGGTCAGTTGGCCCCATCGCTTTTGGGCCTGTGGTGAGGCAGTACATTATGGTGGGCTACTCACCCCATGGCAGCTGAGAAGTGAGAGAGAGGGGGAAAAACAGAGCTATTCCCTAGCCCCTTTGGGGCACACCCCAGGGACCTAGGCCCTTCTTTTAAGGTCGTCTTCTTTTTGGCTTAAACATAAGCAACATCCTTGGTACCAACTACTCAACCAGCAAAGAAACAACTGTGACATATGACACCTGAGATGCTGGGGTTTACTGCAGTAGAATCTAAAGCGTACTGGCTAAGAGATTATTGCTACTCATACTGTGTCGCCAACCACAATCTGATTACACTGCAGAATTTGCATGGTACATGGTGTAAAAACATGTACACCAATTCTTTGACACTAATTTCAAAAGGTGCAGCCTAATTTCCCTCCAGTTGAGAGGATGGTACTTAATGATACATGCCAGTGAACAAAGGGAGGGATAAATGATAACATGACTTTCCTAAATGGGGCCTCAAAGACACTTCGGTCTCCTTCTTGCTCTCTCTAAGACTGCATGTTCAAGCAAGAGAAATGGCCATATTGCACACGCAATAAAGTAGCCACATCCAAGTGACAAGGACAGAAGCCATGTAAACAATCCTGTTAGAAACAGAGTCAGATCCTTGAGACTAGTCAAGCTCTAGATGCTATTTTTTTTTTTTTTTTTTTTGAGACAGGGTCTTACTCTGTAACCCAGGTTGGTCCTAAGCTCACTGATGTAGCCCAGGTTGGCCTCGGACTCAGGACAATCCACCTACCTCAGCCTTCTGAGTGCTGGGACTACAGGTGTGTGCCACCACACCCAGCTTTATGTGATACTGGGTAATCAAACTTGGGGCCTTTGTGTTTTAACCGCTGTGCCATTCCTCCAGCCCCACCTAGACACTATTGTCTTAGTGAACTCTCTGCCTATGACCTCCTCAGAGATGATGCCAGAAATTTCCAAAAAGGCTACTCTCAGCACTTGAGCCTTAGAAACTATGTGGTAAAATCTGTATTTGTTACTTGAAGCTCCTATGTTTTAAGGAATCTGTAAAGCAGATATAGAAACTGTTAGAGCCACTTTTATAAATAATCAGATATGGTTTAGTTCTAGACTGTCCCCTAAAAGACCTACGCAAATAAAATTCTGGTCTCCAGCTGTAATGTTTTTAAAAGGTGGCAGATCCTTACAGAGGTGAGGCCTAGTAGGAGCCCTGCAGTCACCAGTGGTGTAACGTTAAAGGGGTTTGTGGGACATGGGACTTTCTCTATTTTTCCCCTTTGCTTCTCATCCACAATGAGGTGAGGACCCTTGCTCCACCGCGTACTTGTCACCACAATGCCCTGCCTGACCTTAGGCCAAAGGCAATGAGGCCCAGGGACCACAGACTGAAATGCTGGAAACTGGGAGCTAAAATGCACCTGTCCTCCTTTTAAGTCGACTGATCCAGGTATTCATTCCAGTAACCAAAAGGTGACTAATACATGAATCATCTGTAGAAGTTAGAATGAAGTCAGACAAGGTATGTTTTACTGGGGCCTCCCTTTTAGGATAGAGGTGACCTCAAAGCATGAGACTCTCAAAGGAGCTCTGAGAGACTTTTCTTACTCTTGATCTTTGAGCAACATTAACTCTGGAAGTCATCCCTTATTCAGGATCTACTCAGGAGATCAGGCCCACATCTAATGACTCTTCGATGTAATCGCAACCATCTCCCACCTCAGCCTGCTGGAACTGGCTCAGACTGGCTTGTGAGAGAAATACTGTAAAGTTTTCAGGGACTTGTTATGCCAGTCATTAAATGAAACCACAAAATCATTACCAAAAATTAAATTATATAAACTTAAAATTAAATCACCATTTCAAAAGGCAGTAAATACTCAAATCACACAGTACCCTAATTATTTTTACAGTATGCAATCCTTGGTTCTTTTGAAGTTATCCCATGTGGACTGAATGTATATGATGGAAATATTACTATTAAATACAGAGGGATAAAATCAAGGCAAAATGTTCTCTTCTCTTATGCAACCATTAGTACAGATTCTTCTACAGTTCCTGGCCACCAGAATATGCAAAATTTCTCCCCAGTGAGCAATCTATTCACAGAGGGCCCAGTGGATATCACTGTCCTCTGACTCAAATCATTTTTGACCCCATCCACCTGAAGGTAACATCAGATCCCACAGGTTGACTGTTCAGTCCCTAAACCCTGTCCATATTTCCGATGCCAGTCATAAGAAATAGGCTGTCATCAATATTTTTAATCAACTGGCTATAAACTAGGGTTCCCACAACACCCTCCTTGGGTTAAATTAATTTTCTAGAGGAGCCCACAAAACTTAGAGAAACAGGTTTTCTCATGTATGATAAAGCAGGCATCTGCAACGCCGAGGTCTCTGACTGGCATAGGCTCATGGACCTGGGAGGACCAGCAGGCCAGGCCAGACAACAGGAAGCAGGAGGTTAATTGTGAGTGAAGCCCCACCTCATCAGTGAGCTCCTGTTAGGTTCTAATACTGCTGCTGATTGACAGGAGGCAGGCTCTCATTCCCACTACCTTCCTGCTCCTGTTCCCCATCTCAAAGCTGTCCTCCATGACTAGTACTCATCCTCAGAAGAACGGTCTTCTACTAAACTGGCCTCTGGTGTCAAAAAGGTTGTGAACCACAGGGACTGAGTACACATCACAAAGGATACAGACGACACAGGCAGGTGGAGTTTATGCACAGGGCAAAGGCATGGGAAAGGGGTCACTGTGACCTGCCTAGGGCCACCACAATCTTCTGGAAACTCCATGTATTCCAATATCTGAAAGACCCCAATCCTTCTGGGATTTTATGGAAGCCTCATTAAGTAGGCTTTGGCCACTGGTGATCCCCTTAATCTTCAAGGCTTTCTCCTTAGCCATGGATAGTAGATGGGACTGGAAGTCTCAGTCCTCTAATATCCTTCCTGGTGACACCTCACCCCATGCTGAAGCTGTCTAGAAGTTCCCAGCAACTAGGCATCTCATTAGCATACAATGAAATTTGAGGGACTCCAAGGGTTTCAAACACTATTTCAGGACCTCTGGATGAAGAACAAATGTGTATTTCATGATGTCATCACTACATAAATGACTGCACATTTCATTCCAGTGCCACATTCAGTGGCATCCTGTTGATAGCCTGATGTCAGCTAGGGTGGGGATACTATACCAATGGGACTGACAGATGTTACGAATCAAGCCTTGCTTTGCAGGGTTTTTTTTTTTTTTTAGATCATGTAATCTTAAAACAGTGATTGAGAACATATAACACAGATAAAATTTAGAAGTATGCCTTTCTTTGTATTTGTTACATTGTAAAAAGCACAAACCACGGAGGAAATACTTTTTAATGATTCAAATATTTTTATCCAATTCAGCAAAGTAGCTGCTCACATGCAAGATGAATGTGAAGGTTCCGACATCTGTCTTCATCTTTTGTCTTACTGAAGTAAATGAGAACATCACACAGAATTCAATCTAAACTGTGCTCATTAATCAGCTGCAGCCATAGGTTCATTATAAATGGAGAAAATGTGTAAGGCTCAAGGTAAACCCTCTATGAAAACAACTGACTTTAGGAGATTTGCAATAGATGATATATTCTACTATTATTTGCATAACGTATGTTACATATCCCTTGAATCGGTAATTTTTTGTGAAAAAAAAAAATATCTGGGGAGGGATTCAGCCCAAGGCCTTCGCACTGAGCTACATCCCCAGCCCACTCTTCTTTTTGATTTTGAGCCAGGATCTTGCTGGGTTGTTAAGCTGCCCAGGCTGGAATGGAACTTGTGATTCTCCTGTCTTAGTTTCCTAGAGCGCTGTGACGACAGACATGTGCCACCAGGCCTGACTGTTTCAGTAATTTTTAAAACATGTGATATGGTTTAGATCTGCAGTGTCCCCCAAAAACCTCATGTATTTGGATGTAGTGGGATAACAGTGAAACCTTGTGCTGTTGGGAAGTACAGTTTTTGTTGGGGCAAAGGAGCACAGCGATATTAAAGAGATTAAAAAGAAGCCAAGTACTTGGAATCCAAACTACTAAAAAAAAGAGGCCCGGAGGGTGTCTCAAGATGCAGCAAAATCCCACACTTTTTCAATTAGAGACTACAAAGACAAGAGACCTCCCTCTGAGAAGAGTATCCCAGAGAATCCTATTAGGCCAAAAAGAGAAACGCTTGCCAGAGTCCAGTCACCTGGAGTTCAGCCATCCAGGCATTTGCACGTTGCTGCAGCCAAAGGCCAGGAGGAGCCACGCTACTGCTCCAGCCAGTGGCAGACCTTGGTGTCATCCACATGGTCCTGGCTTTACAGGCATGTGCAGTGCAAGAGCTGTGGGGTCATGCAGGCTTCCACTCAGATTTCAGAGGCAGGCCTTGGAGGCCAGGCAGTGTACCCCTGGGATGATAGTGGATGAGGCTGTGAAGGAGAAGCCTAAGGTACAGCGGACACCCCAGAATGTGGAGATGACAGAAATGTGGATGGTCTGCTGAGGAAAGGCACAGGCTGTGATAGGAGCCAGCCCAAAGGAGAGAAGGTGGAGGCCACAGCTGGGGACAGTGCTGTAGGGGCATAGCCACCCAGGTCCTCTGGAGCTCACATCTCACCAGTTTATCCCAAGTGCTGGGCAGTGGTAACTAACGGTCCAGGGACACAGCTTTCTTCATAACCAGTCTACTATTAAGGAGATGGATTCCGGAGAACCCCTGGAAAGCCTGAGGCACTGCACACAATCAGACCTAGGGGCTCTCCCAGCCCTTTTCATGGTGCATCTATTGTCCTCCTCCACATCTAACTTAACATCTTGGGATAAATCCTTTGGTATGTAACATTCCCACTAAGTATCCCTTTTAAGATGTAAAAGCAAAGTCCCCAGCTTCTCACCAACCCAAGAGCTATGAATGCCATTAGATACCATCTGAGGCCTGCAGCAGGGATTCCCCACTTTAGGATGACCCGCCCACCTGCCTGAGGCTTCCACCAGTAAAACCCTTCCCTCTGCTTTGAACATGCTTAGCCCATCATTCCTGCTGCTTTCTGAAGGAGTTCTGGAAGTCCTCTTTCATTAGTGTTTTTAGTTGCACTGCTGGGGCTGCTCCGATGTCCTGAACTGATTGAAAACATTGACCTTTCACGGTCATTTGGATTTTGGGGAAGAGCCAGAAGTCACAAGCTGCCAGATCCAGTGGAGAAGGTGGTGCGTACACACTGTTTTTCCCCACTTGCCCATCCACCGGATGGTATTGTTGAAAGGAGAATTCACTCTATTTTTTTCCTGCTACTATCATAGTAAAAGTTGTATATTTTACTGAAAAAAATAAAATACAAAAGACAGAAAAACTATAGATGCAAAATGGAGGAAGACAACAAATGATCACTTTTGAATCCTTTAGTGTATGCTAGAACTGTTCTTTTTAAAGCTTTTTCTTTGTTTTGCTTTTGAGTATCATCCTATTTCCTAATCACACTTCATAAAGACACTCATGAAAAAAGATTTCCAGAGCTGCTTCAGAACCTGGAAAGAATGCTGGGGTAAGTGTATTCAAAACAAGGAGGATTACTTTGAGGAGGATTCATGGCAATGTGTCCTTTACTGTAATAAAATGTAAACACCTTACGTTTTCATACCCTTTGTAAAGGAATTGTTCATTTTTTAAAAAGGACCAAGTATACAAGACTCAGGCTGTGTGTTGTGGGTATATGACTTCCGTTTTTAAAAAGCCAGGGTTGTGGGGCTGGAGGAATAGCTCAGCAGTTAAAGTGCTTGCCTAGCAAGTGCTAAGTCAAGCACCAAGTACCAGAGTTCGATTCTCTAAAACTGCATAAACCGACGTGTGGTGGTGCACGCCTGTAATCCCAGCACCTGGGAGGCTGAGACAAGAGGACTGCTGGAAGTCCAAGGCCAGCCTGGGCTCCATCATGAGTTCTGGACCAGCCTGGGCTACAGAGCAAGACCCTGTCTCAAAAAAAAAAAAAAAAAAAAAGATAAATGAAAATTTTTTAAAAAGGTCAGGGTCATGTATGGCAGGGAGGGGAAGGATGTCTGAGGATTCATAACAAGAGGGCAGGAAGGAGACAGAGCCAGAGTGCTAAGACTGCAGGCCTGCATCCACCTACAGATGGACAGGGCAGACTGGAAGAGCTGCTGCCACAGAGGATAAGGAAGGGGATTAGTGTCGCCGCAGTCGTAACTCACGTGGTGTGTTCAAGTATACACAGCAGGCAAACACCGGCACAAAGACCCTAATTTAAGCTTCTCTGTCCCACTCCCACTGCCATGCATCTACCATCACAGGTCACGGCCAACAGGGTACCGAATAAGTATTAGGGAAGGTCAAAAAGGGACTGGGGAAGGATTTTGGTAATTTTGCCATGGTATGTATGTGCACAAAATACTCAAGATCAATGTCAATATTATGTATCGCATATATACATACCAATAAAATGAGGGAAAATAAATTAATTAATATTGGGGGAAAACTGCAGGAAAACAGAGACAGTGAGAGCCACTCTCTGCCATGATAGCCACGTGTCGTGGATGAGGATTTTATGCATGCCCTGCTGGGTGCCCACTGATGGGCCTTGGAAAGGCAAGTGGGTAAGGGAAGCACACGTGATCTTTTATAATCCTGGAGCCTTCAGGTTCACTGAAATTTCAAAAGTTTAATTCCTTCTGTGTAAGGCAACTTTTGGGATATCCTGTCCAGTGAATTTAGTGTTTGTGTAATTTTTCTCAAAGCCTTAGTTTTACTTCAAATATTATCACAAATTACTCCTAAATCAACAAAATTTTTATTATATATTTCCATATGTACGACAAACTTCTGAATGCTATACAAAAGAAGAATTTAGTTCATTTAAATGACCTTAAATCAATTAGAGTTCTCAGAAACAATGGGTTTTTGTATCACCTCCAGCCTCCATGAGAGAGAGTGCGAACTACCCGGGTTCCACAGAAGCAAGAAAAAGCTACTTTGAGCAACTCAGACCTGCAGGCTGAGAAAGAGTCACACAACCTGTGCTGTATTCTAGTGATGTTCCCAGTCTCTCTCCTTTTGGATGGCGATCACTAACCTTTCTGGTACCAAGGACTGGGTCTGCTGATCTGATAGGAGACGGAGTTCAGTCCCCAGTGTGAGTGGCAAGGAATAGCTGTATATACAGATAAAGCCAAGGCTCATTTACAGGCTGCTCGCCTCCTGCTGTGGCTCAGTTCCCAACAGCCACTGGCCTGGGGGATTGGGAGTGCCTGCTCCAGGGCACTACAAGGAGCATCTGAAGAGCAGTTAATGCTAACTGGAACTCTGGATGGTCCATACCTCAGGGACAGTGAGAACTTATATCACTGGATATGTCCAGTTATTTTATCAAGCTCTCTCTAGACAAGTGAAAAAAAGAGAGAAGTAACTATTCAGTATCGCTGGCCAGTAGAACCCGTACTACCTGTGAAAAATGCTTGCTTCTGTCTTTCAGGGTTGATTTACATGATGTAAAATAAAACTTGCTGCAATGGTCTGGATCTAGATGGTCCCACAGAAGCCTCATGTATTTGGATGCAGTGGGATAGCTGTGAAACTGTGTAGCAATTGGGCAATAGGGCCTGGCTGGAGGGAGCAGGTGCGTGGGGCTTGACATGGAAAGATTGTGCCAACTTGTTGAGATTGCAGGGTACCCAGGGTAGAGTTTTCAGGTGGTTGTCACTGACTTGCTGGCCAGGAAGTGAGGGAGGGGCACTATTGTGATTTGGCTCTGGAATGTCCCCCAAAATCTCATGTATTTAAATGTTATGGATTGTCTATGGAACCGTGTGCTGTTGGTTGATTGGGGCCTGGTCTGCAGGGGTGGATTAATGATGTGTAAGTTAGGATTAACAGTGTGTAGTGGCTACATCTTCCACACCTGGATCCAGGAGGGGCTGATCACTGGGCTGAGTCCTGGACGGATATATAAGCTGCTTCCTGCCTTCCTTGGAGGGCTAGTCTCAACTTGACTTGGCTTCCTGTCTATGATGTCCTGAGAAGCTGCCTCCACCTCTGCCTCTGCCATGATCTTCCACTGTTGCCAGCTGCCCCTGAATGGACTGTGACCTTCAGAAAATGTGAATTAAAATAAACCTTTCCTCCCCTAAATTTGTGGATGTTGGGTACAGAGTCACAACAACAAAAAAGTAACTGAGGCAGGCACCCACCATGGAAATGGAGCTTGAACCAAGCAAAGAAAGGAAGAAGAAACATTGCTGCAGCTTCCTCCAGGAGAAGCTCTCGCCTTTCCTGAGTGCCAACCGGCCCTCCAGCCTCACCAAGTGCCCTCACCATGGCTGGCTGCCCCATGAGCAGACTGTGGGACATCTTCTGAAACTGTGACATAGAGCAAATCTTTCCTCCCTTAATCTGTGGATGTTGGGTATTCTGTCACATCAACAAGAAAGTAACTAAGATGCTTGTTCATGCTCTAGATAAAAACATACTCCTGGGTTAGGTTCTTTTTCCCTCCCCTGTGGGCTGAGTCCTGATTAGAAAAATGTGGATATCTTAGCTTCTCCTAAGTGTAAATTTAGGTAGCCTTTGTCTATGCTACCATATTTAGTGAGAAAAATATACAACAGAAATATATCACAAGCGTATTTAAGTTCATTTGTAATTATTTCAAATAATTTTTTTCTTTCAGTTCTGAGGATCGAGAGCTACATTCCTTGCCCTTTTTATTTTGAGACAGTTTCACCATGTTGCCCAGATTGGGCTTGAACTTGGTGATCCTCCTGCCTCCCTCCCAGAGTGCTGGGATATAGGTGTGCTCCACCAAACACAACAAGATGTATAATTTTTGTATTCTGATATATCTGTTCTCTCAGAAAAAAAGTACAACATATATAAAATTACCCCCAAATAGTCACTGGTCTCTCTTGTAATGGATGAACACAACCACTGGAAAAGCCTGGGTACCAAGAAAGTATGAAGGCCACCGGATACTAATACCATACCAGCTCTTAAATGCAAAGACTTTCTACCGAAGCACAGGACAACCCATGTCAAGGGTGGCATCTTGATGAACTCACAGCTTTCAGATTAGCTTCAGGTTCACTGTAGATGCTACACCAATCATACAGTTCCCTTCAAAGTGCAGCTTTACCACAAATGCTGCACCAGTCACATAACTCCATTCAGAGGGCTGCCCCTGGGTACAGCTGTCAGCTCTCTTGCCTGCACAGGCTGTGGGGGCTATTTTCCATTTATAATTTCCTGTGGAAAGCAAGAATCTGCCTCTTTGGAGTGTCAATAACGTAGATGTTTTCCCACTGCAGTTAAAAAAAAGAGGATGAATTATTCTGGAGAAATGCTTTTTTTTTTTTTAAGTTGGTGATGCCTGTGAACGGCTTGGCACGCCCAGGGAAGGGGCTCACACTGCCCAAGGCTATTTTTTTCCTCTAGACAACATGTTTTCAGGTTTCAAAAATATGAATCCAGTAGCCTCTTCCTAAGTAAGTTATTTTCAAGAAAAGTTCTGAAAATGTTAACTTTTGCAATTGAGCTTTTTTTCTCTTCTTTTTCTTGTTTCTTTTTCCAGTTCTGGGGATTGAACTGAAGCCTGTTGATGCCAGTACTGTATCAGCCCTTAAATACAAAGACTTCCTATGGGAGCACAAGATAACGCGTACCAAGGCTGGCGTTTTAATGACACTCACAGTTCTGAGACTAGGCTTCAGGTTTACCACAGATGCTACACCAATCACAACATCTGGTCACTGCGTATAGCTGTATTCTTGCCTTTTTTGTAATTTTTACATTGAAATGAGGCCTCAATAAACTGCTAAATTGGCCAGGGTGGGTTGAATTTATGATCTTATGGCCTCAGCATCCCAGAGTGCAGGACTACAGGCAGATGCCACCCACTCTCTGACTGCAACTATTCCTCATTTAAAGAACAGACTACTACAATATCCACATCCTTTGTAAGGCCTGGGATTCAGAATGGGCCAGGATAGAGGAGAAACAGCACAGAGGTACAAAACCACAAACTGCTCCTGTAACTCTAACTGGCATCGTAGACGGGTTCTCCTTATCCTCTCTCTGTTGTCTGCCCTTTAAAATAGGGGTATGAAGAAGCCCACTCCAAAGGACTAGTGTGAGGATTACCGTAGACAAATTCATAGCGACAGGTGCATAAGAAGCCTAAATATGAAAAATACATGTAAGCAGTTATATAGAGCATAAAAAAAATTTGATATTTTCATCCATGTTCCATAGGCCTTGCGGTAAATTCCTAAATGACACGGAGAATGTCTTACTAAATTCCTTTCTATCACACAGTCTGAAAACAAAGTACAAGAAAATGTTTGGCAGTGTTCATGAGAGTTGGGCGGCTTGTGGAGTAAGAAAGAGAGCCCGAGACGGGAGGATTGTGTCTGCTCAAGTCTGAGGGTGGATGGTGTCACCAGGTGCCCGGCACCGTGCCGATTCCCACGTCCATGCCCACTCACTCAGTCCTCCTCACGCCTTTTGGGAGTCTTGTGTTATTAAACATGAAATAAGGCTCAGAGTGATTCAACTCTTTGCCGAAGGACACTCAGCTGACAAGTGGCAAGGTTAGCGCTGCAGTTCAGAACTGCCTGAGTCTGAAAGCTTTTCTTAAACTACAGGGTATCTTAAAGGTTGTCATATATATTTAATATATAATGTAACATTAAAATATGTCATTTAATAAGTTATATGTTGATATAACAATAATATAAAAAGATGTTTGCTCAGGGCTACTTTCCCATAATATTTCTAGGAAAATTTATGTTAGTAGAAAAATTGTACAAGTACTAAATTCAATAAATAAGGTGTCACAAAAGTCGCCATACATAGAAACAATGAATAAACTCTTGAGACACGCTGTGTAATATATGGGAGTATAAAATGCTTAGTTTCTCACCCTGGTTGAAGACAGAGTACAGGAAAGACAAGGAACAGACTGAAAACCTTGGCCAAGGCCCAGGCGCAGGCCCAGAGTACTCTGGGTATCAGGCTAAGACCCTAAAGCTTTGGTCATTAGGTAGAAGAGGAACGTGTGTAGTACCAGAAAGAAGATGACGCTATCATAATGAGACAGTGGTAGAAAACCTGAAGAGCTCCCTAACACAGACAGGTTAGACATGGGAGTACTTACTCTTGGGGCTACAAGGGTCTAGACACCAAGCCTCTCCAAGTCCCACCTGCCTCCAAAGCTAACACACTCAAGACAAGCGGTGAGACCAGAGCATGAATGTCCCCAAGGCCCAAGGCTTCTACTTTGTAGAGTACTAGCTCCTAATATTTTGACTTCCATGGAGCAAAACATTATTCCCAAGTGAATCATAAAAACATTTCCCCACCATATTAGGGAATTTCCATTCTTAAAATTTTAGAGAAGTAATGTCTACAATTTAATGCACATATAAAAAATTGTGCAGAGATATAGGCCTGTGGTCCCAGCACTCTGGGAGGTTGAGGCAGGAGGCTCTCAAGTTTAAGCCCAGATGCAGCAACTCAGAGATGTACTGAAACCTAAAGAGAGAGAGAGAAGAAAAAAATAGAATATGCAAATATAGAATATACAAATATCCAGTACTGAAAAAAAGGAAAAAGCCAGAGTATTACGATGCATATTTTCAGATGTAAGTCCCCAAATTAATAATCCAGATTGAGACAAGAGGCCCAGGAATCTTCATGTAAACAGGCACTGCCTAATGTTTCTTATACAACTGGCCTTTAGACAAACATCTAAAAACTCTAAGTGGTCTCCTGTTCCTAGAGGAGGATCTAATCCCAGAGTATTATAGATACATACTGAAAAAGAACCTGAAGTACAACATTAGGATGGTTTCAGCTGGCCCCAGTGGCACAGGCCTCTAATCTTAGCACTCTGCGAGGCTAAGGTTACCTGACTCTCACAACTTAAGGAAAGAAAGGCTTATTTTAGCTCGCAGTTTCAAAAGGTCTCAGTCATTCATGGGCAGCTGGCAATGGTCCCAACATGAGAGAACATGTTCACCTCAGGACCAGGCAGGAAACCGAGTCACCATGGCAGGGCACAGTTAGCACAGGTCCCACCCAACAGCACACAGAATCCATACATATTCCAAAACATCCGATCACACGAGGCTTTGGGGGCACATACCACATCTAAAACCACAATACCAACTATCACAAAAACAACTTTCATAGCACGGTTCCACTGCACAATTCTCTCAGCTGTGTCACCAATCTCTCTCTACTTTCTGAGGAAAATATGGCAGAAAAAGGGGACAAGAGATAGAGAATTCTTTCTCAGGCCACTCACGAGACCTTCGGTACACAGGAATGGGCCAGGGGTACAGAAGGTCCACTATCGCTTACTAATAATTGTCCACACTGGCTACTCTTTATCTACAAGTATCACCTCCTTCCCTGGTAACCCATTTTTCTTTCCCTAGTAGAACTTATCAAATTGGTAAACATTATGCTGAGAAAGATACAATGTGGCTCGCTGAACGAATTATCTAAAAGGTTACTCAGATGTGAGCGATTAGTCACCGTGGACATAAAGAGGAAACGGGCTTTGGAGGGGAAGAGAAAAATAAAACTTGATACTGA
Source organism: Ctenodactylus gundi (assembly GCA_004027205.1). Taxonomy (NCBI): domain Eukaryota; kingdom Metazoa; phylum Chordata; class Mammalia; order Rodentia; family Ctenodactylidae; genus Ctenodactylus; species Ctenodactylus gundi. Next base: position 543,399 of record PVKB01000184.1, on the reverse strand, counting down.
GCTTAGATACTGAAAAGGCTGCAGAATTGAGAAAGTGTTAAAATAAGGTGAGCCATGAGAAAGAACATTAATCATCAGCCAGGGAAGCCTATGATTGGCCTGCGAGAAGGGAGCAAGGAAGAGCCAGGACTACTCCCCAGCGACTTCTTGGTTACCCAAAGGCTTCACCCTCTTCCCAAACACTTCTCACGCTTCAGGACAAGAACTAGCAAAAATTAAAGTTGCTGTGCTGGCCTCTGAGTTAGCTGCATTTTGGGCAATTTCTAAAAAGTCTTTCATCTGAAGATGTGCAACCTGCAGAAGGAATGAAAGTGGGAATTTCTTATTTAAATAAGCATCAGCCAGCTTTGATGTTATTGAAACTCAAATCTTCACAAAAACCAAAAAGCATTTTTTTTACTTTAAAGCAGGAGGTGATGTGTAAATAAAAAACATATAAATGCAAACAAAATAAGAAAATAATGGCAAAGTTCACAATATGATTTGCTGAACTCTCCTGTACAGTTGGGAGTTTTCCAGTAGAAATGGACGGAGGGGATGCTGATCAAAGGACATGAAATGGCAATATGGAAAATGAGTTCAGGAGATCTACTGTACAACATGGTGAATACAGGTAGTAACATATCATTGTGGTTTAGATGTAAAATGTCCTCCAAGTCTTACCTACTTGGAAGGTATTATTATGGTTTGGATCTGGAATGTCCCCAAAATCCAAAAGCCTCATATGTGGAAGGTGACTCAGTCATGGGGATTAATCTACTGATTTCCTGGGCTGTTATTTCCTGTGACTTCCTGGGGCCTGGCTGGAGGGGTCAGATCACTGGGCCGTGATCTGGAAGGGTATATGCTATCTCCGCCCTTCCTGTCTCTCTCTGTCTCCTGTCCCACCATGCCATGAACAGCTTTTCTCCAGCCATGAATGGACTGAGAACTTCTGGAACTGAGTTAACATAAGTCTCCCTTAAGTTGTGGGTGACAGCTATTATATCCTAGCAATGAAAAAGTAACTAAGACAGAAGGTGACTGGATCATGGGGGTGTTGTATCCCCTGACCGCATCCACTGATGAGTTCAGAGAACATGCTGTTGGCGCTGCAGCCCTGATAGAGGTACGTTACTAGGGTGTGACCTGAGAGCGTGCCCTTGTCCCTACCTCCTCCCCTCCTCCCTTCTCTCTCTGCTTCCAGGCCACCGTGCTGTGAACAGCATTCCTCTGCCACACCCTTCTACCATGCCACTTCTGCGACGCAGCCAGCCAGTTAGGGACTGAATTCTCTGAAACCTATGATTCAAACACCTAAGTTGTGAGTGCTGGGTATTATGTTCCAGGAACGGGAAAGGGACTAAGGCGATCAAATATCTGAATACCATTAATGGCAGCTATTTCCAGGACCTTTGCAGTGAGCTACATTCCCTGCCCTTTTCATTTTTTATTTTTATTTTTTGAGAGTCTCTTTAATGTACTGAGGTGTCCAGGGTGGACTCGAACTCGTGATCCTCTGGACTCAGCCTCACAGGGTACTGGGATTGTAGGTATGTGCCATTGGGCCCAGCTGACGGTAAACTTTGAAAGAACACGTGATGAGAAAATATACGTTTGTGAGGAAATTGATATGTAAATTAGCCCATGTTTGCCATTCCATAATGTATTCATATATGAAAGCATACTAACACCAAAAAAACCCTCAAATACAACAAAAATTTCTAGTTCATCTAAAAAGAAAGAAGTACTTACAATAAAATATTGGAAATGATATAAAGAAATAAAGGAGATGAAATTGAGGATTGCATAAGCCTGCTTTATCTTTTCTTTTTCTTAAAACGGGACTTTTTTTGGTTATTTATCGATATTTATTTGGTGCGTAGGATTGAGCCCAGGGCTCTGCGCAAGCTTAGCACATGTTCTACTGCCAAGCTACACCCTCAGCACCGGGACTGCTTTATTAGGATGCCTCATCGCTTCTCTACTGTTTGGGTGTAGATATGGAATGTCCCCCAGAAGCCTCATGTATTTGGAAAGTGTTTAGATTGTGGGGTTAGTTTTATCAGTGGATAATCCACTGCCCTGCTGGGCTTTTAAGAGGCGGGCCCTGGTCAGAAGGGGCAGATCCCTGGGGCATGACCAGGAAGGCTGCATGTGCCTCCCTCACCAGCTCTGCACTCCTCTTTTTGCTTCTTGGCCACCAAGGGATGAAGCATCCCGCATCTAGTCCTCCACCATGTCCTGCCACCACTTCCGGCTTCCAAAACTGTGAGCTAAAATAGCTGTTTCCTCTCTTACGCTTTGGATGTCGGGTACTCTGTCCCAGCAACAAGAAAGTAACCAAGATACGTTATCTTTCTAACATCTATTTATAAGTCCATTATATAATAGCATGAAGGTCCTGGGTTCAGCATCCAGTACAAAAGAAAAGAAAGACAGAGAAAGAAAGAGAATCCTGAGGTAATTAAGGATATTGTATGTGAGTTGTTCTTAGGGGCACAGCTACACGCCAGCTATTCTGAGCCAATTTTCTTTCCCTATTTACCCCTAGACAGCAAGAACAGAAACACTGTGATAGTCTACTCCAGTGAGGCACTGAGTTCAAAGAAATGAAACTTGGTGCATCCTGCAAAAAGAAGAATTCCCTACAGGCATCAGTTATTATGAGTGGACAGCCCTCTTTTTTTAAGAGCATAAATCTGAAATCTTTTGAGATTTGAGTGCCAAGGAGAGGACTAATGACCTGAGAGGATGTAGAGTGGTGGCCAGGCTGGGCAGGCCATTCTCTAAGATGATCCTAGCTCCCAAGAAGCAGGGACCTTGGTCCAAGCCTGCACAGTTTTTTGTTGTTGCTCCTGGCTGATAATGGGGGGAAACTAAGGAAGTAGAGAAACAAATGAGAATTATCTCTGAGTCACACTAATCCCAAGCAGAATTAAGACACAAGTATGGATCAAGGAGGTGGAGAGGCACAGATGTTGGAAAATGAACATTTGGAGAGCTGGCTGGGCAAGAGGGACGATGCTTAGACCTATTACACAGGATACAAGAAATCAGGACAGCACCTGGCCGGCTCCCTTTGGGAGGATTCACCATGGTTCCCTACTGCAAGGACGATGCTTCAGAAACTGGGGTGAGCTAGGGGCCTAGCTCAGTGGTTAGAGCACTTGTCTAGCATATGCAAGGCCTTGAGTTCAACTCCCCATCATCACAACAAAATCAGCCAGATATGGTGGCACACATCTGTAATCCCAGTACTTGGGAGGCTGAGGAAGGAGGATCGCTTAGTGAGTTCAGGACAAGTCTACACTACAGAGTGAAATCTGTTTCAAAACAAAAAAGAAAAATCAAATAAGTTTTGTCAGATGCTGGGGTACAAGCCTTATCCTCTTGCTCGTCTGTATCTGCAATATTAATACTCACATTCCCCTTGGTGGATATGCACAGACGTACAGTCTCTCCATCATTACTGCTTCTTCGCCTTCCCAGCCTCCGGTCGTCGGCCCCACACCCCTTCCCCACCAGGTACCTGTCTCCCTGTCTCCCACCACTACTCTTCCATCTCGCTCTACCTACACATACTTTGGTTTTCTCATATTACAGATACCATGCGATACCCTTAGCTCTCCTGGCAACCTTCCCTCTGACTGGCCAGAGGCAAACAATCCTTTTTACATAGAAACAATAGAGCAAAACCTTTCTGCCCTGCTCAGCCACAAAAAGGAGCTCTTTCCTTCCTGCTGCTCCTGGTTTAGGCTTCCATCATGTAGGGACACACCGGAGAACACTGTGTTTCTGGTGTCCTCTCACCCAGGGCTCCCTCTGCTCTGCCCCATTCACCCCATTCACCCCAGGAAAGAGTGCCTTAGGACTGGTCCCTGAGTCCCAAGGGCAACTGTCTTCATCGTCACCAAGCCCAGACCCATCCCCCAGTGGCTCTGGTGTAACTGAAACCTTCTCTCAATGGTCACTTGCACCTGAACGCGAGAGTCTGCTGTCTTGGTTTATTTCTCCCCAGAGAGCCTCAGTCTCAGACTAAACTTTGCATAGAAACATAGAACACGCACATATAAAACAGATCAGCTGAGCCTGGTGTTGCCGGGAGGCTGACGCAGGAAGATCACAGGTTCAAGTCCAGCCTCTGCAACTTAGTGACTTACCAAGACATTATCTTTAAATTAAAAATAAAAAAGGGCTGGGGATATGGGTCAGCATGAAGGCTCTGGGTTCCATTCCCAGCACTACAAACAAAAAAATGGGATCAGAACCCCTTTTGCCAGGAGAGGTAGGATTTCTGAACTTGTGGCTTCTGGGAAGGCAACTTGAACCACAGTTCTGGAGAGATTCAGGCCCTCAAGCCATCACAGTGGGCGCTTGAAGACACCGGCAAGGGTCTTACAAAGGTGAACTCTACCACCAGGTGCAGGTGAAACTGGGCGCGCCCTTCTAGATGCACATCTGTGTGTCCCTTGGAGAAAAAAAAAAATCTTCTTTCTCCATGCAGGAGCCCCTTTGGGCTGCGTCCCTGGATTGCTTTCAACACTGTTCAGAAAATAAGAGGATTTCCCAACACCAGGTATTCCCAGGAGCCCTCTATAACTAGGGCAGATTTCTAACTGTCACATTTCTTCCCCCATAGGGATCTGTGCCAATTAAAAGGATCCTAAGTTCTGGGGAAGGGAGACCGTGCAGAAAGCAGTGGGGCCTGATCACTGTGGGTCTCTTTTGATTGTTTATTTTCCCCAAATTTAAGGCATGTTTATAAAAGTGGTACCATACATTAATAAGTTACATTTGAATGCATAGAGCAAAACCCTAATTAGAAAACATAAGTGTAATTTCACTCTGTTTATCAGTGTATATTTATGTTGGGTGGACAAACACAAGCGTATGTATGAAAGAATTTATGAGAAAAAAAATTGGGACAACTTTTATGCCCAGTAGTGAAACACAAAGAGTTGTAGTGTTTAGTTTTTATTTTTAAATTTTTATTTTGGTACTAAGAATCTAACCCAGAGCCTTGACATTGAGCTATATCCCAAGCTCATTTTTTATTTCTGATCTTGAGACAAGCTCTTGCTACATCACTAAGTTGCCCATAATGGGCTTGAACCTGTGATCCTCCTGCCTCAGCTTCCCAGAGTGCTGGGATTACAGGCCTGTACCCTGGGCCCATTTATACTTTATTTTTTTCTTATAATGGACATAAATAACAGTCAGGCACTGTAAAAATCTTGCAGCCACTTAAGATTCAACTCATCTACGAGCTAAAGCTCACAGCAAACAAGTAACATGAAATTAATCTCCAAATCTGCCCGATAAAATACCCACAAAGCATTTTACTTTACCAACAAGAGCTGCCATCTCACTGAAAAAGATGCCGTGCAGCTAAGAACAGGGAGAAGTAACAAGAACACTTAGTCTTCCAGGAAGAGTCGATGCTCGATGCTCTCCATCCTGACAGCTTAGCAGAGACAATTCTTCAGGAGTCCACGCCTGCGATTTTTCTGGGACATGCGCTTTAACATCCCTGGTGTCGCCTTCCACTGTACTCCATCGGTTCTGTTACAGCCCACGGCACTGAACAACAACAATAACAGCACTTTGTGCAGCTCCACGTTTAGTACCATGACGCGCTGCACCGGGACGGCTGTAGACTCTGCCTGGAGAGTCGGTCTTCGTCCCTCACAAGGCAGTCAGCTGGGCACTGGTACTGAATTCATACTGATTTTCATTCATTTTGGGGGGAAGCATCCATGTATTTTGGTTTTGGTACTGGGTATTGCACCCATATTGAGCTACATACTGGGTCCCCTTTTGATTTTGGAGAGTCTTGGTAAATTGCTAAGTTCGCTGAGCTGGGCTGAAACTGCAATCCTCCTGCCTCAGCCTTCCAGAGTGCTGGGGTTACAGGCCTGTGTGACCAGGCAAAGCTATAATTCTTATTTTAAAATTATGTTTTAAGGAAAGGAAGAACCAGATACAAAACACATGGGTTTTCCATGCTGATATTATAGGCCAGTGCCCCAGGCCTGGCTAAGCCTGGTGTGGGTTTCAACCAAGAGTCCTAACTCTGCATTTGCAGTACTTGAGGCTGAACCTGAGACCTTCACAGTAAGCTACATCTCAAGCCCTTTTTTATTTTTAGATTTTACTTTCCAGACAGGATGTCTCTCAGTTGTTACATTGTACAAGCTGAGCTCCCACTTGTGAGTGTCCTGCCTCAGCCTCCCAGAGTGCTGAGATTGTAGGTGGGAGCCACCATGCCCAGCAACAGTCCTACCTCTATCACGACAGAAAGCCAAAAGTGAATGCTGGAATATCCGCCCTGTAATTTTGATGAGGCACACGGTGGTCAGCAGACAATACACTCGCCCCTTTCTGCCACTCCCAGGGTTCTGAGCTGCCCTCCAGGGTTAAAATTAACACATCCTCTCGTCAGGGAGGAAGCTGCCCCTAGCTGAGGGTTGAGAGTCAGCATCGTAATGAGGAGGTGAGGGTACATGTAAGACCAACCATAAGAAAAAACAAGAGAATAGGATCCCATCAAAGAATGTGTAACAGTGGTCATTTCAGGAAGAAAAAAAAAAAAAGCAAATTCCTAGCACGGAATGTAATGTGATGGTTAAGTTTTATTGTCAACAGAATTAGTGTGTGAGCCCCCTAGAGCAACAGTAAAGACTGCCTGGGTGTGTCAAGGAGGTGTGATCTGGGCCACTGCATCTGGTCCCTGGCTCCCTCCTCTAACACTGACTGTTTCAGAAGCTGCTTCCCCACTCCCTCTGCCATGGTGTTTCTGCCTGAGTGCCAGCTGGCCATGGGCTGCATCCCCGAGACCATGAGCCTAATTAACAACTATTTCCTTCTTTAACTGTGGTTGTCAGGTATTGGGTCCCTGAAACAGAAAAGCCAATGTAAATAATTAAACCCACTATTCCTCACTCTCACCAAAGAGCATTATCCGCTGAGCTGGAATGGAATTTCCTTTACTTCCTCATCCCATCTCACTAATCATAAAAAAGTGGTGGGAAGGTGACAGGACTGGTAATTGAAGTTCTGTTCCTCAGCTATAAGCAGCACGTGACTCCTTGTAATTGCCCAATAATGTACAACAAGGGGATCATGAGATGCTTTCCTTTATTAATACTAAAGACAAGTCATACTAATCTTTCTACAAGGGAAGCAGAAGCGCATTCTCCTGGTAAAAGAATTTAAGCATCACAGATAAAAATAAAGTCCTCAGCTCTCACAAGTTGTCATTTCGCTTATTGTCAGCTTGGTGTGTATTTTACTGTAATGAGCAGGGCAAACTCCCCACCCTCCTCAGAGGTTTATTTCATCAGTTTCATGGGAACAGAATTCCATCTCATTATTTTAATTTGCATATCACTAATTACAGGTGAGACTGAGTATCCTTTCATGTACTTATTGGCTACTTTCTTCCTCTGTGAACTGCCTTTCTCTACCATTGCTCATTTGCATCAATATCCATCCAGATGTGTCTCGTCTTCCCACTCTCAAGTACGTAAATATTTTGACAACTCCAAGCACAGGCCTCGCACATGGTTCCTCTCAGTTCCTCCTCCTCACTTGTATCTGATTTGGATTTTTTCATCTTCCCTGTGGAAGATTCCAGTATCAGCTGGGTGCAATGAGGCAGGCCTGTGATCCCAGCATCAGGCTGAGACAGGCTGATCACAAGTTCAAGCTCAGCCTGGGCAACTTACTGATTTAGCAAGACCCTGCCTCAAAATCAAATATAAAAACAGGTTGGGGATGTAGTTCAGTGCGAAAGCCATGGGTTCCATTCCAGAACAGGGAAAAAACGTCTTTGATACTGATGAATTCAAAATTTACCATGCGCTGTCATTAAAGTCATTGATTTTGCTGTTTAGTTACAAAGTATTCCTTGCTGGTTTCTACTGCTCTCCCAACTCTAAAATCCACTTTCTTAGCCCAGATGCCTCCTACGACTCCTGCAGCTCCCACAATGCACGTAGCACAAGGAAGAAGAGTCAGGACGCAGGGCCACCAAATCCAGCACCCCTCAGACATCTGCAACCAGAGCTCCAAGCTCGCCAACAGTTAGCTGCTCCCACACAGGGACATCTGAAATCATCTTTGACTCCCCCCTAATCCCACATGCATACCTATCCTCAAGTCTTTTGATTCCACTTCATAATGGTCACCATTTCTGTCCCCCTCCATATGCACTATTATAGTTTGGATCTGGAATAGCCCCCCCCCCCCCAAAGCCTCATGTATTTGTAAGTGGTGAATTAGCTAAGGACTTCATGTGCTGCTAGGGGGTGGGGCCTAGTCAAGAGGGGTGGATTGTGGGCACGTGCTAGATCATATATGTGTGGCACTTTACTGGGAATGTGGCCTAGAAGGATATAAACTCTTGATCCAGCTTCTGGAGGTGCAGATACTTCCTCTTGCAATGCCATCAGCAGCAGTTCTGCACCAGACCCTTCCATCCATGTCAGCTGCCCACAAATTGATGGGACTCTGCGAAACTGAGTCAAAATTAATCTTCCCTCCCTTGAATTGTGGATATTGGGTATTATGTCCTAGCAATGGCAAAATGATTAAGACACCCAGTACTGAGCCCTCCCTTCTTTTTCTTGTGGCATTTTCCTCCCAGATACACAGCTGCTTCTGGAATCCTTCTGTCTCAGCCTCCCACTACCCTACTCAGCCCAAGAACCCCTTCAGGACTGGAGTGGGAGTCTTCTACTCTTCAGCTCAGGTTCATTCAGCTCACAGCCTGAGTCCACTCGTAGCCCTGTATGACTCTGACCACAGTCCAACACAAATCCACAAACTTTCTTAAAATATTACAAGAGTAATTTCATGTGTGGTTTTTGGTCCATTAACTTCACAAAAACAGCCAAACCTCCTGTTATTTTCATGTTTATGTTGCCCTTTTCTTAAGAAATGTGACAATAGGGGGCAACCCACTCAGGACCCCTTCCCAGATAGTAGGCGCTTTTACCTTCTGTCCTTTGTTTCTAAATAAAGACCTGTTATTCTAAGAAAAAAAAAAGTGATAATAGGAATACAAGAAGGGAAGTTTGTTACTTACATACATAAACTATATTAATAAGTCAGATTTTTGTAGCCAAGGCAATTACTCTTCACTCAGTGAGGCCCAGCAAGCCAAAAGTTTAAACCATCCGTGCCTTAAAGTCTTTCCATTGTTGTGAGCTTTGCTTTCCTTTTCTGAGTAGAGATCAATTCCTCAGCACAACAGAGAAGGTTCTCATAGTTTTGCTGCTGTCCAAATGTGTCTCCGGCCAACAGCCTCATTTCTGGCCATGCTGAGCTATGTCTGGGCTTCATACAAAGCCTAGTCTGTGTGTCTGGGAGGTTCCACCGGCCACCCCAGCACACTCAGGAACCTGGCATCCTCTGTTTCTCCCACACTGCAGCCCCAGCCTGAGCCTAGCACATCTCCAGGTCCCTGCTGCTCACTATGTTTGGAAACGTAAGAGAAGAAAAATGTACACACTCAATAAACATCAACCTTTAATTGATACACTGTTAAAATACATGACGGCGAAACACTAAAGTATCTTTGATGTTCATTATCGCCTTGCTTTTGTCACAGGGTCTGAGAAACTCTCCTTGAAACTAAACTCGAAGTTAGAGTAATTTCTGGTATTTGCCTGCAAGTACAAAGGTCCTAGGGCAAACAACAAGTGGTTACAAGTGAAGACAAGGCTTATTCCGAGAATAAAAGGAGGACATCACTTTCTTCTGCCTCTCTTCTCAAGCCCCGGCTCCTAGGACTCTGTCATAGGCAAGTTGGCATTCGAAGGACCTGCAGCACACAGGACAAGTCATGTCATGCATCCTGTGCGTGTGGCTCAGGCTGGGCGTTATCTTTCTAATTCTGGAAACAAGAGCTCACACTCAAGTCCAGTCCAGTTTGGCCCTCAGTGCACCCCTGCTCAGCTCTAGGGACCCTGTCAGGGCTGCCAGCCTTGAGAAGGGATAATCAGATGCAAGGGCACCCTGCTGGAGCTCCTGGGGGCCAGGCACACAGCCTGGGCACCAGGGAGACCACTCTATCCCCACTCATTCCAGAGGACACCTAGTGACCTCCCGATTCCAGATGCCTCCAGATCTTTGCCCCACTGTCCCATTCAACTCCACTTGTACAAAAAGGAAACATGGATGGCTATTTGGAAACGCACCTCAAGGTTTTACTGTATATCTATTTGTATTTTATAGTTTGATTTTTAAAGTAATTAGGCACAAATTACAAAAATAAATGAGTGCCAAGACAGGCTTTCATCACTCTGGGAAGCTGAGGCAGGAGGACCACAAAGTTCGAGACAGTCTGAAGCCTCAGCAACTCCATGAGACCCTGTCTCAAAATCAACAATAAAAATTGTCTGAGGGTTCGTATAGCTCTGTCCGAAGGCCCTGGGCTCCATCCCCAGTACCACAAAAAAATGCACACACACGTGCGCACATAGTAAAATGGACACCAGTGAACGAGCCCACCCTGCTCTTTCCTTACAGTAGGCAGATGAGAATGCTCAAGCCAATGTTGGCTTCTCCATGTCTACCCCACACTCCCCAGCCTGGTCCTCAGCTTCCCTTTCTGTTCTCCCATCCATCGTCTTTCCATTCCCTCTGCCTTCCCTGGAGCCCAGGCCTCCAATCTCTGCCTTCTCTGATTCTGTAGCCTATTTTCACATAAAATCTGCCACCTAAGGACTCCCTCTCATTTCTGTTCACAAAAATAGCCTGTTCCCCCTCAGCCTACAATTGTTCTCCATGGTTATGATCCACTGTTGGTTTTACCTGCAAAATCCTCAACTCTCAGTTTGTGCAAATCTTCCTATGAAATCCAATGAACTGGACAGGATTGGAGGGCAGACTCTTCCTGTAGGACTAGAAAGGCAACGCGCACACTGGAGCAGGCAGCTGTAGGCTCTACGTCTTAAGGGCTCAACCTAAGCCATGGGAGCTCTTGATGTCAGGAAGGGAATGTGAATGCGTAAGATCAGAAGGATTCAAAACAGAAGCCACTTGGGAAGATTCAGCTGGTCAAGGTTGGGGCAACTTGTCTCCCAGCAGCCATTGCTGGGGTCCTGACACTGGGTTCCTACTGGCAGAACCCGTAAGAGGGTGGCCCACGAGAAACTCATAGCACACTCTCTTGGGTGAGTGGCTCACAGTCGAGAATTGGCATGGACCTTCAGCGGCAGGTCTGGTAGCCTGCCACTGTGGGCTGTGGAATGAATATGGAGGCAGAGCTGAGGTCACTCCCACTCCTCCTCGGTTCTCTCCAGACAACAAAGAGCAGCAGCTGGCAAGCAGCCCCTCCACCGGCCGACACATGGTTTGTGTGCACACGTGCAAGGGTGTGCCAGTCAACCGCGGTTTTCTTTCCAAATACAATTACTAATACTGAAACTGTATATGGGATGGATAGATATGTTTGCTATCCCCAAATTACCATGATCCCAAAACACAGTCAATGTTTCAATGTTTCAATGAGACATTTCATCAGGGTAAGAGACACATCACCACAGATCCCTCTCAAGATCCTCCCCTTACTCAACACACACTTATCCCTTCTTTTTTGCTATTTTCTGGAGCAGTTCTGAAAGTTAACTTTCCTGAATGTATTTACAAGGTGTGATTTAAAAAAAAAAAAACCCACAGTGACTGCTGCTGCCAAGTGCCATCCAACAGAGAGGTAGGCTTAAAAAACACTGACAGTGTGTCCTCACCCACCTTAGTCTCCACACCTAGAACGGTGCAGCTTCTGGTTCTGCCCCAGAGTCACAATGATCATAGAAAGGTCAACAATTTGAATCGACTCAGAACATCAAAGCAGCCAGGACAGCACAATCAAAGCCACTCCTGCAAGGAGGCTTCCAGAACTGCTTCAGACAGCAGCACAGAGGAGGAGATATGTGTGTTTGTAGGATGACGGAGTACTTCAAGGGGGATTGGTACAGTGTGACTTTTACTGCAATAAATTTGAAAATTTTAAACATTCACTATTTTTAAAATCACACATCATAAATCTGATGAATTTTGCATTTTTTATCCCAATGTAGTTTGCATTCTTTTCTTCTAAAAATTTGGCAGGGAAGAGAGATTGTTTGGGAATCCAGGATGGTTTTTGTTTTTTTGTTCTTTGGCAGGGAGCACATAGGGACTGTGTTCCAGATTCTGGTGAGCTCCCTGGCCTTTTCTAGACCGGTGACAGGCTGCTGGGGTGCTGACGCGCAAGTTGGGCCGTCACAGTTACTGGCACAGACCCTGGACACTACACTACATGACTGTTCTGCCTTCTTCTTGGGGTGGCCTTAGGCAAGTTCCTCAACTTCTCTAAGGCTCATGCTCTGCATCTATGAACTACAAAAGCAGTACCTGGCTCTCTGTAGAATTAGCTGAAATGATGTTAGTCAGGTTATTACAATAATCTCCAACATGTAACAAGTGAATTATAAATTATAGCTGCTATTTTTAGAATGCTATCATGGTAGTATATGAGCTTTGCTTATAGGGCTCAGTATAAAGTGGATTCCCAGGACCAGCAAATGTCGTCTTCAGTCAGTTTTCTTTTTCTTTCATGTGTGTGTGTGTGTGTGCACGCACACACATGCGTGTGCACGTATGTTTGCTACTAAGGACCGAGCCCAGTATTCTCATATTAAGTTACATTCCCAATCCTTTTTCCTTTTCCTTTGTGACAGGGTATCACTATGTTGCCCAGGGTGGGATCAAATTTATAGTCCCCTGCCTCCCAGAGTGCTGATACTACAGGCCAGCACCATGGGGCCAGCTTCAGACAGATTTCTTTTTCAGGATTATAGCCTACAGTGGGATAAGTGGTAACCAAAGATAGGTCCGTGTCCTAATCCCTGGAAACTGTGGCTATCACCTCATCTGGAAAAAAAAAGATGCACATGGAATTACAGTAGGTTAAAGAGCTTAAGAGGTCAGCTTGAACTTCCAGCGGAGCCTGCATCTGGTGACAAGTGTTCTTAGAGACACAGAGGGAGACAGGGAGAAGGTGGCATTGTGACCCTGGAGACAGAAAATGGACTGATGCACCTTGGAAGAATGCCTAAAACAAAAAGAATACAGCCTTGCCAACATCTTGCTTTTGCACTCTGGTCCCTAAAATTTTGGAAGAGGAAGTTTCTATTGTTTTGAGCCACCAGTTTTGTGATAATTTCTTATGGCAGCCTTAGGAAACTAATGCACTAATAAGTAAGTTTTCAAAAATATCTTTCATTTCATTTTTAACTCTTTACAAGACAAAATGAAAGAAACAAAAGCAGTCAAGGGTGATCTGAACCAGGTTCGGGCATGGGCACAGGCCTATATCCTGGGAGTCTGAGGCAGGAGGATCACAAAAGTTTGAGCTCAGTTTGGGCAGCTTAGGGACATAGCGAGATCCTACCTTAAAAACTAAAAAAATGAGCTGGGGATGTAGCTCGATGTAAGGGCCCTGGGTTAGATCTCAACACCAGACCGGGGGTGAGGGGACGGTGATCTCACAGCCAGTAGAAACTAAAGAACAAATCCTGATGTTCACTGAAACAGACAACAGACTGTTTATGCTGTTTAATAACATAAGATCATCTTTTTGTTGTCTTCCATCAGTTATGAGAAAAGAGAGATCACAGAGCAAGTGACAGGTACTGCCGCCGTATCTGCATATTCAGTGAAGACAACCAATCAGTGAGAAGAGGACAGCGGAAGAGCCCAGCCTTATCCAGGGAATTAACAGGAAACGGATCCTAACTGCATCCTTAATTCTGAGAACACAAATGCACACTACGTGCATGCAACCAGCCTACTCTACAGAGAGGTGAAGAAGGACAATCTGTAGAAGGAGAAAAATGAAAAGAAAAAATATTTTTTAGTTATTTTATTTTGTGAACCTGGGAATCAAGCCTAGGGCCTTTCAACTGAGTGAAAACCTCAGTCCATTTTTTAAATTTTGATTTTGAGACAGGTTCTCACCAAGTCGCCAAGATGCCCATTCTGGGCTCGAAACTTGTGACCCTCCTGCATCAGCCTCCCAAGGTGCTGGGAGGATAGGCCTGTGCTACGGGGACCCCCTAAACAGGAACAATTTAAAACAGAAACAAGAAGAAGAGCCAGGAATAACAGAAACACTGAGTCTTATAACACAAGGAGCTTAGGAGCCACCTAGAATCACCTCCATGACGTCCACAATCCATGATCCAGAATCCACTTTATACTGAGTTATGGTCCCTATAAGCGAAGCTCATATACTACCATGATAACATTCTAAAAGTAACAGCTATAATTTATAATTCACTTGTTACACGTCAGAGACTATTGAAATAACCTGACCAACATCACAATTCTACAGAGTCAGGTACCAGTTTGGTACTTTACAGATGCAGCTTCAAAACTTTTAGGAATGGGGAGCTCACTACCTCACAAGTGTGTGTTCCCTGAGAACTTTAAAATGTCTTCCTTAAAGCAAATAACATGTAAGTCCCTGTATTGTACACCCACTGGTACTGGTGCTGATCAGACAATTTTTGTGTTAGTTCATTTTACAGACACCTTGGAGGCCTGAGCTGTGAGCCTGGTATTACAATATGTGTAGGGCTCACATACTCATGAGCCAGTCACCAGTCAGCTGTCGGGCCCAGGTCCAGGCGGGAGGGAGGAGATGCGACATCACACATTACTATGGGACAGCTGAGAAGGCACTGCCAGCCTGGAGGAAGAAGTGACAAGACCTGCTGCCAGCTCAGTCCTGAGAGCTGAGGAAGGCTCCACCTGGGGAAGGTGTGGGTTTGCACACTGCAGGGCACACGGGAGGGGCAATTGAAGCGGCCACGTGTTTATCATGTTTCCAACACTCAGTGTGTGCCACAGTCTGACAGCAGTGGCCTCCAGCATTTCTGGCACCAAGGATGGGTTTCACGGGAGACAATTTTTCCTTAGGTGGAGGGAGGCTGGCACAGAGATGAGTCAAGCACATCACGTCGACTGTGCATTTTATTTCTATTATTATCATACTGTACTACAGAGAAATGCAGTAGCTACACAGCTCACCCTAACGTAGAGTCGGTGGAAGACCTGAACTTGCCCTCCTGCAACTCAACAGTCCCTTGGGAGGCGACGGACAGGACAGGAAGAGGAGCTCAGACAACCAGAGCCGTGGAAAGTGAGCACACGTGAAGCTGTGCTGTTCCCCCCAACTGCTCGCCTCCTGCTCTGCAGCCGGGATTCTAGCAAGGCACACATGATACTGGCCCCGGGGCGGGGACCACTGTGCTGTACATACAGACAAGGAAAGGCAGAAAGCACCCAGGTCTTGTGAGGCTTCCACGCTGGTGAGACACAGAACAAAGAAGTGATAGAAGATAAGGCCAAGGCACACGACCGGTGAGGAAACGCAGAACTTGTCGGGTCACGAAACACAGTGGAACAAAAAGCAAAGAAAATATAAAGCTGGAAAAAAGGAGAAAGGCGGAAAGTGGCAGGGCGAGACCTGAGGAGCAAAGATCAGGCCGCAGAGAAGCCCTGGGTGCTCCCCTGCCGCCTCCTTGCCAGTGGGTCCTCAGCACCCCCATGTGTCTATCCTGCACCTCACTCTTCTCATTCTCAGGCCACACCTAAAACACCTCTGCATCTGGGCCCGGTGGCACACACCTGTCTCCAGCCTTCTGTGAGGCTGAGGCAAGAGTCTTGAGTTCAAGCCCAGCCTGGGCAACTGAGCCACTTAGCAACTTAGCAGGATCTTGTCTCAAATCAAAAATTCTTAAAAGTGGTCTGGGGGCACAGTCCTGTGTGGAGGTCCTGGGTTCAATTACTAGTGCCACAAATATACACACACACACACACACTCTCACTCACAAATCTCCAGTATGAATAACATTAAAGAGAATAAAAATTTTGTACCCATAGCATTTTCTAAAAAATCTAAAATAATTTTGAAAACCGTATCTTGGGAACCAAGTAGCAACTGCCAAAAGGGGCTCCTATAACCAAGGGACGCACAGAGAGGCTCAGGGAGAGAGGGGTCAAACTTGTGATCCTCCTGCCTCAGCCTACCAGTGATTATAGGCCTGTGCTAGGGGGCCCAGATCAAAATCTTAGGAGAATTAAAAAAAAAAAAGCTTGTCCTTGAGGCATGATTTGATATAATTTAATTGGTATTTCTAAAAGAATTTGGTGAGTCCCATTTTACTAGGAAGTAGTAGGTCATCAGAGTTGCTAAAGAAATGCTAGAGATAAAATTAAAATTGAGATTCATATAAAACATTTTAAGTGATGATGATTAACAATGTGGGTTCTGCAATCTCAGAATTATGTAAGAGAAAGAGCATAAGACAGTACTGAAGGTGTAAAGAATTTATTCACTGAAATAGTTCAAGAAAATGTCCCTAATCTAGAAAAAGAAATCAGTTTTTAAGTACAAGAAGCTTACAGAACACCAAACAACCTCAACCAGCAACAAGACTCATCGTGACCCATCACAATCAAAACCTCAGAAATACAGTATTAAGAGAGGATATTAAAAGCAGCAAGAGAAAAACAGGCACTATTCTATATATTCAATACAAGGCAAACCCATTCGAATTACTGCAGATGTTTCAATACAAACTTTAAAGGCCAGACAGCCTGGAGCAAGATCTTTCAAGCTTTGAAAGACAGCAAGTGCCAACCCAGGTTGTTGTATCCAGAAAAATTACTCCTGAAAATTGAAAGAAAAGTAAAAATTGTTCATGACCAAGAATCCCTAAAGAAATTTGCAACCACTAGCTCAGCATTCTAGAAAATATGAGAAGGAATCTTTGAGAAAGACAGACAAGCAGCACCAAGAAAAACATTGTAGAAAGGAAGCATTTAAAGAGAAAGTGTTAAAAAACAATAGACTGATATTTGAATCATTCGATTGGTATCCTTCTAAAACAGTACCAACTGTCTCATAAAGCCTGGGAGTCTTCCCCCATGATTATTTTTAATAGTATATAAGTTTGCAAAATATAATTATATTCAACATAGTGAACTGGTATAAAATCTTCATAAATATGTATGCATGAAGTTAGGGATGGATAGGTAGTAAAATGATAAACCAAATGTGGCAAAAATGTTAATAATTAGTGAAATGTGAGTTTAAAAAATTCTGAAATACCTAAGCATGCCACTCTATCTATTGCCTTATATGATACAGATTTCAGTTCGCTTTATTTCTGTATGGACTTAAGCTCATTTATGTAGCGACTCACTCATTTGGTCTTGGATGTAAGTTTACCCTAAGAAAGCTGATTGATGTAATGATAACCTGAATGTCTTTTGAATGTGCAAATATTCACCTTTCAGTACTCAGCTAAGACATCTGAAATTTAACTTCTCTCTTTCTTTCTCACGTTTTCCAGCCCTGTGAATTTCATTGTTACATTTCTCTTCTTATGTGGTCTGGTGGGCGAAGCCACATTAAAGAATCTTAACAAAAATATAGGAAGATACAGAAAAAAAGAACTTTTGGCAAACCATCCCAATAAAGGGCTCTGCTGGACCCAGAGAAAAGGCATCAAGACATGGTCACTGCAGCCCATTCTAGGGGTGGGAAGCTGAGCTAATAAGTGGTGATTTGAGTGGTAAAGTGAGTCAGACACAGGAGATTAAACATGTTAAATATTGCATGGTTTCTCTGATTTGGGAAACCCAGAACACAACCATTCTATAGAATCAAATGAGTGTGACAGTGGGAATTAGAGGGGAATGGGGAGGATGCTGGAGGGCCAAAAATGGGGAAGGAAAGGGACCGTAATATTGATGTGATATGCATGTGCACAAAATACTCCAGTTCATTATAAACATTTTGTATTGCACATTATATATATAATGGTGGGGGGAAAAACAATGTGGATCTGGTATAAGGATTGACAGGTCAATGAAACAAAAACATAAAATTCCCAAAACAAACCCTGATTAACTTAAAACACTGTGACTGACACTGGTATTTGCAAACCGATGGAGAACCAAGTGGTTCTAGGACATCTATGGAAGAAAAACACACCACAGCCATCTCGGGGTCTCCCATGGGCAACAGCCCAGTTCCCCCACAAACACCAAAATCCTCGGATGCCCAGGTCCTGTAGAAAGTGGTATGTGAGGGCAGCCAACCTTCACACTTCCTTTCTCATTCATTAAATCATTTAAGCAGAGGTGTGCCCAACCTGCAGCCCACCATTTTTCTGCCCTTGAGTTTTTAAACATTATAACAAAAATTTCAGAAAGGAATTTTTAGTACTTGTAAGTGTGTGCTAAGTTATGTATTTCATAGTGGTCCAAAACAATTACTCTTCAACCAAAAATAAAGGGGCCAAATAAATGGTGAGCCACAGGTTGAACATGCCTGACCAACAGATTATAATATCGAATACAAAGTAAACTCTCGGTAAACTGCTGTTACTCCACGTTTGCAGAATAATGATAAAGAAAATGTCTCTTTTCAATATATATACAACTGCTGCTGATTAATTTCAGTCTGCTATTGGTTGCATCAGTGGGTGAGGAACTACACAAGGGGCTAATGATATCTTCATAATCTATTAATGAAGCAAAGTTTAAACACTGAAATGTAAAGTGAGAACCACAAAAATATTAGTAGAAAATCCAGCAGAATAGTTATATTCTGATGGGGGTGAGGACTGCTTTTGTTTTCTTAACAACTAAAACCAGTCAGGCAGAGTAGCAAAACACTTGAATCCCAGCATTCTGGGAGGCTGAGGCAGAAGGATCACAAATATAAGCCCCATCTGGGCAACTTTGTGACTTAATGAGACCAACCCTGTCTTGGAATACAGAATTAAAGGGGGTGGGGGGCGACTTGGGAAATGTAGCTAAGTGTGAAGGCCCTAGATTCAAGCCACAGCACCGAAGGAAACAAAAGAAAGAAAAGAGAAAAGTAGAACTTGGCTACCTGAAATAAAAGATTTAAAGTTGTGACTACAGAAAGAAAAAAATTCACCCTATGAAAAAAATTATAAACAAAATGTAAAAGCAAACAATAAATTGTACACATGTATAAAAGATAAAAGCTGGTATTTTTTGCAAACCAAGAATATTTCAAATTATAAAACAAATCACATGTAGGCTAACAGACAAGTGGCCAATGAAAACTAGCCATGGTGGTGCATGCCTATAATACCAGCATCCTGAGAGGCCGAGGCAGAAGGTTCCCAGGTTCAACCCCAACGTGAGCAACTTTGTGAACCAGCAAAACCATGGCTCACAAATGTGTATGAGTGTGAGTGTGTGTGTGTGTGTGTGTGTGTGTGTGTGTGTGTGTGTGTAATTTTTAAAAGACTAGGGATGTACCTCAGTGTCAAGATCCTAAGATCCTGGATTCAATCCCCAATACCACAGAGGAGGAGAAAGTCAGAGTATGAGAAAGACAGGGACAGAGACAGATTAACATGAAAACCACCCACAAATTAATAGGGGCAGAGACAAAAGTATACACAAAACTGTGTAATCTTACTAATTACCAACTAATTCAAAGAAAACGGTTTAATTTTCTCATTTATTAAACAAGACTGTAATAAGTTATTAAATAAAACAATATATTTTTAAAGATACAAAGAAATGCTAGTTTTTTATAAGTCAGTTGAATTATGAATTCACACAAACTTTCTGATGGGCAACTTGTCAATAAAGATCAAAGACTTGAAGATTCACATATACAAATTTTAGGAAATTTTGAGGGAGACTAACAAGTCGTGTGTGAAGCTTTAGCTAAAAGAATATAAATGCTATGGTCACTTGTATAAGGGAGAGACGGCTGGTATATAAGCTGTCAGACTTATGCAGGAAAAAAAATCTTAGTGCAACAGTTCTCTAAATCTGGCGCCTATGACAACAACCAAACTCTCCGACCCTTCTCAGACATACTGAAATCAGAAATTCTAGTACAGGGGAGCTCCGACCCAGGCTATGGAATGGTTCCTGCCTGAGGTCTCTTAGGAATCCTGCCACACAGCCAGAGCCCAGTGGTGGGGTGAGAAGCTTCCCTATTGACAGCCACTCCCCCTCGCTCCCTAGTACATCAGCAGCAGCATTAGATTTCCACAGAAGCACAAATCCTACGTGAACTGCACATTCACAAGACCCAGGCCGCACGTCCTTATGAAACAATGCGCACAGCACATGTGATACACTTGAATCACCCCGAAGTCGTCCAACTCCTCCCAGAGAAAAATGGTGTTTCATAAACCAGTCCCTGGCGTCACAGAGGCTGAGAACCCCTGCTCTGGAGGGTGCTGTCTGATATCCAGCTATCTGTGCGGTCACAAGCCTGCCGGGTGGTTCCCAAACTCACTACAGTCTCACTGCTGGGCTCTCCCTGCGGGGCAAGGAACCCGCCTGCGCCGCTACACCAGCGGCCTGGCATGGGGGCTGGCCACAGAGGATGCTCGGCAGGGGTGAATGGGCGACTGGAACATACATCACCACTGAGATGAACTGCCTAAGAGATTGTCCAGCTGTAAGCTATTTATGGAATACCCATTCTTATAAGCAGTACCTGGATCCTTTTTTCATTTAAAATATATATTACACTTCCTGGTGGTGCTACTAGGTACTGAAGCAGGGCCTATGCCCTGAGCTCCATTCCCACTGAGCCCTTTGTCGTGTGTGTTTTCTGGGGTTTTTGAGGCAGAATTTCACTAAGTAGCCTAGACTGGGCTCAAACTTGCAGCGCTCCTGCCTCAGCTTCCCAGAGCAGTGGGATTACAGACTTGTGTCACCATGCCTAGCTTCACACATATTTTGTACACACCCACATGTACACATTAAACCCCCCTGCAGGACATCTTAAACTATTAACAGGAGTAGTGTCCAGACCTTGAGACAATGGGGAAGTTCTTGCTACAGGCTTGTCTATGTTTTGTATAAGTCTACAAGAAACATGTCAGAAAAACTTCATGTATTTGTTTAAACAGAATTCTGAGTATGAGAGTCTCAAAAAAATTGGGAAAATAGTATGTTTTCCCAATACTTTCATTTTTTAATACTTATGAATGATAAACACCTGTACTGGTCATCACTTATGCCTTTTACCTTAACAAAATTTGAGAAGCAATGCACCTATAGGAGAGCTCATGTAATGAATAATATTTAGTATGGTTTAGTAGAAATTTTCTGATTGACTGCTACAAATAAAGCACCTTGAGAAAAGTTCTCTCCAGTATATGTCAATCACTGCTCATAACAGGCTTAAAAGGCAGAAAATCTTATTTCATCAATGTACAGATAAGGAAATTAAAGCTAAGACACGTGATGACACTCTTAGCCTGAAACCTCCCTTCTCATGGGGAGCAAGGACACAGCCCAGACTGTCCAACGCCAAAGTCTGGGCTCTATGCTTGTATGGATGTGTTGGACTATGATTTTTAAAAATAAGTATCAATTCTATACTCATAAAAGTAAAACCCAGGAAATCCCAGTTCGCTGCATAATTTCACACAGTAATTAATTACCCTAAAAACAGAACAATGGATTTCATACTAGTATCTTCATATCACACTGAAAATTATTTTAGTAGTTTACCCAGGTAAAATTCAATATATCAAATATGAAATCATTTTTCTTTAGTGTTGTGTGTATGTCTGAGAGAGAGAGAGACAGAGAGAAGAGACAGGGAGCCTTCAGCCTGAGCTACATTCCTACTTCAGTTTTTATTATTTCTGATTTTGAGAAAGGGTCTTGCTAAGTCACTCAGTTGCCCAGACTAGACTCAAACTTGTAATGGTCGTGCCTCAGCTTCCCAGAGTGCTGGGATTATAGCCTATAGGCTCAGTTTGTCTTAAATAATACAGAAAGAGGAATGACTCTACTGGGGCTCAGTTTAGTCTTAAATAATACAGAGAGAGGAATGACTCTACTGGTAAAGATTTTTTGGGAGCTTGATAAAATCTACTGGAGAGAATTATTTTCAACTATGAAAACTCTGGAGTTTCTAAGGACTTAATTTAAGCCATCATACCTGAAATAATAATTCTCCTAACTTTTAATATAATTTATAAATGTCTGATTTATTGTACTTGCAGTTCGAGTGCTATTTTTTGTATATCTGTCTTGCCTATGAAATGCAAACTCCTTTGAAATAAAGCAGCACATTTCATTAAAATTGGATTCTGCTATGCCTGGCATAAAAACATCCAGGTTTGTGAATACATGTGCATCATTCAGGAGGGACTAACTTACGTGGTGGTAACAGCGCCGCAAATCTCTTAATCCAGTAACATTTTTCCCTGATCGTATTATATATGTAACCTGAGTTTGCAGGGAAAAGCTGTTTATCAGAAACAAATGCTGATGGAACCTTGGGTTTAATGATGTCTTCCTGATCATCTTGATGTAGGAAGGCAACATGGTACATGGCTTTGTAAACCTCCACCCAAAAGTAACACACATGCTTTCTATTTATATTCCATTGGTCAACACAAGGCGCTTGAGCATACTGAATTTCACTAATATTTCATTGTCTAGTGCAAGTCACATGGTTACACCTAATTTCAAGGCCACTCATTTCATTGGCTGATAGAAGTCACATGAGCATACCTAATTTCAAGACTGCAGGAAATGGAAAGAGTACCATATACGGACTCAGGGCATGGAGAGCCAAGAATACTTAATGATAATCACAGAGACGGCCACAAAAACTTCCAGGCAAGAAATCATGAAGTCATTAATTAGCACCCATTAGTACATTTATTCGCTGATGTTGGCCCATTGTATCAGTTTATCTTTTGAGACTACTAATAAATGAGCCAGACATAGAAGTATCTATACACCTATCTATAAAATGTATATCTATCCACCTACATATCTATATTTATAAATATAGCTAATATATCTATAAATATATCTATAAATTACTACATATCTATATATATATATCTATATTTATATAGATATATAGGTAGATACAGATATACTTGGTACTGGGAATTGAACCTAGGCTTTTGCACTGAGCCATATCCCAGTCTGTATTTCAAATTTTTATTTAGAGACAAGGTCCCATGAAATTGCTAAGGTTCCCAGGCTGAGCTCAAGTTTGAGATCTTCCTGCTTCAGCCTCCCAGATTGCTGGAATTATAGGCATGAGTCACCAGATCCAGCTGTTATACCTATATTTGAGGTTGCAAGTATGTTACTATTCCAACATCTATTGATTTTATGTCATAATATATGGAAAAAATCATATTAATTCTTTTATTCATTAGTCTGATCTTTCTGTAGGTGTTATATAAGATAAATAACCATCAATTAATAACGGCACAAAGAAAAGTAAGAGGAGAAAGATTGGTCCGAGGGCTTTCCACAATTTATCCACTTAACTCAGCTGCCATCTCTTGGGGTCTCCTCCACCCCATGTACTTAGGAGTCTGAAGATAGGGAGACATAACAACACAGAAACACTGGAGTGTCAGAAGGAATCATCTATTCTTTCCACGGCCATCTTTCGCATGTTAGATTTTTATCTTGTATTTCTCATATTAATTTCACGAATAAGTATCATTAAGGGTTTCTCCAATGACTGATAGTTTTTTCAGAGTTCAGATGGCACAATTTATGTCCCCCAGTTAGATACTCTCTTTTTCTTTTTTTCCCCCATTTTATTGATATGTATAAGCACAAAATTTAAGGTTTACAATGAAGTTGCGTTATTTTGTACACATACGTATCTTGTCAAGGTGACAAGGACTTTCCCACTCTCCTTTTGTCCCTTCCCCTACTCACCCCTCCCTCCCTCCCTCCCTCCCTGACCTACTCCCCTGTTTCACTTTGTTTTTCGTTTTAAGTTCCCTAAGTGAAGTGAGTTAGATAATCTCTTAAGTACTAGTAACAGCTGTTAATTTTTTCCCTGCCTGACTGGCACAGGGTTCATTCGGGATTCACTGTTGCAAACATTTGAACAAGAAAGAGAAAAATGAAATGTAATTTGCTGCTAGTCTGGGTGGCTTCACTCATGGGTAAAAGGCCTATCTCAGCATATAATTTTCATGTTCATTCATAAGTTTACTAACGGTCATACCTGTGGGCCTGTGGTGGGCACAGGGAACTGTCCAGGTCTATCTGAGCAATGCACACCTCTGAGCAGAATGTTTCTACCTCGTTGATATCATCAAACAAGTATCCATTGTATCCCACCATAAATGCCAGTCAGCCTTCATTATCTTGGTAACAGTATAATTATTATAGAGGAACACCAAAACAGTAATTTAAAGCTTGCTGAATGCACGAATGTCTGCTTGATGAATCTAGCAATGAGTATGTTTCAAAACAATCTTCACGTGTTTACACTACAAGGCATTTAGGTAATACATATGCACAGTTCTTTCACTGAAGCAAAAAGACCTTCATATTGTACTGTAATTTTTAATAAATTCAAATTTCTTACAATGTAGATCTATTTTTCTCTGCTCAAAAATTGCACTTCCCACGTTGTGTTCTATAATCAAAGGTCAAGTATATTGTAATTTATTCACTACTATACTTAAAGTAAAAAAGAGAAGTCCTGGGAAATATTTTTATACCATCATAAAGTTGAAAACTTATAAGTTGAACTATTGAAATCAGTGGTTATATCTGTATATCAAATGTGATCTGATTTTTAAAGGGGGTCCCTAACATTTCCACAAAAAATTATTCTCATTTCTCTATGTAAGAAGTATCTCCATAAAAATGCATCTTAGAACCTACCAATGACAGAATATTAGGTAGAAAAGCACACATGCACTGGCACATACCATAATCCTAGCTATTCAGGAGGCCGAGGCAGGAGGATTCTGAGTTCAAGGCCAACCTGAACAATACAGTGATAGCTGATGAGCATAGACCTTCTGCAAGACTCCCGAGCTGGCCACTGACTAAGTCTCTATTAAGAAACAAATAGCACAATGAGCCTTTAAAAAGCTGTCTACTTCCTAATTTTTAAGGCTTCTTAAAAATTCCTCTTAAGTGCTAACGATGAAAATTTCCTGACAAACACTATGCACCTCCTCAAACAAACACACAAAAAATGTAAAGAAAAACAACATGAAATATTTGTGAAAACCCGAGCACTACAAAGAAAAAGAATTCAGCACAGAAGGAGAAGAACTTCCACTAACAGATATGCAAAGGGGAAAGAACAAAAAACCACTGGGGGATTTCATTGACATTTATTACGTCTTAGAGTAAGCAAATGAGTAGGTGAATGAACCAGTGAATAAATCAAACTGGTCTCTTCATAGCAAATAAAGATAAGCTAAGTTGTTAAGCTGCATACCAAAATTTTGCCCAATAATAAGAGTGTCTTTCTAATAGATGAAACATGCTCAACATCCCAGGATCACAGTGCAAAAATATTAGAAATTATTAATTAAATCTTAGACACACAAACACACATTTTTAAAAAAAAACTACTTGGGAAAGTCTTTATTGTAAACAAGTATTTTGCCACAGAGGTGATCAAAACAGTACTTATAGATCCTTAAGAAAATAAACACTCACTGTTTGCAAACACAAGAACTGACATAAGAACGCTACAGTTGTTGAGCGAGGCTCAGGATCACGAAGCAACACAATGAAGCTGGTTTTTGTAAAAAGCAGAAGCTTTTTCATGCTTCCGACTAGCAAGGAGATTAGGAGCTAAAAGCTTAAATCTGACTCCCAGTGAGGCAGGGGCTGGAAAATTTATAAATTGAACAGTTGTTTATTGGTTGAAAATCAAACTAATCACATTTTGGGGGGAAAGGTGTGTATGCTCTGCACCACTGGCCTACCCCCAACTCCTGGCTTCCTATGTTCGTGTTCATTCTGGAAAGGCTGGTTCCAAACTGCAAGAATTCTTAGGGAGAAGCCCAGAGACTTTTCCAGAAAGACAACATAGGCACTTACATCCAGGTGTGTCTAGGCCTTAGCCAATTTCAATATTAGACTTGTGCAATTTGAGTAACATGTCAGAAAGATATTATCTCCAAAGGGAAACTGATTTTTCTAAAAGCTATCAAAAAACAAAGCCAAAGGCAGTGTGCATGCCTCCAATCCAAGCCTAGCCTGGGTATCTTAGCGATTTAGTAAGACCTTGTCTCAAAACTAAAAAAAAGAAAAAAGAAAGAAAAAGGTCTGGAATGTAGTCAGCTCAGTGCAAAGGCTCTGGGTTCAAACCCCAGTACCAAAAAAAGAAAGAAAGAAAAAAATCTGAAGAAAGCATATTGAAAGAATATAAACCTCCTATTTATGTCATCAGAAACCATAAAATGCGAAGGCATTTCTATGGTTTGAATATCTCTTCCAACACTCATACTGATGTCTACCTGCGGTTGGGGTAGGACTGGGAGGTATGACCTTAAGAGGTGACTGGTTTGTGGGATTCGACTCTCTCGTGAGTGGCTTAAAATAGTTATCCCAGGCACTTGCCTAGCAAGTGCTAAGTCAAGCACTTAGTACCTGAGATTGACTCCCAAGCCCCATGTAAGCCGGGCATGGTGGTGCACACCTGTAATCCCAGCACTCAGGAGGCTGAGGCAGGAGGATTGCCCTGAGTCTAAGGCCAGCCTGGGTTCAGGATCAGCCTGGGCTACAGAGTAAGACCCTGTCTCAAAAAGAAAATGTTATCCCTATCCCAGAAGTAGGTGAGCATGTGGAGTGGGTCTGTTACAAAGCTCTCTTGCTCCCATCCTCCGCCCTGTGCCCGCTTTGGCACTGTGTGACGTCATCTGCCCTATGATGACACAGCAGATAAGTTCTACCTTTTCATCTCCCACTTCCAGCCTCCTGATCTGTGAGGACACATCTCTTGCCTTTTTATACATGAGCCAATCTGTGGTATCTGTTCTAGCAGCAGAAAACGGACTATGACAGGCACGTACCTAGAAGTAACATTGTGTTGATGCAAGTGAATATGACTTGTAAGAGTTTATCCCAATTCTGCTTGCTCCACAAAAACTCTTTCTGATTCTTAAAAACACACAGGCAAAACTGAGGTTGGACTTCAGGCAGGTAAGTCAGGATGACTGAGCAAACTGTCAGAGGCAAGCTGCGAGCATGTCTCAAAGCCTCTGCACAGGTGGTCAGCCCTGTGATTCCAGAACTCTTAGAGGCTGAAGCAGGAAAACTGCAAGTTCAAGTCCAGCCTGGGCAACCTAACAACTTAAGAGAGACCTTGCCTCAAAATCAAAAATAAAAATAGGCTGGCGATATAGTTCAAGGTAAAAGCTTTGAGCCGCATCCCCAGTATTCCTCCCCCCCAAAAAAGTCCTCCCACTTTCCCTGTCCCCTGACGAGCTGCATGACCCTCACAAAAAATATTCAAGGTGCGGCAGAGAGGACTGAAACTGAATGTAGTCATGTATGTCTCCAGATGGGAAAAGTAGCTCTGAAAAGGAAGTTGTTTTTTCTCCCTCTCAAAATAACATACAGATTTTAGATTTTTAAACATAACTCCAGCCCAAATCCCTATAGCGTTTTTTTTTTTTTGAGAAGATGTATTTTCTTATGGAAACATTACCCCAAATTTTACTGAAATGCACCAGCAGGAAATGAATACATATATTATCGCTGCTCCCCACTTTCCAAGCTGATGAGACACAGTACAAGTCCCGAGAAGCTACAGATCCACAAAGACAGGAAAACAAAAAAGACGAGGACAATAGATGAGAGACATCTGTATATATTTTTTTTAAATGATGGCCTGCACAAGGTAAGTGGGGGAAAAAAAAGAGACCAAACATGGAAAAAATATAAGCCAATTTCAATCACATAATCAGAGAAATTTCCAGAACTAAGAAGGACAGGAGCCAAAGCTGGAGAAGGTATACATATTTAAAGTTGGCTTTTATATCCTCTTCTTTGCCTCAGCAATAAATAGAAAGTCTATTCTCAGAGGGAAGTTTTTAAAAGCAGCTCCAGACTAAGAGGCACCAGGCACAGAAAGAAAAAGGTACATTAGTGAACCGAGCCCCACTGACTCCAGCCATCCCTAGTCTTCAGAGCTCGCTGGTAGCCTACCTCACGGCCATAGAAGGACATCAAGAAGCTTCTTCCCTGACCTGTTCGAGAGGAAACACCTACACCTACGAGGTTTGGAGGGCCACCAACTGAGAGTGTCTTAGACACTTTCTGTGGTTGCAAACAACACTCACAACTAAAAAAAGGTCAAGTGCATTTTGGCTAACAGTTTCAGAGGTCTCGGTCCATGGGTGGTGAGCCAGCGATGGTGGAAGGGCCTGGCATGGAAAAAAGGGACTCATAACACAATGACTAGGAAGCAGAGAGGGAAGAGAGGAGCAGGGACAAGAATCCACCCAACCAGGCGCCACCTTCTAGCAGCACATGAAACCACCAGCAGAGGGATCCACTGGTGATCATCCACCCCGTGGGCCAATCACCTTTCAAATATTTGAGACTTTAGGGGATTTCTTTTTCAATTTAACTCATAATAGACAGACTAAACCTCACTCATATATACTCAGTCAAAAAACATTAGACATTTGAAAAAACACAGAGAAATATAAAGACTAAAATAGACAGGTATGAAGAAATTGGAAGAAACAGAGATATCGAGGGACAGAAGCAAACTAAGAACAAAAAAAAAGTAAGATTCTGCCCTTATGAGAGCTCATTCATGACACAAGAACAAGGTGGTTGATGGCAACTCTTGGCTGGCTACTGGACTAAACTGCAGAATATCAGAATCTTGGTCAAGCACACTCCTGGGTGTATCTGTGAGTGTGTGAGTGTTTACATAGAGACAATTATCATGTGTATCCAAGAACCGAATCGGAAGGATACACCTTGGACGCAAGCAGCACTATCCAAAAGGATGGAAGCCCAGATGGGACAAAAAAACAGAAAAGGGGAGTTTGCATATACATGTCCCACTCTTCTTTAGAAGGTGTAGGGCTCTTTACTATTGTTGTTTATTGTGTGGGTGGGGGGTGGGGCTGTTTCTTGCTACAGCCCATGGACTTTAGAATCAAGGTTCTTAAGCCTCTGAACACTAGACTTGTACCAGTGACTCTCCGGGATTTTCCAGGCCTCCAACTTCAGACTGGGGCTGCATCATTGGTCCCTCTTGTTCAGAGTCTTCCAGCTTCTTGGACTGAGGAGCTATTGTTTCCTCCAACTTACTAGCCATTATGGGACTACTAGCCTTTGGTCCTGTAAGCCTAACTACAATAAATACTAATAAATCCCTTGTTATAGCTAAATACTTTCTATTGGATTTGTTCTTCTGGAGAACCCTAAGATAAGGGGTCTTCCGAAAACAACAAGAAGAAATATAAAGCCCTCAAATTTTAAACATTTTCTTCTAACCACTGTACAGTTTTTTAGACCAACTGAGACCTTTAGATCCAGATTGGATTACAATGTCACTAATTACATAAGGCCTCTTATTTTGGGGTCTTTACCTATAACAATATTAAATTTCCCAAAACATGTACTTCTAAAATATATTTTGGTTACTTGCAAGATTACTGGTTTTAATTCTTCTCCTCCATAATTATTATTTTTATTAATATACATTTGTGATGCACAATAATTACATTCAACTTGAGGAACTGGTGCATAAATGCATTGCATCTCAATAATTTTTACTTCTCCATCTCAGGTATGTACTATCTTTCTTTTTGGTTGGTTATGCATTCTGATGCATTTTAAGGAGTAGAATATGTTCTTACATATTTTCCAGAAATGCACCCCTACAGTATTTCCTAAGTATTTCTATTTTTCAAGGTATATTTCTTTTCTCACTGTACAAAAACTTGCTAATTCAAAGTAATCCAGATCCCTAATTCTGGGGAATCTTATTCGTTTGTCATCAAGACATTAGTGTGGCAAGTAAGCTCCTAGACAACATGATTGGTGTTTCCCATACTTTTTAATCTACATAATGGCAAAATTCTTCTCTTTACCTACCTACGCAATTAAAATACATTATTAAGTGTGTATTTGTAGTGTGCCACCATTCTATATAGCTTGAGAAAATCTTTCTACCAGCAGTCTCTTTCTTTAGCTCAATTTTATTTTACATACTTTTAAATATTATCCAACTCCATCTGGCCCAGTTCGAGTAGCTGAGAACACACATATGTTGGATATGCTAAAACTATCCTCTCCATCCTTCATCTTTATAATCCCTATTTATTTACATTTTCACTCTATATTCTTTAAAAATCCCTCATGTTAATTTCTTGATTCCTGATTCAGTGTTTAGCAGTGTTTAATTGGTATTGTCTACCAATATGGTTGAGACTCATTCAACAATCAAATTTTTCTTTTCTTTTTTGTGATACTGGGGATTGAGCCCAGGGCTTTTCACTGAGCTAAACCCTCAGTCTTTTTTTTATTTTTGCTATCAAGACAGATTCTAAGTTGCTCAGGTTGGGCTCAAACTCACAATCTTCAGCACCTTCTAGAGCACTGAGCAATCCAAATTTTCATTTTCATTTTATGGCAGCCTACTACTTTGGTAAAATATTATCCCTCACTCCCTTGGAAATTGAAAATTGGGGTGTATTTTACTGTTTCTATTTTTTAGATTTGAGTCTATCTTGTGTATTTTCTCTAACACTCCACATTTTTCTTCATGTATTTGATCTACTGTTTCCCCTCAAATACCTTCTTCAGTTGAGATTCTTCCATTGTCTGCCCACATTTATAAAATGAAAATGAAATTTAGTCATTTCTGCAAGAACAAGTTTTACTAAGCACTTTCTGTACCCCAGGTACAGCACAAAATAGTGTGTTAAGCATGTCAACACTAAGACAAGCCCATGGAGTAAACGCCATGATCCCTCCCCAGAGTCACCTGGAGGTGAAAGATACGACTGACTAGCTGCTTAGGGATTCTGTCCCAGTGACATATCCTTCAGCTTCTCAATCCCACTGGGTCCTCTGGCCATCTGTGCACACAACTGTAGGTATCAGTAAGAGTCAGGAAAGGGCACATAAAACAATTTTTTTCCTTTCCTTTCTTTCTTCTCAATTTATCTTTTTCCTGCATTTGTTGTGTGAGCCAGAGTCTGCTGAAGACTTGCTCAGGTAGAAGCTAGGTGGGCCCTGTGCTCACTCTACTTGGTGAACCATCCATGAGAAATGAAGTGTCAGGGCTAGAATACTGCGGCCAGTCTGCAGGGGAGTGTGAGGAAAGACACAGGAATCAGCCAGGCCCAGTACTCAGGCCTATAATCCCAGCACTCCAAGAGGCTGAGGCAGAAGGATCCCAAGTTCAAACCCAGTCTGTGCAACTTAGTGACTTAATAAAAATAAAGACAGACTAGAAGGCCCTGGGTTCCATTCCCGGGAAAGGATGGAAGGAGAAGGGAAGGGAAGGAACAGTCTTTCATTACCCACTAGTCTACAACCCTTACCATTCTCAGCCACTCTGAGCAAGAGCTTTGACAGGAGTCAGCCAAGGACTCCTACCTTCTTTGAATGTTCTGCTTTGAAGCACTGACCCATTTCTTTGTTATTATTTCTCATTTTTAAAACAAGGGTTCAACCACTTAAAATGGATGACTTTTACGGTACATAAATTACATTCAATAAAGCTATTTTATAAAATAAAATGGGAACTTTTGTGACAGGATAGGATCCTTCCACTATCAAAAAAAAATCTGTCTAACCTCAATTGTTGGTAGGCACAGTGGAACAAGCCTATAATAATGCCAGCACTCTGGCAGGCTGAGGCAGGAGAATCAAAAGTTCTAGCCCAGACTGGGCCATTTAGTAAATTAGCAAGAACCTGTCTTAAAATCAAAAATAAAAATAAGCTGGGGGTTGTAACTCAGTGAGAAGGCCCTGGGCTTGAAACCATGTACCACAAAAAAAAAAAAAAAAAAAAAAAACTTTATTCACTCATTTGACCAATGTCTTTTGTGAAAGCTCCTTGCCTCTTCCCGCCTGTGAGCATCCCTCTGTCCTCCTTGTCTTTAACGACACCCACACAAGAATTCTGGTCTCTTATTTCATTGAACATCCCTTCATTTCAGTTTATATAATACGATCTCACCACTAAAGCTTGAGGATGTGAGGTTCACAAGTCTACACTGAAGTGGTGTGTTCCTCTCTGCACATAATAGCACAAGCTGCTGTATCGTTATGTCAATATAGTCTATCACTGGTGAGACCGGTCACTTGGTTAAGGTGGCATCTGCTACAAACTCATATATCCTTCCTAACCAATAAATGTTTGGGAGGAGATGTTTGGCAGTATGCACATATCATATTTCTCCTCAAACTTTTACCTTCTAATTTCACCATTCATCCACAGATCTAACTAGCAACAATCATTAATATGACTTCAGATTTCCTTAATTTCTTCTGGACTGATCAGCTGCAATTCTTAGGGAGGACCTGTCCCTACAGGAGACCTTAAGAGTGGTCTGCAACTTCTGAGGCTGCACCTGAGAGGTTATTAGAAACGCTCAGACCCTTCCCAAGTCCTCTGGATCAGAATCTGGTCTTAAGACCCCTGAGGGACTCTTGTGCTTCAGAGGTCATTTCTTACTAAGGGAATTGACCAGCTAGGGTCACACTTGAACTCTATCTCCCAAGTTCCAATTCATTCTGCTTTTCTATCTTGGCTAATATATGACCTAAAGAAATCTAAAGCAGATAGATTTTGGATTAGACCTGAATTTAAACAGTTAATACTCTTCAGTTGAAAACCAACTTAATCTCTCTGAAACTCAGTTTCCTCATATGTAAATAGGGAAAAACTAAGTAACTGTTCGGACCACAATGGATGAAGGCAATACTAACAGAGCTGTCACAACCTCTGCAAGGGTCAGTTTCAAGGGCAGAGAACCTTGTCGCCAAGGTCATGCTCTTGCAAAGATGACTCCCATTCAAACACAGTGACACAGAGGCCCAGCCATCTGGGCCTAACGGTCCCCTCTAGAATGGTGGTCAGGTCCCTTTTCTGCCTCTTTCCTCAGCTCTTTTTCTGTCTTCTTTCTTCAACTCAAGGACATTGCCTACTGGCAACTCCCATCTACAAGTCCAGTTTTGAACTGGGAGCTGTGGTTCTGAAAATAATTGCTATGCTTTATTGGCTAAGCTTTGCATATTATCAAGTGACCCAAATAGGTATTAAATACCTCTTACGCACACGGCACATGATCAGCTTAGAGACAGGGTTTAGCAACAACAATGCTTGCTATCTAGCAAGCAGGAATGAAAATGAACAAAACTGTGCCACTATTTTTAGCAAGTGGCTGATGCCATCTTGACTCAAACATCCTAGAAACCTTCATCTTGACACAGCTCCAGCAAGGACTCTCTCTGTAGAACCTTCATCAGAAGATAGGGTCTCACCACTCACTTGTAACAACAAGAAAACACATAACCTGATTATTTATTTATTTATTATGGTCCCGGGAACTGAGCCCTGGGCCTTCACACTGAATCACATCTCCAGCCTTTCTTTTATGTTTTATTTTGAATCTAGATCTCATTAAGTTGCTTAGTTGCCCAGGTTAGACTCAAACTTGTGATTCTCCTGCCACAGTCTCCCCTCAACCCCATCCCCAAGAACTGGGATGACAGACAGGTAGGTGCCAGTGCTCCCAGAGTGCTGAGATTACAGGCGTGTTCCACCACACACAGCATGATCTGATCTTAAATGAAAGCAATTCACTGTTTCCCTAAAAATTTTTTCTCATTCTTAGATATTAAAAAGTCCATTGCCAGGTGTTCAACAAACCCTAGATAGGCAAGTCATCAAGTGGGGTGACTTTTCCAGCTCTGCTTTGAAAAGTATTTCTCACCTGTTTCTCTCTGCCTTCATTTTGGCTGTTCTGCCGAAATTTATTCTAATGAAAGATCTCTTAGCCTGAAGTCTTGTTAAACACACATGCACACACACATTCTTGCATGACTGAATCTGTATTACCATTAGAAAAATCAGAACAAGCACATTAAAATGTGTGCCTGGGCACTAACTATTATTTTTGAGTTCTGGCTTTGAAAGCCTAGTAAAGGTTTCCCTGGGTAATAGAGAACCTTAATAGTTTTTTTTTTTTTTTTCAAAAAGAAAACCCCTTAAGTACAAAATTTCTATTATCCACTGTTGGCAAGTTCCTCAAGGAATACACAATTGCACCCACACATAATGCAGCCTTAAAATAGTCCTTACAAGCAGTATTTCCCCTTCCTAAAGTGCCAAATAACTTAGCTCTTGTGTCTCAATCTGAGAATCTTCACTATCTTCTCACATTCTTCGTCTCTGTTTCTACAGGTCCACCTGCTCTGGACTGTGGAAACTCAGAAACAGCAGAAGCCACTTGCCATAGGCTACTGAATACATACACCAAGCTTAACCAATGCCCAGCTACTTCTGGCTACTGATGTGTCCAGCTCATCTTCCTCAGCAGTAAGTAGAGTGGGCATGCTAAAGAAACTGTGTCCATTAAACATTCTCTGTTTTAACTCTTCAAAAAATTCTCTCTTTACAAATGTAACAACTTTTGTACTTGTTAACCCTTCCATCACTGAGTCACAAAACCCAACAGCCATGACTTAAAGGGGAAGAGGCTTAATCTGGCTCACAGTTTCAAGGGATTCAGTCCATGGCTGACTGGGTCCAAGGCAAGAACATCACAACGGGAGGATGTGGTAGAGAAAAGGTGCTCAGTTTATGGAGGTTGGAAGTAGAACGGGGGAAGGGCACAGAGAAAAAGGAGTGAGAGACTACACACAGACCCCAAGATCACTCCAGACATACCCAGAAGTGCACTATACTTCCTGTGGTACTCCAATCAAACTAACATAATTAGCGTAACCATCTCACCTTCTGTGGCTAAATTCAACTCCAAAACAACTGGATGAGTAGACTGGCAGTAGATCAGAACGGCTGCAATGGTGCTTTAGTAACTTATTAATAACCTAATTTCTAAGTCATATACATCTTTCACTTTCCTACTTTTTTTCAACAGTTGAGCTTTATTCATTTCATTATCATTAATTTAAAATGTTATACAGTGTCTGGTAACCAAAAAATACCTTCATGATAGTACAAATATATATAATTGAATGGCTTTCAAATAAAGATGGTTTTTCTTGCCAGGAGATTCATGGAAATGCCTAGGGACATTTTGGGTTGTTACAGGAGAAAAGGGAAAAGGGGCTGCTACTGATGGGAAGAAGCCAGGGACACCACTGAACATCCTACAAAGCACAGGACAAGGACTCTGGTCTGCAGTGTCCCGAGGGCCAATGTAAAGAGTCACAGCTTAGATCTTGTGCGTCCCTAAAAGACACGGTATAAAAGCTTGGTCCCCAGCACGGCACCACTGGGCAGTGATGGAACGTGAGAGGTGCTGCCTGGTGGGAGGTTTGAGGTCACTGGGGTGTGCTGCCCAAGGTGACCGTGGGACTTGAGTCTATTTCCTTTTTGCCTTCTCACTTCCAGGCTGCCAAGGAGCACTTTTGCTCCTCTGTGTGTTCCTACTACGATGTGCCCCAACAGACTCAAAACAGTACTGCCCTTGGGCCATGGACTGAAGCTTCTAAAACTTAGAGCCAAAAAGAACCGATCCTCTTTGTAAGGCGATTATCTTAGGTAGCAGAGAAAGAAAGCTGACTAACACATGGAAAACCTCTAAGTCTAATACCAAGCAAAATCTAATGGAAAAGGAAATTAAGACAAAGAATAAAGGGGAAACAAGGTAACAAAATTCAGAGGCCACCCATGTTTGGCCATAAAGGCTAGATTTGACTCTGAGCTTCCTATCAGCCAAACCAAGGAGAAAAACACCATATGTTGGAGGATATGCAATAATCATAACGTAAAATCTAACTACTGGTTTCTGTATAATAGAAAGTCTTTTTATGGTCAGCATAAAACAGACTAAGGATGGGGGGTGAGGACCACATGGCTTCAGTGTGGCTGCCTCATCCCACAGTGCAAAGACAGGCAAAAGCCAACACAGTTCAGCAAAAGCCACCAGGACCCAAATCCACTTGAACTCTGTTTGCCTGGCTCCACCTAAAGGCAACATACAACATATAGAGTGTTTGTGGGGGAGGGGGGTGCAGAAGATCTGCTAGAAAATGTATCCTGTGCTGTTTCTGACTACCACCTAAGAATAACAGTTGGTCAACAGAAATTAAAAGGATCTTTTGGAAATAAGTCAGAGTAGATGAACTCTTCAATTAAGGGCAGCAATGTGTGCTCTAAAATTCTATCACAGGAAGACACTGCCACTTTCAGAATATGTTCATTAAATGTAAGAAATAAAGGTGGGCCCAGTGTCACAGGCCTACAGTTGTAGCCCTCTGGAAGACTGAGCCAGAAGGATCTAAATTGAAGCCCAGGCTGTGCAACTTAGTAAGACGTTATCTCAAAATAAAATTAATAAATGGGCTGAGGATATAGCGCCTTATGAAGACTCTGGGTTGAATCCCCAATATCACAAAAGAAAAGAGAAAAAGCAGCACAATTCTGACTTTTCCAGTGACACATCCTCTATCAAATGTATTAAGGGGCCAAGTAGATTAGATTGAGTTCATAAAGCTTAACCCACAGTCCAATCAATCCATATCTAAAGGTCAAAGTCCAAGGAAAATTTACTTTAAAAGTGTAAAATAAATCATGTTGAGAGCACAGTAATTTATTTTGGAAAAGAAAGTAAAATATCTACTTTTTGCCATCCACCAAAAGTGTAGCCCACATATTTAAAGACTCAAATGCTAAAAAAAAAAGAAAAAAAATGAAAATAGCATGCACACATTATGTCTAAATTCATACAGTAATCTATCAAAATAAGCTATTTCCAAAAATTATACTATCAGTGGACTCAATGAGGTTTAAAATCTAAAATTCTAGAAACATGTCTGATATTTCTACATAGTTAGTGTCTTTATATCTTAGTTCTGAAGTAAGATAAAATTGGGTTCCCACAGTAAATTTAAATTTAGCATGCAGGGGACAATATTTGCATAAAGAAAAGATGCTCCTTATAAACTAAGAAAATTGCTTAAGATTTGAAATATGGCCATTTATCATTGCTCCGCAAAGAAATGACTGTATTTTGGAGTTACCAGTAACATGAAACATTTCCACAGCCAGAATTAAGTGGATTGGGGAATCAAGTGAGGCACACTAGCCCACTAGGCACCACTATTAGCTCTGTTTAGGTCAAATGTTCAAGTCTAAATAGAGTTTATTTTTCCCCTACGATATTCTCTTTACTAACTATGAATGCTCATCATTAGTTCCCTAGGAAATAATTTCCTTAATTATTAAATTATACTGAAATAGTTTTATTGCATATATTATTTAATATACATGCTTTTTGTGGTACTGAGTGTGGAGTCCAGGGACTTCACACTAAACTGCATCCCAAGTCCATTTTTATCTTTTATCTTGAGACAGGGTCTTATAAAGTTGCTAAGTTGCCCAGGATGGATTCAAACTTGCAATCCTCCTACCTAAGCCTCCCAAAGTGCTGGGATGGCAGACCAGGGCTGGCTAGTATACATACTTCTGAATGCATGATATCAAAGGCGTAAGATCAGCCTCCCTCTCCAGTCTCACGTGAGGCAAGAAGAGACCTGCATAGCTTAAGTAGCACCTGTCACCTGAGTGTAAGCTCCAGGACCTGGTTGGTCTGACACACTGCTCCCTCCCGCTCCTGCCTTTGACAGGTAGGTACAAGACAAGACCCTTCCTTTCTGAGCAGGACACACAGAAAATTAACAAGCAGATGTTGAAATTTGATTTCTAGGGAAATGAAGGTTCAAGCATGGTAGATCATTCAAAATCTTTGTTGTCAAATGTCAGGGATCAAATCCAAAAATATTAAGCACAAAAGATCCTCAAAGAGGTAACACTGGGGAAAGGGATGTGATAAAACAGGAAAGGCAGCCTGGTGTCTCGCTGAACTGACTCTAGGAAGTGGTGGCTGTGAATGAGAGGGACACAGTGCGACAGGGCTGACTCACAGCACCTTGCTCAAGACTGAGCCCCTAGAGGAGCAAACTTGGCCATACTGGTCCCTGCTGCCACCACTCGGTATGCTAGGCATGAACACCTCTCAGGAGTCTCTCTATGGTGACAGAGCTACCCAAGAGGAACACTGAAATGTGAGGAAAATTTATCTCTGGAATCCCGAGTCTGATCCAGCATCCCGTCTACAGGGCCCTTGGCACACTCTGCTAACATTCCCTCAGCCAATCCTTAAATAAAGCTTTTGTTTAAAAACTAATGAAAGATGGGAACGGCAATGTAGGCCTATGATCCCAGCATCTGGGAGACTGAGGAAGGAGGGCAGCAAGTGTGACCCAGCTGCGCAACTCAGCAACTTAGTGAGAACCTGTGTCAAAATCAAGATCAAAAATGGGTGAGGACTTAGCTTAAAGTGAACGCCTTGAGCTCAATCCCGAGTACAAAAAAAAAAAAACAAGTTAAATCAAAATGCTGATTTTTAACTAGGGATGTAGTAGCTCAAGTGGCAGAATGCTTACCTAGACCCTGGAAGACTACTGAGCACTAGACAACAGTACACACACACACACACACACACACGTGCACTCGCACTGAAAATGCAATCAGAGCTGGGCCCCTGGAGCAGGCCTAGGATCCCAGCACTCTGGGAGGCTCAGGCAGGAGGATCGCAAGTTCAAGCCCAGCCTGGGCAACTTAGTGACTCCCCGAAATTCTGTCTCAAAATAAAAAATTTTAAAAAGGGATGGAGACATAGCTCATCGTGAAAGCTCTGGGTTTGATCCCAAGTACCACACACAAACCATAAAACAAAAGAATGCTTACCTCGCAAGAGCAAGACCCTAGGCTCAGTCCCTGGTACAGTTAATTAATCAATAAGATGCTGTTCTTAAGCGATATATCCACCGATGCACCCAGGCACAGGGGAACAGAGCACAGGGCCCCATTCTGGGAGTTCAGAATCTGCATGTTTAATTAGCACCCTGCAAGTGACCTGGATGCAGCATATCCAGCCAGATACTAAGGAACAAAAGTGCTCATTCCATTTTTCAGTCAGACCTCCATACTGGCCTCAGTCTCAGGTTCTCAGAAAAAGAGTCTCCATCACAGAAAATGTGAAATGCAGAGAAATAAGCAAACAAACAAATAAATACAGGCGTCAGCCAAGGAGAAATCTAACATCGAAGTCAAGTGCAGCTGACTTGGCAGCGGCGGAGTTAGAACCAGTGGGAAAACTGCTGGTACTATATGGAGGTTCTGAATCTCCTAGATCTGATACAATTCAAGTAGTCAGGACACCCATACGGTTAGGAAAGGTTTATAGTTCTTTGGTTCCTTTCAAGCCAAGAAATGTGTTTTCTACATCTAAATCTCTCACTCAATATAATTAATCAGTATAATGAATATAATCAATGTAATTCAAAAGAATTTAAAGTCAAGAGAGATGTCAGTGTTCCTGGCTACATTCCAGCCAGAAATGGCACCATCTAGGGAACAAGTGGCTTCTAAAGGCAGGCGCAGCCCTAGGTACAAGGCTGCTGCAAGGCACGCAGGTAGACTCACTGGTGAGCCAAGTGTCCTGCCAGAGTGACTCCTGCACAGGTGGCTTCTAGG
This sequence comes from Ctenodactylus gundi, assembly GCA_004027205.1. Lineage (NCBI taxonomy): Eukaryota > Metazoa > Chordata > Mammalia > Rodentia > Ctenodactylidae > Ctenodactylus > Ctenodactylus gundi. The sequence goes on along the minus strand of PVKB01000184.1, from coordinate 503,822 downwards.
ACAGTCCAGGACCATATAGCTGGAGATTTCTGATAAGTGAATTTCCATCCATGCCAATGGCGCACTCCTCTGATCCCAGCACTCTGGGAGGCTCAAGCAGGACTGCAAGTTCAAGCCCAGCCTGGATAACTTAAGAGGTTTACCAAGGCATTGTTTCAAAACTTAAAGATAAAATGAAATAATAAAATAATGGGCTAGGGATGTGGCTCAGAGCAAACGCTCTGAATTCAATCCTCAGTATTATGAAAACAAACAAGAATGTTTCTAAAGACACCATCACCCGAGGGCTGGCAGGCCATGAGACTGCTTAGCTTTCTCTATACTGAAGGGGAGCAGTAGGGACTGAATGCCTGTAATGTCTGTGTCTAACTTAACACCCACATGTTGAAGTCCTTTATTAGGACATGAAGTACCAAAGGAAGTAATTAAAAGCAAGTGAGATCATAAAAGCAAGGCTCTAATCTTTTAAGATTATAAGAACAGGCCTGCTGCTGGGGCGGTGAAGTCCTGTAATCCCAGCACTTTTGGGGGGCTAAGGCAGGAGGATCACAAAATTGAGCCCCACCTGGGCAATGTAGTGAGACCTCAGTCTCATGATCAAAAATAAATCAGAGGGCTGAGATGTAGCTAAGTGTTAAGGCCCTGGGTTCAATCTCTAGTACCAAATTATTAATCAATTATTTTCAGGCAGCTCTCAGAATACCAATGCGAACATTCAAGTAACTTTCATCAAGTACTTCTTATCTATCCACTGGCTTAAAACTTTACAAGAATTTTCTCATTTAGACTCCTAACAACTCATCACCAATTTCATTTTATAAGCCAGAAAACCAAGGCCTGAGAGAGATGTTAAACAATGTGCCCTGAGACCCTCGACGTGCCTTCAAGTAGAAAAGGCGGTCAAAACCACATAGTTTGTTCCCAAAGGCTGCTGTCCCAGGCACCGAGCTGCTCTTTCTCCAAAGATGAAATCTCAAAATTAAAGATATATATATATATATGGCTTGTAAGGTAACTACTAGAAAAGATTAAAGTTAAAAATTATAGTATAAACTTAAAATGTAAGTACAAATATATTCTGAATAAAATATCATGTAAACTTTTATAAAAGGCCTTGAAAAACCAGATGAGGAAGGAAACTTAACCTCAAACTTGATTTCAGAAGACAATTTCACGAATCAAATAAAACTGGATGATATGCAAATTGAAATGTAAAAAGATATGGTTTGAACAAGAAAATTAGAAAAAAAATAAAAGGCTACAATAGAAATAAAGTCTGCTTGAGAATAGAAACTCAAATGCCAGTTGTAAAAAGGAAATAAAAAATGCTCTCTAACACAAAAGAAAAGGTCAGAGGAAAATAATGCATGTCAGGATGGTGGAGAAAAGAACTTAGCGTCGTATTTATCAGGGAGGGATTTTACTGGAGAGATGCCACTCATATTTGCTTAGATGAAGATGATTATTTTCCTTTTGTCCACAGGAGCTTTGTGCTGACAGGACAGCAACATGACACCATAAGGACTGGAACTACGTTTTGCCTTTTATCCATCATCTTTAGCATCTGGGCCGCTTCTCCAGCTTACAAGAAGGCTGCTGGCACTCCAGCTACCACAGTCACATTCCAGATATAACACCGAGGAAGAGTAGAAGAAAACGCAGCACGTCTGATGACTCAGCTCCCTTTAAAGAGCTTTCCCAGAAGCCCCATCCAGTGATTTCCAAATATATCTCATCAAACTGAAGTATATCATATGACTATCCATCCCTGCAAGGAAGCCTGGGAAATTATGCTTTCATTCTGGGACAGTTCCCAACTTGAGTCAGGTTCCAGAGGAGAGAAAAAGAATGAGGAGAGATACTGGTAGATAAACAACAGCCTAGAACAAAATTCCTGAGATAAATACAATAGCAAAGGTTCAGAATCAATTTGCAAAATGCGTTAGGTAAAGATTTTCCTATGCTGAGTAAGCCAATCAGAGGAGTTATTCAGGCTTTCACAAAATGAACCATAGCGATAAAACCTATGCACTCAGATGTTTGAGCAAAATGCACCAAAGTCACTTTTTAAAAATCTTAAAGGTATACAAGCAGGGGAAAAAAAACCCTAGATTATCTACTAAGAATTTCAAGCTGTCTTTATGATAACCAAAGGTAAGGCTAATTGTCGGGGTCTGGGGGTCCCTGGCCACAGTTGGCCACTGGCAATCAGGAACCAGCGAAGTCTGCAGGAACAGGGTCTCAAGCAGCGTGAGTACAACGGAATCACATCCAGGAGGCTGAATCGGTGTAACAGCTCCTTTATTGAAGGTGAGGGCCAGGCTTATAAGCAGTTTAAAGGAGATGGGTCCACCAGGTAACAGGGCGAGGGTCATTCACTGACTGGGGGGATTTTGGAGTCTGAAAGTAGCCTAATTTGCAGGGCAGGTCTTTCGAAACCTGACCATGTGATTTCTGGTAAGGGTCTGGAAGCAGGGGAAATTAGGAATTTGGGTATGATGAAACCTGAGCTGTAGCCCATCCTAGGTCTGGGATAAGAGGGAGTGGCCCCAAACTTGCCGGTCACCTTGAGCATCAAGATTATCGGATGAGCCACTGCTACCTGCAATCATCCCAAGCCTAGTCAGGGTCCTACAGCTAATATCTTAGAAATCTTGGGGGGAAATATGACACAAAAATAATAGTCACAGCCCAAAAACTATTTTTGAAAAGGAAAGCCAGGACTTGTGGTGCAGGCCTGTAATGTCAGCATTCTGAGAGGCTGAGACAGGAGGATAGCAAATTCAAGCCCAGCCCAGAAAACTTAGCCCCTTTGTGAGATTTTTATTTCAAAATCAAAACCAAAACATGGGCTGGAGAGGTAGCACAGTGCAAGTCGGGGGGTCCAACCCCTGCAATGGAAGAAAGGAAGGAAGGGAGGGAGGGAGGAAGCAAGGACCTCAAGTTTGAATCCTCTCACCTGGGCAACTTAGTGACTTTGTGAGACTCGGTATCAAAATAAAAATAAATAAATAAAAAGGGGCTGAGGATACACCTCAGTGTAAAGGACCTGAATGTATATAAATAATATGCCTATATTTGAAAACATCTGATATAATAAAGCACCGAATAAAAGAAATGGACACTAGCATTAGTTCTCAGGTTATACAAAGTAAAGACAAATTTCTAACGAATCTTCTTTCTTTAAAAAGAGGAATAATAAAAAGAACAGAGGGAGCAATGCAGAAAGAAAAGGAGTAGGGGAAAAGGAGAAAAGGGGGAATCAAGAACTAAAACTAAGATTAAGAGGCAACTCAAAGTTTATAAAGGAACAATGGTTAAAACTCCAAATTTAAATAACAAGACATAGCTTTTTCTCTTGTACTCTGTCTCTCTTTCTTTTTTGAGACAGGATCTTTCCACAAAGTTCATCCTAGCTTTAAACTCAGTAGTCCAGGCTAGCCTCAAACTCACAATGCCCCTCTTGCCACAGCCTCCTGGGTTTATAGACATGCACCACTATGCCCAGTTTGGAAGACAATTTTATTTGTCTCAAGTAAAAGTAGAAGTAAATAAACCAAACAAACCCAACAATCATTAAGATTAAGGAATTAATTGGACTGACCTTGACACAGAGACAACACGTGTGGCCAGCTCACAAATGACCTTCCCAGTTTGAGGAAGCGATAAGCCTAGCATCACATTCACCGAGGGGAAGTGGCCAGTTATAAGCACCTCTCACCTTCAGTTAAAGAAAAGAAAGAAGAAAGAAGGTGATGGAGATCACAGGTGGGTAAAAACTTTAAAAGGAACATAAGCACTCAATAAAGGCTCTCACTGGCATAAACCGGGTTAATCTGAGCATCAAGAACAATGGTTGTTAATTGATTTTCTAGTAACACAGGGATTCCCCTCCCATAACAAAGAGGGATGTTTTTCACAGAAGAATGACAGCTAGAGTGCAAAGAATTATTTAATTGGAAAGTCACCATTTGCAACCCCCAATGCAGTAATAGATTCAAGGTGGATCTATTGCATGCTAAAATAATTAAGTGAAAGGTTTCTGGGGAAAAGGTTGCTCTTAATACTGAATGTGAAGATTTTAACAGAGACATCTGAGGAGCACCACCTTAACCAACAGGGCACTATCAACATACATTTAAAAGACACATCTTAAACAACATCTAAGGTGATGAAGAGTTAATTCCTATGACACGGAGCCAGGTGCGGTGGCATATTCCTGTAACCCCAGCAGTCTGGAGGATGGGACACGAGGATCTCAAGATCTCACTATGCCCCTGGGCAGCCTGGCAACTTTAATGATTTAATAAAAATTTATCTCAAAAAGAAAGAAGAGGAAAATGAAAAAGAAAAGGCAAGAGTGATCAGACAGGCAAGTAAGCCGAGGTGTACTTCAGTGCAAAGGCCCTGGATCCAATCACCAGTACCACAAAAACAGAACACAACAAACAGCAGATGAATGGGTTAAGCAACTGCAACACACACACATGTGCTCATACACACACATGCCATAAAGAAACACGACTTTGAGTCATTTGTAGAAAAATGGATGCACTCGAGACCCATCATGCTTAGCAAAATAAATCACACAAAAGAGATATTACCACAAGAGAGAAACACAACACCTTACTTTAAGAGTGAGGGAGAGTCAACATGAAGACAAAATTTGCAAAAACCAAGATGCTCACACTGTCCCCTCCCTAGCAGGTGGAGAAGGCAGCAGCAGCAGGGGCTACACCTGCACTCCTCACAGCGATGTCACTCAGTTGTGGGGGGGCAGGTCTTGCCCCTACTCAATGCCCCCAGGAACACCCCCCCTCCTCCACTTGTCAACCTCCACAAGCAATTCCTGAGTCACAGACAGCAAGAAGAAACATGACGAAAAGTAGAGGCTGCGCCAAGGGTTCTTGTCTGGTCTCCTCAGAAAGACACAGCCTTTCTAGGCATTGCCTTCCACACGTACCTGTTGGGCCTCCTGCCTTGGTAAGTGAGAGGAAGGAGGGGGAGAAAGAAATTAAACCATAGGACTCTGTCCAGACAGAGCACATCTGATGCCTGGTGCTACATCTCTAAAGACCCTCTTCTGATTTATATCTAAAATGTCTTCCAAAAGTCTCACGTGTTTGGAAAATGACCATCGTACCACAGAGGTGATAGGCTCATCAGCAGATGCATCCATGGACCGGTTGGAGGTGGGTCACCAGGGGTGTGGCCCAGAAGGGGGACTCTTGCCTCCAGCTCCTCCCTTCTGTCTCGGCTCCTGACTGCCATGTAGTGAGCCTCTGTCCTCCACCAGGTCCTTCCTGCAGCATGCTCTTTCCCCTGGAAGCAACCGACTAGGGCCCGAAACCATAAAGATGAACCAAAACACACCCCTCCTCCTCCGTTACATAGTGGGTGCTGGGTAGTTTGTCTCAGCAGCAGCAAGGACAACTACTAACACAGCCATTCTGTGTATCTGAGGAGACCTCCAGGGGCCTTGGGATTCGCTGCTTTTGAAAGCCGCTTCTAGGGAAGTAATAAAAAATGCAGTCAATGATTTATGTGCATTTTATTCACCAGTTCGGTACTTCTAAGATTCACCCATCACCACTCCCACACAGAAAATAAGATGAAACTAATAACTAGTGTTCACTGATAGGTGAACAGCTGAAAGTGTGCAGCTGTTTGTTAGACAGACTCGCGTGTGAGCTGCTCAGCCTCAGTGTTTCCACATGTAAAAGTGGGCTAACAATACTTCCCACACCAACTTAGGGAAAAATTACATGTACATACCATACAGCAAAATGCCACAGTAAAGTATGAACACGAGCTGGGCACACGCCCAGACTTCCAACACTGAGGTTGAGGCAGGAGAATCACAAGATTAAGTCCTGCCTGGGCAACAAATAAAAAAGTGATAGGGCAGAACAAGTAGCACACAAGAGAAAAAGAAAGAGAGAAGAAAGGAGAGGAGGAAGGAAAGCTATAGATATGTACTTTTTATCTAGAAAGATACTGAGCCAAAAGCTTTTGCACCTTTTCCCACAGCACATTATATTGAGGTAGCTGGACACTCACAGCCAAGTGCCTGCAAAACCTGCTTGGAAGGCAAGCTCTTCTGGAGCCGAAATGGAGGGTTACAGGCTCACCTCTCTGGGTGGGAGAGGAGCAGTGTTCCAGGTCCCCACGACGAAGGGATCTGCTCAGCGTCACCAACAATGTACCAACTGGCCTCCTCTCAGCTGTACCTGGCATGCTAATTCTTTAAGAATTCTCAGTATTAGAAAATATTTCATATTACTGAGTAAAAAAATCTACCCATTTGTTTTGTTCTTGACACAGTGCAAGTTAAAAGATGATGAGCCCCACTGCCACACTTCAAAGTTTGGCTGTGTGAAGCCACAGTCATGTTCCTCTGTCTTCATCCACAGAAATCCTGTCATGAGCCAGGCCTGGTGGCACAGGCCTATAATCCCAGGACTCAGGGAAGTTGAGGCAAGTTAGAACCCCACCTGACAATTTAGCTCTTTAGCGAGAGCCTGTCTCAAAATCAAACCCCAAAAATGGGCAGTGTGAAAGTCCTAGGCTGGATCTCTGGTGTCAGAAAAAAGAAATCCTGTCTGTGCCTCCTTCCAACCAAGTTCATATGCTGAAACTCTAATCTCCATGGTGATGATACTTGGAGGTGGGTGGGGCAAGTAGGTCATAACGGTAAAGCCCTCATGAGTGCCATCAGTACCCTACAAAAGACACGGAAGCGGGGTGGGTCGGGGCATGCCTCCAGCCCCAGGACCCTGGGAAGCTAATGCAGGACAACTGCAAGTTGGAGCTCCACGCGGCACACTTAGTGAGATACTGTCCAAAAATTTAAAAAGGGCTGGGGAAAGAGAACCACAGAGCTCCCTAACCTCTTCCCACCATGTGAGGACACAAGATGAAGCGGCAGGTTCCAACCGGAATGGGCCCTCCCCAGAGACACACCACACTACCCTTGTCTCAGACGTCAGCCTGCAGAACTGTGAGAAGTAAACGTCTGTGACTTAAAAGCCACCCACTTCATCAAAGCAGCCCTTTTAGTATTAGGGAATCATTAAACTGAATGAGCAAAATACCTTTTAACATCATAAAATTTCTTCTCAAACTCAAGTGTTAGGGTTTTCTTAGAAAAATCTAAGGAATTAGCAACATGCGGTCACAGATCCACATGCCAGCACTAGCCTAAGCTCCAGGCAAACCAGACTCCCACCCTAATGGGAAACAGCACACCTTGCTCAGTTACACGCGGACCCTCAGGACATCAGAGTCTCCTGTTTCATCCAAAGCTGAGCCTGCAAACGGGGTTGCAGGGCATCCCATCACAAGCCCAGAGATAGGGTCCTGTGATAGGCTGAGCAAATACAAGTGGGTTACCCTGGGAAACAGCTGCTCTCAGCGTGTTTCATCGTGTTTCATCGTTTCGACGCTGAGGGGGCAAATGGCATGCTGCTCAGGTTCCCTACACAGCGACAGGTCTCCGGATCTATAAATGGCTTAGCTAATTTCCAAATCTCACTGAGCTCATTGCCTGAAAAAATGCCCAAGTCGTAAGTCCACTGGCTAATAGCACTAAAAAAAAAAAAACAAAAAAAAAAAAAAAAAAAAAAAAAAAAAAAAAAAAAAAAAAAAAACCCAAAAAACAAAACAAAACATATAGGAAACATAAGTGGATCCCTCAAAAGCCATTTGTGAATTCATACCATGATGGGATCAATGTAGAAATGAAGCCTTTTGCTCTCTCCTGCTTGAAAAATGAAATTTCCCAAGGCAAGAGTGCTAGTAAGTAAGAAAAAAGCTCCTACTACAACATTCACTATTTCTGCAAAAATAATGCATCAATTACATCAGGAGGCTCCAACTCCAGGGCCACCTCTTAATCCATGCCTGTAAGGAACCACAGGAGGTGAGTGGTGGACCAGGGTGCAAAGCTTTGCCTGTATTTATGGCCACTCCCTGGCACAATGGCCTGAGCTCCACTTCCTGTCAGGTCAGTGGTAGCATCAGATTCTTAGAAGCTCAAGCCCTATAGAGAACTGTACACGGAAAGGACCTCGGCTGCACGCTCCTTTTGAGAATCTAATGCCTGATGATTTGAGGTGAAGATGAGGCTGTGATGCTAAAGATATTCCCTGCCTTCTCCACTGAAAAATTGTTTCCCATGAAACCAGTCCCTTGTGCGCAAAAGGCTGGGTACCACTGAATTACACTGTTCCGGACACACAAGTGAACACTTTAAGACAGGGAAGACTCAGGACTACAGAATGAAGATGTTACAGTTTGGAGCTGTGATATTCCCTAAAAGTCTCATGTTTGGATGGTGATTCAATCATGGGGGTTAGTCCAATGATTTCATGTTAAGAGGGGGGACTGGCCGGGACAGGGCTGATCACTGGAACACAACTGGAAGGGTATAAAAGAGCTCCACCATTGCTCTGGAATTGTTTCCTGTCTTACCATGTCATGAACAGTTGCTCTCTCTAGCGAGGTCTCCACTGAGCCTTTCCATCATTGTTGGCTACCCACGAAAGGACCGAGACTTCTAGAAACCATGAGCTAAAATAAGTACTTCCTCCCTTAAGCTGCACGTGTTGGGTGCTCTGACCCAGGAACAAGAAAATGTCTAAGAAAGAAGATTCCTCCCAGCCCCTACCCACTCCCATCACACCCACATCCATAGGTACAATTTTGGCTTAATCTGGTTTTATTGCTCTTGCCAGAACCTTTCAACTTTCTCTATCTAGATAACACGGTTCATTCAACATATTCTCCAACAAACTAAAAACATTCTAGATTAGATACCATTTAAATCAGAGTAGGGCATAAGACTCTGGAAAAGAGGACCCGAATTCCTGGCCTCGTCCTCCAACCCAAAGCGTCTGAGGGCCTACCACAGGAGGCAGGCTGGGGCTCAGTGGCCAGTGTCTGGCGACATGTGGAGCCCACCTCATTGCCTGACGCCTGCTACTGATGGGCACGCCGCCAGGCCCTTTGCTTGGCCTCTGGCTCCTGAGCAGGCAGAAACTGCAGAATTGTGAGTTTCAGGCAAATTCACACTGCTCAATGTCCTTTGGCACAGCTGTTCAACTACATGGAATACAGGGCATGATCGAAAACTACGGTAAGTGCTTAAATTTTTAAAATTTTTATTCCAGTAAAAGACAAATTGACATTTAATCTTCCATAAAATACCCCTTTATCATTTGAATACACTTATCCCCTTGTTCCTGCCACTCAGAAGCTTCCTCGAAGTCCTCTTTCCTGAGTGGATTTTGTTGTGCTATATAACGCCTGCCTCGATGTCCTGAGTCCACTCAAAACATTTACCATTCATGGTCATTTTGCCTTTGAGGAAGAGTCAGAAGTTGCATGATAAATAAAGTGGATGTGGGCGTACCGCCATGTTTCCACACGTCTGCCTTTCGCTGGATGGCACTCGGCACAAGTATTCACCGTATTTCCCATAATACTTCATAAAGACAGGAAAGAAGACTTTAAGAACTGCTGCAAGAAGTGCAAAGAATGATGAGACCAGTGTGATCAGAACAAGGGGAGGAGCATTTTGAGGGGGAATTATGACAATGGGTCTTTATTATATTTTATTTAAAAATTAACATTCACCAGGTATTTTGATCATACCTCATATTTAGATAAAAAATGTACACTGCTCTGGAAGGTTCTTTGGATCAGTAAGTAGGCAGAGGAAAATCTGTAGGCAAAGTTCTTTTTCATGTTATATGGTACTGGAGATTGAACTCAGAGTCTTCACACTGAGCTATACCCCTAGCCCATTTTTTATTTTGGATTTTGAGGCAGGATCTCACTGAGTTGTTAAGCTGCCTGGGCTGGGCCCCAACTCACAATCCTCTGCCCCAGCCTTCCAGAGTGCTGAGATGATAGGTCAGTTTTGTCAGGCCTAGCTACAGTAAAGTTTTAAGTCATGATGGAGCAAATTCCTACAGCAGTAGGCTCTCTGCTACGGTGTCTATTCCCATGGGCTTCAGGTGCCTTAAGTCAGGAACAGGAACATTTGGTCTTGGTAAAAGTATTTTGGTCAAAGAATAGCACAATGATTTCTAAGTACAAGTGAGGGCAAAGTTCTGTATAATCACCAAACTATGAGTAGCTCCTTAGGAAATCATACTGTAAATTGCAGGGTCTCGTTCTGATCTCTGTGAAGACAAGAAATGTGACTATAGATGCATCCTTCCACCCCATGATAGACGCTCCATAAGTGTTGTGGCAAAAGGATCAAACTTAAAGCCCACACATTTTCAATTTGTTTCTCCAATTAGGTGTTTTTCCCCCACTGTGATGACTTAATTCTGTTTTTCGTTCAGACATTTTCACCTTAAACTCTTAAGGAGAGTTTCACGTAGGTAGAACCTTCCCCCACTCGTGAAAAGTGTAAGTGCTTGTCACATAAGTTATGCTCAGGCAATGTTTCCTAAATGAATAATAAGAAATTCCTTGAAAATAACTGACAAAAAATGCAAGTAGCTGAGTGCAGGAGCAAACACTGGAAAGCAGACGCAGAACACTGGCAAGTCAATGTCCTGCCCAGCCAGCTTACTGAGACCCTGTCTCAAAATAAGAAAGGCTGGGAATGTAGCTCAGTATTGAAGCCCTGCTGGTTCAGTCCCTAGGGCCCACCCTCCAAAAAAAGAGTATGTGTGTGGAGGGTGTATGTGTGTGAAAGTGTATTTAAAGCAGTATTTTTTCCTCTCTCCAGGGAAAAAAAGATGAACATAATTTGTGAATGTCACTATTTTTCCCAAGAGTGTCATGTCATGATTGGAATGTGTGTTTCTAAGAAAGATAAATTTACTTCACTGCAACAGAATGATGGAAAATGCTTGCAAAGTTCCCGTAAGAGAGAGCTCACTCAGTATCATGCTAGCTTGTTATTGAAAGCTGTTATAAGGCCCATAAAACCTCCTGCTGAAATGACCAACGGACAATGCTGACACTGCCAGTTGATTCTGGGCTTAGAGAAGCTCCGAGAGGCACTGACCACCTCACCCTTCCACATCATCAAAGGTTTTAGCAAGATCCCTGAGTGTCTCCCACTCCGAAGCCAAGTGCCCTAGATCTGCCTAAGCACAGGCAAAATGAGTTAGCCACACCGAAAGGGAGAAACCAGGGTGGGAACATTAAACAACAGTTGTTTCCTCCTGGGTATCTGAATCCTGTGAGATCGTGATAGTTCTACACTTTTCAGAAGATCTAAAAATCAGACCTGATCTAAAGAAGAAAGTTCTTCAGATGTCGTAACATTGGACAGCAGTATCTTGGAAGAGATTAATGAATAACCTTCATCCAGATCTGACACTGTCCAGGGCAGGAGATCAGAGAAATGACAGGACACACTGGATTAAAATGAGGCTGCACCTCTTCACTGTGTGAGTGTGACAAAGCCTGCCCAGTCCTCAAGTGTGGTCATTTATGTCTTCAGATCCTGAAGATGTCAGATGTGTACTTCGTCAAGTATTTAAATAGTTACTGTGTACTTCATCAAGTATTTAAATAGTTACTAAGTGCAGATCACTGCTTCTGACCCTCAGAAGAACAGACAGACAAAAATCCCTGTCTTGTGAAGCTCACCTCTTCTAACTTCCAAGTATAGCAGAGCTGCTCGTCTGGAGCTGTCCTTCACCTCCCCATCTCTTGCATTTCTATCCCTCCCTAATCATTTCTCTGAAAAGCAGCTCTACCTAGATGGTTACGATATGGGCTTTCAAATGTTTAGATTTACAGAACCCAAAACATTTTTAATACCCCTCCTTAGTCTTTAGGCTATCTAAAAGGAACTAAAGGAATTAGCCTTAGAAGTTCAAGGCCCACTCGGATGTCCTGGAGAAGAAGAAAAAAGAAACACATACTCTGGATAATGAAGACCCTGCTCAGCACCCAGCCTGCCTGCCCTGCTTCTCACTTCCCTCCCTCCATTGACCACCCCTCTCCAACACACAACTCAAGAAGGAGCTCTGAGACAGTTCCTGCTCTATCTTCTCACAATTACTAGCCTTTTAATCCACCTGATTACCTCCACCAACTTTCATCTGTTGATTACTGGCCTTTGAGGGGCAGAAAGTCTTAGTCTTTAATTTCAGCAATACTAGTGAAGTCTGTGGTATGTACTCTCTGTGTGCCACAGACAACATCCTAGAAGCAAGAAAAAAAAAAAAAAACACTACTCAAGTCTTGGGCTACTCTCTGAGTCACTCACTGATTAACACCCAGAGAAGGACCTGCCCGATGGATCCCTGGACAAGTGGTTTTAGGTATTCTAAGATACCTGTCATAGTTCTTAATCTTGAGGTGCTTATCATTAGTCCATAGGAAGACTGCAAGGCAGGGGAGTTAGGAGCAAGCACATGACAATACCTGCCCCTGGGGTATTCAGGAAGAGTACAGAGAAATCCTGTACTATTAGGAAAATACTCTACTGATGGTTTTTTCTAGGAGATGTGACTTAAGATAGAACTTAAAATGAGTAAATTTAGAGGAGTGGGAAACAGAGTAAAAAGTAACATAAGGAAAAATAGTCACAGAAAAGCACACAGCATGTTTGGGGAAGAAATCCATGTGGCTGCAGCCAGGGATAGAAAGGGTTAGGGCCACACAGTCCAGCCCCAGCCTGCAGGCTACCACGCTCTCTCTACTCTGCAGAATGGCCACTCCAGAGGATCCCGAGCACAGGAATCCGCTGTTCACACCCAAGATGACCACACGTCAGCATGGCCCTGAGAAAGCAGAAACCAGAAGGCAAAAAGCATTTTTATCAAGTCCCAGCTATAAGAATAACAAGTAAGTGATTCAATTCGCCAATAATTGAGTGCCTGACCACTTGCTGGGTGCTGAGGAGGAAATAAAGAGGAGCCAGCCCTTCTCTTTATCTGTTGGAGAGCAGCAGCTGGAAGAAAACCACAGAGGATCAGAACCTTCGAAACGTCTCGGTGACGAAGGGAGACCCGTTCCAATCATCCTCTTGTGGGGAGTGGAAAAGAGCATATAGGAAAGGAAAATCCTTTTCTCAGAGGATCCAGAAACCTGAAAATGCCAACCAAACTCGACTCCAGAATATTGTAATTGGTATTTCATCTCATATAATGTGAAGCCACAGAACACTTTGAGGGTGAGCTTCAGTTAGAGAGAGCCCTATTATGTCAGTCAGTCAGTCTATGAGTATCTATTCTGCCATCTTTCATGTTCCAAGCCAGGGTAGAAAAAAGGTTCCTGGCTCTAGCAGTTCTCACAAATTACATGGTGTATTAGTCAGATTTCTCATTGCTGGGACAGATACCCAACACCCTCAACTTAAAGGAGGACCAGTTTAATTTGAAATAGAAAATATTTTTCTTTTCCATAGTTATTTCCCCCTCACCCACAAGTTGGAGGTTGGAGGAGGGTCTTTCTTACCAAGTAGACACTAGTAGGTACATGTTGCAAGGAGATTCAGTCCATGATCAACTGGATCCAAGGCAGAAATATGGTGAAAGGACATGGTAAAAGACAACTGCTCACCTCACGCAGAGAGGAAAGAGGAGAAGGTTCTAGAGAGGGAGCTATACCATCCGAAGGCATGCCCAGGGACACATCTCTTCCAAACATACCCCACCTTCCAAAAGCATAGTCAGCTAGAAGCCTGTCCCCGGATAAATGCACAGTGCTCCCAAGATCCAATCACCTGCCAAAGCCTCACCTCTGAACACATGAGACTTTGAAGGACATTCCATCTAAACTACAACAGAAAGGAAGACAAGTAACAAGCATACACACAATAAAATATTTAACATATCACGTAGCCCTAAGCGGGGTGAAGAAAAAGCAAGCAGAGAGATAGGAAAGAGCACGGTGGAAGTGGGTGGTGGAGGAAAACCCCTCTGCCGAGGAGATGCCTCGCTACGAAGGGAGCCAAGATCCAAGAAAGGAATCTTTCCAGGTCAAGGGATGAGCCAAGTTGAGCATACACCTGGCACATTCTAGGAAAAGCCAGGACCCTAGGTGCATGGTTCTGGTGAAGCAAGGGAAGGCAACAAGTCACGACCTGGGACCCGATTGTGCAGAACACTGTAGGCCAAATAAGGAGTTTGGGCTTCATTCTTTTTGTTGTTGTTGTTTTGTTTTGTTTTTTTTTGAATCAAGGCCTTGCTCTTAGCCCAGGCTGGTCCTGAACTCACTTTGAAGCCCAGGGCGGCCTTGGCCTCACAGTAATCATCCTGTCTCAGTCTTCTGAGTGCTTGGATTACAGACATGCACCACCATGCACAGCTTACGTGGTTCTGGAGAATCGAGCCCAGGGCACTGTGCTTGCTAGGTAAGTGCTTTAGCCACTGTGCCATTCCTCCAACCCCTTGGGCTTCATTCTGACAGAGTAGAAACCATTGATGGGGAAGGGCTATGGGCAAAGAAGTCTGCACTCTAGGAGGACAGGGATTTGTGCCTGTTTGTTTTGGTGTGGGGTACACAGCAGGTATTCAGTCAGGAAGGAAGGAAGGGTAGGATGCAACCTACATATTTAAAAGCCCACTGGGCTTCTGTGTCAAGAGCAGAATGTAGATGGCATAAAATGCAGGACAGCTGTCAAGAGAGCACTGGTAGTAGAGGCAGGAGCTGCCATGCTGCACGGAGCACCGGGAAGAAGAGAGGGACATTTCCCAAAGGGTGGGCTCAGATGAGAGAAGGAAGTCAGGACATGGACCTGGGCAACTGAATGGACTCTGTTGCCTCTTCCAGAGAGGGAAAACACTGGAGAAGAAGTGGGTTGGAAGAGTGGAAACTGGGGCAGTATTTGTCTTAGTTACTTTTTCGTCACTGTGACTCAATACTCAACATCCACAACTTAGGGAGGAAAGATTTATTGTAGCGTCTCAACGGTCTCAGTCCGTTCATGGATGGGCAGATGGAAAATGGTGGAATCACATGGTGGGGCTGCAGCTAGAGCCAGAGCTGGAGCTGGTGGTCCAGGAGACTGGGATCCTCACAGCAGCATGGCAGAACTGAGTCTAGTCTGGGAGGAAGGGCAGAACCAGCACACGTCCCACCAGGTCAAGTCCCAAGCATCTTGCCCCTTCAATCCAGGCCCCACCTCCCAATACTACACAGTATCCATAGGTACATGAGGCTTTTAGGGGACACTCCAGATCCTAGCCACGACAGTATTCATGTAACATTAATTTTAAGATTACGTGGCATTCAAAAGGAGGCGCTGGGTGGTTGCTGAGATTTGGAACTCTGGCAATGTGTCAGAGCTGAGGTAGAAAACTGAGGATCTTCAGTGTGAAGTCCACGTTGAGACCACAGGACGGAACCCAGGTACTGTGGTTTGGATCTGGAATATCCTTCAAAAGCCTCCTGTAATTATGGATACTGCGTTTTGTTGAGGGGTGAGACCTGTCTGGAATAGGCAGATGCTTGAGGCTTAATGTGGAGGGTGTGTGCTGGTTCCACCCTTCCTCCCAGACGGGTCTCCATTCTTCAATGCTGCCATGAGGAGCTCTGTCTCCAGCTCTGGCCCAGGACCCAGCCCCAGTCCTGCCAGTCCCTTAGTCCCCTAAGTTGCAGATGTCAGATATTGAATCACAGCAGTGAAAAAGTAACTAAGACACCAGGTAAGCAGAGAAGATGAGTGACAGCTATGCCCTGGAGAATCACACCATTTAGATGACAAACTGCAATAAATGTCCAGAAGTTCAATCCAAGGAGCCTGAAAAAGAGCCAAAGACAGCAGGAAAACCAAGAGAGTCTGCCTTGGAGGAAGCCAGGGGTTCCAGAAAGAGAAAGTGGTCCGTCAAAGATTATGGAATCAAAGATGCTGAGACCAAGAAAGCTGGAAGAGAGAACTGGCCTTTGAAATGTCGAAAGGAAGAGGTCACTGGTAACCACAATGGGGGAGGGGGAAGAACAAGGACAAGAGTCCCACTGGATGGTCACCATGAGAAGGAAGACGACATGAGGAAGGAACACAAAGCTAGCTTCAAATGAACTGTAATGTTCTGGTCTCTAGCTATACAGCTACTACTTGTTTTGCTTTTATATTTTACATGTATGTTAAATGTATAAGGTTTGTATAAACCAAACCTTATGCAATAAATGGTGCTTTCTGAGGTTGAGGTGGAGAGAGTATAGAAGCCCATGAGACTTTTTTTTTTTTTAGTACTGAAGATTGAACCTAGGTCCTTTGCACTGAACAATATTCCACAATCTACTTTTTTAGTTCTGATTTTGAGATAGAATCTCACTAAGTCACTAAGTTACCTAGGCTAGGCTGGGCTCAAACTTGCAATCATTCTGCCTCAGCCTCCCAGATGCAGGGATTACAGGTCTGCACCATCAGGCCAGCTGAGACAACAACATTTTGAAGAAGCATCTACACGTAAGAATAAAAAATTGATTGTGAAGGAATGCGAAGCCAGAGGAGAGATTTCGTAGCATATAAAGTATTTCAGTCCATTTGTACACAAATGATGTTTTTACCACCATACCTTTAACATGCCGGGCCTGTAACGCATTGTGGTATACAGAGGAGATGTGAAGGACAACTCTCACAAAGTGGGACAGGAAAAAATAATACAGGTAAAACTCTCAAAACTAGTTTTTTCTCAAATTTCGAAAGCTCATGTACTCCTTACTTTTGCACCACGGGGACAAAATTCCCAGCACTTGCACTTCAGATATTTAAACTGGCTCACAGTTACAGTGGGTTTAGTCCATGGTCAGCTGGCTCCAGGTCAGAAACGGCATGGTGAAGCGACAGGCGGAGAAAGTTGTCTGCTGGGCAGCAGCGAGAGAGCCCAGAGAGCAGGGAGGAACCAAGGGCAAGCACACACCTTTCTAGGTCACACCCTGAGTGAACCACTGCTATGGTTTGGATCTTGAAAAAGCCTCATGTATTTGGATGTAGTGGGATTTCCATGGAACTGTGTGCTACTGAAAAGTAGGACCTGACTGACTGGAAGGGGTGGGTGTGTGGGGCTTGATGTAGAGGGACTGTGTCCGGATTGTGTCGACTTGTAGTTGGAACTAAGTAAAGGGAGGAAGAAGAAATACTGTTACAGCTTCTTCCTGGGAAAGATCTGTTCTTGCCCGAGACTCCGGACATTCACTGGGTACCTCCTTCACTAGGCTTTCTGTCTGCAATGCCCTGAGCAGCTCTCCAGCCTCCGCCATGCGCTTCCACAGGTGCCCATTGTCCACAAACGGACATTGTGAGCACGATGAGCTAAATAAATCTTTCCTTTTTTAAGCTGTGGATGTAAGGCATTTTGTCCCAGCCATGAGAAAGTAACTAAGATAGCCATCACTCCACCCAGCCCCACCTCCTTAACAGCAAGTCAGCAATGAACTTGTATACCACCCTCTCCCCCCAATTCAATTATTTTCCAAACATACTGTGCTTTGGGGAAACATTTGAGATTGGAACCATTACAGATCAAAATAAAGTAAGAGAACTTATGTGTTTTTAACTTTTGATGGTAAAAGGAATTCTGAATAATGATAAGAAATGAAGTCCTTTTGAAGATAACAGTCTATTGATTTGTGTCTTGCAGTCTTTCTACTTGGTCCGTATGATGGCAGAAGGAAGATGTTGCTAATGCATCCCATCAGCTCTAGTACTGATGGCACTGAAGCCAGGATTTATATATTTAATTCCAGCCTCTTGACCATTTTCCCCCCTCAGCTCAGTCTCCAACTTTTAATAATGTAGCAGGTTGAAAGTTTGCCAGGCACGGCAGTGTGTACTTGCAACCCCCGAACTCAGGGAGACTATACACAAGGGCCACAAGGTCAAGGCCTGGGCAACTTAGTGAGAGCCTGTATCAGAAAAGGTACAGTGGAGAGACAGAGAGAAGAAAGAAAAGGAGAGAAGGAAGGAGAGACAGAGATTTCTGTTTCTCAAAGTGCTCTGACCCAAACCCCCGAATTAAAAAGCAGGAAACATTAAGTTAAATAGGTGTCATTTTAAGGACGAAGTGACTGAATGACAATCTCTGGCCGTGCATGTGAATTTTGATCTTTTTTTCTTTTCTTTCACACACATGATATTCCCCTGACATCTGTGCCATACAAATATATCTAGAAAGTGTGAAATGAAAAATCTGTTCCACTAAATATATAAAAGAGACCCCAAATGAAATCTCCATGATGGCGTTCGTCACTATGGGCACAGATGGCATCCCTTTCTAGCTCTCCGCCACACCCTTCCCCCATAGCAGCTTAGGTTTCAGCCACTGGATTCCACCCAGAACATCACCTGCAACTGAGGCCTGGAAACAGAAGAGCCACGTGCACAGTTCATCCTTCTTTTTCAGTCCTATGTGTGCATCAAGCTTGAGGCAAATACATCAGGAAAAGTATGTCTTCGGGACAAATAGCGCCAACTGCGCACATCACTTGTTGCTATGGAACCCAGAAGGCCTGGAAGTCTAGTGGTCTTTGTGATGCTCTGCCAGTATGTACTGGCTCTACGGTTATTTGGCACCGACTTCCTTATTATTTTTCCTACAGTACTCATAATGCTTCCTATGAACACCCCATATTCACACAACATGGTGCAGGATATATAAAACCAACATGATCTTTTGTTTCCTAAAGTACTAAAAGAGGCTTTAAGATGCAAACGCATGATATTTAGGTTTTACACGGTGCTCAGAAAACTCCTAAGAGATGCATGTATATTACAAATTGGGCCAAGTGGCACACGGTTGTAATCCCAGCACTCTGGAAGGCTGAGGCAAGAAGATCACAGGATTAAGCTCAACCTGGGCAACTTAGTGACTCAGCAAGACCCTGTCTCAAAATCAAAAACAAACAAATGGGGTGGGGATGCAGCTCCGTGGAAAAGCCCTGGGCTAGATCCCCAGTATCCTCCAAAAAAAAGAAAAAGACAGACAGACATAAATACTGCAGAGTCACCAGGAGACTCCATCTGTCTCAGTACTTCACAGTATCCTAATCTGGAGCATCAACACTAACAAATAAGACCTAGAAAGTGTAAGTGGCTGAGACAAGTAGAAAGTCTGTGAAGCTGACTGCTGCCTTGGGGGGACAGGGCAAGGGCGGGGGACCGTTGTATTCCAGGCATAGGTCTCATGGATACGGGGCATGTCACAGGAGGTGGGGTGGGGCTAAAGTAGTGTGGAAGGTGGGCGAAGGCGCAGAATAAGAAACTAAAGAGAAATTAAAAAGGGAAATTGTTGAATGAATCACAGGGAACACTCTCGACTACAGGCGTTATTCATCTGTGTTAGGAACAGGTCTGTAATCCCAAAACCTGGTGAGGCTGAGGCAGAAGGACTGCAGGTTTGAACCCTTCCTGAGCACCATAATGACTTACAAAATTAAAAATAAAAATAGGCTGGGGAAATAGATGTGAAGATTCTGGACTTGATTCCCAGTAAAAAAGAAAGGGGGGGGGGGGAGAAAATTATTCATGTGGGAAATGTGTTCAATGGAGAGAATAAAAGGGCTTTACAGAAGTCTAAAACCTTGATCTCAAATCCTAAACTGTACACTTTTCACCCCTGTGTTCTTCCTTACTTGAAACAAGAAAAGTCACTTATCTCTCTTTTTCTCTTTGTTGCTTTTTCTAATATAGCAAGTTGAAGCCATGACCTTGCACATGTGAGGCCAAGGCTCTAGCACTGAGCTACACCCCAGCCCTTTATGGCCTCAAACTTGTGTTTCTCGCCTCGGCCTCCGCAGCAGCTGAGGTTACAAGTGTACAACACCATGATGCCTGGCTCCTCTTTTAATACAGCAAACTTAGATTTACAAATAAGGAAGAATCATTGTAAGATACCTACAGAAAATAGCATAACAGAAGGCTCCAAGTGGCTACTGGTCCACAAAAGGCCACAGGTGGCCCGAAGTATTCTCTCCACATTTATAACACATGCTTTGCAAAGATAAATTATCATTAATATTTTTCACCCTAAGGTTAAATAAATGAAAAGAAATAACAAAAAACCCCACAAAATTATGATGTTAGAAGTGATCTTTGAAATTGCCTGGTTCTGCCTCCTACTTTTTGTTTCTTTTCTGTGGTACTGGGAATGGAATCCGGCTCCTTAGGTCTTCACAGTAAGCTACACCCCCAGCCCATTTTATTTTTAAATTGTGATTGCAGGGTTTCACTAAGTTGTCAAGTATGGTCTTGAACTTACGGACGATTCTCATGTCTCAACCTCCCAGAGTGCTGAAATTACAGGTTTGAACTACTGAGCCTGGCTCCTGCTACATCTTTGTTTGTTGACACAGGGTCTTACTCTATAGTCCAGGCTAGCTCATTATGTAATACTGGTTGGCCTTAAACTCACAGTAATCCTCCTGTCTCAGCCTCCAAAGTGCTGGGATTATAGAAATTTGTCACCACACCCAGTTTATGATGCTGGAGGACCCAAACACCCTCGACCCCTCCTGTTACTTTTAAAGAAGAAATGGAACCTCATAAAGGAGACCTGAAAAAGTGCCCCACAGAATTCACACTATCCTCTGAATGTCCATGAACATCAAATGTGCCCAGGGCTGCATTACAGAAAAGACTAGAGGGGAATGAGCTTCCTGGTTTCCTAACAATGACCTTTCTCGTTTTTAGCATGAAAAAGGATGTTGGTGCATGGGAGAGAAGCAAGGGTCTGACTGGGTGTAAGTCACACCTGCCAGGACAGAAATACATCTGTCTGGGGGTTCTGTCAAGGGAGGCTGGCCCAGGAATGGTGGGGATCTCTAGTCTCACTGCTGGGTCATTTCAGAAGCAAAATGGACAGTGGTTATATGTGACTTGAACAAATTTCGATCAGTCAGTAAGTGGCTTTCCCCAAATAAGTCCCTCACCCCAGCAAGCTCTGGGGAGTGGAATTATGACTCGGGAAGAAGATGCGCAGAGGGGTACTCCCCTCTTCAATTTAAGTACAGCTTGAGGACAAAGCACACAAGTCAAACAAGTTTCCTTTCAAGGCAAGATGGAAAAGAATAGTGACTGGATGAATTCTGTCAAAATGAATACTCCAGATCACGCCACCAAAAGTCACCCAAACCTACAGCAGCATCCAAACTTGACTTTTTACACATTTTGCCTTTTTTTCCCCCTAACAAGGGTGGAGCCTCTTTGGGGGACAGCCTGGGATTTGAGTCCTGGCTCACCATTTTCTGTAAGCATCTTACATAACCTCTCTGATTCCCCCAGCTGACTCACGAAGCAGAGGATTCCCACCCACTTTCTGTCTATACGATTAGAGGGCATTTTTATGACCTGAAATCCACTCGGTAAACACTGTTAGGAAATATACCATGTCCAGGGCAAAGAGGTAAGTGCTGAAGAGAGGAGAGACAACCCTAACTGCATCCTTGTCCTGCGGTAGCTGAGGCCATGTTTAAACAAGGAGGTAGTGGTACATTTACAACTCAGGTAACTACAATGTAAGCAGTGGTACCCAAGCAATGTGCCCAAAAGGCCATGAAAACACAGGAGAGGAAGTGGTTAATTAGGCCTGGAAGGGACGTTCTTCCATTCTTCCTGTAATGAATTTGGGTAATGATTTGGGTTGTAACTTTTTAAAAAATGAGTGCACAACTATGAAAAATGGTATGGCCAAGCACACAACCAATAACCAAACCACCACAGCCATCCCTAAACTGCAATGATCAGTATAAACACAAGAAAACACCGTGGGTCTCTTTGGAACCATCACTGCCTCACTCCATCTTCTACCAAGCCACAGGGCTAACAAGTTTCGTGGGCAATGACAAATTATATCTGGGAAAGTATGATACTATTGCTAATCACTGCATACAATGAAACAGCTACCCAAAGTCTTTCATTAGAAACAAACAAAAATCAATGGTTGAAAGAAGCTAACTCTTAATTACCCAAACAAGGTTGCAATGAATAACTAAACCCATAAATGAAGAAACCTGTAACCCAATTAATTCTACATTCTTCTGTGCCCCTCTCCCCATCTTTTGTATGGTGAATCAAAAAAATGACCTGTTAGATTTGTTGGCTAATTTTATTTATGGAGGGAAATGCAGGTATTGGGGTTAAAATTTCTGAGATACAAAAATAAAGCAAAAAAATGGTGTAATAAACCTTTGGTTTGCTGCTATTGCTTGGGGCTATAATTACTGGCCCTTCTGAGAGTAACTTTTCTTATCCCCTCTATCGGTTATCCCAAATTGCTGGACCAGAAGGAACCAAGAATCAGCTACTCCGACTGACTTTACAGGGACAGAATGGACAGAAATGGTCTTTTTTTTTTTTAGGTGACCCCATCTGGCCTTTAATGTTTGCTTGACTTACCATGTCTGACGCCCAGAAGGTAAAACTTAAAGCGATCTTTTAATACGCTCATCTTTAAAAAACCGTACGCATACCAGGAATGAAGTCAAATGCTACTCTATCCGTAAACACCAGCAGCTGCAGTGCCTCAGTCCTGATGCGTGCCTAAGGCGGATACAGCGCAAGACGCGGCGGCCTCCCTGACAAGTCAATAATGTCACCATCAAAAGAAACTTAGGCAATTTTGTTTTCCCAAAAAAACCACTCCAGACAAAAAGAGCTGTCATTCCATATGCCAGCTGACTGCACTGGACTGGGACCCTAGGGCAGGTTGGTTCCATGAAAGGCTCTAAAGCCCAATTTGCCTCTCAGTTTAGGAATGAAAACAGGGCTAAATTTCCCCCCAGTGCTACATTCCAGGGGAGAGAGCAAGCCGGGAACAGGCAACACGGAACTGTGCCCCAATCTATTCCTCTACCAAGCAGACATTACACGTTCTTAGGCGAGTAGGCATGTGGACTCTAATCTCTTCTTAGTGGAAAAACACACATTTTCAAATTGAATCCCCCATCTAAAATGAATTACCGTAAGAGCCACAGCCGGAGCGAATCCGAGGAGAAACGCAGATCAGGCCACCTGCTTTGAGACGCCGCCGCCGCCTCCGGGACCACAGGGCTGGGGTCTTTAGAAAGGATGGCCTTTCGGGTAGGGCAGCTACCCTCCTGAACTAGGCTCAAATCCGGGCGGGGGCGCGGGCGTGGGAAGGGGAGAGGAAGCGGCCCCTCGCTCCTTCCTCTACCCTGCTCTCCCCGAATCCATTTCTGCTGAACGCAGCACGGCTTGCTATCTTCTCAAACAGAGAGGAAAAACAAGGGGACGGTCTCGCTCGCCGCCGCAGTCCCGGAGAGAAGTAGGCGCGGAACTAGAGCACCGTCCAGCGGACCTGCACCGAGACCTGTCCACCCGGCTGGTCTCTCGTGTCAGCCCAATGCGGGCGGAACCATGGGAAGCCGGGCATCTCCGCAGCCTGTGTCCCTGCCAGGTCCCCCCCCCCCCCCCCATGCGCTGAAACTGGGCAGGGAAGAAGTTATAGTGCCAGCCTCCGTGTGCCAGACAAATCCCGCATCCGCGCTCCACGACGCAGCCAAGTGGCCCGACGCAAGAGCGGCCACCCGTTGGCCCTGGAGGGGAGCGCGGGGCCACTTTGTCCGGGCGCTCTACTTCTGCGGCATTGCCACCGACCCAGGGTGCGGGGGAGGGAGCGGTGCCGCCTCCAGCCAACAACAGTAATAGCAATAACAATAATATTGACAATAACGCTGCGCCGGACGCCGTTCTCCAGCGCCCGCCCGCCCGCCTGGGTGCAGGTCGCAGTATGGCAGGCGACGTGACGCGCTGCTCCCGCTCAAACTCAGGTGGCAGGCCCAGCAGCGCGGGCACAGGACTGGGGCGCACCGGGAAGTGCCCGAGCGCGTCCCCGCGCCGCTCCCCGGGGAGCGAGCCCCGGCCCGGCCGCGCACCACCACCCCCGGGGAGCCGGCCGCGCGCGGCCGCCAGGGTGCCAGCGCCACGCCGGGCGGGCTGGCCGCGGCGGCGCCCAGGGCGGGGCGCGATCGCGCGGCCCCGCCCCGCCCCGCCTCCGCCGGGGAGCGCCCCACGCCGGGCCTCTTTGTCTCTCCCGCGCCCCTCCGGAGGGCCGGGCGCCGCTGCGCCCGCTGGGTGGCCGGGTCCCCGCCCGGCCGGACAGTCGAGCCCCGCGGGCGGAGCGGGAGGAGGGGCCCGGGCCGGCGGGGAGCGGGAGGCGGGCAGCGTCCCCGCGCGGCGCCCGCTTACCTTGGCGGCTCGGGGCTGGGCGCAGATCATGCTCCCGCAGGCGCGCGGGTCACAGCCGGGGCGCGCACGTGCCCCGCACTGGCGCCGGGCCCCCGGGACCCGCCTCGGGGGAGCCGCCGTGGCCGCGCGGTGGACGGGGCCGGCGGGGCCGGGCGCGGCGGAGCGGCTCCCGCGTCAGCGCCGGCGCGCACGGCAACGCGGCGCACTTCTAGCTTTATCCTCCCGCCCGCATCTCCGCCCTCCCCGCCCGCTCCTCCGTGGGCACCGGCTCCCGAGCCAACCACAAGGCGGCTGCCTCTCCCGAGCGCCGCCCCGCCCTGCGCGCACCCCTCCCTGCCCCCCGCCGTAAATATAGATTGATTCTTCTTACCGCCGCCCCGTCCTCCGCGCGACACCCGGCACCACACCAGCACCGGGCACAACCAGGCAAAGCGCGGGCAGCAGCGGCCCTTTGTGTGTGTGCGAAGGGCGTGCAGCGGAAAGATGCAGCAGCGCCGGCAGCCTGGGCAGGTGCCCTGACAGGTGTTCTCAGCCTCTGCTGTGTGCACTTCGCTCACCACCTTTCCGCACCGCGAGGAGCACTCGCAGCCACATTTGGGGGTACCCCCCTCCTGAACGGGCGTAGCAGGCACATAACACAAACATGCAAAGGATAACCCAGCACGCCTAACAAGAGACGGCTTTCAGTACAGCTGATACCAACCTGCACAGTCAGAATGCCAGGACTGGAAGCAGTCTGAACCTGTCCTAGTCCGCCAACCAAGATGCAAAGACGGGACGTGCTGGTCACTGCCAGTGGCTGGCTGCCCACACGTGTAGATCTACATGCAGTTTGGTAGCTAAGCGGCTCATACGTGTTCGCATACGTTGCTTAAGTTTGGAGTACATGATGTCTACAGTCTCTGATCCTAATAGTATTTTTCAGAGCATATTTATTTCCTCTTATTCTCCTGCCCAGCGTCCTCTGTGAAAGCCAGGTGTGGCATCCTGAGAAGCTAGCTTCTTTTCCATACCTCAGGTCCAGAGCTCCCCTAGAATAAGGGCCCTCAATATCTGGGGCCGCAGGCCAATTATCTACCTGTGACCAGTCAGTCTGCACAGCAGGAAGTTCAGTCAGTGGGCCAGTGGCAAAGCTCGTCTGTGTGGTCAGCCGCTCCTCACCACAGCCCCACCTCCGGTCAGATCAGCTGTGGCGGTAGATTGTCACAGCAGCCTGTGCTCTACTGTGAACTGTGCACACGAGGCTGCATGCTCCTTTTAGAATCAAATGCCACGGGTGACGTCAGGTGAAACAGAGGTAGTAATGCTAGCTAACCCCATACCACTTCCACCTCAAATCCTATGGGAGGTGTGTGTGTGTGTGGGGGGGGGGGGGGGGGACTTCTACAAAACCGGTTCCTGAAGCCAAAAAGTGTTAGGGATGCTGCTCTAGAATAAACAAGGGTTAACCCTGACCCCAGAAATTTTTCCTAAAGACCCAAGCACAGACCTCCACAAACCAAGTCTCTCTGCCCTCACCAAGACGAAGGGCAGCTTCTCCGTGGCTCTCAGCTTCCTGGCCTGCCTCTTGGCGTAGTTTTCCTTTCTCGTGATGGGAACTTGGCAGGAATAAAAGGCAACATCACCAGCTGGGCCTCGTCTGCAGGGCACGCATTCTCGTCTTTTATCCCCCTCATCCGTGTGCCTCTAACCTTTCTCCACTCACCCTTCCCTTTGAAAGTAGCCAGATCTGAACCGAGGAGCTCAAAGCTGACCACTTTTCAAACCTCAGCTAAGGAGCCACACGGAATGGGCGACACATGTTTCTCGAGGCCTTTTTACACTTGAATCACTACCAACCACTATAGGAAGGAAACCCTCTGAGAATACAGCTGGTCAGACTGCAGCAGTGAACACCAGTATCAACTAACTGTGTGATGTTTCCAACTAGAGGCAAAGAAGGAAAGGGCTCTTGCGTGAACTATCATCTACGGTTGTAACAGAAGCACAGCATCACTAAACCACAACCAAGGCTAGTCTTTGAATTAATGGCCCTGGTGGTCCGGGCACTACCCTCAGGGATGCAGCCTCCGCTTGCACAGAGCGTTTCCCTCTGTTCTCCTGTGGAGATGACTTGATAAGTCAACATCTCTCGTAGAGTTATTGATGTAACAACCTTAAGATCTGCTTCATCTTCTCCTGGGACATCTCTCAGATTTTCTTTCCTACTGAAGGCGAAGGATACTCCAGTAGAGATGTACAACATTTAACATTTGCTGAATAGATAAACTCCTGAGAACACTTTCTACAAGCCAGGTACAGGGCAACACAGAGATTCCCGTAAATTATTTTCCTATTCTCATCAGTTCCAACATAGTCTGGGTAGCACGATTCTATTTTTTGTTTTGTTTTTTGAGAAAGGATCTCACTCTGGGGTCCAGGCTGGTCCTAAACTCACTATGTAGCCCTGGATGGCCTCAAATTCATGGCAATCCTCCTGCCTCAGCCTCCCAAGTGCTACTAGATCACAAGCATGTACCACCATGCCCAGTTTATGTGTTGCCGGAGAACAGAACCCAAGGCCTTGTACTTCCTAGGCAAGCACATTAACTGCTGTGTTATTCCTCCAGCCCCAGCACGATCCTATTATACAGAGGAAAATAACAAGGCCACAAGGGTTCAGTAATTGCCTTAAGGTCTTTCTGTGAGAAAACCTTAGATCTATAGGTAATTAATGCCAGCTGCCTTAACCTGAAAAGAGGAGATTATTTGGAGAGAGGGAAAGGGCTGGCATGAATTTTAATGTCATCCCCTCAGTACTCATATTTATAAAGTTTCTACTATTCCCAAAATACTGTTATAAACATAGTAATAATAACTCATCTTGCCAATATCCCCATAGGCAGACTCGTGTGCCTCCAGATGCTGGTGCAACTTGGTGTCTCCACCTTTTGTAACCCAGTCTTCTAGAAGGGACATGTTTCATGGAAGACAGGTTTTTTTCCCCACAGATGAGGCAAAGTAGGCAGAGGTGGTATTAGCATTGCCATGTCGGCTCCATCTTAGAACATCAGGCATTAGATTTTTCACAAGGAGTTCACAACCAAAATGCTTCACACACTTCACAGGAGGGTTTCAACTCCTATGAGAATTTGATGCTACCGTTGATCTGGCAGTAGGTGGTACTCAGGAGATCACGTGAGCGATGGGGCATGGCTGTAAATACAGATGAAGCTTTGTACAAAAGCCGACTGCATATCCTGCCGCACAGCCTGATTCTTTACAGACCACTGACTGCTCTGTGACCCCAGGGTTAGGAACGTTTGCCCTACAGGATCAAGAAGGGGGGCTGGCATGACCCTGGGCTCAGGCCACAGGGAGATGAAGATTGCAAACACAGCCCCATCTGCAAATGGCTCTCTACTCTGCTAAGACTATGACGGGAACTGATCAGGGGGCCGTTTGGAAAGAGACTATTAACATAACATTGGAAATGAATGATGGGAGTTAGGGAGGAAGAGGGCAGAGCTGCTGAAGTCATGACCCTGGGGTAATGTCTGATGGTCTCTTTCCACAGGACAACCTGTAATACAAGATTGTCCTTGGGACACCTGAGGTGCTAAGGCTTAGTTAGGAAAGAGTTTAGTGGCCAGGGTGTCTAATTTCCTTCAGCTGGTCAAGTTTCATAGAGAAACCTGTAATGACAAGAAGAGTTTATTTACTTATTTACTTATTTTGTGCTTTTAGGGATAGAACCCGAGGCTTTGGCACAAAGCTACAACCCTAGCCTATTTTTTAAAATCTTTTAAGAATTTTTTTTTCAGAAAAGGTATTACTAAATGGCTAACTTAGCCTGCTGGGCTTCACCTTGCAATCCTCCCGCCTCAGCCTCCCAGAGCGCTGGGGTTACAGGTGTGGACCATCATTCCCAGTTGAGGATTTTTAATTCTCAAGGGTGAGTAAACCTGTGTACGGCTACTAAGTGGCAGTGGCCACCTTCCCAGCTATAAAAACCTCAGGGTGGTTTTGGGTCAGGAGTCACCTACAGGCTGAAGTTATCCTAGGACTTCTCTTTCATGTATGTACTCATTCATTTGGCATATTTCTGAACCTTGACTCAGAGATGAGTTGAGGGTTTGAAACCTTCTAATGAAGCAAATGAGCGCTATGCACCCAACAGGTGCAGTGTAAGGACGATGGGGGTGCAGGCTCACGGAGTGCACAGGCCATGCTGTGGCCAAGGGCAAGCAGGGAGGGTGAGGGCAGGGGGCAGACCTCTCGGTGCCCAAGTAGAGATTCACAGGAGCAGCGGGGACGTTGTGATGTTGTGAGAAGCCGCCGCCACCTCTGCCTCTGTCCTGTACTTCAATTGCTGCCAGCTGCCCCTGAATGGCCTGTGACCATCTGAACCTGTGAGTTAAAGTAAACCTTTCCTAAGTTTGTGGGTGTCGGGTATTAAGTCACAGCAACGAAAAAGTAACTAAGACAGGAAGAAAGAGAGGGAGGGATGGAGGAGGGCGGAAGAGAAAAATCTTGGCCATGTTAAAATGCATTATTCCCTTTCAAATCGTTCACTTGGGGGCATTCTTTATTATGTTCTAATTACAAACACATCAGACAGTGATTTTTAAATATTTTCTCCTGGTCTCTGGCTTGTGTTTTCATTCGTGTAATGGTTTCACAGCTTCTTTCCCAAAGCAAACTATTTCTAAAACTGACGGGGTACAACTTGCCACCAACTTTTTCTTTGAATGGGACATGCTTTCCGTATCACATCTAAGAACTCCTTTGGCAAACCAGTGCCGCAGAGTGTGTCCCTGTGTTTTGTTTCACGAGTTTTAGAGCCATACACGCTACACTGACACCTTCGGTCCTTGTGGAGTTATTTTTTAGATGTGACGTACGGGCCACAGTTTTTTATTTATTCACTTACTTGTTTATGTACATGGATTATTATCGCACTGTTCATTGAAAAAAATAACCTTTATTGGTCAAACTATTGTGTACCACTCACTAACTTACATCTCTCTTTCTGCCAATATACAGTATTTTGGTTATATAAATTTATACCATCTGGAAACTAGGTCACGTAAGTTTTCCAACTCTACCTTTCAAAATTACTTTGGCTATTTTCATTTCTTTGCCTTTCCGTATGTTTGAAAATTAGTTTTCATTAATATCTACAAAAACTTCTGCTAGGTTGGCTTTGTTTTGTTTGTGGTATTAAAGATTGAACCTTGAAATTTCACACTGAGCTACAGCCCCAGTATTTTTAAACTATACATATATCTTGAGACAGGAAATTATGAACTCACTAAGTTGCTCGGGCTAGGCTTGAACTTGAGATCTTCCTGCCTTAGTTTCCCAAAGTGCTGGGATTATAGGCTTGCACTGCCACGTCTGCCTTCTGGCTAATTTTTTGACTGAGATGGTATTAAATTTATAGATCAATTTGGGAAGAACTGAAATTTGAACAGTATTCCCATTTCTTAACATCTCCCAATCCATAAACTTCATGCATTTCTGCACTTGTTTAAATTCTATTTATTTCATGAGAAGTTGAGTTTTCACCATATATGTTCCACATATTTTTTATTCAAAACATCTGGGAATTTTATTTTTTGGTACTTTCACGAAAGGTTTATTTACATTTTAATTTTTAACTTCACTTTGTATTCAAATGTTCCTGAGGTTTATTTTCATCCAGTATGGGCTTAGGGACACAGAGACACAGCAATGACTGTCGCACAGGAAGAGGTTCGTACTCACAGACCTCCAGGACAGGAGCACGGCACACTGCTCATGCTGCCCGGGAGGGAGACGGGGACTTGGACAAGGTGCACAGGGACCTGGGAAAGCAAGGCCCTGTGGGAAGGAACCGGGAGCCAGAGAAGTGAATGTGAGCAGGTTTAGGATTTAACGGTGAGAATAATACCTGTGGCTCTGGGTAGTATTGTGCTCTCCAGGTGCCTTGAACTTGGCCCTGGTAACTCACCTGGGGAGACCTGGGTAATGCGCTTGGTGAGAGGAACAGACCAGGGGCTGGCTGACTTGGATATATACCCATAAGCAAGTTGTTTGCTATCTGTTGTAATCAGCTAGTCTTGGGAGGGGCAAGTTCTTCCTGCCGACGTGTCAACATTTCATAACATATGGAAAATAAGAAAATTAACTCTTATTTATTGCTAGACTAAAAAATAATCCAGGAGCTGGAGGAACGGCACAGTGGTTAAAGCACTTGCCTTGGAAGCACAGGCCCTGAGTTCAATTTCCCAGTCCCACATAAAACTGGACGTGGTGGCACATGCCTGTAATCCAGCACTCGGAAGGCTGAGGCAGGCAGATTGTCCTGAGTTTAAGGCCAGCATGGACTATACCAGTGAGTTCTGGACCAGCCTGGGCTACAGAGCGAGACCCTGTCTCAAAAAGAAAGAGAAAGTAATAACAACCCAATGAGCTTTACTTATTAGTTTCTTTACGTATGTCACAATACTGGAGCTAGAACCCGGGACTTCCTGTATGTTAGGAAATCTAACACTTCACTACAGTACTGCCAGCTTTTTTTTTTATGCTTGCAGTACAAATTAATTTGTGTATTAATTACATATAGCTTGGGAAGCTGACCCACATATATATATCACATTCGAACTCTTTTCTTCCTCACCCTTCTCACTCAGCCTTTCTCCTCGTTCCCTGTTCAGATGGACATCAACACAGTCATGTTGGGTGATATTCCACTGTCACGGCAGAGAGGTCAGTCAGATCAAAAATCAACAACAATGAATCAATGTATCAGAACTAAACTACCCAGCTGAAAAACAGATCTAACCAATATCTACCTAGTAGGTTTTTCTAGTAGGTTTTTTGTTTTGTTTCGTTTTTTGAAGTCAGGATGTCATCAAACTGCCTCGGCTGACTTACATTTGCCATCTTCAGCCTCCAGAGTAGTTGGGATTGTAGGTATGTGCCATTACTCCACATTATTTATATTTTATCTTGCAGTCTGTGGCCTTGATAAACTCATGTATTAGTTTTAGAAGGCTTTTACGTAAATTTCTTGGAATTCTCAATATATGTAATTAAGAAATCTGTAAGTTCACTGAGATCTCCATCAGTATGTCTTTTGTTTCTTTTTCTCATTGTAGCTCACTAGTTAATTTTAGTTATTAATTAAATCATTTTTGAGACAGAATCTTGTTCTACATAGTTTAGGATGGTCCTCAACTCACTATATAGCCCAGCCTGGCCTTGAACTCACTGCAACCCTCCTGCCTCGGCCTCCCAAGTGCTGGGATTTCAGGAATGCACCACCACTCCCAACTTGTAAGTAAATAATTTGATAGTATAGAGATTCTAATTCCTGACAGGCAGTCTAACTATGATTAATACTTATTTTTAACATATAACTGATAGTTAAGTTTAGTGTAAGTACAATATGAGGCATGTGTTAAGAGCTAGAGGTGTGCAGCCACTGTGAAAAGTCAGAGGTGTGCAGTCAGTGTGAAAAGAAGCATGCCATCAGTATGAAGAGTCAGAGGTGTGCAGTCAGTGTGAGCAGCCAGAGTATGTATTCATTGCAAAGAGGTGTACGGCCATTGTGAAGAGTCATAGCTGTGCCTTAAAGAGAGAACAAAAATTTGCTGAACAGCCAAGAGACATCCTAAGAAGAGAGATTAGCACACATGAGAAGACAAAAACTACACAGTGTCCTTGGGAAATAACAAGGAGTTCAATTTGTGTGTGTGTGTGTGTGTGTGTGTGTGTGTGTGTGTGTGTGGTACTAGGGATTCAAGGCCTTCACAATGAGCTACATCCCCAGCCTGTTTTCAATTTTTATTTTAGACAGGGTCCCATTAAGTTGCCCGGGTTGGGCTGAAATCTGCAATCCTACTGGCTCAGCCCTTCAAAGTGCTGGGACTCCAGGCCTGTACCACCAGACCTGGCTCAAAGGGTTCAATTTAATTGGAACAAGCAGAGACTATGGTCAGGGATAACAAAGAGAAGGTTTGTGACATAGCGTGACCAGACACCCATGCTCTGCACCTGCTGTTAGAAGTCTTTAAGTTACCGAGAGCCAGGAAGAGTTTTGAAGACAGTGAAAGAAACAACAAGTTATATTACTTAAATATACAGCAGAACAAAGTACATAGCATGACCTTAAATTTGTCATCATTTAGATTATTAAGATATACTGGTAACATAAGTATCAGGTTAGATTAGCAGCTGGGTTTCCACTTTCACTTTCCCATTAAAATGTTTACAAAAAAGCAAACATAAAGGAAAGTGGCAGACAATCACAAACCTAAATGTTTATCAACAATTTTTAAGTCAGAAGGAATCTTTGCTTATCTAATGAAATTACAATGTACATACTGGAACACATCCAAATTCCAAAGTGTTTCTGAGAAAAGCTAAATATTAGAATATATAAGAAGTTCCTCCCAAACTTTTTATATCAACTGGTACAAAAGTGAAGAGAGCCAAGGACACACAAAAATTTTGATCCATGACTCAAAATTCACAAAAAAAAAAATGCTCAAAAAAAACCTCTTAAGTGTCCCTATGAGTCGGTGAAGTCCGAGGTCAATCAAGAGACCATTTTCCCCAACTTAGCTGCCCTCTGCTGTGGTCTGGATATGGACTGAATGTATCCCCAACAGTTTCCATGCCAGACTCCTGGTCCCTAGTGCGGGGTGCTGGAAGGTGGGAGGACCTCTCAGAGGTGGGGCCAAATGGAAGGTGGTTATTGGGCACCACACTTGGAAGAAATCTATGAAATTCTCACTGCACTCCAGTCAGTCCCCAGGAGAGCAGGCCATTGGAGCAGCATGTACCCGCCTCAGTCCCTCTGGCTTTTGGACTCACCATGTTCTCTCTCTCACACATCCTCCTGCCACGGTGTTTCCTGACATGTGACACAACCAGGTAGGCACTCATCAGAGGCTGAACAAAGGATGCCACCTGATCACAGACTCTGAACATCCAGATCAAGAGTCAAGTAAGCCTCTTTTCTCTACCAAGTATCCAGACTCGGGTCTTTTGCTATGCAACAAAAACTGGCCTAGTTCAGTGTTTACCTAGCATGAGCAAGGTCCTGGGTTCGAGTCCCCAGTACCACATGAAAGTCAGCCAGGCATGGTGGTGCACACCTGTAATCCCAGCATTCAGAAGGCTGAGGCCGGAGGACTGCCTGAGTTCGAGGCTAGCCTGGGCTACACAGTGAGTTTACAACCAGTGCGGACAGAGAGAGAACCTGTTTCCAAAAAGTGTGTGTGTGTGTGTGTGTGTGTGTGTGTGTGTGTGTGTGTGTGCGTGCGTGCGTTTGCATGCGCGTGCATCTTCTCTCAAAAATTCATATGAAAAAAGACTAGTCAGGATGCAGTAAGATAGGAACTTGAGTTTCTGTAAATCCTTCCAACATTACCTGAAGTAAAATCTGTCATTTATTTGAAGGCTTGTCAAACAGTTCCTTTCGTTAAATGTAATACATCCGCTAGTTATTGTTGCACAACAAACCATTCCAAAACTTAATTGATTAAAATAGCATCTATGGAGGTTCTTTTCTTCTTGAGCCAATAAACTGACTATCAATTGCTGGTCTGCGCTGCTCTCGGCTGGGCTCGTTTGTGTGGGCAGCTTGCAGGCAGGGGCATCTGGGGTAGGACAGGTAGGTTCTATGTGGTCACTGATCCTCAGGAACAGTAGACCCCAAACTTTTTGGCTGTAGAAATGGGGGTGGGAGTGGGGCTGGGGCAAGAGCAGTACCATGTCTGCGTTCCACCTCAGATCACAGTTAGGATCTCCGGGGAAGCGCACATGCGCCGCGGCCAGTAGGGTTCCTGCCCCTCTGTGGATCGAACGCTGTCCTTCATCCAGCACAGTCCAGGCGACACCAGGCAGGGAGCAGCCATAAATACAAATGAAGCTTCTCTGCTTAGCCTACCCTCCGCCCCTCTCCTGGTGCGTGGCCTGGTTCCTAACAGACCACTGCCTGGTACTGATTCGTGGCCTACCGGTTGGGGAATCCGGCTCTGAAAAATTAGTCAAAAACCCTGGTGGCTGGTGCTCAAGAGAGAGGTAGCAGAAGTATGCAGGTTTCTGAGCTCTGGTCTCAAAACTAGCATACTGTCACTTCCATTTGATTGGCCAAAGTCTGTTATGAGCCAGCCTAGATTCAAGGATGAGACAGAGAGAGAGAAAACACACACACCTTGAACTGCAAAGTCACAGCATAAAAGGTATGGATATAGAAAGAGCTGCAGAACTAAGGCTAAAAAGTGACACTGTCAGAAACCAAGAGGCAAAATGACTCACTGGACAAAATCAGAGCAGAACTCTAACAATTTCATCTTTGACATAAAAGACCGAGGAACATTCCCGGAATATACATCACATACTCTGACCTCTAGAACCTAGCATAGATCATACAACCTCAAATAAGGAAGGATACTTGGTCCCTGCGGCGCAGGCTCATAATCCCAAAACTCTGGGAAGCCAAGGCAGGAGGATCACAAGTTCAAGCCCAGCCTGGACATCTCAGGGACTTAGTGAGAACGTGTCTCAAAATCAAAAATAAAAACGGGATAGGTACATAGCTCAGTATAAAGACCCCGGGATGGATCCCCAGTACCACCACCAAAAAAAAGTAAAATTTTAAGTCCTCCTCCTACCCTATTTTCTGTAACTCACTCTAAGGAATTAACCGCATTAACCTAAACACCCCAAGGGTCATCCTTTCCCTAGGTCCGTAACAAGGAGGCTACAGTGTTCCACTCACCTGATGCCCCCCAGACCTGTGGGACACCTATCTCCTGCGCGAGCTAGAGAAAATGCTGCAACAGCTCCTCCGCCTCCCACCCGCACGCATCCTCTCAGATCTATAACTCAAACAACACGAGAGAGAACAGAGGGCCAGACAGCATTGCACAGCTCTCTCGGCGTGCTTAGTCATCCATGCTGAAAGCTTTATGTCCTACAGCAGGGCCGCGGTGAGCAGTGAATACTGGAGCAGGAGCGCAGGCTGTAATGACGTATGCACTTCAAACCACTGCAATCTCACCCTCCAACTTAGTTCCGTAATCTAAACTCTCAGAGGATGGATGCACTCAGCTACCAGGCTGCAGAGTCATGCTGCCCAAAAGGCACTGGAAAGTAAACAAGCCTGTGTATGCGCCTGAATTTCACGGGAAAGTGGGAGACCACTCAAATCCACAGCATTCCACCCACCCGAAGCAATTCTTTGGGTACTTCTTTCATCATTTGACGATTCATAGACAATTCAAAAATTGAAAAAGGGGCTCTGGAAGTATATTTTAATGAGAGAAAGAATACTTTTCTGAGAAATTAGAAAAGATTATATCCATGAAATGGACTTTCTAATAAAAATGTATTTTAAATACCTAGAAGATAGTTACTAGGTAAACTTATGAATTTGACAAGGAAAATATAGAGGAGGAAAGATAAGGTAGAAGGCTCACATGTGGTGTATACCTGTAATCCTAGCATTCAGGAAGCTGAGGCAGGAGGATTGCTGTGAGCCTGAGGCCAGCCTCAGCTACATATTAAGTTCAGCACCAGCCTAGACTACACAGCCGAGATTCTGTCCTGAAAACAAACAAACAAAAAAGTTACAATAGAGATGCAAAAGGAAAGAACACAAAAATGACAGAGAATTCCAAATGTAAACAGAAACTGAAAATCAGTATTGGAGACAGAAAGGGGAGAAAAAACATTCCAGACAATAAACGACTGACATAAAGCACAACCA
This sequence comes from Ctenodactylus gundi, assembly GCA_004027205.1. NCBI lineage: Eukaryota > Metazoa > Chordata > Mammalia > Rodentia > Ctenodactylidae > Ctenodactylus > Ctenodactylus gundi. The sequence continues at coordinate 467,946 of PVKB01000184.1, read as the reverse complement.
TGAGAAAGCTACCAGACCACACGATCTCGCTAACCAGCGGGGCTTGAACTTGAGACTCTCCTGCCTCAGCCTACCTGGATTTTCCCTGTTTCACTGACTCTACCCCTCTCTCTGTCTCTGTTTCCTGGCTGCCATGAAGTGAGTAGCTCTCCACTACTCCAGGAAGTTTCCGCCTCGGAACCTGCCGACCACGGACTGCAAACTGCAAACTGAATCCAGGCGGGGCACGCCTGTCCTCCTTTGCTCATGCCAAGTATTCTGCCCACTGACAAAACGCTGACCGACACACAAACTTTCCAGAAACGATGCACGCCAGTCTAAAACTACGACCTTTTTTATTTTATTTTTTTGAGACACGCTCTTGCTCTGTAGCCCAGGCTGGTCCTGAACTCACTATGGAGCCCAGGCTGGCCTTGGACTCATGGCAATCCACCTGTCTCAGCCTCCCCAGTGCTGGGATGACAGGCGTGTGCCACCACGCCCAGTTTATGCGGTGCTGGGGAATCGAAATCAGGTACTTAGTGCTTGCAAGGCAAGCACTTTAACCACTGAGCCATTCCTCCAGCTCCAAACTACTACACTTTAACATATACTAGATTTTAAATTATTGTCAATACTATAAAAATTATGTGATAAGAAAAATACATACGTTAAAACAAGAGTGGACTATTTCCATTCTATAATATCAAAAGCCAAGAGCATTTCAGAGGGCACGGTATTTTGCAAAAGAAAAGCATCCAGTTTATTATTAACTTGCTCACATGTGAAAGTAACAGGACAGATCTCAAGAGACAGAGTAATTAAGAAACATACCACTCTTGTGCCTTCATGAAATATTCTTTTAAAATATATATCCAAGCAGTAAAATAGAAATAAAAAGATATACAGGCTAAAACAGAGCATTGAAACCAATTAAATATGCAGGGTCCCTGTGGCTCTGGTACATAACAGGCTAATAGTTTGGATCCTGAATGTCTTCCAAAGGCCCATCCATCAAAGGCTTGGTCACTGGCCTCTGGGACAGGGGAAACAGAGAGATTGGGACATGGTGGAAACTTAAAAAGATGGGACCTAGTGGGAGTCACTGGGGACATGCCTGTGGAGGGGTACTGGGACCCCAGCCTCTCCTCTCTGCTCCGTCTTCCTCCCTGTTCTTCCCACCGTAATTCTCTGCCTCCTTGTAGACCCAAAGCTAACAGAACCAGATTACCACGGACTGAAATCTCTAAAACCATGAGCCCAAATAATATTTCCTCCTCTTGAGTACACTGGCTCAAGCATTTTTTTCACACCAACATAAAGCTGAATAACACACAAGATTACACTATCAAAAGCAAGTATTTAAAATTTTTCATATTATAATAGAACACACACATGGAAAAATCCCAACAACTTAATGATTGTGTACTAATAAATTGGGCTAAGCAAGAGAGAATTTATGAATACAAAGCACTGATGTTATGGTTTTGATGATTTTTAAAAGCAAATAGCTGATTAAATTTTTTAATAGATTTTAATTAAAAAATATTTTTGAGACAAGGTGTTGATATGTAGTCCAGCTTGGTTCTTAACTTTTTATGGAGCCCAGACTGGCCTCAAACTCACAGCAATCCTCTTGCCTCACCTTCATGAGTACTGGGATTAAGGCACGTGCCACAACACTGGGTTTATGTGGTGCTGAGGAATCGAACCCAGAGCCCTGTGCTTGTCCGGCAAGCACTCTAACCACTGACTTACATCCTCTAGTAAAACATAAAACACAATTTTAACCATTTAAACAGCAGAATTTAAAAAACAAGATTTTAAGGCAGGCATGGTGATGCATACCTATAATGCTTGCACTCTGGCAGGCTGAGGTAGAGGGATCCTAAACTCAAGCCCATCGTGAGCGACTTGGTAAGTTGTGACACCCGAATCCAAGTAAAAAATAAAGATGGCTGAGGATGTGGTCCAGCTGGGGAGACACCTCAGCACCACTATAAAAATAAACAAATAAATAAGATTTCAGTCACTTCTTAACCAGGATGACAGAAGAGAACACAGGCCTTATTAATAAATGCAGGAATATGACTAAATCCATATATAAATATAAATCCATTAATATTAATTTAGCTATCTATATTATATATACACGCACATTTATTAGTTTAGCTTACAAAGTCAGCACTGAGGCGTCCACATGAGCTGTCCATGAGATCACACGGGAGAGTGGGTCCATGAGGCCACCGGCACTTGGGCAAGCTGGGGGCGCCAAGACCTGCGCTGAGAAGGCGGAAGGCACAAACCTGGTGTTAAAGGGCACCGAAGAAGCCCAAGAACCAAGGTCCAAAAGCTCGCGAGGAACGGCCCGAATGAGACACCGCTGAAGATCTACGTCCACGATCTGGTGAAGACCCAGGCTCTTCCAGAACCAGCGAAGTCTTCCGTCTTTCTCTTGTCACGTGGTGCAAGCTACCAATTTATTGGTTGGTGCCACCCACATCCGGGATGGGACTTCTTCCCTCAATTTGCTGGTCTGCATGTCAATTATCCACAGGCACACCCAAAATCCTGCTTTACGATGAGACTGATGTTTCCTTACCCTTTCAACAAACCACACCATGACGTCGTAACAGGGAAACATAAATTGACAGAATTGGCATCAAGCCTACTATTTGAGGCTGATAAAACAGATGAGTTAAGGTCCCTTAATAAAATTCCTGTGGCAGGTTTTAATACAACTACAACAAATTAAGTCATATGTATACATTATATAAGCCGAAGATTAAAACACAAAAATAAAATGATATAAAGTGATCGAATATGAAAACCAGACAGAATATGCAGAAGAATACGTTAAGATAGCCAGGCCCCAGGCCACAAGCCTGCAATACCAGAGCTCAGAGAGACTGAGGCAAAAGGATCACAAGCTCGAGCAAATTTAGCAAAACCTTGTCTTAAAATAAAAAATAAAAATGGTCTAACGATGTAGCTCAGTATGAAATTCCTGGGCTTGATCTCAAGTACCACAAAAGAAAAGAAAGATTAAAATTGCATTTTCAGCCCTTTTGTCAGAATTCAAGCCTTAACTATACCAAAAGAGTGCATAATGAATAACTTTAATTGATATTAATTTTAATAATAAAAGTCAAAATGTGTGGAATTACTCGGTATGAAAATGTTAACAAACATTAATCACAGAGAATTATTTTCTAGTATGCTTTTTAGTTGACTTCAATTTACCCTAACTCATCAATGTCAGATTGCACAGAGAAACTTAAAAGTACATAGTTAGAATATAATTGAAAACTCAGTGGATACATATCACAATTTAAAAATCAAATAGATGTGTATTATTGAATCATCCATAAAACATTTATAAAAATGGACTGTATATGAGTCTACGAGATAAATCTTTAGAATACTAAAGCAAAACATTTCTCACTCCATATGTACTACTACATTCATAGAGCAATCCAACTTCTCATCTCTTCTCAATTTCCTCTATAGGATGAACATTTTCTGCTTCTCCTCTTAGGTAGACCTTAACTGCAAAGTCGAGGATCTTCCTGGTGTCCATCAGCCGAGATCTTGCAACATGAAACCTATTTCCTGTATGTTGGAAGAGAGACAATAACCACCAGCGTTTCTCCCATGCCCTCCACCCCCAAAAGGACAAACAATACTTGTAGAGGCGTTTCTGTGTGTTTGGGGAAGCTTGGAGCGAGGAGACGGCGACATCGCGAGCTTTCAACCACTCGACATTATTAATTGATTGATTGATGGATGGATGGATGGATGGATGGGTGATCGAGCCCAGGGCCTTCACACTGACCTGCATCCCCAGATAGATCACTTATATTTTTTGTTTTTGAGACAGGGTGTCACTGAATTGCTAAATGACCCACACAGGTTATTTTTTCATATATACATATATATATGCAATACCAAATGTTTACAATGAACTTGAGTGTTTCGTGCACATATATATCACAACAATATAACAATCCCTTGCCCTATTTTTGGCCCTCCCACACCCTCCCCATCCTCCTGACCCCAACTATCACACCCATGTGGCTCTGTAGAATGCCTGTATTCTGGGTTTGCCAAATCAGAGAAACCATGCAATATTTAACATATTTAATCTTCTGCATCTGACTCCCTTCACCCCTCAAAATCACTCTCTGCTCACTGTCTCAGCTTCCCACCCCTAGAATGGACTAAAGTGGCCGTATCTTGATGCCTCTTCTCTTTGTCCAGTAGAGCAAAAGGCAGGTTTTAGACTCAGTGACCTTTGTGATTGACTTAAAACAAAGGCTTTAAATAATGAACTTTGGTTTTCCTCTTCTGCCTTCTAATGTTATGACTCTCCATGGCCTCCAAGTAGTCCTAGAGATGCAGCACCAAAGTGCATACTGCATACTACTGATGTCCTGGCAGAGGCTAACTGTGAAACTCTCTTTTCTAAGTATCAGTCTCTGTCTCTAACTCTCCGTCTGTCTCTCTCTCTCTCTCTCTCTTTCCCTCCCTTTTCTCTCTGCTCCAAGAAGCAACTTAGTCTCAGATAACACCTATAAATTACAAATATGGATGCAAAGACTAATTTTGCAACATATGCCTTTTCCCCTTGAAGAGTATAGTTTTTGGAAATCTGAGAAAAATGACTTATATTCTCACTGCCTTTTTGAAAAAGACAAAAGACATCTCAACAAGTCTTGTTTTATCAAATTTCACTTTGTGATCTAAATTTTACAAGTTGAGGAGAGCTGAAAAGTGTAAGCAGTAAGAAAAACTTTGCAAAACTTTTGCTGTCCACACACTGGAGACATCCATAATATTTAAAGAACAATTGCAAAGTTGGGAAAAATGAACAATACACTAGAGAAAAAAGAGCAATGTAGACATGAAGGAATTGCCAATGAATATGGAACAAATAGCCAACAGATATGAAAAATATTTCATATTACTAGTAACCTAAGAGAAGTAAATTCAAAAATAATAACTGAATCTTACACCTAAGGAATTCATAGATATCGGGAGGGAGCAGAGATCAGTGGTTAAAGCCTTTGCTTAGAGTCTCAGTTATTTATTGCTAGGATAGTGTACCAAGCATCCACAACTTAAGAGAGGAAAGATTCATTTTAAATCACAGTTTTGGAAGGTTTCATACAGTCCATTCATGGACGGGCAACGGTGTACACACATGGCTGAGTACAGCCAAAGAGCTGTTCACAGCATGGCAGACAGAAAGCCAAGTGAAGGAGGAAGGGCGGAGCTACCCTGCCAGGTCCTGTGCCAGTAATGCACCCCTTCTGGGTCAAGTCCTACTTTTCTGCCCTCTCTGTCCAAGCCACACCTCTTAGGAGCACACAGTTATTTCACAATATCCAAATATATGAGGTATTGGGGGAACATTCCAGATCTAAACCATAGTACCTAGCAAATGCAAAGCCCAGAGTTCAATTCCCCAGCACCACATAAATTGGATGTAGTCATGCACACCTGTAATCCTAGCACTCTGGAGACTGAGGCAGGAGGATTGTCCTGAATCTAAGGCCAGCCTGGGATACATAGTTCAGGACCAGCCTAGACTATAGAGCAAGACCCTGTCAAAAAAGAAAGAAAAGAAAAGAAATTCAGAGACACTAATAATAAAGTAAAAAGAAAGATACTTAATGTTGATGAGAAATCTTGTCAGCTGGCACTCACCAGGACAGGAGGCTGAATTAGCTCTAAATCAGATTACTCCCATGGAAGATGGACCCAGGCTCACAAAGTCCTCAGGAAGGTGAGTGACATCAGCCGGGATGTAAGCCAAATCATTCCGTGAAACCTGCCCAGTGAGATCACTTCTGAACTCCAAGTGACCTTGGAGTCTTCCCTTGGCACGGCTGCCCGGCAGGTAGTTGGGCTTGCTGCCACTTCCTACCTCTTTCCACTTCACATCCACTTGATTCCCTCACAGTGTAGCTATGCTTGACCAATCCTAGGAATGTGCCTGTGCCCTGGATGCGGAACAACCTTGGAGAACATGTACTTTCTGTTTTGCTCTGTGGATCACCCTAATCATCACAAGGTAGAGGATTCTGTAGATATGAGAATGAGTTTCTGGTGTTGGACAGTCACCTACACACAGAAATATGGCTTCTCCACTGGAATTAGAGTTAGTGAACGAGCTTGGCCTTAACTTACTCATACTTTTAGAGTCTTCATCTTACATACCTAGAAAGAATTCCACTTAGCCATGGTGCAGTATTTTCTTGACATGATCTTAGTTTCGACTTATCCATACTTATCTATATTTTAATCAGGATTAACCAGTGTTTTGGTTTTAATGATAACTTTGTTGGTATTTTCAGAGCCATCTAAAACATATTGGGAAGATTTTTAGCTGCAGCCAAGCCCTTGAGCAGTTCACGCAAACAGAAGCATCAGCTGCTGTCATAGGAATGGGGCCAAATGGCCAGTGAAACAGCCTGCTACAGTAGATTTTGAGATATTAGATGTTTAACATTATTCCCAATTTTTTTTTCCTGTTTCAGTTTTGTCTTATCTACTTTTTCATTGCTATGACAGAATAGCCAACATCCACAACTTCAGGGAGGAAAGATTTAGCTAACGTTTTCAGAACGTTTCGGTCCATTCACAGGCCATGGGCAATAACGGAAGCACATGGCAAAGGCCTAGCCAGAGAAAAGCTGTTCATAACATGGTGAACAGGAAGCTGTAGTGAGTGAGGAAACGTAGAATTAGCATAGACCCTTCCATGTTAAGACCCAGTGATCTGTCCCTTCCAACCAGGCCCTACCTCCCAACTGCACACAAAATCCAAAGATAATTCACAACATCCAAATATATAAGGCTTTTGGGCAATGTTCCAGATCCAAACTATAGCATTCTGTCCTGGGCTCCCAAAAGACTCGTGTCCCCCTCCTTACGTAAAATGCATTTAGTCCATCCCTAAGTGTTGCCAAAGCCTTAACAGGATGCAGCACTGCTAAAAAATTCAAGTCTGAAGTCTTCTCTGAGTCTCAAGGCAAACTCTTAGCTGTGAGCTCCAACGAAAATCAAAGAAATGTTACACACTTCCAACATACAAGGGCATAGGGGAAACAATCCCATTCCAAAAGGGATAGGATAGAAGGGCAGAAAGCAATGAGAGTGAAGTGGGAATGGAACCCAGCAGGACAACAAACAAATCCTGCAGTTTCATCGAATTCTGTAGCTGCATGTCCATCACCTGGGCCACACTGTGGTGAGATACAAGCTCCAAAGGTCTTAGGCAACCCCGCCCCTCTGGCACTGCCTCTGGCAGCAATCTCATGGCTTATTTATGGGGCTCCACTCACAGTTTGTGGCTCTTCTCTGCAGGTGGTCCCTGTTCCTGCCATCTTCAAGTTCCTGTGGTCTCCAGCAGGTTTTTTGGCTTCATCTTCACAGCTGCAAGCATTTCCTTCTCAGTTACACTGCCTGGCCCAGAGGCCTTCTAAAATCTGGGTGGAAGCCTTCCTGGCCCCACAGCTCTTGCATTCTGCATACATGTGAAGTATGTGGGTACCGTGTGGGTAATACGAAGGTCTGCCACTGATGTGGGCTTGGTCTAACCCCCTTAAACTGTGTCTGCCAATGCCTCCAAGTCACTGAAACCCTCGGAGATTCACTTTCCTAGGTTGTCCTCCTGGATACCCTGGGGATGTCTCTTCTTAAAGCAAAGTCCTTTGCCTTGCTCTTGAGTGGATAGAGGGTGAGGTCTTGCTGAGTCCTGAGGTGTCCTCAAGGCATCTTTCCAAAAGCCCGAATTCCAAGTATTTAGCTTCTCTTTAATGCTAATCTCTTTAACTACTATGTGCTTTCTCACCCCCCCACCCCACCACCCAACTTCGCAGTAATTTTCTTTCTGGAAAAAGTACAAACTTTTTACATGTTTTTGCTTTGCCCTTTCTTCCCATTTTTCAGTGCAGAGCTGGCTCAAACCAGCAAACAGAACCTGTGTGACAGCCTGGATAATGGGCTGCCTTAAAATTTTCTCCAGCAGATTCAGTCTATCATGCTTAACCTGAGTTTCAGACAAAGTCTTAGGACGGGGTAAAATATTGACACAATTTTTGCCAGAATATAGCACACGTGGGTTCTAGACCAATTGCCAGTACAGTCCTTCTTCCCATCTGAAACCTCTTTGGCTCGGCCTTTACAACCCACACTTCTACGAGTGTCTGGTCTTCTGAGCTCCAACCAGAACCTTCCATCAAGCTTGGCTCACAGACTTCTAAGTCTTCTCTAGCTGGCATCTTCAAAGCTTTCCAAACTCCTCCCACAAACTAGTTTCAAAGGTTTCTAAACTACACTGTCAGGTAAAGTCACAGCAACAACCCCACCCTCAGTACCAGTTTTTGTCTAAGTTACTTTTTGTTGCTGCAACAGAATACCTTATATCCACAACTTAAGGGAGGAAAGATTTATTTTAGCTATCAGTTTTGGAAGGTAGCCGGCAGTGACAGAAGCACACAGCAAGGCCTGGCCAGAGAAAAACTGTTCAAAGCCCATCAAACAGGAAGCTGAGTGAATGGGGTGGGTCAGAGCTGAGCAGACCCTTCCAAATCAAGCCCATGTGATTCACCCTCTCCAGGTCAAGCCCCTTGATCTGCCCCTCTGACCAGGACCCATCGCCCAAGAGCACGTAGAATCTATAGATAATCCATAATGACCAAATACATGAAGCTTTTGGGAGACATTCCAGTGCCAAACCATAACAGATTTATATCTCTCCTGGAGTCTGAGAAGATATCAACAGTTCTCCAGGCATAGTGGCACATGTATGTAATCCCAGCACTCACAAGGCTGAGGCAGGAGGATTCCCGTGAGTTTGAGGTCATCCTGGGCTACATAGGGAGTTCAGAACCAGCCTCACAGAAATCCTGTCTAAAAAAAGGGGACTGGGGGGTGGGGGGGGGGTGGGGAAGAAGAAGAAAAGAAAATATAATGTCAGTGGCTAAGCTAAACACAGCAAAGTTCATGTGATGCCAGCAAGAAGGGATTTCTGGGTCTCAAACATGAATGGTAAGGACTGCAAGTAGACCTGTGTAAGGGAACCTTTCAGCTCAACACAGTAGTTAACTATTATTGTCAACTTGATTGGCTTGAGAGATGCCTAGAGGATCAGTAAAGCGCAGACTTAGGTGTAGTAGGTGAGTCAGAGGCGTAACTTTGGAAACACCTGTTTCCGGGTGCCTTCCCCTGGGGCTCCTCTTCTGTTCCTGCTTTCTGGATGCCCGGAGGTGCGCCGTCCTTCAATCACAGTGCTTCTTCCTTGGAGCATGCTGATCACGGACTGAAACCTCTGACAGTTTCAGAGGAAATCATGATTCAAACTAAACTCCTCCTCTATTCCAATGTGAGTATCACGTATTTTGTCCAGCACATGGAAAGCTGGCTGATACACTTGATGGGGCTGTTACCCTAAGTCGCCTGGAAAGGGCATGTTGAGAGGGTGTTGATCCAAAGATGGAAAAGTGGAGCATTTGTACAGCGGATTTCTCTGTACGTGCCCCAGATTCTCAGGCCGGTCACACGTTTATTATTACCTCCCTATTCCCCGAATATATTTAAATCTATTACCTTCAAAGTGTCATTTTTTAAAAATACGCTTTGAAAAAATAAAACATGCATACTACAGAACAAGTCAGTAGGACACGGTGACTACACAAGAGGCGGTTTTCCTCCCGCCGCCTTGCTCACGAGCTCCGGCGCAGGGCGGGTGCGGGTCTCCCCGGGTCTCCCGGCTCTCGCGTGCTCTCTGTGTGTTTGTTTTTACGGACACGGAATCACACTAAGCCTACTGCCAGTTTTCCCGTAAGGTTCCATTGTGGGCACGTTCAGACATAAGGTAGCAGGCAGGAAAGTATCCCGAGCCCTCAGCACCCCCGTGCAGCCTCACAGCTGCCGGCTGGCTTTGATCTCATTTCGCCCCTTCCCTCACCCATCCACTGCCCCCAGCATGCGACATCTAGCCCAGTAGTTGAGCTTTGAAATTTTCAAATGTATAAAAATATTGGAAGGCTAAGGCAATCTACCTATTACTTAGATTTACCAGGTGATTTTCATCACCGAGGACGTTTTAAGACTGTTACGATTGGATCTGGAACGGTCCCCCAAGGCCTTATGCGTGGAGGATGATGGCACCAAGGGTCAGTCCGCTGAGTTCCTGCGCTGTTATGAGGGCTGACTGGGAAGGGGCTCTCCCCGGGACTTGACCTGAGCCTCGCCTGCCCTCCCCGCCTTTCTCAGCTTCCGTCCTGCCATGCCACCAGCACCTTCCTCCAGCCAGGCCTCCGCCGTGTGCTCCCACCGTTGCCAGCCGCCCAGGAACAGACCGAGATCTTCCGAAACTGTGAGCTAAAATCAACCTTTCCTTTCTTAAGTTGTATGTTCTGAAGATTGTGTCCTAGCAACGAAAAGTAACTTAGACACAGATCTTCCCATTTTTTCAACAGGAGTTGGATGAAAAGCTTGAAGCAAGATGACCAAGCTCACCTAAACAGAGAAATGGAACTGAAAAAGCTGCCAAGGAAAAGACAATGACAACAACAACAACAAAAAAGGAGGCTTACGTGGCACAATGTTGGAGGCAGGAAATTGCTCATGCTGAGCTGAGGGAACTCCAAAACCCCCCATTGCCAGAGTCCCGGTGGCATTTGGCTTTTGGGCAGCTGCTGTGTGAAGTAGCCTCAGCCCCAAGGAGGAGAGGCCCGGGGAGCCCTGGGCTCCAGCCTTGGGGTTGGACAAGCTCTCAGCCAGCCAATCCTCTAGGCCATGTTTCCTTTATTAAACTCTTGGAACAGTGAGTGATTCCAAATACAGACATTTTTGTTTTATTCCAACTATTTTTTGAATTAGGAAAAGCTTATCATTAATATCATATTCTTTGTCAGTGCTCATAAAAGTATCCCAAAACTTGGCTCTCTGGACCATATTTTCTGCACCTTTATCTTCCCTGGTGTTTTAGAAGGTGAATATGAGGAGTGAGGGACAAACATGGTGAATGCTAACATTTTTTATAATTTGATTGCAGTAAAGGTGCTGTCATTCTGATCACATTTATGCAATGATTCTCTGAAATTTCATGTGCTTAGTTGCACTGTCCTGGCTGCCTCAATCACCTCAAGTGATTCAAGATATTTATCTTTCACAGTCATTTGACTTTGGAGAAAAGTCACATGACACACGGTGCCAGATCTCCTGCATAAGGTGGACGTGGGCACAGTCATGTGTCGACAGACTTGACTTTTCCTTTGGATGGCACTTGGCAGCCACACTCACGGCACTTTTGATCAGAACTCACAAAGATATTCAGGAGAGAGTACTTCCAGCACCACTTCAGATGTGGAAGAGCGATGGGGCAAATGTGTATGAAGCGGGGGTGGGGTGGGGTGGGAGGGTGAGGGGGTGGGCAGAATTTGAGGGGACGAGGGCAACGTTTCATTGTGACTTCTTGAAAAAAATTCGACCATTCACCATGTATTCTGATCACACTTTGCATGTATATGTTGATTACTGTGATAAAAACAGACACTGCTCACCAACATCAGGTATCTCCTGGGCTGAAGCTAGGCTATGGTACCAGCAGCTGTCACTTCCCAGGTGGGCATCAGGCTATGACCTGGTGACTACCCAACGGAATGTCAGCGCTGGTCATGAAAGAGCCAGCACAATCTTCTCGAAGCAGCCTCACTGCCTGTAGGAGGCCAGAAGTACAAGGCTCCAAGATGGTGAACCACCTTCTGGAAGAGGTCCCAGGAGAGCCCGTCAGTCAGAGCCTGCGCGCTGCACCAAGTCATGGGGTTTTGTTCCAGCAACCAGTTGCTTACTCACTACGAATATTGTTCTCTTCAGATTTAAAAAAATATTTTATAATCAAGGTTTTCTTAATGTTCTAGTGAGGAACAAAGCTGTGTCCTTTTATCCATCCTACTAACAATGGAGCTTTCAAATATCTTTTCCATGTAGTTCTTATTTTGTCAATATAATTATATTATGCGATATTATTATAATTAATACATATGTATTAATAGGTTATTGCCAATATATTAATTTTATACTATACATAAATATAAGTTTTTTGAAAATTTTTGTTATACATATTTTCATTTGGGCAGATTTGTACATGCACATGACATATTTTTACCATTTTCACCCCACACTCATCATCTCGCATGCCCCCCTTCCGAGTTTCACACTGTGGGGGATTAATGTCCATATTTTGTACATACCCATCCTCCATGTCTTACTTTTTTGTCACTGTGACTCAGTACCCGACATCCACACATTTAGGGGAGGAAAGGTTTATTTTAGCTCACAGTTTCACAAGGTCACAGTCTGTGCATGGACAGCTGGCAACAGGGGAAGCAGGTGGCAGAGGTAGAGGCTGCTCCTCACGATGCTGCAACCAGGAAGCCAAGTCAAGTCAAATCAAGTCCCCAAGGGAAGGCAGGATGCAGCATAAGTCCTTCCAGGTCCCACCCCAGTGACCCGCCTCAGAGTTCTGCCCCTTCCAAGTTTAAGCCCCCACCGCAGACCTGTAATCCAATCCACACACCTGCAATCCACCCCTCCAGCCCAGGCCCTAGCCTCCCAATATCACATGGTTCCATAGACAATGCATAACATCCAAGTACATAAGACTTTTGGGGAACACTCCAGATCTAAACCACAATACCCCAGTTACCTACCTGCCCTTAGTTGTTCCTCCTTCCCTCCCTCTTATTCTCTTCCTTTTGCTATAGATACATCTTTAAGAACAACTTTTGACTTAAGAAATGTATTTATTTATTTATTTATTTTGTGGTACTGGAGATCAAGCCCAAGGCGTTCACACTGTGCTACAAGTCCAGTCTATTTTTATTTTTTGATTTTGGGGCTGGGTGTTGCTAAGCTCTGAGGTTGTCCAGGTTAGGCTGGATCTAGCTATCCCCTGCTCCAGCACCCCAACGTGCGGGGATTACAGGCCTATGCATGACAGAACAGAGCCATGTCAGGGAGAACGGGGCATAACTACCCTTCTAGGTCCTGCCCCAGTGATCTTCTGCTTCTGAATCAAGCCCAGAGCATCTGCCACTTCTAGCCAGGCCCCACTCTCAAAAGTACCCAGGGCCCAGCTACAGGACGATCATGGTATTTTGCTTGTTTCAGTGCTGTTCGTTACTAGGCTCTTTTAAAATGTGAGTTTCTCTTTATGAGTTCTCATTTTTGTTTCCTTTTTCCAATTAGCTATAGTGTATCCTAACACAAAATTTCCAAAATTGAATATTTTGTTCTTCTGTTGCTTATGTTTGTCTGTGTGATTCAGATCTTTTGCTAGGTTAGATATAAATCTCTCAGTTGATTTTGCTTGGAGCACTGTGGAACTTTTCAGTGGCATAAGCTAATGTTTTGTCAAATACAGAACGTTTTCTTAAATGAGGTCCTTAATTCCCACTGCTTGTTTCATTTGTCTTCGTTTCCTACTTGTGAGAGTCTGTGATTCCCTGGTGGAAGCTCTCCTCTCTGCATAGCGTTCATAGACCCTGCACTCTTCAGTAACTTCTACACTTTTCCGTTCTGTCCCAGGAGATCTGGTGCTCTTGGAGAGTTGGCCAGGCTTGTTTCCCAAACCATTTAATCTGTGGTGGTAGCAAGTTTTGTTCTTCATATTCTGTCATTATTTGTGGTTTAATTCTGTTGTATTTTGGGTTTGCTTTTCACAAGCGAGCCATCGTGTTCTGACTCTTTAAATTTTTCTAACTGGTCCTCTCCTCAAGGATTTATTTCAGTGATCATATTTTCAATTTGACTTGGGAATACAGTTCGATAAAAATTGTCCTCATCCCAGTACATGAACGTTTCTAGTGGTGTGTTCTCTGCCTTTCTGATCTTGGTTTTCACTCCCAGGTGAGCATACCCTCCTGAGCACTTGCCTTCTGCCTGGGAGTATTTTTAACTCATCCTTGAGCTGGGGATATTTCACACCTTGTATGTGATAACTTCTACTCCAACCCTTTTCACTGTTCTTGGAAGGTGCTGCCGCATTTCAAAACCAGATAAAATACTTACGTGACCATGCAATCTGTTATAGTACTAGTTATCTTAAACATACACAAACTTTCAATTAGTAAATACTTCCTAGAGTTTAGATTTAAATGTCACCCAAAGGCCCATGTGTTGAAAGCTTGGTCCCCAGCCCTCAGGCTCTTGAGAGGAGACAGAATCTTTAAGACATGGGCCCTACTTGAATGAAGTTAAGTCATTGGGTGCATTACCTTTACGGGGACTGTTTTAGTTACTTTTTCATTGCTGGGACAGAATACCCAACATCCATAACTTTAAGCAAGAAAGATTTATGTTAGCTCACAGTTTCAGAAAGTCACAGTTCATTCACAAGCAGGGTGGCTTGAGTTGATGAAACCACATGGTGGGCCAGAGCTGGAGAAAGAACTCCTCAGAGCCTGGCAGAACAGAGCCTTGTCAGGGAAAATGGGGTATAGCTGCCTTCCCAGGTCCAGGGTTCCACCCCTTCTGGGTCAAGCCCCAAGCGTCTCCACTTCCAGCCAAGCCTCACCTCCCCAAAGTACAGTGTCTATCAGTAATAGCAACATCCAAACACATGAGGCCTTTGGGGGACACTCCACATCTAAACCATATCAGGGGTGTTGGGACCCTGGCCCTTCTGGTCACTCTTTTTGCTACATGGTTTCCATGAGGTAAGCAGTTTCTCCTCCCTGTGTTCTTACCATTGTGTTCTGTGGTGGGCCAAAACTAAGGCTGCTAAGAGACCATGGCCTGAAACCTATGAAACCATAAGCCAAAATAAGCCTTTCCTTGCAGTTAATTTTCTCAAGTATTTTGCTATAATTATAGAATATAGGTCATCACAATACTGATTATCACAATTTTTCATAAACCACCTTACTGGGCTTAAGAACACTAGACAGTACTGGGGCCCACTGTAAACAAAGAAATCACCAATAAAACGCATACACATTGTGGTTTAGAGCTGGAGTGTCCCCCAAATGCCTCATATTTTTGGGTGTTATGCTTTATCTACCACACCAATATTATCTTCAATTTGGAAAATAAAAAGAGATTGTATTTCCTATACCCTATAAAATGATGTACGATTCATAAGACTAAACCTACTCTGAAGCTTTAGGTAGATCACTTTGACCTTTTAATTTGCAATTTACTCATGTGTAATGGAAAAGTAGTGATCCTTACCTTGTAGGGCCGTTTGGAGATTAATAATTGACGTGTCATGTCCTGGAGTGCTGGTGGGTCTCAGCGCACATAAACGCTTCTTCCAGCTTCTCTCTGAGCTCTGTTAGTTGATGGTCATCTCTTGCTATCAAGGATTTTGTTTTGTGTTCTTGTAGGTGATGCTCAGTCAGAAGCAGTCATTAGAGGAGACATAGAATAAGCACAAGAAAATAAACTTCAGAGTCCTAGGTCCTAGATTGGAAATCACAGCATGTCGCAAGGGCTACAGGGAAAGTGCTTGGGCCGAGTGGCACCGACAGAAGCAAGAGAAATTTGGATCCAGAAGCTGGATTTTGATTTCTACAAGAAAGGCAAATTGGTGTGAGGTAAATAGATTAGGGCTGGCTAGTTTGAATACTTTCATTGACTATAAGGTATGAGAGTGGTCCCTAATTTTCTGGTATTGATCTCAGAAATGATTAATGTAGAAGATACTGTTGCCTGGTGTATGATCCTGGTGGAAGAGTTATGGCTCTGAATGTGTTGGTTTGCACATCCATGTGCAACAGAGGGAAAACTTCCCCTCTGCCCTCTGAAGTTTCTATAATTGAGTGTATAAAATAAACTGACCATAGGCAGGTTAACAGGTGAAAATACTTCATACATACATATAGGTCACCTAGAAAGTTTAAGTTGTCTCATCTCAGAGAGGTCCTCAGAAAATGAGTGAAGCCCAAGACAAGGTCTGTGGGACTGTGACATCAACTCCAGGTTCTTCCCTGGCTGGTGAGTGCTATAGTTTAGGTCTAAAACATCTCGCAAATGTTCCCTGTGTTTGGAAGTGATTGTGTCATAGGGACACTGTGTTCAATCAATTTCATCTATGGATGAATTCAGTAGCTAATTGTGCTATTAGGAGGTGGGCCCAGTCAGGAGGGGGAGATTACAGATATGTGGTGAAGGGTAGGCATGTGAGAGATTGGATTACAGGCATATAGCCTGGAAGGACATAAACTCTTACCCCGGCTTCTCTGAGGCCTCTGATTCTTTCTCTTGCAATTCTGCAAGCACTAATCTCCACCAGACCTTTCCTGCCATTGCCAGCAGTCGGTGAGTGAACTGAGACCTTCTGCAACTGTGAGTTAAAGTCAATCTTTCCTCCTTTAAATTGTAGGTGTTGGGTAATGTGCTATAGTAAGCAAAAAAATAACTAAGACAGAAATCGGTGTTAGAGAAGTGGGGTCATTGCTATGACTTCACTAAGTGAAGTGGTTTAGAAGCCTTCGGAACTAGCTTGAAGGAAGAGTTTGGGAAACTTTAAATATGCCAGCTAGAGAAGCCTTTAGAGCAATGTAAGCTGAGCTTCAGGGAAGATTCTGGTCAGAGCTCAGAGTACCAGAATGTGGAGAGAAAGGTAGATCAGGAAAGCCAAGCTCAAGTGGTCTCAGACAGGAAGGAGGACTCTCCTGGCAACTCATCCAGAAGTCACGTGTGTTGCGCTCTAGCAAAAAGCGTGTGGCATTTTGCCCCTGTCCTGAGAGTTTGCCTACACTGGGATTAGGGATAGTAGGCTAGTTAATCTGGTGAAGAAAATTTTGAGGAAGTCCCATGTTCAGGCTGTCACATGGGTTTTGCTTGTGGCTTTTAGCCAGCTCAAAAAAACAAACAAAACAAAACAAAACAAAAAAAAAAAAAAAGGGGGGGGGAAAAAGGTAAAAACTTTCTGGCTTTGCCAAAAGGAAAGAGATTACAAAGAAAGTTGGGGCAAAAGAACATATGGGTATTAAAAAGATTAGCATTTTTTTAAAAAAGTTGAATACTCTGCATCAGGACTAGGAAGAGATACCTTGAGGGATCAGAAAGATTCCACTCTTTTTCCACTCCAAGGTGCAAAGGCAAAAGGCTTTATTTGAAGAGTACCCCACAGCTCCCTGAGGAGTCTAAAAGAGAAATGTTTTCAGAGCTCAGCCAACCAGGCACTCAGAAGCTGCTTCAGCCATGCTGCAAGGTAGCCAGAGTACAGCTTAAGTCACCATCAGGCCTTGGCCTCCTCCACGTGGTGGTGCTGGTTTCATAAGCATGCAGAATTTGAGAATGTCATGGAGGTTTCCACCAAGATTTCAGATTTTTCAGGCAGTGGGACCCTGAAAGGGCAAAGCACGAAATGTGAAGGTGAAGAGGAAGGTACGGAAATTTGAAGATGCCAGGAACACAGATCATCTACAGAGGACGAACATAGGCGATGAGGATAGCCAGCCCAAAAGAGAAGTCGTCGAGGCTGCAGCAAGAGACACAGAGGCAGAACTACCATGCACATCGGGAGCTCACACTTTGCCGTAGTTTCCCCTTGATGCTGGAGACAGAGATGCAGAATTTAGTGCTTGCTCTGATGAGCTGCTTGTTTTGGTCTGATTGCTTGCTGTCCTCTTATTTCTCCCTTTCAGAATGGGAATGTCTATTCTATGCCCTGTATGTCGAAAGTGTTTAGCTTTTCTTTGATTTTCACAGGAGCTCACGGCTAATAGTGCCTGGAGTCTCAGAGGAGACGTTGGACTTCTTAGCAGAGCTAGCGCCACTATGCCTTTGGCAACTCTTAGAGATGAACTGAGCGCACTTTGCATAAAGAGGTGGACGTGAGTTTTTTGGGGGACGGAGGTAGAACGTTGATTTGGATATGGAATGTCCCCCGAATGCTTCCTGTGTTTAAATGTTATGGATTTCATGTGCTTTTAAGAGGGAGGGCCAGGGCAGGAGGGGTGGATTACAGATGTGTAGAGGAAGGCAGGCATGTGGTAGTTTAGGTTATAGGTGTGTAGCCTGGAATGATAGAAACTCCCACCCCTCTTCTTCGGAGGCCCTGATTCTTCCTCTCTACTGGACCCTTCTTCCCACTGCCAGTTGCCCATGAATGGAGATGCCCATGAGATCTTCTGAAACAGTGCGCTAAAAGCAATCTTTCTTCCACTAAATTGTGGATGTTGGGTACTGTGTCCCAGCAATGAATAAATAACTAAGACAGACTGAATCCTCTAAGTACTGTAATCCAGAAGAATCTTCTTTAAGTTGCCCATGTCAGGTGTTTCGTCCTGGCTCTGGGAATGCTGACTGACACAGTGGGAATCTCAGGGCAGGAGCACATGACACTTACATTTCTTTCTGTAAGATGTGTCCTTAAGTACACAAGAGGGCTTCAAGGAAACCTCTTTCCTGTGCTTGGGTGGAGACAAGGAAGTGACAGATTTTGGTTCTTTAATTCAAAGCACTCAGTAGCTGGGTGTGGTGGCACAGGCCAGTCATCCTAGCACGCTGGGATGCAAGAGATTTGCAAGTTCCAGCTCAACCTGGGCAGCCTGGAGACACTTTGTGTCAAAAAAAAAAAAAAAGTGGAAACTCAATTTAAAAGCCCTGAGTTCAACCTCTGATAGAAAGGAAATAGCACGTGACATGCTAAAACGCCATACTTTGAGGTATCATTTACTAAGCCCCAATGAAAACATGATTCGGGTTGATTTCTTGGTCACTTTTAGGAACTGGCTAGCCCAGGGAGAGGCAATCTCTTTCTAGTCAGAAGTGATTTTCCAAGATGTCAAAAATATAATATGCAGAAAATTAAATATACATGTAGTATACATTTTTAATCTAATTTTAATTTTAAATTTAATTTTAATCTAATTTTAATCATGTCTTTTTTCAGAAGTTTGCAAGATGTATTTATGAGGGAACGCCAAAATTTTGATTGCTAGTCCCTCATTTTGTACCCTAGCATGGCTTGGACACCATAGTTGGCTTCTCCAACATATAAGGACATAATATATTTTATCAGTTATTTTATTCACTTGCATCTAAAGTACTCCTTTTGAAAGGGATTTAAGAACATACACAATTACCAATTAACAAGATAAAATTACATTAAAATATTTAAGATGTGGGAGCACTGAGGTGCTGCTCATTGGTAAAGTGTTTGCTTACCGTGCACAGTACCCTGCATTCAATGTCCAGAATTAGAAAAGAAAGTTAAGGGAAAAAAGTTACTCTGTAAGGGAATATGGACATAAGGAAAATGAAATCTGGAACTGGGATGTGATGACTTCAAAAATATTGAATATCCTTAGAAAAAATAGATGTCAAACATATATAAAGACTATTAATCTTAATTACAATCCATGTTTTATTTTATGTTGATTCGTGGTGCCACTTTTTTCTTCTGCTGCCCAAGTGGAAATTTGTTAAAAACCTCAAAGCTCATACACTTTATACTTTCACACGTAATGTGTTATACTCACTGATCTGTAGCATAGTAGCGACACCAAAATGAGTGTAT
This sequence comes from Ctenodactylus gundi, assembly GCA_004027205.1. Classification (NCBI taxonomy): domain Eukaryota; kingdom Metazoa; phylum Chordata; class Mammalia; order Rodentia; family Ctenodactylidae; genus Ctenodactylus; species Ctenodactylus gundi. The sequence goes on along the minus strand of PVKB01000184.1, from coordinate 448,421 downwards.
CTGCTAGCATTTATCACAGGAACTTAAAAAGAATATTAAACTAGTTTTTGACAGATTTAGGGCAACAGGTAAATCTTCCTAGAAGAAAATCTTATTTTAAGAAATGGGAACCATAAGGGAGAATGGTAATTACGACCTCAAAGCATCAATATTTTCAAAAGGAGAATGGAAGGGAACATTGTTTTTCATTCTTTTAACACAGAAAATGGAATATGCTTATCTAAAAGAAGGGGCCATCTCCCTGTGGCGTCTGAATGCCTCAGAGCACACTGTAGGTCCGCCTCAGAAGGTCCACTTCTGCTGTGTCTCACCCATGCTGGTGGGAACCTTCAGCTTCGGTGGTAGCAGTATTGACTGTGCAGACAAGCAATTACTTTCTATGAGATGTGAATTTAAACTTTCAAGTGTTTAAACCTTTTGTTTCAAGATATTTTAGAACAAAAAATCTCTCTCTCTCTCTCTCTCTCTGTGTGTGTGTGTGTGTGTGTGTGTGTGTGTGTGTGTGTGTGTGTCTGGCTTCTCCTTCTGTCTTTTTTTAAGTAAGACTTCTCACTCACCAACTTGTTTTTATGATGTAATGGTCACAGGTCTGTGGGGTCATTAATCCTGAGAGGTCGGTTTTACTGCACTAAGAAATGCCTAGCAGGTTAGTTGAGCCCACTCCTGGGTGGGTCAAGGAGGTGTGGCATGGGTGTCACATCTGACCCTTCCCCTGCTACGCTCCCTAGCTGCTGTCAGCTAGCAGCTTAGCTCTGCCGTGTCCTTCCGCCAAGATGTTTCTGCCTCTGAGCCAGCCAATTATGGGCTGAATTCCTCCAAACCATGAACTAAACTAAACCTTTCTGTCTCTAAGTTGTGGCTGTTAGGTCTTGTGTCTTAGCTATGTGGAATCTAACATAAAACTAAACACCATATAATGTTTACTTGAGCAATAATAAAGCATAATAATAAAATGAACATCAATGAATTAGAGACATTTCCAGTATCGCTGGGAATGCGTGAGCCTCCCTTGCTCTGCTCTGTCTCCCTACAGTGCCAGCCATAGCCCAGAAATCTCTATATACACAGATTTGTAAATGTTGTACTGTTCTCCTTTACTTGTTACTGAACTTTAAAAAGTGTTAACAAAATTAATATAGTTCTCTAGACTTTTATTTACTTACTCTTTATGGTGAATAATAATGTCTATGATTCAATCCAGTTTGACCATTTTCTACACCGTACACTACTTCACAGAAATATTCTGTCATAAATTCATTCAACCTCCTGTCAATGGACTTATAAGAGTTTTTTCAATATTTTAAAATCTCCAATATTATAAAATTGCTTTGAGTACTTTTGTACCTAGCACCAAGAACACATATTTATGAAAATATACATGGAATGAAATTACTGGAAACTCAAGTGTTCAAATGCCAAATTCACACTCACATCCCAGTGTGCATTTCCACTCTTACAGAGAAAGAGGTGAGCGCACAGGCCACTGGAAGGCCAAAGCTCTCCCCCTAGCCTCGACACGGCCCAGGTTCAAACCCGCAACCTTCGATTTATGAGACCAATGCCTTGCACCAGTGTTTCCATTCTTATATACGCTAGCATGTGGTGTTGCTTGATTCAAATCCTTGTATATTTATCCATTTAATAAAATGTGCTCTTGCTTTGTGTTTTTCCAACTATTAAACATCTTTCTTTCCTTCCTCCCAACCTTTCTTCCAGCAATCCTGTCTCTTTCTTTCATCCATCAATTTATCCATTTCTCCAATGCATTGCCTATTTTTCACAATTAAGTCTTAAGAACATTTTATGTTTATGAATTTTAGTATTTCTTCAGTACTACCTCCTCTCAGACTATCACTTTTCTTTTTATTTTCATTCTGGCATCTCTGATAAACAGTGCATCTTAATTTTAATTTCTTTAATTTTATTAGTCTTTTATGCTGATGGCTTGGGGGTTAGAAAGATTCTTCTATCTTAAAGTTAGAAAGCAAGTATATTGTATTTTCTTCTGAAGGTTTCAAAAATACACCTTTCAGGTACTTTTTATGTTTGCCCCTAATCCATTAGGTTTTGTGTATGCTATGAGAAAGAAATCCAATTGCATTTTTCCACGTGGACAAGCCAATTATTTCTGCATCATTTATTGAGAAATCTATCCTCCTTCCATTGACAGGCAATTTCATCTCTATCACATGTCAAGTTTTCTTATATGCACTGGTCTGCTTCTAGACACTTTATTTGGTGACTTTTGTCAATATGTTTAATTCTGCCCCAGAAACTTGGCTTAAAAGAATACATGTTGGCAAAGTCAAAACCACAGAGACCGAAGTTAGGTTGCAGGGCAGTGGGAGTGGGGGAGGGGGTGACCACAGGATGAAAGATGGGGGAAGTGATAGCGAGTGTACACCACGATTGTGGTGGTGGTAATGCGCCTACGTACATTTGGCAAAAGTCAGAATCAAATAACTTACGAGTCTAGAGTTTACTCTCAAAGAAATTATACCTCAATAACTTAGAAACATTTTCAAAATAATGATTTAGCGTGCTGTTATTTTTGCATATAAATCACTTCACTCTTCGGCTTCTAATCCCCCATAGGAACTGCAGAATCTTATTTTGACAAATCTATGCAAAATAAAATCTGTGTTGGTATGTTGATTAGAATTATGGTAAAGTTATAGGTGAGTTTTTGAATATGCCAAATGACTATAGTGAATTTATCCATTAGGTGTTAAAGTTTTTAAATATTTAAATATTAAAATATTCTAGATACCAAGTAATGTGTACACACTTGCGTTGGATTATTGAGCTGTTGTCTGTCATTTCTGAGCCTACCCTTCTGTACTGCGCCCGTGACGGTGGGCGGAGCCCGTGTGGGTGGCATGTGCGCTTTGTCAGAGGGCTCCCTCTTGGCTTCTGTGATTAGCAGCACAGCAGGAAGGAGGGAAGGCGGGAGCAGCGAAGACAGCCAGGAGACAGCTGTCCGTCTTTGCTGTTTCTGTCCTTGCCAACGTCACTCTAGTGATGATCTTAATCATGGTAAAAACAATTGTTCTAGGACAAAGGTGCCAGTTTCTGGCTTGTTTTTTCATTCTCAAACCCAACTGTACCTTTTTTACAGATATAATCATCATGTGGGTGGGCCTGTTTCCAGCCTTACATCCCATTCCATGGCTCCCTCTGCAAAGGTTGGAAGGCTCCATCGGCAGAGTAGCGCCCCCTCTGGTTAGTGTGGAAAACCACAAATGAGTAAGGTCTACATATTCTGCAAGTGTGGTTTCAAGCAAACAATAACTTAAAATATTAATAGTAATATAAGTATTATCACTTTCTACTTTACCTTGAGTTAGTTTCTTTTTTAGTAAGTTATACTATTCTAAAGGGTTGTTCTGTCTGCATTTTAAGTGTTCTGACACAAGTTGTTCATGGTGTTGCTTTTTTCTGTCATCCTTCAACCTTGATTTTATTTATCTGTGCTTTCTCTCTCTCTTTCTCTCTCTCTCTCTCTCTCATTGGTTCATCTCATCAGAAGTCTGTTGGTTGTGCTGAAATTCAACTTTGACTTTAGTATTTAGCCGAAACATTAAGTTGCATCTATGCTTTGACTCAGATCTTTGGAATTCCAAATATCTTCTTTCAATATAATTTGCATGCCACCAACTTATATGCTGTCAGTGATTATTTAACTGCATAGGTTAATTACTAGAAGAATCATTGTAATAACGCAGTACCCATCTATAAAATTTTCATTTTTCACTTTTTAAAAAGTGAGCCAAATGAACCCAGGTCATCTCAGATCAGTAGAGCAATCCTGAGTAGCAAGACAAAAGCAGGTGGTATTATGATTCCAGACATCAAATTATACTACCAAGCAATAGTAATTTTAAAAAACATATATTACTGGCACAAGAACAGACAGGCTGTCCAGCGGAACAGAACTGAGGATGCAGAGACAACCTCAAGTACCCTTAGCTAGCTGATCTTTGATAAAGGGACCAAAAACATACACTGGAGAAAGGATAGCGTCCCCAAAAAACGGTGGTGGGAGAATTGGTTGCTCATATGCAGAAGGATGAATCTAGACACTCAGCTGTCATCATATGCCAAAATCAAATCAAAGTGAATCGGAGACCTAGACATCAAAATGGAAACACTGAACCTTCTGGAGGACAAAATAGGTGAAATTGTTGAAGTCGTCAATGTGAGTAGATGCCTAAAGTGGGCCAACTTTCAGCAAACAGATCTATTTACAACATTATATTATCTATCTACTGAGACTCAGGAGCTTATACAAATCTGAAATTCCATAAAAATCCCTGGAGCTCAGTCACAATTAGCAAGCAAATTTGACCTTCTAAACGCCTTGTTTCCACTTCCCGTATATAGACTTTTGTTCAGTTGGTCAGTCGCTTTGGGTTTTGGACAGATTAGTCACATTTTTCCTAGTCTTTGCCAGCAAGTTAGATGCCTATTTCCAGAACATTTCTACCTTTGTGACAATAACAGCAGCACGGGGTTACCTCTCCTATAGCATTCATTATGTAGTGAGCACTGATTAAGGCAGCTTCAGCTTATTGAGTCATTTAATACAGAAACATGTAAGGTAGGTGCCGCAACTATTTCCAGCTTTGTGGATGAGTAAAAGGTGCAGAAAACTGCCGCACCCTGCTGGCCACCCAGTGAGTGAGTGTAGGGTTAAGTTTTGAGCCCACACAGCCTTCTGGAGCTTTTGTCCTTGTCAGTGTTCCCTGATCATTGTCACCTGGTACATCTTACGCCATACCTCTGGCATGGTATTAAGTATTAGTTTATTAGTTAAGAGGGCTAAGAATTCCCTGCAGTCCCTGCAGTAATTGTAAAGTCATTATCTTTTTTTTTTTTTTTTGAGACAGAGTCTCAAGTCTGCAGTCCATGCTGGTACCAAACTCAGTGAGTAGCCCAGGCTGACCTCTAATACATAGGAATCTTTCTGCCTCAGCCTCTGGAGAGCTGGAATTACAGCTGTGTGCCACCAGACCCAGCTTATATGGTGCTGGGGAATCAAACTCAGGATCTTACACTTGCTAGGCAAGTGCTTTAACTGTTGCACTCTTGCTCCAGCCCCCCATAATCATGTTCTTGAGTAAACATGCCTACGCTCTTCTTTAGAAAGGATTTTCACGGGTTGGGGACATTTCTTGGTGGTTAGAACTCTTGACTAGCATGCAAAAGACCTTGAGGTTGATTCCTCAGAATTGCACAAAAATTAGCCAGGCATGGTGGCACACGTCTGTCACCTCAGCACTCAATAGACTGAGGCAGAAGGATTGCCGTGAGATTGAGGACAGCCTGGGCTACTCAGTGACTGAGGATCAGCCAGACCCTGTCTCAAAAACAAAAAAGAAATGAGTGTTCCCTCTTCCACGAGTCTGTGCAGGAAAGGGAAATGGTTGGAATTCCTCACTGTAGGACAGCACCTCTGTCCCCCCTGAGGGTTTCAGGTGACCCATGGCGTCAGGCTCAGAGAAGCAAACCCCTGGATTACAGTCCAGAGCTCTCCCTGTAGAACATGCTGAGTCATGGTGACAGAGGCCGCTCATGGAGTCCCAGGAAATCCTGCGTGGCACCGAATCACTGGCTCCTCCAACAGAGATTAATGCAGTAACCCAAGGTTCTTGGGGAGCACCTCAGCCAAGTGGAGGAGCAGGAGGGCTCACTGCACTGCACGCGCCTGCTCTCTTCTGTCCCCCACCACCACCTGTGAAGAACCGCGTGCTCATGATAAGTAAGGTCCATGACTTAAGATGATAGGACATTCTTGTATTGAAACGCATTGTGAGGAGCAGTAGGTGGGGGAGACGCGTGAGCGTGCTGGGGACATATAGCGGTAACATCCACCCTAGGGTCTGCTTTTAGGGACTATGGAGCCGTTGGCAAATGAACCATCTTAAGAGACAGCAACAGGGATTTTACACACACACACACACACACACACACACACACACACACACACACACACGTACAGGTTCTCGGATCCCAGTGCCGTTACACTGAGCTGTATTCCTAGCCCATTTTTATTTTTAATTGTGAGACAGGGACTGACTAAGTTGCTAAGTTACCAAGGCTGCACTCAAACTTGTGATCCTCCTGCCGCAGCCCCCCAGTGTGCAGCGATTACAGGTCTGTGCCTCCAGGCCCGGCTTCCCCTCACTTTAGAAATGGTGAGAAACAAACACACAGCTGGTCTGCCATTAACACCAACCTGTCCACATGCACGAACGTACAGATACCCTCACACACGCACACGCACACACAAGTGCGCACACTTTACTTTCAGCGTAGAGGAGTGGCTGTGGACTCTACATTCAGATCCTTTCCTTCCTTCAACTAACATAGCAAACCGTAACAGCAGCCAACCTCCCTCTGAATGTGACCTGACCTGGTACTGCGCGTGGTGGTGAGAACACACAGGTGACTTCTGACACTGAGGGAAAAGCCTTCCCCCACTCAGCCAGGGCCAGCTTTCCGTGCAGCCTTGTTAGAAACAGCTCATAGAAATCTTCCTGTCCAAACAAAAGATGGACTTGGGTGGCATGGACAACAGGGTATGAGGCTTTAATTTTCTTTTTGCAAAAAGGGTGACCTTCCCACATGCAAGTGGAGAGAGGTACACTGAAAATGTGGTAGGTGCCGACCTAAATCCCTACATCGCAGGTCCCCGCCTTTCTATTGGCAGGATTCACAATCTTCCTGAGAATATCTAAGGCATTGGCCCAGGGCCATGTTCATCACAATGTCATTACTCAGGGCCAAGCTCATCACAACGTCACATCCTTGATCCCTCCTCTCCCCTTTCTGCCTCTGTCTGGTCACCTGATCGGATATGGCGGAAAATGTAAAGATCTGCCATCTTGAACAATGTGCCACCGTTGCCGCTAGGTGACGCTCACAGCCTGACACCTCTCCAGCTGTTGGCAGCTGTTCCTGGCTCCCTCTTTTTTCCTCCCTGTCTTATCAGCCCGTAAGCTCTCACATGCTTAGCCCTACCTTGGCGTCTGCATCTCAGAGCATGAAGACTCATGTAGCACATCAACACGAGGAAAAACATTGATACCTTGCTTTTTCTTAGCTTTTTTGTTTATTCCTAAGTTTCAGAGCTAAATGTAGTTTCTGTGACATAGAATGTGCTCCACCAAATCTGTCAAAAGAATAAATAAATTAATCATTATTACAGTTTTAAAATGTGTAGAATAAGTAGTTTGAAATTATTATTATGTATTTCTGATCTTACAATGTTTTGGACATAAAGGATAAGTAATATATCTAATGCAATCCTTTTTTTGTGTGGTACTGGGGATCAAACCCCAGGACCTTCATTCTGAGCTACATCCACAGCCAGCCCTTTTTTATTTTTGATTTTAAGATGATCTCGCTAAGTGGTTAAGTTGCTCAGGCTGGTTTCAAACTTGCAATCTTCCTGTCTCAGCCTCCCAGGGTGATAGGATTAGAAGCCTACACCACCAGACCTGGCCTATCTAATAGAATCTTCGGCAAAAGAAAAAAAAGAAAAAATATATATTCCTAATAATGACAGGAAGCCAAAAGCCACCATGCGCCACTTTGGTGTGACAAGTGACGTGTCAATACATATTACTAAAGCAGGAGCAGCAGGCATTTCTGTCACCTCGCTCTTCCTTGTCATTTGCGGTATCCTCATGTCCACCCCGCACTTTCCAGAGCAGCCTAGAAGCGCGCCAGATCAACGCCGCCTCCAACCGAGCAAGCCTTGGCAACCTTGCTGGAGCTTTCATGCGACTGGTAAGGGCCCTTTCCTGCTGCCTGGCGGCTGGAGGATGTTCACCAAGAGGCAAATGGGATCTTGGGTTAGCGTAAGCAGAAAATAAAAGCCCCTTGAGTGCCTTACCTTGCGGTTTTTAATAAAGTCCTTTTTCACTCTCATCCAAGTTAGATCAAGTTAATTAGCTGGGATATGAGAAGCTGTTCCCTGTCCTCGCTCCCCTTCAAGCACTAATTAATATTAATGAGTAGAGGGATAAAATTACTAAGTACTCCTATAATTGTGCTAGCGGATCATATCCATAGGATGAGTCTGAAATCAGATAAACAGGACCCAAGATAGCCAAGAGGTGCCAGGCCTGCAGGACACAGGGAAACCCCGACAGGCGGCTGTCTCCCCCACCGAGGTGGGGCCTTGCGCAGGGCTGAGTTGACTTTCAGTGATGGCTTCCTGTTCCCCTTCCTTCTTATGGGGAGCTTGCTTTTTCTGTCTTCCTTTCTTTTCTTTCCTCCCCTGGTTGGCAGAAAGAAGAAGTGAGATTGGAGATTGAGCCATACCGATTAACTCTTTCAGATACAAAGAAAGCTTTGGGGCTTTTATTCCAACCCTCCATGAGGCTTCTCTCTGAGGGGCAGGGAGAGTATTTTGGAAACAAAGACAGAGGAGTAAAAGCTTCAGCTAACCAGAACCTGCCCCCCCAACACACACACACACGCACACACACACGAAAAAAGGGGGCGGGGGGCCGCCCAGAAGAGCTTGGTGTGGAGTGATTTTTGGCTTACAGTTTGGTTAAGGTGACTTTTTATGATTTCTTTTTAAATTGGATGTAGGGGATGTGGTCCTTACGTATGAGGCTCGTACCTAGGGGTTTTACAGTAAATGCTGCACATGCTTTTTAGGGTGACCTTACCTGAGCTTCTGTGTTCCCATGGTCCTTTGTGAAACCCCACAGTCTCTGGAGAGTTACCACTCAATTTTCTCAGTCCTGTTTCCTTCCACTTCTGCTGTCACAAGGTCTAAAATCTGACCCAGACACGTTTCATGAGGATTAAACATGAGGAATCTAAGCCATAATCAAAATAAGGCTCTTTGAGGAGGAATAGGGTTGAAAAAACAGAAATGAAAATGAAGAGGTAGGTATTTTTTAAAGGGTACTTTATGTGATAGAATTTTTTAAATACCAAATAATAATATAATAACTTGTATTAGAATGTATCCTCATAAACTACTAACCTTTCATTTAGTAAGAAGTCTTATGAACAGCTGGAAAGTGTTACAAGGTATGATCCCCCTAAATTGGGGAGACTTAAATTTTCAAAAATTTATTGCAGTAAAGGGCACGTTACTATTCATCCTTCCCCCAGAACTCTCTTCCCATGCACCTGCCCCATTGTTCTTGTCACGCTCTGACACCATTCTGGAGGTCCTCTTTCCTGAGGGTCTTGCTTGTTCCACCATGGCTGCCTCGGCGTCCCAAATCGACTCAGAAGTTGACTTTCACGGTCATTCTGAATTTGGAAGAAGCTGCAGGGTTCCAGGCCCAGGGGACAAAATGGATGAGGACACCATCATGATCTCATGGGCCTGCCTTTTTGTTGGGTGGTACTTGGCCACAGCACACACCGTATTTTCAATCACATCTTGGAAAGACATACACAAAGAAGGGCTTTCAGAAATGCTTCAGAACCTGGCAAGAATAGTGGGCTGGAGGAAGAGCACAGTGGTTAGAAGGCTCGCCCAGCAAGAGCAAGGCCCTAAGCTCATTTCCCAGCACCCCATCAGCCCGGCCTATGTGAGGCTAGTGAGGCTGAGGCAGGAAGACTGCTGTGACTTTGAGACCTACCTGGGCTTCATAGTGAGTTCAGGACCAGCCTGGAATACAGAGTGAGACCCTGTCTCAAAAATAAAAAGAATTAAAAAGGACAAGTGTGTTCAAAGAGAAGGGAAGACTTTTGAGGGAATCAATGACAGTATGCTTTTTAATATAATAATTTTAAACATTCATTGTATATTTTGATTATACCTTGTACATAAGTATATGTGCATGTTTGCACATATGCATATATATGTATCTGGCAAGGATTATATTAGGTATATGACTTATCCTCTAGGAACATGTGGGGAGCCATCTGTATTAGAGGCCCCAGGCCTGGGACATAAGCAACTCCATCTTGGCTCAAGTCTACCGTACTAGGTGCTGCTGACAAGAGAGCAGCCCACACCCTGTCACTCTGAAACGCCCAGTTTCTCCGAGGACTGTCTGCTGAAACTAACATGACATTTGCCTTTCTTTTTCTGGGGCATTCTGTTAAATGATTTAGCATAGAATAGCAGATAAGAAACCAGGATGTCTTGCGGTTTGGTGACCATAGCAGTCTTGCTTACACAGACTACCTCTCCCATACCATTCTCCTTATATACCTTGTCCTAACCTGCAATAAACGAGACTTGATCAGAAAGCCCATCTTGTCTTCATTCTTCGTGCTTCTTGTCCCCCTCTCCCTTATTTCCTAGAGCCCTCGTTGATGGTCCTGTGGGCCGGGACAGGAACAAAACTCTGTAAGATCAGAAATTTGTAAGGCTTGATAATCCTTAGAAACTACTATATATTCTATACCCTTTTTTGCTGTGATACTGACTCATTTGATCTTTGGACGAGTTTGGTAGAGCACACGTTGTGTCAAAGGAGCTGCAGCAAGCTCTAAAATGACAAATACAAAATTAAGAAAAGGTAAGTTACCATTTTTCCTCTAAGAAAAAACAAGTTATCATCATTTTTCCTCATGTTTAAGTTCTACACGAGTTCATGCTCTCTGAGAAGAGAAGATTAAACCTGTGAGTTTTATGAGTTGAAGGAACAGGGAGAAAATGGGGAGGGAGCTGGGAACAGCAGGGAATAGGAGGGAGCTGGCCCGGCTGAAGGAGGTGGGAAGGAAGACAGGATGGGACTAACCCAGATGCCCACACTGAGTGGGCAAGAAGCATCAGCAAGATTTCAGGGAGCCCTTGAGTCATATTTGGCTGTCAGTGGAGGCCTCTGTCTCCCTAAAACATATCTATGCTGGAATTTCTGCTTCTGCCATGGCAGTCTATAGGAAATATGGAAATATTTCTTTGGCTCAGACATGGCAGCGTGTGTGTGTGTGTGTGTGTGTGTGTGTGTGTGTGTGTGTGTGTGATACTGGGGGTATAATGTAGGGCCTTCACACCAAGCTAACTGCCCAGTCCGTTTTTATTTTTGATTTTGAAACAGGGTCTTACAAATTTGCCCAGGCTGGGCTGAAACTTGCAGTCTTCCTACCTCAACCGCCTAGGGGACCTGTGCCACCAGGCCTGGCTTAATTTTCCAAGCAGCTGGGGTCCTGCTTACTTAAGTGTGAAACGTACTCCACAACTGCCATACTTCTGTTCAGTGTGTTGCTGAAATACAAACTACTTTAATTCATTGTCCTGTCCAAGAGTAAATGTAGTTTTATTTAAGCCCAAATCATAAAGCAAAATGTTGATTTTCTGTTTTGTAGAATGAGGTTTGGAAAACATTATTGACAAATCCCTAAAGTATCTAAATTTTTCAGTTCCAAAATCAAAGCATATTTGTAGTTGATGTATTTGGTGTTTAATTTCAACCTGAGCGCAAAAGAACATGCTTGCAAAACAAGAGCAAAGCTTCAAAGTCATTCACAATAAAATATCATGCAAAATCCAGACCCTAGAGGAGGGCTTCCAAGAAGCCCTCAGCACGATCCTTACCTGTTCTAAGCCTTCTGAGCAAAACTGACACCCTAAGTTTAATTGATGGCTTTCCTTTGCTGCAGCCACGCTTGCTGCACGTTTAAATCACCTGCAAGCCTCACTGGTACCTTTTGTTCCATGATGTCCATCCATGGTGACGTCACTGGATTCTCTGCCTTTGCCAGTGGTGCTCAATTTATTTTGCTATTGTTGTTGTTGCTCTTCGCTTGTGAAAACTTTCTATTCCAAATGGCCGTACTGATTTAAGTGTTTTACTTTGCATGCGCGTGCGTGCGTGCGTGCGTGTGTGTGTGTGTGTGTGTTACTGGGGATCCAACCCAGAGCCTTCACACGGAGCTACATTCCCAACTCACTGTTTAGTTGTAATTTTGAGACAAGGTCTTGCTAAGTTTCCCAGTCTGGGCTCGAATTTGACCTCCTCCTGCCTCAGCCTCCCAAAGTGTTGAGATGACAAGCCTGTACCACCAGGCCTATTTATGTTTTAAGGACTTTTTAAATAGATGTTCCATAGGCTGGGCCACAGAGTGGCCCTTTGAGGTCGAACAGGCCGTACAGAGGTGTCTCACCTCTGCCATTTATTCAGTGTGTGGCTGTAGACAAGTGACAAGCCCTCTGAACTTGCCTTCTCTGTAACTGAGAGATAATTATTCCTGCCTTGCAGGTTGCTGTGGAGAAGAAGCCTGAGGCTGTCCATCCTGGCTGCTGAGTCGCCACTGGAGGCCCTGGACATGAGGCTCCCAGGCTCAGCAGGAGAGCCAGCCCACTGGTTCTCGGGTCCCACTGGTCCTCATGTTTGCTCCTTGCAACCTCTGGTTTTCACAGATTGTTAGCCACAACCAGGACCAGAGCACAAAGTTTATAAACAATATTTTAATGCAATCTTTTTTTGTGATACCTGCATTGAGCCAATGTCTCTAAATCGCTAAGTTAGTTGTTCAGGCTGGGCTTGAATTTGTGATCTTTCTGCCTTAGCCTCCCAGAGCGGTAGGATTACAGTGCAATCTTTTTGAGAACTCAAAGTTAATTTTTAAAAAGTCTACATGAACAGAAACTTCAAATGTTTAAATGAAGAGAGGACTAGGAGGGGTGCCATATTGAGCCACGCTGGAACCTGTGACAATAAAATAAACCAGTAATGCTGATTCTACCTTTATTTTTGTTTTGATTTGTTGTGGGGTTTTTTGCATTCATTTGAATTTTCAAAAGGTTGCATTAAAATATTATTTCTCCTCGCTACTGGGTATTTTTAGCACCCCCTTAAAGTTTTCACTCAAAGTGGGGTCTCAACTCACCTCTCCACAGTTCTGACCTTGCTAAGAGGCCCCAGTTTTTAAAAAGCCTTCACTTTGTTCTCTTTAATCTTTTATTTTTGCTTCCTTTCATTTCTACCTACTGGCAGAAGGTGGTTATGAGCCAAGGGCCACAAAGTTATCATACAGCAGTGATGTTATTGATCATATTTAATATCAATTATCAGATGATTAATTTTTTGTTTTGTTTTACCAGAAGTCCTTCAGGGGAAAATCAAATAGTATTATGAATAGCACTACAGTATATTTGTGATGGAAAGAATAAATGACTCTTAAAAACCGAATTCGGGCTCTGTAAACCCACGGGGTTAATTTTTAAGTAATAATCTTATTTTTCAGTTCCAACACATTTTTGAAGTGGAATCACACTCATCTTGGTTAGGAGATTTTTGCATGATGGTGAATTGGGAGGCATATTTCAAACTCTCATCCTTAGTTAGCTTTGTGTTACTATGACAAAATACCTGAGTCAATCAACTTAGTAAGTAAAAGGGTTTATTTGGTCTATGGTAGCTTGGCTCTGTTCCTTCAGGCCCGTGATGAGGTAGTATATATAAAAGCACACATGGTGGCTGGGAACCAAAGAGAAAGACAAGAGAGATCCAGGGTTTCTGCATGCCCCAATGATCTAACTTCTCTCTACTAGGCCCCGTCTCCTAATGGTGCCACCTGCCAGTAGCACCATGGACAGGGGGCCCAGCCTTGGAGGATATGGGAGATCCAGACTCTAGAAAGAGCCCGCGTCAGTCTGTGGCCTGTGAGTTGTGGAGCAGCTGCTAAGAGATGAACTTCATCCTCCGCCTCTCACTCTGCTCACAGGTGCACAGGATTCATGACCCCAAGACGCTGACTTGCTCCTCATTTGTGACTTCCTACCTGGGCATGCTTCAGCTTCTCCAAGTCTTCATTAACTACATGTTTTCATTGCAAATGACAACAGATTCTTCCCGGAGTTGCTAGGTGTAAAAAAAAAAAAAAGCAAATCATAAAAGACAATATTTTGTGTACAGCCAAAGATCTGAACACATTAACCAAGTTCTGCTCTTGCTCAGTATCACCCAGAGTGCTGAGGTGGGTCTGATAGAACAGTGGTCCCCAGCCATTTTGACACCAGGGACTGGTTTAGTTGACCATTCTCCCAAGGGAGGGTAGAGTGGCTGTAGGGTAGCTTTGAAATTGTGAGACCAGGGGCTGGAGGAATGGCTCAGCGGTTAAAGCACTTGCCTAGCAAGCGCTAAGTACCCTAGCTCAATTCCCCAGAACCACATAAGCTGGGCGTAGTGGTGCATGCCTGTAATTCCAGTACTCAGGAGGCTGAGACAGGAGGATTGCTGTGAGTCCAAGGCCCGCCTGGGCTCTGAAGTGAGTTCAGGACCAGCCTGGACCACAGAGTGAGACCCTGTCTCAAAAAAAAAAAAAGAAAAGAAAAGAAAAGAAAAAGAGAAAGAGAAAAAAATTGTGAGCCCAGCAGGAGGGGAGCAGGACCAAAACTCCACCTCTTGTCCATCAGCAGTGGTACTAGAACCTCACAAGAGCTCACTGACAAGAGGCAGAGCTTTGCTAGCCACACCATCTGGCCTGGTCCTCCAAAGGCACAGGTGCTGGTCTGCAGCCCAAGGCTGAGGCCCTGTGCTAGACGCTAAGGCTGGTGACTTCATTAGAAGCTGAGGGAATATTTGCCAGCTAGGTTACACTGCCATTCATAGTGAGCTATTTTAAACCACAGTGTACAAATAAAATTATGGAGTAAAGGAAATCCCGGTAGATTTTTGTGCAAAACTTTTTGCTTGTAAAGTACAAAGTCATCATAAAATGTAGCCTTCAACCAATCTACTGAGAAAAGTGTGTTGACTTCACATGAACTCTAGCTAATTGTATGAGGTTTTGCTTTGATATGGGGAAGCCAAAATAGTGAGCAAAGTGGAACATGCCCCATAAAGAAGAAAATTGTTTTCTCTGGAAATGTAATAGCACCAATTCCTGGGACACCAGCGCCCATCTTCAGCTAATGGGACTTGAAATTGGTGCTTTCAACTTTAAATGCGTCCTGGCCTTGGAAACTGGAATGGTTCCCAACTGGATAATCACATGGGTAAAATTATCCTGTAAGATTTTCATCTACCACATACACAGATGTAAGTATAAAGTGTATATTATTAAGAAATAAAGTTCAATTCGTAGAGCACCAGTTTAATTGATTTCACAGTCCTTATCTGGTCAGTATGCAGGTATTATATAAAAATCTTGCTTTTAAGGGTGGAGCAATGGCTCAGCAGTTAAAGCGCTTTTCTAGCAAGGGCTAAGTCAAGCACTAAGTACCCTGGTTTGATTCCCCAGCACCACATACACTGGGTGTGGTGGCACACACCTGTAACCTCAGCACTCGGGAGGCTGCGACAGGAGAATTGCCATGAGTCTAAGGCCAGCCTGGGCTCCATAGTGAGTTCAGGACCAGCCTGGGCTGCAGAGCAAGACCCTGTCTCCAAAAAATAAAAATAAAATTACTTTTAGTTAAGCTTATAGCAATGCCTTGCAATAAAGGGAAAAAAAAAATACTCTCTACTAACTCTGCCATAGGTTGTATTAAGTTTGAATTTAAAGCTACAGCTGGACCAGCTCCAGTCTGACAAGGTTCTGCATGGTATTCATTTGATCTTTGGAAAACCCCATAATCACACAATTCTCTTGTCTCAGTTACTTTTTTGTCACTGTGACTTAATACCTGACATCCACAATTTAGGGAGGAAAGATTTCTTCTAGTTCACAGTTTCATAAAGTCACAGTCCATTCATAGGTGGGCAACTGGAATATGGTGGAATCACGTGGTGAGGCTGCAGCTAGCGCCAGAGCCAGAGCCGGTGCTCTGGAAGCAAAGATCCTCACAGCATCATGACAGAACAGAGGCGAGACTGGGAGGAAGGGCGGAACAGGCTCCAGCCCCTCCAGTCAACCCCTAGCATCCGCCCCTTCCAGCCAGGCCCCACCTCCCAACAGGACTTAGTATCCACAGGGACATGAGGCTTTTGGGGGACACTCCAGATCCAAAACATGACATCTCCAGAGGAAAAGTAATCAAAAGAGAAAGTATCTAGGGATTTAGTTCTTAGATGTATTTATTCCAAATCCTCAAAATGCAGTTTCCGCCCGTGAAGGATTTACTTGGTGTTGTGTCTCATTAAAAAATTTGCCAATTTAACTTTACTAAAATGTCGGGGTGGCTTAAGTTTTGTTTTTTCAATACTAGGGATTGAACCCAAGGCCTTAGCCCTGACCTACACTCTCAAGATGGTTTTTTTTTTTCTTGAGATAGGATCTTTCTCCCTAAGTTGCTAAGTTGTTCAGGCTGGGCTCGAATTTGCACTTGGCATCCTCCTGCCTCAGCTTTCTTACAGGTGTGCATCTTTACACCTAGTAAGATGAACCCATTTTTAAATATTAATACTTATCAGGCAACATTTAAAAAAAAACTTGAATATTATTTAGGGTCCACTAAAGAAAAGTAACAGACATCCATCACTGATTTAGCAGATTTTTTTCTGGGACAGGGTGATTTAAAATATGACAAACACTGTGATACACTGAGCAGAGACTTTATCTGTGCATACCGGGTGGAAAGGAGCAGGCACAGACCTGGGGAGTCCCACTTTTTCTCTGGACCAGCAGCTGTCTTCCTCCGATACGAAGGCCTGGGTGCCCCTTCTAGACCACTCCACTACATTTTGGCTGCTGGCCTCCTGCCATTGTTATTTCCTCATTGACAAGATGACATTTGCATGTTTGCCTTGAAAAGAGAAAGACTCAAAGGGTAAGGCCCGCAAGCCCCACTGTGTGTGTCCATCAAATTATCCTGGCCCTGTCCTCCTCTCCACGAGGAGATGGGGGCATGGGAGTTCCGTGCCTTCTCTTGGATTCCTCAAACCCTGTTTTGTTTTGTTTTCCCTTAGGAAAGCCTAACTCTAAGTATTCCTTTGTGGAATCTGTTCCAAACCCTAGTCGATGACAGATGGAGATCTTGTTGCAACTCAGATTTTATGACAAACATGAGGCTAAATATAAATGCTGTATGAGTTTGCCTCTGAACTGAAACAAATGTCAAAATTAAGTACAATTATTTTAAAAATCTAACACCACTTGTGTATTATGATAATTGATCTCCTCTGGGGGAAACTGTCATCTAGATTGGACTAAATAATAGAAAGGCGACCTGAGTTTTCTACATTTAATCCATTCCTTTATTTCAATTAGAACTGATGTTAAATAGTTCTTTTTTGGATAAGTTTGACGGACATTGCATAAATGTGATGGATATTAATAAAACTCTCAGTTTGGAATAAACAGACTCAGACTTAACCAAAATTCCACAAGCAAGCAATCCTTGAATGCCCACTCTTTTAAGAAATAAGAAATGTCGTGGGAAGAGTTCCCGGCTTTGCCATCACTTCCGGGCACTGATCTCTAGTTTCTGCAGTCTGCTAACACTGGTTCACAGCGAGCTCCAGACCTTTGGCCTTGGGCTGCTGTTACCCCTTTGTCCCTGGTTCCGGGGCTGGGGCTTCTGTGTCCTCGCCTGAGCAGTCACTGGACCCCCAGCTCTCCCACAGAAAGACAGCCATTTTGGACATTCCATTCACTGATCTTGCAAATGGCAGATGCTGTAAGCCTATCTAATAAATCCCCTTACATAATGGTGCATATATATTTTTCTATTAACTCTATTTTTCTAGAGAATCCTAAGTAATTCCTAATGAATTGCAGCAGATCAGCACAGAGCAGGCGCACCTGGCCTCTGATCCCGGGGCCAGCCCTAGGTGGGAACAAGGGCTGAGAGCTGGCGGGTGGAGCTCTGGGAAGCTCAGCTCCCACGTGCTGGCTCTGAGGACTCTTGCCTCCTGCACTGTTCTCTGTTTAAAGCATGGTGACATTTTCATGTAAACACTGAGCTCTGCACGGTTTAGCCTGCATTCCATGCACTCACTCACTCATGCACCAACTTAGGCAGCACGTGTGGTGTGCCAGCCTGCTTAAGGCACTCGCAACACCAGCGAACAAAGCCAGATCCACATTCCCATGGTGCTTAGGAGGAAGGCCAGAGCTACAAGAGGCGGTCACAGCATGTGGCAGGGTACAAGACACACTGCCATTCAGCCCCTGGGGCACACAGTGTTCTCCACATTCTCACCACTTTCTGAAGCAATTCTGGAAGTCCTCTTTCATGCCTGTCTTTATGAGAAGTGATCAAATTACGGTGAATACTGCTGTCGAGGGGCACCATCAGAAAGGCAGGCTCACAAAACATCAGGGTGTGCACTGTAGCTGTGCACTATAGCTGGCTCTTCCCAGGACGGCCATGGGACGAAAATGTCTTGAATCATTTTAGGACATCAACATGGCCATTACAGTGCAGCCAAAGGCACTCAGGAAAGAATTTCAGAACTGTTTAAAAAGTGGCAAGAATTATGGCTAAGTATATTTGAAGCAAAGAGGAACATTTGAAGGAGATTAATGGCAATATTTTATTATAATAATTTTAACTTAAGCATGCACTGTATTTTATCATCTTTGTATATTAATAGGCAAATTTTATAATGTGTTTTAAATGATATGGTTTGTTTAATTTTTAAAAAGTGAAGCAGTGTTCAGGGAGCACCAGGGCCGGAGTAGGACAGGTTACAGTGTCAAATATGCAGGGGTCCCCATCACAGTACCAGTCTGTGGCCTTGGAAGGACTGGCCACGTGAGCAGACAACCAGAGCTCCGCCTCCTGTCGTGTACTCCTATCAGGTTCTAATGCTGCTCTGACGGTAGCAGAGTGAAACTCCCCTGGGCCTTGGGAGAATAGTCTTCACCTAAACAGGTCCCTGCTGTCAAAAGCTGGGGCCACTGGATAGAGGGTCAGAAAAGGCCTCATTGAAAAGATGACAAGAAAGGAAACATTTGGGAGAAGTGACCGTGTGAGCCAAGTGGTAGCTAAGGGCGAGAGTGGTTCCAGCCAAAGCCCTCCCAGGGCAGAGCTTTGAAGTGGGAATGTCTCTGGAATGTTTAAGGAGCTAGGAAGCCTGAATCCCCGCACAGAGTGAGCTGAGGAACCAGTAAGAGAGAGGTGAAGATTTCTAACATTACCAGTTCTGTATGAAGAGCGCCTCAGGGAGGAGGGATAGAGGAAGACGTATGCAATCCGCAAGCAGACCACAGACCAGCCCTCTGCTGCGTCCAGCACGAGGTGTGTGGCTTGTTCCCCCATCTCTGCTTTTCTGCCGGGCCTATATGTTCATCTCCATCATGCAACTGATGAAGGAAAAAGACAGAAATGGCCCAGTTAAGAGAACAAGGGGCTGTGGCCAGATGGAAGCCACTGAACACAGGGTATGGCCTCCAGGGCTTTGTCCCTTCTCAGCAACTGTCCCGAGCTTGTCCACTTGTCAACTCCTTTCCACTCTTCCTAGCATCTGTATGCTCTCTTTTCACTCTTTTTCATTCACAATTGTGGCACAATATACATAAGATTTACAATTTTAACTCTTTTAAAAGCACGATCCAGTGGCTTAAGTACATTCAGTGTTGTACGGCCATGTCCGCTGTCCATCTTCAGAACTCCTTGGTCACGTCAGGTTGAAACTCTGTCCCTCCACTAAGCAGAACTCCCTTCTTCTCTCTCACTCCAGCCCTTGACAACTCCCATTCTATTTTCTGACTCCGTAAATTGATAGCTGTAGGTATCTCATGTCAGTAGAACCATAACATATTTTTTTAGTGACTGGCTTGTTTTACTTAGCCTAATGTCCTCACTATTCATCCATCTTGTACCACAGGTCAAAAATTCTTTCCTTCACAGGGTTAAATAGTATTCCATCATAGGTATAAGCCACATTTTGTTTATCTATTTATACTGGATGAGTCCGTGGGTTCCTTCTACCTTTTGGCTGCTGTTTGTGTTAACCTATTCAAGTCCTTCCTGCAGTGCTTTGGGTATATATCCAAAAGTAGATTGCTGGGTCATACAGTAATGCCATGCTAAATTTTTTGAGGTACCACCATACTATTTTCCACACAGGCTGCACCATTGTACATTTCAACCAGCAATTCAAAGAGTTCCAATTTCTCCATATTCTCACTGACATTATTTATTGATTGGTTGGTATTGGACTCCCAATGGTTGGGTAACATCTCATTGTGATTTTGATTTGCATTTCCCTAATGACAGATGCTATTAAGTTTTTTTTTTAATGTCATTTGCTGACCATGTATACATCTTCTTTGTGGAGTGTTAATGTGGGTCACTTGTTCATTTTGTTGTTCCTGTTGAGTTTATGTCAATTAATCACTATATATTTTTTCTCTTAACAAAGATAGTAATGCTCATTTTAGAAAAATTAAGATTATCAAGCTAAGAATGGGAGATACTACAGATAAAAAATGTTTAGTTCCATTTGACATTACCTGTTTATAAAACTGATTTAGAACCCATTCTTTGGATATGAACAAACTAGGATTAATTTGAAATATTAAAGTACTGAAGAACTAAAAGTAATTAGGAGCATCTACTTCTAAATAAGTCTTGAGTAAAAAATAAAATTAAAAATAAATCAGTAAACAAAACAAAAACAAAGCAAAAAACATTCTAAGACATTATTTCCCATAAACCCTATATCATGGTTTTTGATCTGTACTGGCCCCCAAAGCCTCTTGTACTTGAAAGATGATTCAAACATGGGCATTAATCCATTGATTTCCTGTGGTGCTAACAGGTAAGGCCTGGTGAGAAGGGGCAGATCATTAGGGCATACAAGAAGGGTACCTCCCTCACCAGCTCCACCCTTCACTATCTCGGCTTCCTGTCTTGACATGCATGAACAGTTTTTCTCTGACTAGGTCTCTGCTATGCCCTTCCACTATTGCAGGCTTCCCTTGAATGGACTGAAACTGTGAACTAAAATCAACCTTGTCTCGCTTAAGTTGTGGGTATCCTGTCCCAGCAAGGAGAAAGTAACTAAAACATTGTACCAAAACAAACCTTGACTTTGTGTTAGTGTTTCCTTACCGTAAGCAAGAAAGAATACTTAGGTAAGCATTCGTGAATAAAAGGGCTATGAATAAAAAATAGAATTAAACATCGTGCTGGTTAATTTTATGGGTCAACTTCATTAGGCTGGAGGAGGTCCAGCTAGACAGTGAAACACTTTTTCTGACGGTGTCTGTGAGATTAGCATTTGGATCAGTAGGCCAAAGAGAAACAATCTCCCAGATCTTCCACACCACCATCCACTCTTTGAAGAGCCTGAATAGATGAAACAGATGTTATAGTTTGTACCTAAAGTGTTCCCCGGAAGCCTCATGCATTTGGAAAGTGACTGGATCATAGGATTAATGACGCTTTCCTGTGCTGCAAGAGGTGGGGACTGGATGGAAAGGGCAAGTTGCTGGGGCATGCCTGAAAGGGTACACCTCCCTAGCTAGCTCCGCCCTTCCCTCTTACTCTGCTTCCTGCTGAGACAGGATGAACAGCCTCTCTCTAGCTAGGCCTCTGCCATGCCTTTCCACCATTGCCTGTGAATTGACTGAGACCTTCTGAAACTGTGCACTAAAGCAGACCTTTCTTCCTTTAGGTCACAGGTGTCGAATATTGTCTCCCAGCATCGAGAAAGTGACTAAGACAATGGATGAAGGGAAAGTGAGTTCATTTTTGGTATTTGATCTATAACATTGATCTTCTCCTGCTCGCAGGCTCTGTTGCTCTTGGTTGTTAGGGCCTTGCACTTGTCCTAAAGTATACCACCTGCAGCTTTCTTGGCTCTTAGGGTTTAAGATGGCAAATGGCAGAATGTCTCAGCCTCCATAATCACGTAAGCCAACTGCTATACTACATCAATTTCTATATACATCTATACGTATTTCTATTTCTCTGGAGAAGCCTAATACAAGCAATAAAAAAACTAAATGCTCAAAATCAGACGAGTATGGTGGAACATACCTATAATCCGCACTCTTTGGTAGGCTGAGGTAAGAGGATCCTAAGTTTGAGACCAGTCTGGGCAGCCTGGCAAGACCCTGTTTCAAAATAAAAAGGGCTAGAGATGTAGCTCAAAGGTACAGTAATTTTTTTAATATGTGCAAAGTCCTGGGTTCAGTCCTTAATCTCTCAGACACACATGCCCATACAAAAGAAAAAAAGAAAAAAGAGGGAAAAAAGAAAAAAAACCTCAAAAGAATAAAATAATTTATGACAAAATAATCTCCCACGGCATTTCCCCCTTTGCCCGCAGTAGGGCCATACCTGAGAGAGCTGACTCCTTGCCTTTCAATGGCATGCTCTGCCTGGTTCCTTCAATATTCCTGTTATATCTTCGTTTTGGATTCTTCCTATTATGTATAAAAAACAGCCCCTACTGTCCAAGTGATGTTTTTCCTTAATTCTCATTGGTCCAATATTAATAATGTCCTCTTGCTTTGGACTTCTGTATGTGTCTCTGTCCATCTCTTTAAAAAACACTTTTGTTTCCATTTGTTTTCCATATTTTTGAAAACAGCTTTCAGCTACTTTTTTCTCCTGAGCCAACTTTAAACTGTTGTCTTCTAAAGATGGAATTTGAGCCATCTGCATTTATCTCCCTGGGGGTAAGTCACGCTTTTATGTTGTTTCATTCTTTGCTTTGCTCATTTTTGTTTATTTTGGCATATTGTAATTTATATTTACACTTATTTGGAAAACACACAGTCCATCCACAATATATTAGAGATTATCTTTCATTAAAAATATGTAAACTTCTATTTCTGTGTCAATACTAACAATTAATCTTCAATTCCTCCCATCAGATGAGAAATTCAACTTGCTTTCAGCTTCTCCTTTGCTTCCTTTACCTGCCAGAATGTGTCAGAATTATCTTAGATTCCAGAGCCAGGACGATACAGGAAAGTTTTTCACTCTGTAATTTCTCTTTCAAAACCATTTTGACATGTTAATTATGTCCCATAACCACATAAACAGTAATTACCTCTGGAAGACTTTATCTTTCTTTATTGTCACCACTACCATTTACTTCTTTTACCTTCCTCCTGGTACTTTTTTAATGTGACATGAGTAATTCTCTGTTTAAATACCTGCATGTTTCAGAATCTGCTTACCCTTCCATTGCCACAGTGATAAATATTGCCCTGACTTAGATCCCTAGGGCCCCTCAGAACTCTGTGATCCCTCCACTGCCCTGTGGACCATTGCATTGCTCAGAAGACCAGAAACTAATCGTACAGTTAGCATGGCTTTATTGTCTGTGTCCTTTGGGATTTTTTTTTTCTTTATCACTGATTTCTATTTTGATTGTTTTGGTGCTGGGGGTTGA
This sequence comes from Ctenodactylus gundi, assembly GCA_004027205.1. NCBI lineage: Eukaryota > Metazoa > Chordata > Mammalia > Rodentia > Ctenodactylidae > Ctenodactylus > Ctenodactylus gundi. The sequence continues at coordinate 425,247 of PVKB01000184.1, read as the reverse complement.
ACCCAGTGCCTTCACAATGAGCTACATCCCCAGCCCATTTTTATTTTTTATTTTGAGATAAAGTCTCACTTGCAATCCTTCTGCCTCAGCCTCTCAGAGTACTGGGAGGACAAGCCTGGACCACTGGAAACTGACTTTTGTTTGTATTTGAAAGTCTGAAATTTCACCAAGATAAATTTGTGTGTGTTTCTTTTCATTGTCTAGGTGAAACACACAAGGAACAAAACCTTGTTCTACTGACCCTCATAAGTACAAAGCCTAAGAATTTCTAAATTATTTCCTCAATTGGGTGTTGGTTCCTCCATTTGCTGTTTCATTACTCTTAATTTTCTTCTTCTTCCATAACCTCCACCTCACTGTCTCCTTCATTGATATTTTCGTTTCTTTCTAAACCTCTTCTTCCCAGCACATTCAAGAAAGTAAAGAGGTTACTAAGTGTCTTAGTTACTTTTTCATTGCTGTGACTCCATACCCAACATCAACAAATCTAGGGGATGAAACATTTATTTTAGCTCACAGTTTCAGAAGGTCACAGTCCATTCAGGGGTGGCCGGCAGCAATCAAAGTACATGGCAGAGACAGAGGTGGAGGCAGAATCTCACGACATCAGAAACAAGAAGCCAAGTCAAGGCAAGTTGAGACTAGTCCTCAAGGAAGGCAGGAAGCAGCTTTTATATCCTTCCAGGACTCATCCCAGTGATTAGCCCCTTCTAGATCCAGGTGTGGAGATGTGATGAGCCCCCACTACACGCCTGTAATCCAACTTACATTCCTGTAATCCAATTTACATGCCTGTAATCCAGCCCTTCAGACTAGGCCCCAATCTCCCAACAGCACATGATTCTACAGAAACCTTTAACAACCAAATTCATAAGACTTTTGGGGGACATTCCAAATCCAAACCATGATAGTTAGGAAGCAGAGAGAAAGGTATGTGACTAGCTGCCTCGCAGACGAGTGTCACCCCTAGATGTGTGGCCTCAAGTCCCCCAGAATGCTAACCGGGTGCTCTGGTGTCTTAACATCTACATCACTGCTTTCCTGGGCTGTCTGTGATGTCTTTACATCGATTTCTTTGTTGGCACCTAAACTTATATTTCATTGATTAAAAAAATCTTTCTTTCTTTCTTTCTTTCTTTCTTTTCTTTTCTTTTCTTTTCTTTTCTTTCTTTCTTTTTCTTGCTTTTTGCAGTACAGGGGATTGAACCCAGGACCTATACATTAAGCTATATTCCCCCCACCTTTGTTTTTTAAATGTTGAGACTGTTGTGCAGTTGCTAATTTGCCCAAACCAAGCTTGAAATTGAGATCCTCCTGCCTCAGTCTACCGGAGAGCAGGATTGCAGGCCTGTGCCACCAGGTCCATTTAAAAAATTTCTTCCTTTGTGATATAGAGTAGGCTGAAACACATGAGAACAGCGTGTGTGTGTGTGTGTGTGTGTGTGTGTGTGTGTGTGTGTGTGTGTGTGTGTGTGTCTAAACAAGAGGGCAGCAGCCTAGACATTTGCACGGTGTGTTCCAATCAGTAAGTGTAACAGTAGTGGTCATAAAAAAAAAAAAAGAAATAATCTATTCCTTTGTAACTGAGATTCACCTGCTAAAATTGGCCTCTGCAAGCAGACCTTCAGGTCATCACCTTTCCCAGTGCCATACCTCCCAGAGGAGCCTGGCCCCTTGCATTCTTGCGAGCTCCTGGGTGCCATTCCTCCCAGGCTGGCAGAGCCGCTGCCCGTGGCCTTTCATGTCCTCCTAGAGGTCTCAGGCCAGAGCACTGTGGATTCCAATCTTCCCTTAGGGACATTCACTTCTCTCTTCCCACCAAACAGTGCTGACTGTCAAATATTTGCAACTTTCTAACCTGCAACTTCTACTGAAGGTGCTTGGGCAATCAACCAGCATCATATCACTGATTTTAGATTTGGTTTTGTGTTTTTGTTCTTTATGGTTTAGTTTGTTGTCAACTTTTGGCTAGGAAATACATAAGTGGCAGCTGAGGGCGGCCCCCAAAATACTCCAGGTAGCTTTAAGGAACATACACGACCCCTCCCCTCATCCATACTCGGCGCTGATAGTCCCAGCAGCAAAGAAAATAGCGAGAGAATTAAATTCCATTTCTTTCTTTTTTTTTTTTTTTTGTACTACGAATCAAACCTAGAGCTGAATTATATCCCCAACCTCGTTCCCTCACTATTTATTTTATATTTTGAGGCAGGGCCTCATTGATCTGCCCGGCTGGCCTCTACCTTGCAATTCTCCTGCTTCAGCCTTGCAGCATGCTGGGACTGGCGCGCACCTCCGGGCCAATTACTGTCCATTTTCTTTGACACGGGGTCCCAGCGTGTCTCCATGGACTCGTCCACGGAGGAAGTACCTTCCGCACACCCGGGCTTCCCGTGCTCCCGGGACTGTCGCCCCTCTGACGTCACGCCGTGAGCGGCAAGCGGGAGAGCCCCGATGTTCAGGAGCGCACACAAGGACGGAAGCGGAAGCAGGCTCCAGGCGCCACGCTGACACCCGACTTGGGACTTTTCCGCCTCGCGATCTGGCTCTTTTGTGGAGGACTTCTCACTGCGGGCCCAAATCCGCCTTGACAAGGGCCTTTCTCTTGCCCGCAGCCGAGCTTTCTCCCAGCCACAGCGCGGTTCTCTGGAACACTTTAAAGGCGTCCCTGAGCCTTGTTCCTACATTTTGTGCCTGTGTCGCCAACCGCCCCACGGAGATGAGGGGACTCCAGCCAGGATGCCCAGTTCCACCGCAGAACTCAGAGGTTCCCTCCTCGCTGTTACTGGCCTTCCCCTGGTGCTGGAGTTTGCAGCTGTCCGAACCCCTAGGCCTGCAAACCTGGAATCTGATTCCAATTCACTGAAGGATTCGGCCAGATTAAAAGATCTCAGGACAGACAGACATCCGGGCCTGGAGGCCTGGAGCACGTGTTCCCACTCTTCTCCCCTGATCTTCAATTGTTTAAGGGGACCGTGACTCTGTTTCCCCCTTTTTCACGGCACTGAACTAGGGCTTTGCACTGAGCTACAACCTCAGCTTATTCTTTATTTTAATTTTGAGACAGATTCTAATTTACTACACTGCCTAGACTGGGCTTGAACTTGCAGTCCCCTGCCCCAGGCTCCCAGAGTGCTGCAATTAGAAGCCCACATCACCAGCCCTGGCTTTGTTTCCCGTTCTGTCCTTAGAATATTCCTTTTCCCCCTAACCTTTCCAGAGATTCAATCTGGAACTGAAATCCTGAAGTCACACACTTGAGTGGGGCCTGGGAATGCAGCTCAGTGGTCATATACTCACCTTGCATGCACAAAACCCTAGGTTCAATCCCCAGCACTGCGAAAAAAAAAAAAAAAAAGGAAAAAAGATAATTAAATGGCTTTGGCGTACTGAAATAATTTGTTGCCAGTTTTGTGTACTCAGTCATTCCCATTTTGGTGCCAAATGGTTCATAACGCTAAATTTTAAATCTACAGTTGTTCATTGAGAAAGTATTTTTTAAAAAAAAAAAAACCCTACTTGTCAACAAATGAAATGAATCTAGCATGGCAGGCCGTTGCTAGGGAGTAATCCCAGCTCTTTAAAAGCTGAATCCTTTTGGGGAAAGAATATGATACTGAGAATTTCTCATCCCCGGAGACTTCATTTAGCTGCCTGGGCTCCTTTCTTCCAAGAGCTCCCACTAACAGGCGGCTGCTCCTCCCCCCCCCACCTCTCTCTGTCGCCGGGGGCTGTCTCATTAAAGCAATGGCTCACTCCTGCAGCTTGCAGAAAACAGTCCCTGGCCTGAGCAAGGGGGCAGCAGCAGCTTCAGAGCCAGCTCTTCATCCTCGGTGGACAAGGGCACCACACCGCTCTATTGAGACACTCCCAGTTGTCCCTTTCTTTTCCTCTTCAAAGAAGAAGCAAACGTTCACTGATCCATAGCATGATTTGGGGGGGGGGGGGGGTGCAGGGGGTAAACATGCAGGCAAATTGGAAAATGAAAATTCCACAGCTGCAACCAGCACAATTTGTACCTGAATTTTCTTAACTTTCTGCAATGAGCATGCATTGGTTGTGAGGCAAGAAAAGATAAATATAAGCGACTTAGTGAGAGCCCGTCTCAAAATCAGAATTTCAAAAAAGCCTGGGTATGAAGCCCAGTGTAAAGGCCTTGGGCTCAATCCCGAGTACCACACACACACACACACACACACACACACACACACGAACGTTAGTTGACATAAAAATTCTTGCAGCCATCTTTAAGCTCTGGGTCTGCCGGTGGAAAGCAGAATCGCCATTCCTTATTTCCTAATAGAAATGGATACAGTGGTTTCTGTGAAAGCAACAGTACATAGCATGAGGGAAGTCCGAAGAGCTGGAGAGGAGAATTAGAATTCTGAGTTGCGTGTTCCAAAGCGAAGGCCGCTTTGGGAGAGGATCCCCGTCGTGTCATCAGTTATTAGCATCAGATACATGCTTCTTGGTCGGTCTTTCTTTGAATCCATTTTTGAATGACATAGGAAGGCTTTTGAAATGATTTGCTTTTTATTTTTTTGTAAATCACTACACACATATGGCTAAAAATAACTGAAGTAGCAAAGAGAAAAATGTGTAGTAAAAAAGATTTTTGAAAAACCTGACAGATCTCCAACTCTCCAGTCCCCAGATGTAATTATAGTTTCTTGTGATGCTTTTCAGAAAACTTCTATGGATGTATACTGCCTCTGTATCTCACAGTTCTCCTCCATTCTCTCTTTTCATTGTATAAATATGCATGTATTAATGTAGTCATGCATCTATATTATGAAAAATGACAGAACTGTAGTATAGACACACCTGAGCCACCTTTGTGATTTATGAGTGCCGGCCATGGCCTCCTGGACAGGCCTCCCTCCTGCCTGACATTGGCTCAGAAATCCATCATCTTAGGAAATCCCCTTCCTCCCTTTTTCCTCAAGACTCCGTTGTCTTGTGGGTAGAAGGAGGGAGCCTGAGATACTCACGATCTTCTTCCGGGCTCCTGTGACTGTGTAAATGGCACATTCAGGGACTATCTTAGTCACTTTCCTTCTTGCTGAGACAAAACACTGGACATCCGCAACCCGGAGGAGAAGAGGTGTATTTTGGCTCATGGCCTCAGAGGTCTCAGCCTACACACTCCCAGGCACTCAGGCACTGAGGGCCATGGTGGAAGGGCCTGAGCAGAGGTCAGCTGCCCATCTTGTCTCGGCCAGGAAGCAGAAGGCAAAAGGAGAAGCTTGGGACAGGTCACATCCCCAGTGACCCATCCCGCCAACCCAGTTCCTCTTCCTAACAACACAGAAACTTAGCCACGGATGAATCCACTGATGAGCACAATGCCCCCATGATTCAAAATCCTTCTGTGTGGTTTGGGTCTGGAACATCCCCCAAAAGCCTCATGAACCTATGAATATTGCGCATGGTGGGAGGTGGGGCCTGGTTAGAAGGGCAGATGCTTGAGGATTGACCCAGAAGGGTAGTTCTCGGCCTTGGCTCTGTTCTGCCATGCAGTGAGGGACTCTGTCCACAGCTCTGGCTTGAGTCCCATCAGGTGGCTTCACCATTTCCAGCCACCTGCCCATGAATGGACTATGGCCTTCTGAAAGTGGGAGCCATAAATTTTTCCTCCCTAAAGTTATGGATGTGGGGTATTCTATCTCAGAAATGAGAAAGCAACTAAGACACCCTCCGAACCTCCAGAGGAACTTTTTAGATTTGAATCAGAACAGACACATTTTCAATGATCAATATTCTACAAGGAGCCACAGCACACTCCTCAAGGCCAGGCTCGGCCAGATGTTTCTAACTTTGCTCAGGGCCTTGTTCACGTGCATGCCTTTCACACACCTCTGGATGCTTTAGGTTCCTGCCCTACTCCTGGGGTGGCTTGAGCTCTCACAGGAGCCTAACTGCAAGAGAAAGAGAGGGGAGTAGAAGAACGAGGAAGAGGGCCTCCTAAAGCAGACAAGAGCTCAGACTGATACTGGATGTTGTGTGACACCACATTTGGAAGCTGGTGTTGTACGCTAGTTAAAAGAATTCCTTTGGAGACAAGGATAAGAATGAGAATTTCTTTAGGTCAGAGGATACTGCCAAGGGAGACAGCACTGTTAAAGAGGTCTGTGCAGATCAACTTTTGGAAAGAAGGTCTCAGAGGGAATTCCTGGAGGGGTGGGAGCAGGTCCCTTCCAAAGTCCAGTGTTGCCATATTGTCTCAGGCCCTTTTGGTGTGAGCTGGGCAAGGTGGCTTTTACCAGATTTCTGCTATTAGGGTGTTACCTTTCTCATTGCCACTTCTTTTCTCTCTGCTACCCTTCTCCCAGTGTCACACAGTCATACTCCAGAGGACTGAGACCAGCACAGAATATGACTGTTTTTTTTTCCTTGTGAGAATTTTATAAATGAGTCTAACAAATACAGTCTGTGCTTTGCAGATTTGCCAGACAGACGTAGGGTAAAGATCTGAGGATATCAAGAGGAGCCATTGGGACCTTGGGTCCAAAGGCTTAAATTCAGATGGAGAAAGAGAAACATCCACCCATGAACGGAAGAGCAGTACAAACAGCTAAGAATGAGATACAGAACTTTGTATCTCCTTGAGCTGAGACAGGGCAACCAACACAGGGTCACCCTGGTCACAAGCGGAAAGACAGTGCCTCCAGGCCCTGGGGAAGGTATCTCATTGTCAGGTCACAATACCTGACACCCTCAAAATAAGGGAGGAAAGATTTATTTTAGCTCAGTTTTAGGTCTCGGTCCACTCATGTGTGGCCTGCAGTGGTGGAAGGACGTGGTGGAGGGACTACTTGAGAAGAGCTGTTCAGTGCACAGCCAGACAGGAAGTGGAGAGCAAAGAGAATTACTTCCAGGCCATGCCCCAGTGACCCTCCCCTTCTGACCAGGCCCCACCTCTGAGCAGCATGGGAAATCAAAGGTTTAACTTCTATGACTGAATCACTTTCCAAAAACAGTAGGCTTTTGGGGACACTCCAGACCCAAACCATAACACAGGGAGAAAAGGAAGGCCTGGAGACACACACGAGCTCTCCATGGGCAAGGGGTGCCCAGATATCCTGGATGCCTGGCTGGCGGGGGCATGTGGAGAAGGAAGGACCAGGCAGGTGTGCCTTAAAGTCAATGGCTTTGGCTGGTGTAGCAGTTTGGATCTGAAGTCTCCCCAGAAAGCCTCTTGTTCCTATGGATACTGTGTAGGGTTGGAGGTGGGGCCTGGCTGGAAAGACCTTGGTGCTTGTGCTTGACCTGGAGGGGCTTGTGCTGGTTCCACCCTTCCTGCCTCTCTCTCTCTCTCTCTCTCTCTCTCTCTCTCTCTCTCTCTCTCTCTTTCTCTGTGCCACCATGTTGTGAAGAATCTCTGCTGCTGAAGCTCTGGCGCTGGCTCTGGCTCTGCCCCCGCTCCAGACCTGCCATGGGCTTCCACCATTTTCCAGCTGCCCACCTGTGAATGAACTATGACCATCTGAAACTGAGCTAAAATAAATCTTTCCTCCCTAAGCTGTGGATGTTGGGTATTGAGTCACAGCCGGTAAGCTGAGATGTTTAGAATTTGTTCTGAAAACTGATTCTTAGTCCTACTAACTCAGGTCCTTTTTTCTGTAACAATTTTTTTTTTTTACTGTCTTCTATGTAATATGCCCTGAAGTGAAATTCGTATTGTATAACTTTCTGTGACCATTGGAGAAATTGCGTCATCTCACTGCAACCGGGCCATGTCCAGGGAATGGCTTTCAGGGGTGTCCTGTGTACTTGAGGGCCAGGAAGTGGGAGAGGGGGGCCTAACTGCCAGCCTGAGCTGAGAAAAGGAGGGAAGAAGATACCTTGTTGCAGCCACTTCTTTAAAAAGCTCTGTCTTCCGGAGGAGGAGAGACTTCGGTTTGCTCCTGGCTTGCTCAGTCTTCACTTCCCAGATCTTGGTAGGTAGTCTGTCTGTCTTCCTCTCGTTTTCCTGGACAACCACCCAGGGCAGGCTGGCACCAGCTGTACTGCAGTCTCGCACTGGCGTCCTTCTGGCCCGAGCCTGAGCGGCTGCTGGACCCTCCCGCTCTCCCACGTGGGCTCCGCTGATTTGGACTCTCTCTCTTTCAAACTGATAAGCCCTCCAAATTAATTCCCTGCATCTATATAAATTGTGTTAACTCTGCTTCTCTCAGAACCGTAATCAGTACACTTCCCAACATACATAACAAAGCATTAAAGAAATGAAAATCACCCTAATGACCGGACGTGAGTGAGAACGCCAAAGGAAGACATGTACCTGAATAAAATAATAGAAGATAGCTGGGCATAGTGGTGCAAGGCTGTGATCTCAGCACTCTGGGAGGCTGAGGCAGGAGGATCTCAAATTTGAATCCAGCCTGGGCAACTTAGCAAGGACCTGTCTCAAATTTTAAAAGAAAAACTTCACAAGGCTGGGGATGTAGCTCAGTGGGTATGCTTTGGGTTCGGTCGCCAGTACCACAAAAACTAAAAGGGGGGAATGAAGAGCAAAGTAAAGAGAAGGGAAGGAGAGGGGACAGGACAGGAGCATAATGAAAGAGTCTGACTTTTTTTTAACAATATGTAGAATCTCAAGGAAAATGGCAATGACCAATACAATGGTACAGGGGTACAGAAATGTGTCACCCGTGAGCCAGGAACCTTGCTGTCATTAGTGATGTGACTTTCTGAAACATTAAACAACTGTGGGGAAAGGTCCAGCACAGCGCAGTGCCGCCTCACCGTCTTCTGATTTGGTTGGATTTTCACCCCTAGAGTATGCAGAACTCCTGAGAACCCACAAAAATACTGTGTGCCTGCTTGAACGTGGCTCTAGGTTTATGATTCCAAACAATGTTCTCAGTAGAAGCATGGTTAATAAAGCACTCAAAAGTCACATCACAGGTGAGACCATTCCTTCTTTGAAAGGATAACTCTGCTTGTGTGTGGATGACCTAGGACGTATGTCTGGACACCAAAGTGGGGACCCATACGCGGGCTGTGAATGCGAGGAGCACAGCAGGGGCGTTTCTGAGACTTTCTTAGAAGTGCCCTAGAGAAAGAGTCATTTTGAATCCACTGCTGTGTCCAGAGGAAAACAATAACAGATTGTGTCTTATATCAAAACCAGCCAGGTAGGGATCCTCTTGACCCTGACAGCACCCCAGAGAGCAGGGCAGACATATGGAAAGTCTCAAAAGAATTCACTGTCCACTTCGGGGAAAGAAGTTAAGTGTCAGATTTCATGGCTTATGTAAAATCAATTTCAAGAGGTTTTAAAAACCTAAAAATAAAAATAAATTGCAAGAAAACTGTAGAAATACTGTTAAACATTTTTAGAATTATCACTTAGGTAAAATCGTATTAGAAAAAGATACCAATTCCTGAGAAAAGTCTAAAGAAAATGAATAAATGATTTCTCACTGAATAAATAGTAGTTGTCTAGAATCATAAAAAGAGTGTCACATTTGTCAGTAATTGGGAAATTTCAGGTGTCAAGTGTCTATTACTAGAGAGACAACAAAGAAAATGATAATATTCAATGTTATCAACGAATATGGTATATGTGTGTACGTGTATATGTCCACACATACACATATATAGATATATCAATTTTTTATAATTTTATTGTAGTAAAAATTCCCATGACATAAAATTGAATACTTTTTTGTAAATATGTGACTTCCAAATTCTGTAACACATCAGAACCATGAAGTCTGCAGAAACAGTGAGTGTCTATGCCCACCCCTTTTCAGAGGTTCACCCCTTTCCTATCTGACCATTACCTCTCTTTCTACCCTGTCATTCATGTTTGGCCCTTATTATGTCATTATTTTTGTGCATTTCATAAGAGGACATCCATCTATAGTCAGTCTTTTGTGCTTGGTTCATTTCGTTGAGCATTACTGACTCTAGGTGGCCCCATTTTCAATCATATCTGTCTTTCTTTATCACGCATAGGATTCTGTTGTGCATAGATGCCACATTTTCTTTAACCACTCCTCTATGGATGGGCAGATAGGTTTTTTCCATGATTTAGTTGTTATGAATTGTGCTGCTGTAAACATGGATATGCATGTGTCTTTTTGGTATGTTGACTTTATTTCTTTTGGGAACATACTCAGTAGAGCAGTATCTGGATCAAATGGAATTTCTATTCTTAGCTTTCTAAGGAACCTCCAGACTATATATCAGTATTTTCCCCACTATTTTTATTAATATACATATTTAATACATAGTATTTACAATGAATTTGAGTATTTTGTGCACATATGTATCATATCAACTTTACAATCCCTTCCCATTTTGACATTCCCACCCCCTCCGTATCCCTTACCCCAATTCCAGCTATCACTTCATGTGGTTCTATAGAATGTCTGTGTTCTGGGTTTTCCAAGTCAGAGAGACTATACAGTACTTAACATATTAATCTTCTACATCTAAATCATTTCACTGAAGTCACCACTCTAACTCAGCTTCCTATTCCTCGAATGGGTCACAGTAGTTAAATATTGATGCCTCTTCTCTGAATCCAACCAACCCCTTTACAGGGATATTTACCAGAAGTTTTTTTTTCTATATTTTGCTATATCTTTGTTGCTATTCTTAAACCTAGCCTTACCCACCAGTTCAAATTAGAAAATAACTACAAGCATGTAGTTCAAAAGACTACTAAATTTGGGAAAGAAGAAAAAAAGTTAAATTTCAAATGCCTTAGCTGAATACTGGAAGGTACATATTTGTACATTTACAGGGTAATCTTTACATCAACAGTTTTCTTAGGATAAATTTTCATCAGTGACCTAATGAGTGAATTGCTACAATGAAACAAAGTTAAAACTATATCACATTGCTACATTAAGTGAACTTAAATCTATACCACATAAATACACTTAAAGTAACAGATATGAAGGCAAATTGAGTTATTTCAGAATTTTTTAACTTTCATAACTTATTTACTCATATTTCACTGATTACTAACCTACTTTTTTCTCAGCTCATTCTCCTCTAGCTGTTGTCACTTTTCATCTGGGGCCATTGGTGCTTCTGGCCTCCCTTTCACTTTCTAAGTGTCCTTTAAGTATTCTCTGCAATACTGGCTCAGTGGCTGCAAATTCCTTTAATCTTTCTATATCATGGGAAGTTTTGAGTTCTCCCTTTAAATTGAAAGATAATTGTGCCAGATATAGCAGTCTTGACTGGCATTTATGTTCTTTTAGTGCTTGGATGACATTGCTCCATGATCTCCTGGCTTTTAAAGTCTCGATTGAGAAGTCTGCAGTTATCCTGATGGGTTTATCTTTGTAGGTCACCTTCTGTTTTTCTCTTACCACTTTTAGTATTTTTCTCTTTGTGTTGGGTTTCTAGAATTTTAATTATGATGTGTCGTGATGAGTATCTCTTCTGGTCAAAGTTGTTTGGAGTTCTATACACCTTCAATAGTTCCATGTTCATTTCTTTTCTTAGATTTGGGGAATTTTCTTCCATTATTTCATTAAACATGTCTTTTAAGCCTTTTGTTTTGTCCTCAGTCTTCTGGACTCCCATAATTCTGAGGTTGTTTCTCCTTGACTCATCTATCAGCCATTGTAATGATTCGCTTTCTTATTTACTTTGTGTTCTTCATGACCTGTATGTTGCAGCTCAGTCACCTTATTTTCTAGGTCTGACATTCTATTCTGAAGTTGTTTAATGTGGTTGCTTATCATTTCTTGTGTGTTTTTCGCTTCCTGAATATCTGCACTCAATTTTTCTATATCTCTGTTGTGTTCTTCTCTAAGTTGTTGTATTACCTTCATTATCTTCTGGTATACTTCTTCTATGATCTCCTCTGTTTGTTTTTCAAGGCTTCCTTTTAGTTTAGCTATGTGTTGGTGTAGCTCTTGTGCTGTTTGTTTTATTTCCTGCTTTAATTTCTGCTTTAATTCAGTGAGCATCTAGGCCCAGAAGTTACCATCCTTTTTGCCATTTTCATCTTTGGATTCTGCAATTTCAGCATCCCTGGTATCATCTTCTGGGGTGTCAGGTCTTTTGTAGGAGATTTGTTACCACATTTTCCCATGGTTCTGCTATCTCTGGCTGTCTCTGGTGCACAGGAAAGAAGGGTTTGGTGAAGGTCCAGTCCTAGATGCCTCTGGAATCCTCTGGGACTCAAGATTGACAAGGTGATGGGATTCCCTGGAAACCTCTAGAAACCTCTGGCTCACGGATGGATGGGTGATGAACTTCCTGGTCCTAGATACCTCTGGCATGCAGAGCAGTGGTGAATCGGAAGCCTCTGGTGTGTGTCAGAGGAACGGGGCAATGATCCCCCCTTTGAGGTGTCTTGTTCCCCCAGTTCACTCAGCAAAGCTCTCCGTCTGTCCTGGCCTCCCTCCCCCAGAGCGGGGCTCTCCACCCTTGGAGCAGTGGTGCCCCTGGGCCGTTCAGGGGATCAGCAGCCTTTTCCCCCTCTTTTCTCCTCTCTGTGCCACTTGTGCCAGTTTCTTCCTAGGCACTGTTTAAGGGTGACCCCCAAAGCCCTGGTGTGCTCTTCTGAGCTCTCTTTTACTCTAACAGGTTCAGTCTTGGGCTATTTTTTTTCCTTCTATTTAAAATGGCTCCTGCTGACGTCACTGCCTGTGATGGCTGCTGAGGCCTGTTTCTGATCTGGGATCCCAGCGCCTTTTCTAGGGGAAACAAATGCTGTGTTTGTAGTACACACTACCCACGGGTTGTTGTTTTGGCCATGGCTGTGAGCTGCCGACAATTCCCACTTCTCCTGATCCGTGCTGACCTCAGGCTGAGGTTCTAGCACCAGACCTTCCTCCATCTGGTCTGTGAACACCGGCAGCTAGGGACTGTGATGAGTCAGCTGCTTTTTTCCTCCTCTTCCGATGTGACTTCAGGATTTCTGACCCTCCCACAGCCTCCTGTCCGTTGTTGGGGTGCTCCGTCCTCTCCCAGCTCCCTCAGATGTTCAGGTCCCCGCGAGCTTTCCTCCATCCTCAGCTGCCTGTGGCTCCAGCCAATTGCCGCCGACTCATGGCAGCTTCCTGTGCTGCTGGGATTTTTTTCCTCTGCTTTTGATGATCCTTCAGAATTTCTGACCTTCCCTGGCCACCTTTCAGTTATTAGGGATATTCCTCTCTTTCCTACCTACACTGAACACACTTTTTCTAACTAAATTCTCTACTTTTTAAGTGGGGAGACATTTTTTTCAGTGAGGAGACATTGTGTAGCAATGTTACTCAGCTGCCATCTTGACCGAAAGTCTTTATATATCAATATTTTAAGAATGCATACTGTGGAGATGGAGGTGTAACTCAGTGAGAAGAGTGTTTGCCTAGTGTTCAAGGCCCTGCATTTTACCCCCTAGTACCACATAAAAATCAGCTAGGTAGGCATGGTGACATATGCCTGCAGTCTAATACTCGGAAGGCTGAGGCAGGAGGTTTCTGTGAGTTTGAGATCAGCCCAGGCTTCATAGTGAATTCAGGACCAGCCTGGACTACAGAAAGAGATCCCGTCTCAAAAAAAAAAAAAAATCTGAATTTGTCGGTTCTACTTTCAGATTTCCATCCCACAGGATAAGCATGCAAAAAGTGTGTGCAAAAAATTTTCACTGCAGCATTGCTTATAATTGTGCAAATATGGAACTATATACACATATATACGTAATCATGTGTTTGAATGGATTATGGCTCCTCAAATTATCTATTTAGTATTTTTTTGAGACAGGGTCTCACCCTGTATTCTAGGCTGTTCCTGAGTTCGCTATGTAGCACAAGTTAGCCCTGAACTCACAGCGATCCTGCCTCAGCATCCCAAGTGCTGGGATTACAAGCAGACACCACCATGCCCAGCTTTGGTCCCTGAAATTATAATGATCTGTTATTTCTTGTGCAAATTTTAACAAGTGTCTAAAAATTGTCAGTTATATTTTTTATATGGAAAGCTATAATGACACTTAGCTGTATTTAACATTTCCCCATAGTTAACAATTCAGAAAAGGTGACATCATCAATAACAGCAAGGCCTTTGACTCGCTGATGCCGTGCCCTCGTATTCCTGTGTGATTTGTGCTGACCCATCATATTCTTAGTGATTTCATGCATGAGTAAAAATTATTCAGCTGCTTCATTTTGTCTTATCTTTTGTCCTTCCTTTTCTTTTCTTGTAGTAATGAGAATTGACCCCAGGGTCCTTGCACTGAGCTACATCTCCAACTTTTAATCTATTTTCAGTTTTAATTTTGAGACAGAGCCTTGCTAAATTGTTAAGTTGCCCATGTTGGGCTCAACCATGCAATCCTCCTGCCTCAGCCTCCCGGAGTCATTTGTGTCACAGGCCTGTGCCATTTGCTCAAGTTAAAAAAAAAAAAAGATGTGAATTTTTACATATTAGTGTTGGGAAAAAGATTCCATGACATATTCATAAGTACACAAATTTTATAACAACCCGGGAAAATTACCTTATTTATATAAAAAGCAAAAATTATATACACACATATAAAACTGAAGAACTTAGAGCTAAAGGCATAAGTTAGTGGTTAAAGCATTTACCTAGCAGTTGCAAGGCCCTGGGTTTAGCTCCCTAGCATCACATCAGCCAGGTGTGGTGGCGCATGTCTGTAATCCCAGCACTCAGGCAGCTGAGGCAGAGGATTGCAGTGAACTCGAGGCCAGCCTGGCGTACCTAGTGTGTATAGGACCAGCTTAGACTACAAAGCAAGACCTATCTCAAAATAAAATGAAACAACAACAAAATCTGAATACTTGTCTTAAAACAAGATAAATGAAGAGGGTAGAAATTTTTCCTTTTTGAAATTAAAACATATACCCTAATAACCATCTTTGAAATTGTCTGATTTAATTTTAGTCGTCACTGTTTGTTTGCTTTCTGATACTGAGGACTGAGCCCAGAGCCTTCACACTGAGCTATATTCCCAGCCTCGCCCTCCTTTTTAATTTCATTTTATTTGGCAAAGTCTTAATAAGTCACTGTTTCCCAGGCTGGCCTCAAACTGGTGATCCTCCTGACTCAGCTCCCAGATTGCTAGGATTATAGGCCTACGTTACCAGGCAAAGCTTTTGTGCTACCTATTAATAAGAGATTTCAGTGTGTTTTATATTTTTGGTATGAACTGCATGTATAGTTTAACGTTGTTATCTTAGTTTTATACTCTTT
The DNA here is from genome assembly GCA_004027205.1 of Ctenodactylus gundi. NCBI lineage: Eukaryota > Metazoa > Chordata > Mammalia > Rodentia > Ctenodactylidae > Ctenodactylus > Ctenodactylus gundi. The sequence goes on along the minus strand of PVKB01000184.1, from coordinate 410,076 downwards.
ATTATCCCTGTTTTGTTTTCCACATTGCTATGTATTCTATATATTTTATTAATAAAGTTGTTCTAAATATGAAAAATGATGTTGGAACATGTTTGTTTTTGAAATGGGATCTTACCATATTGCTAAGTTGCCCAAGCTGGGCTGAAACTTGCGGTCCTCCCGCCTCAGCTTCCCAGAGGGTTGGGATCACAGGCTGTGCCACCAGTCCCAGCGATGGGGGTAGAGTCAAGCAGATGTGGAGAGAACAGCTGGTTACGCCCATATTCTTCCTTTCCCCTTGTATCCTTCACATCGTTCTTGTTGGCCTCATCCCATCTTCTTTAATGCAGGTTTAATTGTGTTTCCTGCTACTTAATGATGACTTGGCCAGCCCACATTTGCTACTGTCCTTCCTCAGGAGACAGGTCTTGTCCGGGAGAGGGCTGTGAGTGCTCTGACCTGCGGTGCCTCTCACCCGCACCAGCTCTGAGCCTCCTGCCAGATGTACCTTGGCTCAGCGTCTCTCTTTCAATGCCACCCTGCCTTTCCGGTTATCCTCAATTCCTTTCATTACTTCCCTGATGAAAACTGAAATTTTTGCCAATTGAAAATATAATTAAAGCTTCCCACAAAAGGAACAAGATGGGCGTAAGGCCTATGAAGCATCTACGACAGCATCCAACACAGACTCCATAGTTTAAAACACGACTTTCTTCTTTTCCTGTGTCATAGTTTAGGTAAGTGTCCTCCAAAAGCCCAGGCGTTGCAGTCCTGATTGCCAGCCTTTGGTCTATTGGGAGGTGCTGGAGTCTTAGGTGGTGGGGCCTAGTGGGAGGAAGAGAGGGGACAGGGTGTGCCCTCAAAGCCGACACTGGGGTCTCAGCCCCTTCCTGTCTCTCTCTTTGCCTCCTGATCACCATAAGGTGACTAGTTTCCTGGGCCACATGCTCTGGTCATTGTGTCCTGCCACGGGCCTGAACTGAACTCCCCAAACTGTGAGCTAAAATTAATATTCTTATTTTTTTAATTATCTCAGGTATCTTTTTTAACATTTCTGAAAAGCTGACACATCCTTTTTTGTCAAAAAAAAAACTCAAAACAGCTAGAGGTGACTAAAAATCTATTCTGGAGCGCTTGCACAGAATATAAGGAATCCTTTGATTTTTGAGAGTAATGTTCATTCGGTCGGCCAAATTATTTTTAAATAATATTTTTGTTTATTCCCTGGCAGAAATAAATCCTATTGTGAGCTTGTTCTTTAGTATAGACCAGTAAATGAAGGCATTTTCTAATTAGCACAAACTCCTCATGGTATTTTAGACTTAGATAAGAACAGGGAATGAGTTTGTGAGCTGAGAGGGAGAAATGTCGTTTAGACAAGGGTCACAGGACAGGGCTGACAAACACAGCGCACAGAGCTGGCTGTGTAGACTGGAACTCAGAAAAGGCTTCCTCTATGTAGCCTGTCAGGCTACTCCAGGGACTTAAATGGTTAGCAATTAACCATGTCCTTCCCATTTCTGGAATCCTCTGATAGGGCTTCCTGAAGGTTGTAGGGATTCAATTTGTCTAACTTAACCAAATTTTTGCTGTGGCCACAGTACCATGGTGACTATCTAATTTTCTTAGATCTAGAGGAACAGGTGAAAGACAGAAACATTGACACATTCCTTCAAATATTAGCTTTAAAAGGAGTTTTAAAACAATAGTTGTAAACTGTGCTTGGTAGCACAGTCTACTGTGGTCCTAGCACTTTGGGAGGCTGAAGCAGGAGGATCCTGAGTTTGAACCGAGCCTGAGCAACTTAGCAATTTAGTGACACCTTGTCTCAGTCAAAAATAAAAATGGCTGGGGATATGATTGAGTGTGAAGGCCCTAAGCTCCATCCCCAGTAGCTCGCAGAGAGAAAAAGAGGAGAAGACAGAGGGGAGAAGAGAGGAGAGGAAGGAAGGGGAGGGGAGGAGGGAAGAGAGCAGCAGATTCTGTGAAAATTATTCATTGCTTCTAGACACAAAATAAAATGTCCAGCACTCAGAGAACACCTTTTCTTTTGGGAGTTTAAGTGATTGTGTTAAATATTCATGCAAAAAATATATTTTGAAGAGTTTTGTTCCTTTTCTGATGGAAATGGATGTGTCCTCACCTGCCTCTTCTGACACTATCCTGCACGACCAGTGGCCCAGTGCTTTTAATTTATGTAATTATTTATTTATTCATTGCCAAGAGTTTAAAGAATGATCTGCAAACAAATATCCACCTCAGAGAGAGTCCCTAATCATGTTCTCCTTAGTCACTCTGATCCCTGGGGACAACCATTGCCATGGAAGGAGAATTCCTATTGGCTGCTAGGTCCCGCGCCTTCCAATCCCATCAGTCTTTGCTTTGCCATTGTCACGTGTGCTGATTGGGCACCTTCTTGTCCTTTGATCTTCTGGACCCGGGAATGCTGGTAGAGTGACTTGAGAGCTGTAACAGAACTCTTTTATGCTTTAAGAAAATTTGGAAGCCCAGCTTGGAAGCAATTCTTTCTTTCTTTTTTATTTTCTTTTGTTTTCACTTCCCCCATGTGGTTTTTTTGTTCTTACAATGGGCACCCACTGGCAGCAAGAAGACCAGCACCCGTAGTAGCAGAACGCTGTGAAAGCTGTCTGTCCCTGTTGTCCCCAGGGTCCTGAGACAGCGCAGTCACACTGACCAAAGCCACATGAGATCCACACACACCAGCCAAGGAACTCCAATCCATCTTCTCGTAAAGTTTTTTGCTTAGACCTTCTTATCTGAAGCCAAAAGACCTTCTTCAAGGCAAAAGGAAATGATCTTGTCAAACTGCAACTTTAAACATACAATGTTAGGGGCAATGCGGGTGCTTTTGGAAGATCGATAGGCTGCTAAATTCATTTTTTTTTTCTTGGAGTACTTAGGATCAAGCCCAGGGCTTTTACCCTAAGCTCTATCCCCAGGCTATTTTTTTTAACTTTTGATTTTGACAGTTTCAGCAAGTTGCTAAATTGTCCAAGTTATGTTCAAACTTGTGATACTCCTGCCTCAGCTTCCCAGGGTGCTCAGATGATAGGACTGCACCTCCCGGCCTGGACAGGAGACAGGATCTCATTCTGTAGTCTAGGCTGGTCCTGAATTCACTATGTAGCCCAGGCTGGCTTTGAACTCACTTTTTTTTTTTTTTTTTTTTTTTTTTTTTTTTTTTTTTTTTTTTTTTTTTTTTTTTTTTTTTTTTTTTTTTTTTTTTTTTTTTTTTTTTTTTTTTTTTTTTTTTTTTTTGAGACAGGGTCTTGCTCTGTTGTCCTGGCCTTGAATGCAGTCCTCCTGCCTCAGCCTCCCAAGTACTAGGATTATAGGCTTATGCCACCATGCCCACTTTATGTGGTTCTGAGGAATTGAGCCCTGGGTCTTGTGCTTGCTAGGCAAGTGCTTTAATCCCTGAGATATCCTCTGAGCCTCCAACGTTAGATAGTTTCCTTTGCTGCTTAGATCCTTTTTCATATCTTCAGATTCTTATTTTAAAAAACCATCTCCCACCCTGATGTGCGGTTTCTCTCTTGGGCACCCGCCTGCTAGTCCCCTTGACAGTCAATTCTGACCTAAGTAAACGCTCATCATTACTTTTATCCTTACCCTGGTAAATTCCTTTACCACCAATGTCAGCAGCCCTCGGTATGCCTTACACATGGCCTGCATGTCAAAGCCTGTCCTACGGCTCTACTTCGAAGGCATCTGTTTGTCCACCATTAGACTTGCCGCACAAGGACTCTTATGGTTTGGATCCGGAACGTTTCCCAGAAGCCTCACATGTTTGGAAGGTGATTAGACGGTGAAGGTTAATTGGATGAAATGGCCAACCCATTGGCGATTTCCTGTGCTATTAGGACACAGGGCCCTGGAGGGATGGGTGGCTGAGGGCCAACTGTAGAAGGGTGTGTATATTCTTGCCCCTGGCTTATTCCAGTGTTGTGATGCCACGAACAGCTTCGCTCCAGCTGGGCCCTCTGCCGTGCCTCTTCTGCCATTGCCAGCTGACCACAAATGGATTGAGACCTCTGAACTGTGAGCTAAAATAAATTTCTTGGGTTGGGGCATAGCTCAGTGTTTAGAGCACTGGCCCAGGAGGCACAAGGTGCTGGTTCAATCCTCCCATACCCCGTAAAAGTTAGTTGAGCATGGTGGCACATATCTGTAATCCCAGCACTCAGGAGGTGGAAGCAGGGGGATCGCTATGAGTTAGAGGCCAGCCTGGGCTACATAGGGAATTCAGGACCAGCTTGGACTACAGAGCAAGGCTGTCTCTAATTAAGTAATTAAGCTTCTCTTCCTTTAAGTGGTGGGTGTATGGTATTGTGTTCCAGTAACGAGAAAGTAACAAAGATAGGGACTTTGTTCACTCACTGTTGTCCTTGAACCCTGCATCCCGAGGAGCCTGTGTATCACACACACACACACACACACACACACACACACACACACACACACACACGTAATCTCCCATCTTCTGTTTGCTGGTTTTCTTTATCAATGTTCCCACACTCTCACTTCAAAATAATCGCATTCAAAATTGAATCAGTCTTCATCCATCTCCTAAAAACGGCTTCATTTTTACTCTATCCAGCACGATTCCAGTGAAGTTTTCCAAAAAGACCCGTGATAGAATCAGAATGGGACTCATTATTTATTTTTTCACTGTTTTGAACAAAAATTAATAAGTTTCTAAAGATACAAACTATTTTTCTATGATTTAGAACCCCTATAGTGTTTTCATAAAGAATCTCAGTTAGGTATCTATTGAGTTTGATTGATTATTAAAGCATTGAACTAAATGAGGCATAATATTTATGCTCTTCCAATGCAACCATTTGTTAGCTAAAAATGGCCACGATGATGTTAACACAGTAGGGTCTACCTATTACTGCTACAGCCAGAACAACTCCATGTACCCAGACATTGATGGTGGGTGAGCAGCCAAGTTCCTGTTTTCTAATTATGACCTTTGGTTCTGTTTTAACCAAACTTGTGTGGAGGACAGAGAGAGATACAAATCATGCTCTACTCATCTAATTTTAACTTGCCCTTTGGAAAAATGTTTTTTTAAAAAATAACCCTGAGAATATTTTCAATCACAGCATGGTTACAAGGGTACCTGAAGCAACCAAAGGAAACACAAAACAAAAACCTACCACTTCCTTCCAAAATGTTCAAATGTCTATATCAGCCTAATGACTGCAGGTACATGATTACCTTGTGTAGTACATCCTAATGGATTCTGTATAACCTACATTCTTCAAAGGTTTCTTTTCTTTTTTTGAGAAGTAGGTCTTCAGAGACTACCCAATAGTTGTACATGAACCTGTTACTTGGATGTAGGAGCACACCAGCCGAGGCTGCTGAGGGGTTGTGGGAATTAGCATCCTCTTCTAAGCCTACACTACCCTGGAGTATTAGATAACTTGCCAACTATCCAGTTTCTTCTCCAGCTCTACAAGCTAACCAGATTGCCGCACTAGACTAGAGAACAGGCCTCGGATTAAGGGCTTTGCTACTTGGTGACAGTGACTTGCTTGCCTGATGCCTTTGTCAGAGGGAAGCCACAACTCCCGACTCCTTCTGTGAAGTCTGAGGGGGAAGTGATAGGTGGGACTTCCTTGGGAAATGGTCACCTTTCCAGGGATGGCTGGAAACTCCCTTTGTTTTACCCCTCATTTAATGTCATTCCACTTACAGCACTTTTTTGCTGGAAACTTGAAATGCACAATTGAATATGCTTTATTGGCTGTCATGTTAACATTTTTCATGACAGTGAATTCTCTAACAATAAAAACTTCATACCTCTGTTTTATGAGCAGAGGATGGTCTTCAAGACAAATTTTACCCCAACAATTCTTCTGTGTGAAATTAAAAGGTGAGGAAACTTTTCTGCCAAGAGTCATTTGGACATTAATTTTTTTTACTTGTGTGGGTGTGTGGGTGTGTGGGTATGTGAGGGTGTGTAGATGTACTATGGGTAATCAAGCCCAGGATCTCCACACTGAGTTACAACCCCACTCCTATTTTTAGTTTCGATTTAGAGACAGGGTCTCACTAAGTCACCAAGTTGTCCAGGCTAGACTTGAGCATGCATTCATCCGGCCTCAGATTCCCCAAGTACCAGAATTACAGGCCTGCACCATGAGGCCAGACTCCTTTCAGGTATTTAAGACAACACTAATGGGCCATATAAAATTATCAACTTAAAAATTAGCCTACTATCTTTGTTTAAAAAAAATTAACTTATTACATAATGAACTCACCTTTAACTTTGGCCAGGCAAGATCAAATGATTTCACAGTCTGTATATGGCCTGTGGGCCAGATGTGCCCTGCCCCTGGCATGGCTCTATGGTATCCATCCATTTAATTAACCATTTGGGGCCACTTTTATTTTCACTATCCAGCAAATATTGTTGAGCACCCAGAGGACAATAAACAATCCTGGCGTTAAAGGGATTAAAGGGATTAGTAAAGAGGTGTGCAAGGAGCCTAGAATCTAGGAGGACAGAGAGTGACCAGCTAAATAGCTAGCATGCAATGGAGTGTCAGCCATGTCACCCTGCACCTTTCACAGCGCTCCTCTCCATCCTTGCCTGCCCCAGCGCTTTGCACAGGGGCAAGTTATCCACCTTCTCAGGCTACCTGGCACCAGAGACTGACCCTCTTTCCAGTCCTCAGAAGTGCTGTTCAGACAGGCCGAATGGTATATAGGCCTGGAATTCCAGTACTCTAGGAGGCTGAGGCAAGAGGATCATCATGCCAGCCTGGGCAACCTAGCAACTTAGTCACTTCTGCTGACTAAGTAATAGGTTCATGTGGAACTAAGGGGTGAAGTCTCTGAAAATCTATTTTTTCTTCTTAAAAAAAGTCTTCAAAGAATTTAGGTTATACAGAACCCCATTAAAATGGGCTGGGGGTATAGCTTAGTGTGGAGACCCTGGGTTTTGTCTTTATTACCACAAAAATAAATAAATACATTTTCAAAGGAAGCATTGCCCAAAGCCTGTGCCCACATACCTGGCTCCTCATTCTTCTGTCTTTCACACCCTCTACCCATGCAGAGCTTAGGTGTAGGTGGTTCAGACGAAGCCTCCTTCTCACTTCACAACTTCCAGGCTCAGGAATGGTCCCCTTACCCATCGGCAACTCACTGAACTCTACCCAGAAAATGCCATTCCATGGCAATAATGCCCTATCAAATCTCATGGAGTAGCTCACCCTGACCACTCCCATGACCCCTTCTGACTTGTCAACACATGACAAAAACCAACTGTAGACAGGTAAAGGATTCAGGGGAGACCACCTAATCTGGCTGGTTTGCATTCTGGCAATTATAGCAACAAACTGGTTCTAAAATCAAAGCAATCTGCTCTTGGAAATGCACTAACTCCATGGGAGACATTCAGAGGTGCTGATTTCCAAGCAACATGCCTTTAGGCAACTGTCCACACCCTGGTGTTCAGTTCTGTCTTCATCCTGGGATTTCATCCTTTCTTCCACAGCTTTCTCTATCCGTCCCCCACCCCACATGAGAGCCCAGAGGGAAACTTCAACATCCTATCCCAGCATCTCACACCGAGTATGAAACTCATTAGACGAGAGAAAGATGGGCATTGAGGCAGAATCGCACTTAGTTCAGCTGTTAGGGTGTGGGTCATTGTGAACAAAATTGTGATGTTTTAACTTTTTTAAAAAAAAAACTATAGACAGTAAAAAATACATGACCACGAATCCCCCTCATGTCCCACCCCTACTTTCAACACATTAATCCCATCATCCTTGCCATTTTCAGCAGCAAGTGTGGAAATCCTCTCTCCTGAGTGTTTTTAATTGTGCTATCATGACTGCCTGTATATCCTGAATCGATCAAAGATGTTGACCTGTTATGGGTGTTATGACACTGAGGAAGAGCCGAAAGGACGTGGTGCCGAACCGATGACTAAAGTGGATGATGAGATGACGTCATGTCAGGGTGAGCCTGCCTTCTGTGGGATGGCACTCAGCGGCAGCAGTCGCTTCATCCGTGATCATGTCTCCTAAAGACACTCACAAGAGAGGCAATTCCACCACAGGGTAGCTATGCAGGAAAGAGCAAATATTTGGAAACAACATTACATGGAATGTGGGTTAGGAGAGAGGAGAAGGGAGAAAGGGCCCCAGCTCTTAGAAGGAATCTGAGGCAGATTTTTATTCACAGAGAATGAACAGAAATTTTAATTACTGGTTTCTGATATACAATTTTTTACTCCAAGCAATAGGTCCCTAATTCACATTTTCAATGAAAAGGGCAATTAATAGACTCACAAAGGTAAAATCCAGAAAGAGCTCAATTGAGTCAGATGATCTATGTTTACGAAGTTAGCTCCAGAATTCTCTTTGATTCAGGCAGCCTCTTTCAAAATAGTCTCTGGAAGCTCCAGAATTATATATACTTTACAACTTAGCACACAATAGAAAGAAAAAGCATGTGTTTACTAACATTCCCAGAGCAATCCTGAAGCTGAAACTTATGGGCTTTAACTGGCATGATTCATTTGTGTTGGGTCAAAGAAGGATCCAGGTAGAACCAGAAATATGACCAGCACCAAGAGAAGTTGGAGTGACAGTCTATTGGCCCCAATGATGGTAAGTCTGGGTAGCCAGCCCAGGCATGAGGTTTCCCATGACCCTGTACCTGACTAGTAAGTCCAAGCACAAGGCCTCCCAGACCCTATGCCTGCATACTAAGTCCACGCACAAGGCAGAAGAGATAAAGGACTAAGGCATAAGGGTCCAATTATGGGATGAACAGAACCTGTATGTAGTGTAGACGGATTAGCCAACCAGAAGATCAGCGCCTGGGCTGTTTACCTGGCACGTGGGTCAGGGATTGGGCAGAAGAGGACAAGGCAGAATTGCTTGATAGGTTTTGAGAGCAGGCAAGAGAGCTATGGGCTAAGGGGGACAGCTCCCTCCCCCTGGGGTCAGAGTTGTCATCATCAGTTGGGCGCAGACGAGTCAGGTCACTCTGGCCAGGAAGGAAAGGAGAGCAGCTGTCTGTAAGCCCAGGCCTTCTACAAGCTCTGTGTGGGGAACAGTGGAAAAGTTCAGCACGGGAAGCCACAATATGCCCACAGGTAGACACACATCAGGTGGCATGCGGTGGTTGCCTAGGCGGGAGACACATATTTACCCCTAGATGTGCAAGCCAAGCCGGTGAGACCTGGAGACACTGGAATGAGAGTACACGGGATCTTCCCAAGGGAATTAGAGGTACTTTTACCAGGTGGGACAGCCAAAGGTCCCACAAGGCCGGTAGGGGGACGTGTTCAGTTAAATCTATTCTTGTCGAGCAAAGGAAGACACTTAGAATCTTTCATCAACAAGGACATCTGTGACATGACTTTAAAGGAAAAAGGGCTGAGGAGGGCAGATGATGTTAGGATTGAGTTCAAAAGTGGGTAGTAAGTATAAAAGTTGAAATATGCTTTCAGTAGTTTGGAAGAAATATAAGGAAGATTTCCCAGTAAATTGTTTTTGGAGGTTCTGTTTTGGTTTTGTACAGGAGATCCAATCCAGAGCCTTTCCACTGAGCTACATCTCCAGCCCATTGTTTTATTTTTTATTTTGAGACAGGGTCTTACTAAGTCACTAAGTTGCCTAGACTGGGCCTGAATTTGTGATGCTCCTGCACCTGCCTGGGGGACCACTATTTCAGAAGGCTAAGAGTCAACACATTTGCATGATAAAATCATGGGGTCCCATACCCGCTGGCTTTTAGCAGCACCAACAAATAGGCTCTTCCTCTTCTCCTTTCAAGAGTGACCCTTTTCACTTATACAGACACATAAATGGATTCTGGAAAACTTGAAGATTTTAGCAATTCCTATGGGTTCAATTAAGACCAATGCTGCAGGCCTATGATCTCAGCACCTGGGAGCTTGAGGCAGGAAGATTTCACCTAGGCAACTTAGTGAGATCCTGTCTCAAACTTAAAAATATAGAAGAGCGGGGGATATAGCTCAGTGTGAAGGCCCTGGGCTCGATCCCTAGTACCATAAAATTATAATAATTAATAATAATAATAATAATTTCCATGATCTCATAAAAGTCCTCGATTTCAGTGATCATTGTTGCATCCCCCTAGTAACTGCTGCCTGGTGAGAAACATCACTTTCTTTCTTCTTTCACTCTCAGAGACTCTGACCTAACCCTCACTGTCAGAAACTCTGAACAAAGGAAAGGAAGCGACAGGAGTCAGGATACCCCTGTGAGGTGGCAATGGCACGATTCTGACTGCCATCACATGGCCAGCCTGCACTCTCTCAGAATTGCCTTTACCTGTCTATCGGGTCTTGGGCGCCATTTCCGAGCCACTTTGTTTTTTAATCGTTCCTTTCTTCTCTGTGCTTTTGGAAAGCAATCAGCACAATCAAATTAAGGGACTAAGGGTCAAAGCAATGAAACTCTTTTCTTCCCCTTTGCAATGGCTCTCAGTAAGGGGGTTCCATGTGGCCCAATCATGTCTTGACTGATGACAGTAATGATTTGGTGGATTCCACTAGAAAGGCCAATTTGGATCAAAACTATTCTTCTACAGAGAGATGAATTTTTTTAAAAAGCCATTTGCCTGGTGTTTAATGATGGGGTTAGGTATGTTTGTGTAATTTAACTTTGGACTTGCAAAACTAAGTAGGAAAAATTGTAGCATATCTAAGTAGGAAAAAAATTGTAGCATATCTACAGCTTCACAATTATCATGCTTTGAATACTGGAGCCACCATAACAGTTCCATTCTCACTTCCTTCAGCACAATAGGCTGAAGCCAGAACTGAAAAGCTATTATGTTCTTCTAATGGGCACTGAACCTGCTCATCCTCTAAATGACCCCCTTGGACCCAGAAAGCCCACTGAGAGGAAGAGACTTGGGGACCACTGTTACCATCAACACTCCTTTACCACCAAGCCCACCAATTTGACTAATTCTGTCTCAAAGAGAAACATTGAACAACAAGGGAGATAAAGTATAGGAGAGATGTTATTTAAGGACTATGGACAGAAGGGTAAAGACCCCATTATCAGAAAGTGCCCAATAAGGTTGCCTTTTAATTATGTATGTCTAGAGACTACCCAGTGATTCTGACCCACTACTTGGTTACGGTGACTTACCCACAATTTCCTTTTAAACTTAAAACTTAAACTTAAAAGGAAATCGTGGGTAAGTGGAAATCTTTGGAAGTGTAATCCCTGTGCATGAAGATTTGTTACAGGGGGCTTCATAGTAATTTTGCTATACATGCCTTTTAGGGTGATTTTACCTGTGCCTGTGTTTTTCCATAATTCTTTGGGTTTCCATATGTATGAGCTCTTACTAAGCTTTGGCTCTCCCTATAGGATGGGGAAGGTGTGGTATGCTTGGAATGTGTAGAATGTTCATGGGTACAATGGGTGTAAAAAGATTATTTCTTCCTTGTTTTTCAGTCCCCACTTTCTCTGACCTTTCCAGCTCATCATTACCTACCTGTTTGCCTCTCAGCTCCCACAACTTAAAGGAGGAAAGACTCATTTTAGCTCACAGTTCCAGAGGTCTTTGGGTCTAGTCATGGTCTGCTGGAATGGCAGAAGAGCATGGTGGAGGGGGAGAGCCTAGGTGGGCAGCTGCTCAGCCCCTCCTGGCCCAAAAGCAGAGCAAAGAGTATCTGGGGCAAGAATATATACTCTTCCTTCCAGGCCACACCTTCAGTGGCTGTCCCCTCCCAGTCCCACCTCCTAAGAGCCTGGGAAACCAACAGATTAATCCAAGGGACCCACTGACCTCCAGAATTCAATCGCTTTCCAAATATATGAGGCCTTTGGGTGTCACCCCTAATCTCAGCCACAGTACAAGCCTAGCATCTGATGATGGCCTTGTGTGCTCTATAACCACGGGCTACTTGGGAGCCCCAGTTGCCTAGACTCCACTGGACAAGGGAAATAGGAAATGAGAGAGGTAAAACGTCAATAGAAATTATATACTACAATGTACCACATGTATTTTTCATAGTAAGTCCATGTGTTGTTTGATCAGCTGAGGAGGCAGGTTTTGCAAGAATGGATTAGAAGATGTGTTACTGGACAGGACCTAAGGGACTCCTCAAGGAAGGCAGGAGCGCTAAAGCCATCCATCTGCAGAACAGGCTTGCTGGCTCATGCGCAGAAAAAAAAATGTTCAAGACTAACCAATGAGAAGATAAAGAAGAGTTTATTCGGGAAAGGACAGCCATGCTCAGAGTGGGGTGCTGGTGTTCAGAGGGCGAGACACACTGGGCTGCAGAGCTGGGAATATTTATGAATCTCGAGGGGAGATGAAGACCTGTGAAATTTGTGAATCTATAGAAAGTTTTGGGCTTTGGTCCCTCCCACTGGTGGAAAGATAACAGCTCATTTTCTGTTGCTCCACTCCGTAAGGCTGGTGAGCAAAGATATTTTACCTAAACACATTCATTGAGTTCTCCGGATTCACTTAAGAGCAAGTTCCTAACCTTGACTTTATCAGCTAAGCTAATATATGGATTTGATGTATCTTTGAAGGGTTTGAGGTGTGATGGGCCAGGAAGAAAAGAAGTTCAAACAAAACAAAGAATAAATGTGGGTGACTTGTTGCAATGTGAACTGAGCCAAATACAATTTTTAAATTATGGTTTTTTCTTATTTCCTCTCTACCTATCTTATTTGTAATCCAACTTACCTCAGATCTTGATAGCAAATGGTACAGACAGAGGGGCGCTCCGTGCCTTCCTCCTGCTGCAGGATGGGCAGTGCCGAGCATCAACCCAAGCTTTGCCAGTGGGAAGGCCAACCAACCCTCCCAGGAACGTGGGCAAGTCTTTTCTTCCTCTCCTTTTCTTTCTCTTTTCTTATCTTTCTTTATTCCCCCTTTTTTGTGATACTTGGAATTGGATCTAAGGCCTTTTGAGCACCTAGCCCTCATTATTGTTACCACTATTTTTAATTTAGAGACGTGGCCTCATTATGTTGACTAGGCTGGGCTCAAACTTGCAATTCTCCTGCCTCTGCCTCCCAAATATCTGGGATTTCAGACCTGTGTAACCACGCCTAAGTTTGTCTTAGCCACCTTTCCATCGATGGGACACAAAATTCTGCCCCACGACTTTAGGAGGAGAGGTTTATTTGGGTTCATGTTTAAAAGTTTCTCAGTTCACTCAGGGAAGAAAGGGCAATGGCAGAGGGTCTGATGCCAAAGAAAGCTGCTCATCCTGCAGCAGCCTGGAGCAGAGAGCAAGGGGAAGGAGTGGGGACAAGAACACACCCTTCATAGCCACACCCCCGGTGGTCAACCCTCCGTCCAGATCCCCCAACATCACAGGAAACCACCCACGGATGAACCCCTAATGAGCAGGGCACCCCCATGATACCATCACCTTCTAAACACATGGAATTCGAGGGGTATGCTAGACTCAAACTCCAACAGTCTTTTTCTTTACGCCTGGGACGACTCCTGTTTGAATGAGCACATCCTCCCAGGTGATCACTAAAGGCTCCTTTAGTTCAATTTGATTGTTCTTTTCATCTGGAAACTTGCTCTCTGAAATCACTCAGAAAATTATTATTTTAATACCCCATGAGAAAGGAAGAACAATTATTGTTAACCCTACTGAAAGATGATTAAAGAAAGAAGGAGGAGTTCATTTGGTTCTTCAAACATAATAGCAGACCATTAATGAAATGACCAAAAATAGAATACAAACCTCACAGAGCCCGACTTCCAGGCAGGCGAGCATCCGGCCTTGGCATCCACACTGGAGCCTTGAAAGCCCGCTCCAGTTCCACCTCCCCACAACCTCCATTGGCTTCCCTCCCTTCTTTCCTGTCTGAGACGTGGGGGAATTGGCACAATTCTAATACATGAGGCAGGGAGAAAATGATTCAGCTATGTAACTAGTGTGATGCTTGCTGGGCAGTTGCCCTTCAAGAAATCTGTCTTTCCCACACCCATCTTCTTTCCCCTTTTCATTTCCATTTCATTAGCCTCTGTCAGGAAGCTGCCTAGTAAAACTCTCAGGCTTTTCAAATGTGTGGTAATCGTCCCCATTATTATTGCATTCTAATTATATGTCTGACATCACACCAAATCCCTTCCCTACATTTCCTCAGTATTGATGGGAATTCTACAGACACTGCTCTTGCTGCCCTCACTTTGCAAATGTTAGGGTTTAGATTTCAAATGTTCCCCCAAAGTCTGACTGGCTCATGGGCCACTATGCTCACCAATGGATTCACCTGGGAAAGATTGCCTGTGCAGTTAGGATGCAGCCCTGGCTGGGGGCCGGGCACTGCAGTCATAGCCCGGAAGGGTGTGTACTTGTTTCTATCGCTGTAGTGGTTACTTTCTCATTGCTGGAACAGAACACCTGACATCCACAACTTAAGGGAGAAAAAAATGGTTTAACTCACAGCTGCAGGATGTCTCAGTCCAGTTATGGGTGGCTTGCAGTAGCAGGCAGGGCTTGGCATATGCCTAACTGGAGAGAAGCTATTCACAGCCTGGAGGGACCAGAAGCCAAGTGGGTGGGGAGGCATGGAGCTAGTGTGGACCAGGTCATGCCCCAGTGATCTGCTCCTTCTGGGTCAAGAGCTGGATATCCGCCTCTTCCAACCAGGCCACACCACCTAGCAGTGCGTGGAATCATAGATGTTCCACGCATCCAAATACAGGAGGCTTTGGGGACATTTCACATCCAAACTGCCACAGCTTCCTCTTCTTTCTGCTTCCTGGCTCCCGTGATGTCTTAGTTACCTTCTCATCGCCGCGGACTTGACATGGACAACTTCTATCAGCGTTCTGGTCTTCTGTGCTTCAACCAGAACCTCCCATCTAGCTCGGCTCAGAGCACTCCAAGGATTCTCCAGCTGCCACCCTCAAACTTTCCAGACTCTCCAACAAACCAGCTTCAAGGGCTTCCAAACCACATGCTCAGGTAAAGTCATAGCAACGACCCTACTTCTCAATTTCTGTCTTTGTTATACTTTTGTTGCTGTGACTCGGTACCTGATAGGCACAATTTAGGGGAGGAAAGATTTATTTTAGCTCACAGTTTCAGAAGGTCACAGTCCATACATGGGCAGCAACAGTAGGAGCACGTGGAGGAGGTGGAGGTGGAGGTTGCTCCTCACAGCATTGCAAACAGGAAGCCAGGTCAAGTCAGGTCAAGTAAAATCCCAGAAGGAAGGTAAGAAGCAGCATATGTCCATCCAGGTCCCGTCCAGTGATCAGTCCCTTCTAGTTCTAGCCTCAGTGTTCCACCTCTTCCAGGCTTAAGCACCACCACACACCCAAAATCCAATCCACATTTTTGCAAGCTGTAATCTGCCACACACCCATAATCCACCACACACCCACAATTCACCCCTCCAGACCTGGCCCCCATCTCCTGACAGCACATGGTTCCATAGATAATCCATAACACCCAAAAGCACAAGCGTAGGGCTGGAAGAATGACACAGCACTTAAAAAGCTTGCCTAACAAGCACAAGGCCTTGAGTTTGATTCCCCAACACCACATAAGCCAGGTGTGGTGGTGCACACCTACAATCACCGCATGCTAAAGTTTGAGGCAGGAGGATTACTGTGAGTCCAAGGCTAGCCTGGTCTCCATAGTGAGTTCAGGATCAGCCTGGGATGCAGAGCAAGACCCTGTCTCAAGTGCATGAGCCTTTTGGAGCACATTCCAGCTCTGAACCACAGTACATTGGATGAGCAGTTTCTCCCACCATGTTCTTTTGCATTCCTGCCAACCATGCAATGATTGAGACTTGGAACATGGAACTAAAAATGAGGCATGGAACTAAAAATAAATCTTTCCTCTTTTAAGTTATGAGTATCAGTTATTGTGTCCCAGGGACATGAGAGTGACTGGAGCACCAAATAAATCCTAGCTGTAGAACTTCCCGAGCCCACACTGTTAGGGCCTAGAATGGAATAAAACTCAGGTGAGCCCTGAAGTCCAGAACTCTATGGTGTCTTCTTTCCTATCTTGAAAAGCATAGAATAAAAGACTATTATTCTTTTTCTATTATTAAAAAAATCAAGTTAATAACCACATGGCTAACTAAAGCCAAGAAGGCCAAATTTTGACAATGAGTTTTCATAGATGACAAATGTCCAAATATTACTGGTCCTCAACAAATTTTTTCTCTTCTAGGAGTTGAATCCAGGACCTGTGCACTGAGCTGCACCTTCAGCTCTTTTTAGTTTTGTTTTGTTTTTTTTTTTAAATTTTGAGACAGCATCTCACTGAGTTGCCCAGACTCAGCTCTAAGTCACCATCGTCCTGCCTCAGCCTTCCAGAGTGCTAGGATTACAGGCATGTGCCACCATTTCAGGCTAGTTCTTGACTTTTAGGTGATGTGACCAGTGGCGATTGACAAAACACACACATTCCAAAGATTCCTTGTCACATTTTTGCCTTGTGATATCATATCTATTAAAAGAAGCATACATTAGAGGGAGACTGCAGGGTATAGCTTTTTGAAAACTGAATGTGTATTGAGTTTAGTAAGCAGATGTTATCCACCATCGGGATAACACTGGGCCTAAATGTCAGCGTACTGCAGTGGAGGTGTACAGTATGCGAGCTGAACTATTACTTTCTAAGATGTGCCATGTAACTTGAGACTCTGGAATTATTTTCCTTCACTTTCAAAAAAAAAAAATTGAAACACTTTGATTTTGTCTAAGACTTCCCTGCATTCAATTAACAGATTTTATTTAAGGGTAGCCTTAGTTTATAATTTGAGGAGAAGTGTACTCTAAGTATTGTACTTTAGGTGGAAGACATCCCCCCAAACTTTGCATGTGCTCAGAGGTGGGGCTTTCAGAACTGATTGGCTCATAAGGGCCCAGTATTTATCAAGGGATAACTAGGGCACTGTCAGGAGGTGGAACCTGGTTGGAGGGGGCCAATGAGGGCACGGCGTGGGAGGCTGGGTCTTGTCCCCAGCTCCTCCCTTTCCCTTCTGGCTCCTGGCTTCCATGGGGTGAGCAGCTTTCCTCTTCCATGTGCTGTTT
The DNA here is from genome assembly GCA_004027205.1 of Ctenodactylus gundi. Classification (NCBI taxonomy): domain Eukaryota; kingdom Metazoa; phylum Chordata; class Mammalia; order Rodentia; family Ctenodactylidae; genus Ctenodactylus; species Ctenodactylus gundi. The sequence continues at coordinate 393,015 of PVKB01000184.1, read as the reverse complement.
CTGCCCTGGAGTTAGCAACCATAAACTAAACTCACTGAAACCATGAGCCAATATAAAGTTCACCTTTCAACTTGCAGGTACCCAGTATTTTCTCCCAACAACAGGAAAGTAACCAGACAATGTAGACAAATGTGCCATGATCTGCCGTGATCTACCATGATACTATGTGCCTCTGCCTCAGGCTGATCTGGGTACCACACCTATCCTCCCCACCTACCAATCGAGTGACCAGAAATTACATCCATAAAATTAACACACTTGTCCTTAGTACTGAGAACTAGATGGCCCAGGTTACTCCAGGCAGCTTAAATGCATATTGTTATCACCATTCCATCCTGACATCGCATCAGAGTGGTAGAAATGGAATGAAAGCATATTACCTTCCCAGGGAAAATAAGGTATGAAAGAAACAGCCAGCAGATGACAGATACCAACAGATGAAAAGCAGGAAAAAGGTGTCAACTAACCCAGAAGAGAAAATAAAATTGTTTGTACTTACAGTGAGGGCTAGCCGGGGCCCACATTATGCACTGTAACCACAGCTCCCTGGGAGGCTGGAGCCACATGCAGATTATATGAAATTGTCCCACTGAACAGTGGTGCTGATGTGACTGGTAGGAAAACTGAGAGATGATATTTGAAAACCACTTAACAGTGTATATAATAAGACATTAATATCCATAATATATAAAGAACTTCTGAAGTTCAACAACAAAAATCCAAACAACTGAACTCAAAATTAAAGAAAAGACTTAAGTATGCTTGCTCTAAGCTGAGTAATATCCAATAAGTATATCAGAAGATGTTATAAAATGCAAATGAAAACCACAGCAAGAAGCCATTTCATACCCATTAGCAAGGAAGAAGGGAGGGAGGGAAAGGGAGAGGGAGATTAAGACGTGGGGAGATCAGAGCCCTTGTGCACTGTTACTGGAAATACAAAATGGTGGAAAACAGCACAAAATGTTGTGGAAAGCAGCACAGGATTGCTAAAAATTAACGTAAAATTTCCATACAATCCAATAATCACATGTCTGACTATCTGCCCAAAGTAATTAAAAGAAGTTCTGTAGCAGATAGCTGTACACCGTGTTTACAGCAACACTGGTCACAGCAGCTAAAGGTCGAACAGACCCACACGCCCATGCAGCTATTTAGCAATGACGAATGAATAAGCAGCCTGTGGCACACACGTGCAATGGAATACTACTCAGCTCTGAAGAAGAATGGAGTCCTGAGCTATGCTGCAGCATGGATGAGCTCTAGAGACAACGTACTAAGTGAAATACGCCGGACCCACAAGGACGAAACCGTATCATTCTACTCACGTGAGGTGTCTGGAATGGCCAACTTCTTGGAGACAGAAGGCAGAATACTGGTTACCAGAGACTGGAGGGGAGGGGCGGGGCAGGGTGGAGATGGGAAAGTGGTAGGGGTGGGCACGGCATCCGGTTTGGGACGGTGACATCGGTGTAAAAAGAGCTATGGTGGAAAGGGATTTGAACGGATTCGGGGCATGGAGGCAGTCGGAGGAGCACAGCCGCGGACGCCAGGACGGAGGACTCCCAGAACTGCTTCGCAAGCTGGCGATAATGTGGCGACGAAGGAGCTTGGACTGAGGGGAGTATTTTGAAGGGAGTCATAGCGGTGTGTCTTCTGCTGTAATGATTTCTGAAGGTTAACCAGGCACAGTATTTGCTATGGTTTGGATCTAGAGCTTTTCCCAAAGCCTCACGGATCGGATGCCGTGGGTTTACCGGGAGCTGCTGGGAGGTCAGGCCTGGAAGGAACGGCCGGAAACTTGGGGACTGACCTGGAGGCGTGTGTGCTGGCTCCGCCCTTCCTCCTGCACTTGGCTCTCTGGCTGCAGCCCACCGTGTGTGACCCCACCACTGCCGGCTGCCCGTGTACGCATAGACAGTGACCTTCTGAAACTGGGAGCTAAAACAAATGTTTCCTCCCTTAAATTGTGGGTGTGGGCATTCTATCCCAGAAATGAACAAGTAATTAAGACAGTATTTGTTGATTATGCTTCAAATATAGCTAAAATTATCTTGTATTAAGGAGGAATCTTTTTAAAATCACATTAGCTCAGCGTCAGCTGTGCCCCACAAAGGACTCGACTCAACTCCCAGGCTCTAAACTTACTTTGTTTGGACCCAAGTCTTCCCTACCTTCTCTAAATTGTCAAATGAATCACATTTTCTCTTTCAATTTCCATCTAAATATTTTTCTTTTTCTTAATTTTAAAAAAATCTTTTTCTTTTTTTTTTTCTGGCTATAGAGCCCAGCACATTGAACTATATCTCCAGATTGATTTTTTTTTATATATTCAGTTTCAAGACAGGGTCTCACAAAGTCTGTAAGCCACACATACTAGGCTCAAACTTGACATCCTCCTGCCTCAGCCTCCCAGAATGCTGGATAGCACTACACCACTAGGCTCAGCAAATTGCATCTAAATATTTTTAAAGCAAAAACTGTGAGGTTACAGAGGAGGATGGACATAAGAAGATTCAGATGATCTATTTTATTAGCTCAATTAATATAGGTCAATTCAAAGTCAGATTTGGAGGGAGTATCATAATATTTCCCATTATCCCAAACCACTGCAAGAAGTTCCAGCCCAGATAACCCTAAGTTCCTACTGCAGCTTTGAGTTATATTTTTTTAAAGTAAAGTAATATAGATGTAAAAAAGAGAGAGAGAGGGATACTATGTTGGGCACATCTCTGGATGCAGCCTGCTGGACCACAGAAAAGGTTGAACACAGAGGAAGCAGCTGAGGTGCAGTACTGAGCTCGGAGGAGACCTGGGATGATCTCAGGAGCAAGTGTGTTCAGAGCACTCCAAAGTTATCATAGTCTTAGGAAACCAAAAGTAACTCTAAAAGAAGATATTCCAGGAAAATCGTGTGATGCAGCAAAGATGTATATTTTGGGATATCTCATTGGAAGGTGCTCAAGTACTTTTGCCTTTTGGTACCTGAAGGTACATGTTATAGAATTCTGCTTTTGAAATTGATATGAAAATTGATGAATACAATATAATATAACATAAAGCCACTGTAAAGCTGAGATCTTTCAGACTTACGTTTACTCTGCAATTGGAAGGGGAATTTGGGGCAATGGCTTTTCTCTTAGGTTTATGGGGCAGATGACCCAGAAATGGCCATGGCAAGGGACCTGTGGCTTTATAAAGAATTGTCCAAGTAGATAAAAATTAGCTTCTTTCACAGAAAATGCTGAAGAAGCTACTGTGGTTTGGATCTGGAATGTCCCCCAAAAGTTTCATGTATTTGGATGTTAAGGATTATCTAGGGAACCCTGTGCTGTTAGATGAGGCCTGGTCTCGAGGGGTGGATTGTGAGCATGGGGTGAATTATGGGTTTGTGGTGGAAGACAGGCATGTGGTAGGTTATAGATTACAGGCATGTGGTGGATTAGAGGCTTAAACTCAGAAGGGGCAGAACACAGAGGCTGGGCCTGGAGGGGGAGGATCTCTGGGACAGGACCTGGAATGGTATATGCTACTTTCTCCCTTCCTCTGGGACTTGGCTTCCTGTTTGCAAAGCTGTGGGGGGTGCCTTCACCTCTGCCATGTGCTTCCACTGCTGCTGGCAGCTGATGAATGTACTGTGACCTTCCGAAAACATGAGCTAAAATAAACTTTTCTTCTTGGGCATGTCAGATATATTGCTACAGCAACGACAAAGTAAACTAAGACAGAGCGGAGATGCTTACACTCGGTGAAAAGACAGGTGTCTGCCTCTAGAACGATGAGGATGATCTTAATAAGAGATTCTCGGTCATAAACACTGAATCGGAGTCAGGCCCGTTGGCACAGGCCTGTAATCTGAGCACTCTAGGAAGCCGAGGCAGGAGGATTTCAAGTTGAAACCTAGATTGGACAACTTGGAGACTTATAAGACTATGTCTTAGGATCATGATTTTAAAATAGGCTGGAGGTATAACTCAGTACAAAGGCCCTGGCCAGACTCCCAGCACCAGAAAGAAAGAAAGAAAGAAAGAAAGAAAGAAAGAAAGAAAGAAAGAAAGGAAGAAAGAAAGAAAGAAAGAAAGAAAGAAAGAAAGAAAGAAAGAATTCTCATAGCAATGACCTAAATAACACAGTAGTAATACTGGAAATTGAAATATGCCGTAAAGTATTTCCTTTAAGAAAAAAAAAATGGAGCACGGTGGCATATGCTTGTAGTCTCAGCACTTAGGAGGCTGAGGCAGGAGGATTTCTGTGAGTTCACAGCCAGCCTGGGCTGCAAAGTTAGTTTGGGATCAAACTGGGCTACAGAGTGAGACCCTGTCTGAAAACAAAACAAAAACAAAACAAAACAAAGCAAACGAACAAAAAATAATGAAAGTCTTAGGTTTAGTAAGAAAAGAAAAAAAATCATAAGGTGAAGTTGCTAAACTCGATGGTAAATTATTCTTGTTAATCTCTTACTTGGTCTTATTTATTTATTTATTTTTTTTTTTCCTGTTTTATTAATGTCTATGTGTGATATGTAATATTTGCATTGAACTTGAGCATTTTGTGCTCATATGTATTGTCTCAGAGTTATAGCCCTTTCTCTTCCCCTTTTTGATGCCCTCCCCCCTAACTCCCCCATCCCCCCATCTAGTTCCATGAAATGACTGTGATCTGGGTTTCTCATATTAGAGAAACCATTCAGTATTTAACCTTCTGGGTCCGGCTCACTTCACTGAGCATGATGATCTCCAGTTGTGTCCATTTACCTACAACAGCCTCAAAACTGCCTGTCTTTATAGACAAATAGTATTCCATTGTGGACATACACCACAATTGGTGCATCCATTGGTCTGTTGATGGGTACTTTGGTGTCTTCCCCATTTTAGCTATTGCTAGTTGTGCTGCTAACATGGGTATCCATGTATCTCTCTTATGTGAGGCTTTTAACTTTTTTGGAAAGGTTCCCAAAAGAGGTATCACTGGATCAAAGGGGATTTTTTTTTCAGCCTTCTGAGGAATCTCCATACTGCTGTACCAGAGGCTGTGCCCTCCACAGAGGCTGTACCAGTTTACATTCCCGTCAGCAGTGTAATGGGTTCCTTTTCCCCGCAGACTTGCCAGCATTAGTTGCTATTTAAGTTCTTAATATGCTCCATCCTCTCTGGGGTTAGACAATATCTCAGTGATGTTTTGATTTGCATTTATCTAATAGCTAAGGGCTACATCTTTTCATGTATTTACTGGCCAATTGAACTTCTTTGTCTGAGAACTGCCTAGTTATTTTCATTGCCCATTTTTAAATTGGGTCTTTGAATTTGAGGGGTCTGTTTTTATTTTTTCCTGTTCCTTGTGTATTCTAATTATTAGCCTCCTACCTGAGGTATAGGTAGTGTATTTATTTATTCTTGAGGCAGGGTCTCCCTCTGCAGTACAGGCTGGTCTCAAATTTTCTATGGAGCCCACCCTGAACTCATGGCAATCCTCCTGCTTCAGCCTCCCAAGTGCTGGGATTACAGGCGTGCACCAGCATGCCCAGCTATTATTTAGTGCTCAATTATGCCCTTACCCCCTGGGTCTAATGTATAAATTGAATTCTTTTATAGAGATGCACGTGTAGGAAAATCTAGTGTCCATCGGGTTGAGTGCTGACTGCAATCTCAGGCATGCTTCGGGGACTCTGGGGAGGTGGGTCCCTGAGGACAAAGGGAAACTACATTTGTGTCATTACATGCATGGTTTGCACACATTAAATGAGATCGAAAATGGGCATCTTATGCTTATTAAATTGACGATGACAAGAACTGTGGTGAATGGCCTTTGGTGGCTTTAATTTGTCATCCAGTGAGCTCTGTTTAACAACATCCATCAGGCAATTAGAGCAATGGCTGCTGAGCTGACCTGTCACGAGACTCACTCCTTTGCCTCATTTCACGTTTGTTCTGGTTCCCAGGAAGGACGGGGTCTATTCCCTCCATCTGTCATCAAATCATTTGGACGACTTTCCCCGAGGACCTCCTCTGCATGCGCCAGGCAGAAGTCCAGGCACAGAGAATGCCATCAATCAGGAAAAAAAAAAAATCTTTTCCCTCCTGCGGCTAAGAAGCGAGAGGTGGGACTTCCATGGACTATCCAAGGGAGGAGCTGCAGGCTGGCACAGGGACCGGCGAGGACAGGGCTATGGCGAAGGGGCCCTGGCGAAACCAAAGTAGGAGCGGTGAGAGAATTCCAAGTGAAGTTTATTGCCCCAAGGGCCTTAGGCCCTGGTTGCAGTCCAGGAGCAGGGCCTAGTTGCGGGGTGAGCAGAGCTTTGGTGTAGTGTGGGCGGGCTGGGCAGAAGAGGGCAAAGAGGGGTGTCTGTCGGGCTGGGAGAGCAGGCAGGTGGGCTGCAGACAGGTTTGTGCAAGATCGGTCCCCTCCGGGAGTCAGGGTTGTCATCAGTTGTTGGCCAACCGCAGGGCCAGCAAAGTTACCACAGTGGGGGCTGGCTTAGCCCAGAAAGGTAAATTTCATTCTGAGAAAGTTGATTTGTCACCAAAGGGTTTTGAGTAGAGGAAACATAGTATGAAAAAAAAATTTAAAGTCATCACAGCAGCTACAATAGGGAGGTTGGATAATTGAGGTGAGAAGAATTCAGGAAACCACTTACGGGTTATTACAATAATCTAGGGGAAAGTAATGGTGGCCTGGGCCAGGGTGACAGTGATGGCAAGGTGAGGGACGAGGCTAGACTGGTGCTATACTTTGACAGCAAAGCCAGTAGAATCTGGTGAGAGGTTGGATATGCAGGAAGACAGACAGGACTCCAAGAATGGCGGGGACAGAGCTGGTCGAATGAAGTTGATGTTTACTTTATGGAATGGTTGGAATCTAAAACGTCACCTGAAGTTTCATGTTGGGAAGGTGATTGGACCATGAGGGCCCCGAGCTCGTCAGTGGGTTCACCCATGGTTCAGGTCATGACTGAATGTGCCCCAGCCTTCTGGCTGCTGAGGGACGTTTAGCTATAACACCATTATCAGGCCAGACAGAATTAACAATTTGAACATTAGCCTGCTGTATTTGCTAAGGCATTTAAGTAACTCTCAGTATTGAAAAGGGATTCCTTACCCTGTGACACAGGCCTATAATCCTAGCACTCTAGAAGGCTGAGGCAGGAGAATAACAAATTTAAGCCCAGGCTGGGTTACTTAGCAATTTGGTAAGATCCTGTATCAAAATCAAAAATAAAAACTAGGCCGTGAATGCAGTTCAGTGCGTAGGCCTTGGTCTTGAACCCCAGTACCAAACATAAATAAAATACATTTTTAAAAAATACTATAAAAAGGTTTTCTCTTCAATCATGAGACTGAACTCAGATAAATTTTGACTTTAGAAGAAACCAACTCAGGATTTTTAGTTCCATCAAGTGCAGTGAAGAGCAGGAGCAGGCGATGAGTGAATTATGACCAGCGAGAGGGTCTTTGCAGCCAGGAAGTGATGCTGGGTTTTAACACAACAGAGAAGCAAGCAAATTATGAAGTAATATATTTAGCTGGGTTCTGTGATTCAAATTTTCTTCTGGATTTATATTTATGTATAAATCTTTATCAACAGATCTATATTTTGAGACACATATACCGAGATATTAGCCATAGCTAGTTCCAGGTAATAGGATTATAAAGAATTTTTATGTATTACTATCTGCTTATTATTTTCTCTTTAATTAAATAGTCTGCTGTCCACTGTTGCTGAGAAACTGCTCCTGTTGGACTTGTGAAGAATTTACACTCCTAGTGCTCTAAAGACTGAGGGAGGAAGATTGAAAGTTCAAGTTCAGCCTAGGCTACTTAGTGACTTAGTGAGACTCTGAGAAAGAAAGAAAGAAAGAAAGAAAGAAAGAAAGAAAGAAAGAAAGAAAGAAAGAAAACAGGAAGGCAATGTAGGTCACTGCAAAGGCCCTAGGTTTAATTCCCAGTATCAAAAAAAGAATGTTTGACAATACCGAAAATAATATGCACTTAAAATACTGATACTTAAGTTATCAAGTTAGGAATTTTAAAATCTTTTAAAACCAACATACGAAGTCTTGTTTGGATCCTGATTTGAAATTTTTTTTTTTTTAAAGCAGTAGAAAAGACATTTGTGAGGCAATCTGAGAATTTCATCAGGAACTAAACGCTAGATTTGGAAAACTATGATCTGTTAGTAAGTAAATATTAGTAAGTCACAGCCACACTGCTTGTGTACTCATTGTCTATGGCTACCGCTTCTTCTCTATAACAGATGTTAAATCATTTCAACAGACACCCCGAGTTTGAAAGCCAAAGACAGTTGCTACCTAGCTCTTTATATAAAACATTTGTTGATGCCTTGAGGCTATATGGAAAACATTCGTAGCTTTTGGAGTTGCAAACTGAATAATTTTTACATACTTAAAAATATCTATATTGGATTTGATTTAAAATACTCTATCAAGGAAGGAAAAAGCAACAAGGGGTTAGGTGAGACAAAATGTTAGTAACTGTTGAAACCAATTTATTGCGTTTTTCTCTATATATTTATTTTGAAACTTTTTGTATGAAGAAAGGGTACATGACTATGTTTATTTAAAACAATTAACATATATGATAGGTGGTTTACTAAAATGGCAACAACCTCCCTCAAGTAGACAGTGCCTAAACAACTAGAATATATTTATGCAAAGGAATATTACTTGGTAATAAAAAAGAAAGCTACTAAAAGGCTCAGCAACTCAAAGGCTACACTTGGCATAGTTCCACTTAGGTGGTATTCTGAAAAAGGCAAAACTATAAGGAAGGGAAGACCAGCGTTGCCAGGGTTGATGGTGGGGGAAAGGGTAATTGTGAAGAGATGTAGGCACTTTTCAGTATACCAGTTATGGAATGTATTGTAACCACCCACAATGGGTCCAGTTCCTAGTAAGTGCAGCCCTGAGACCGAACACAGGGCTTCACCCTAACAGTGGAGGAGAAAAGTATTTTTCCTGAGGCAGGAGATTGCTTTCCAATATGGCACCTCACTTGAACAAAAAGAGATTAAGAGTTTTTATTTGTGAGCCTTATATATGTATTCAAATGCTTCCTTGGGAAGTCACATTGCTGAGCATGCCAACAGGATTCATATTTTAAGAAAGAAGGAAGGAAGGAAGGAAGGAAGGAAGGAAGGAAGGAAGGAAGGCCCTCAACGGTATCCAGTGTGTGTTGTAAACTGGAGGGATTCTCTGGCACACCAGCCTGCAGCCTGTGTTTGCTAACAGCATGATGTTATACCTTGTCCTGGATGCTTTTAATTGCTTTCATTTGATCACCAGGGATCTGAGCATCTCTGCATTAGAAAGAATGTTCCCTTTCACAGACACAAGCACGCTGACCCCATACTTTAAAGAGGTGCTGCCCCCAAAAGTTTTTAGCCCCTTCTTTTGTCACCTTTGGGGCAGCTGTCCAATGCCACAAGGCCCTCCACAGGAGGCTCCGCCGACAGCTCCCTTTCTTCAGAAGGCCTCGCTTTCTTTGCATCTGCCTGAGAAGCTCTTGCCCTAAAGAATGGAAAGCTGTGCGCACCCCCTTTGGGTTGCTGCTCCATAGTCTGCGGGCCGGTTCGCAGGAGGCTTATGTCTAGTTATTATGGAAAGAATACGTTAAATGACTCAATTGAACAGAAATCTAGAGCTGGTTCTGGAGGCAGGGGCTTGGAATCCCCCACACTAGGAGGCTGAGACAGGAAAATTGCAAATTTGAGCCCAGCCTGAGCAACTTAATGACTTAGTGAGATCCTGTCTCAAAATCAAAAGAAAGATGGGCTTGGGATGTAGCTTGATGCAAAGGCCCTGGGTTCAATCCCCAGTACCACACACACCAAAAAAAGTACTAGAGCAGAATCTGTTCTGTTTCATAGCTTGATAACAACAAAAAATACGTTGCTGCTGGGAAGCAGAAGGGTCGAAGATGAGAGAGAGAGAGATTGTTCTCACACTTGGCGTTCTGAAGAATGAGCAACCAGGGCCATGTAAAAAGTGACGAAAGGGAAGTCACCAGGAGTTCTGTGAGTACTCGACCCCTAGAACCAGATGGGTCTGTGGAGCACCGAAGGGTAGCATCCTTGGCTCCACAGAACACATCATGTGGCCTGAGAGCTTACCCTAAGGAAGGGAGAGCGAGCCGGGAAAAGCTCAGGGAAGGATTTCGTGACTGCAAAAATCATCTCTTTCTGCAACCTGCACTACAGACCAGAGAGTGGCCTCAGGACTGCAGAAGTGTACTTTGACAGACACACAGCTGGACACTGTTAGGTTTGGATCTGGAGTTACTGGAAGGTGACTGGAGCATGGGCGTCAACTGCATGAGTGGATTAGTCCTGTACTATTAAGAGGGGAGGCCGGGCTGGACTGGCAATCACTGAGGCCTGCGCTGGAAGCACACACCTTCTTCATCAGCTCCGCCCTTCACTCTTTGCTCCTGTCTTGCCATGCTGTCAACAGTTTTCTCCAGGTAGGCCCTCCACCATGCCCGGGCCTCCTGCCAGCTGCCCATGAATGGACTGAGCCCTTCTGGCAGTGTGAGCTACTAAAACAAACCTTTCCTCCCTTCAGTTGTGAGTGTCGGATGGTGTCCCAGCAATGAGAAAGTGACTAAGACAGACACTGTCACACTTCACTTTATGATGAGCCTTTAATACAGGGCATTTAAAAAATACAATATAGTGCCTATTTATTTCATACGATACTGAGTTTCAGTGTGCTATTTTCTTACACGCATATAATGTACTTTGGCCATACGTACCCCTGTCACCCTCCCTGAACACACCTCCCCTACCTTCATTCCCTTCCTCTTGGCTTCTTCCTTCGTGTCTTTTTTAATTTTTAGATTCATATATTAGGAAAAACCTGCAACATTTTCTTTTAATTCTGGCTTATTTTGTTTCACATGCTAGCTTCCATTTTCTGCGAATAATGGAATTTTGTTCTTCTTTATAACTGAATAATACTTTATGATACATAAATACCATGTTTCTTTTATCTGTTCATCCACTGTTGGGCACCTCGCTGGTTCCATGCCCCCCTAGCCACAATGAAGCATGCCACAATGAGCATAGGAAGGCAGGCGTGCCTATGGGATGCTGAATATAATTCCTTTGCACACATACCAAGAAATGCCATAGCTGGGTCATATGGCAGATCTATTTTTAGTTCTTTGAGGAAGTTCCATGCTGGTTTCCATAGTGGCCGCACTAATTTACATTCAGACTGGAACATTCTTGGCTTTGTTATGTAAATAGGGGAGAAGAGAGGCTCTTGCCCACAGATGACAGCCAATGCTAGCCTCCCAGGGAAGGGGTCCATATCACATACTCTGAAAGAAGATATACTGTTCCTCCTTAACCTGCCACAAATCCCTCCTACCTTTGGCCACCAGTGGCAATACCACAAGCCGGTATACAGTCATTATTCTGTGTCATCTCCCGTACTCTTACTGTTGTGGTTTGGATATGGAATGTCCCTCAAAAGTCTCATGCATCTGGATATCATGGATTGTCTATGGAACTATATGTTGTTTGGAGATTGGGGCCTGGTCTGGAGGGGTGGATTGCAGGTGTGTAGATTGGATTACAGGCATGTGGTGGGGCTTACCACACCTTTGCATCTGGAAGGGGCAGAACACTGAGGTTGGGCCAGCGGTGGGCCAGATATAAAAGTAGTGGGAAGGATATAAAAGCTGCTTCCTGCCTTCCTTATGGTGTGAGACTCAACTTACCTTGACTTTGCATTCTGTTAGCAATGTTGTGAAGAGTAGCCTCCACCTCTGCCTCTGCCATGTACTTCCACCATTGCTGGCCACCATGAGTGGACTGGGACCTTCTGAAACTGTGAGCTAAAATATACGTATCCTCCCTGATTTGTAGATGTTGGATCTTGTGTCACCACAATGAAAAAGTAACTAAGACACTTCCTAATTTTGAATTTCTGCAGTATCCTTTCCTCATTATCTTCTAGAATCCCTTATCCCATGCTAATGAATCTCCCCTTGTCCCCATCTCCTTCAAAGAACATTCTCCATGTCCATATGGGGACAGAATAACGTCTTCCCCTCTCTTCAAGTTACTTCCTCTTCCTCCACATGGTTCTGCCCCTCCACCTTTGAGGTCTGCTCACCTAATCCTTTTCTCTTGCAGAAGATCCCCTGGTCACTCTCCCTCATTTAGTGTGGGTAGAGTCCTTTGAACCATGGTTGTCTAAGAAGGCCAAGTGTCTTTGTTAACTTTTTGTTGCTGGGACACCATGCCTGCCATTCACAACTTAAGGGAGAAAAGGTTTATTTTAGCTCATAGTTTCATAGGCCATTCATGGGAGGCTGGCAATGGCAGAGGCCTTGCTGGAGAGAAGTTGTTCATGGCATGGCAACAGGAAGCAGAATGAACAGAGGGCGGGGCTAGTGAGGCAGTTATCACTTACAGGTCAAGCCTCAGTGACTCACACAGCCTGGATAAAGCCTTAGTGATCCACCCCTTCAGACCAGGCCCCAACTCTTAACAACACAGAAAATCAATGTATTAACACTCATTGAATCGTCTTTCAAAAATAAGGCTTTTGGAAGACATTCCAGATTCAAACCCTAACATACTACCCCTGGCCTCCAAAACATTAATGTGTACCTCCTTATGCATAATGCATACAGTCCCTCTTTAAGAATTGCAGAAGTCTTACCAGTTTCAGCATTGTTGAAGAGTGCAAGTTCAAGGCAAACTCTTAGCCATGAGCATCTCTGAAAAATTAAAGAAAAGTTAAACATTTCCAGCATACAATGGCACAGGGTAAACATTCCCATTCCAAAAAGAAGGAATAGGAAGATAGAATGGACCAAAGTAAGAATAAAATCCAGCTGGACAATAACAAAACCCTGCAGTTCCATTAAATTCTGTATGTTCAGATTCAGCACCTGGGCCACACAGTGGTGAGATGTGACATCCAAAGGCCTTAGGTGGCCCCTATGGCGTTGCCTCTAGAAGCTCCATGGCTTCTCTTTTGGGCTGATTGGGCTAGATCTGCTCATAGCCCCTGATCTTCCTCAGCAGACAATCCTTGTTCCTGGCATTGCCAATTTTCTGAGGTCTCAACTGCACCTTTACCTCACCTGCACAACTTCACGCGCTGCCCTCCCAGGGGCACACTGCCAGCCTCCAGGCTTTTTTTCTGAAATCTTGTAGAAGCCTCCATGATCCCATAACTCTTGTGTTCTGCATGCCTGCGAAACCAGCACCACATGAATGACACCAAGGTCAGCCACTGGCTTGAGCAATACTCTGGCCCTCTTGAACCATGGCTGCAGATACCTCTGAGTTTTTAGATGTCTGAATTCCTCGGGCATTCACTTTCCTATATTAACATGGAGAATGCCCTCCAGCTGTCTTTTCAAGGCTCATTCTTTTGCCTTTGGACCCTTGACTGGCCATCTCTCTGATTCCTGAGATGCGCTCAGGGGATCTCTCCTGTAGTCCTGATGCAGAATACTTCTATTTAGTGTTAATCTCCTCAGCTGCCATGTGCTCTGCTGCCTCAACTTTGTAGTCTTTTTTATTCTGGCAAAACTTCAAACTTTTTACTTCTTTTCACCTTGCCATTTTCTCCTACTTTTCAGTGTAAAGCTGGCTAAAGCCACAAGCAATACTCTTGCACACTTTACACTGGGTGGCCTAGCAATTTCTTTTACCAGGTTAAGTAATCCACAGACTTTAGTCTCAGGTTCAGGCAAAGTCTCAGGACAGGGGCAAAATTCCAACATACTTTTTGCCAGAACATAACATGCACGGCTTCTGGACCAATAGGTAATAAAGTCCTCCTTCCCATCAGAAACCTCTAGAGCCTGGCCTTTACAATCCACTGTTCTCTCTTCATTCTGATCCTCTGACCGCTGATCAGAATCTCCAATCGAGGTCAGCTCACAACATTTGAAGGCTTCTATGTCACCTGCATCTTCAAAACTTTCCAAAGTTCTCCTGTGAAGCATTTCCAAAGCGTCTAAACTACATCTTTGGGTAAAATCACAGCAACACTTTCAGTACCAATTTCTTAGTTACCTTTTGTCTCTGGAACACAATATCCAACACACACAGGTTAAGGGAGGAAAGGTTTATTTTAGCTCTCAGTTTCATGAGGTCTTGGTCCATTCATTAGTGGCTGGCAATGGTAGGAAGCATATGGCAGAGGCCTAGCTGGAGAGAAGCTATTCACATCATGGCCTCAGAAAGCAGAATAAGTAGAGAGCAGGGCCAGTAAGGTAGTTATCCCTTCTGGTTTAAGCCCGAGCCACCCACGCATTCTAGGTTAAGTAAGCCCAGTGACTGCCCCTTCTGACCAGGCCCCCCCTCTTAACAGCACAGGAAATCAATGAATTAGCTCCCATTGATTGAATCATCTCCTAAATGTCAATGCAAAATGTTAGTTTGCCTTAAAGAGAAAGAGATATTTATTCTGAAGTCACTTGTGAGTAGCCTAGGCCTGGGAACATGAATTTAGGGCTCCCCAAATAGCATGTTCCAATGAGTAGCAGTTACCTGCAGTATTTATAGTTACAGAAGAGAAGAAGGTCATAAATCTAAGCACCTTTTGAGAACATTGGCAGAGGCAGTATTTAGGTGGGTCACCCTGAAGTGGAAAAACTTCTGCTACATGCCTCAGATCTCATCCAAGAACCTTCTTAGCTCAGGGTCTGTGGGAAGCTGGGGGTTCTACTTTTACATCCTAAAAGAGTTACTTAGTAATTATGGGAAAATTACATATCAAAGGACTTCTCACAGGATGTTAAGTTGGATATGGAAGATGACAGTAGATACAGCCATGAGAAAGGGTCAAATATCCCAACCTCCATAGAGGTACTTAAGAATTCAGTTAGCTAATCAGTAAGCTCATAGTAAGTGAAGCTATTTTTCAGGGAACTTCAGTTATCATGAACTTGAGGGTTTTTGAGGAACATTCCATATCCAAACCAAAACACCAAGGCCCTATATAGTACTGGGACGCTTCTGTGTAGTGTTTTGATGCTCAGAAATCCCCTAGGCCCATAGCATCTGTTCTCTGATCAGCCTATATCCCCACCACCACTTCTCATTAGCCAACATTCTTGTGACCACACTGTGCCCCCGGGGGTAGCAAACATGTGGCACTCCTACCAAAATGTGCACACCCCAGATCTCTGTAAGATGGTCATGCCTCTGTTACCAGCGGCTCAAAGGCCCCGTCTCTGGGGTCCCATAGCTAACTCAGTGGAGGCTCTTATCATGACAAACAGGAAAAGGGTTGTTCAAAGCCAGCTTTGGGGAAGACAGGAAAAATAATTCTCCAAAATCACAGTCTCTCCAAGTTGTCCCCATGTACCAGAGATCTTTATAGAGTCGTCCAGAGGGTAGGGAGACTCGCAGAGGGTTTCTGGTCCAAGTTTACAAAATACTGTAATCTGTTAAGTGTGCAGATGGTAGCTGGCTGGGAGTGGGGCTGTCAGAGCCTGGGTGCGGCCCGTGATCTCCGATATTTACACATTTGTGCCTGCAATTGACCTGTCTTCTTTGTTGTCCCGGTCCCCCACCCCCCAGCTCCAAATCCTACTTTTGGGGAGGGCGAGGGGATGGATGTTCAGGAAGTTTTATTAGGCGCCAGGTATGGGCTCCTCTGTGGGAGGAGGGCAAGCGCTTCTTTGTCCGGGTGAGCCCCTGGAAAACATGTCTTTTAAATTTAAAATGTCGTTCTGTTCGTACCACCACTACCCTCCCCGCCACAGAGAAGGTGTTGGAGACGCAGGTGCGACGGCTGGCTCTCCATGGTCCCAGCTGTACCCCGGTGCACCCCTATCACCCTATGCTACGAACTCCTCGCTTACAAGGGAGATGCTCTCTGCACCCTAGGGTCAGGGAAACCCTCCCAGGCGTCTCCTCCGATCAAAGCCTGTGTCACGGTCCAGGGCGTGTCGTTGCCGTTTCTGCCCGTTTCCGGACAATCGCTTTTCCTGGGCTCCTTTAAAATGAAACTGTGTGTCTACAACCAAGGTGCCTCACTAAACCGCTTGACACAGGAGTCTCGGCTCCTTGTGGGACGTCAGTTTGGCAGGGGAAGGCGGCCACGGAGGCAGGCAGCATATAAACTGGGTGTGGTGGCACACACCTGTAATCCCACATTCAGGAGGATGAAGCAGGAGGATTGTTATGAGTTTGAAGCTAGCCTGGGCTACATAGCCATCCAGGACTACAGAAATGAGACCTTGTTTGAAGATAAAAACTTCTTAGCACTATGCCTCATATAAGCATTGACTAAATGATGGCCTTGGTAATTCCATTCTGCCCCATGGTGCCATGTTAAAGACATTTCTGATATATGCAAAATTCCTTATGGGTAACAGGTGTTCTGTGAATGCCGCCCATCGAATGGAAGAAAAATGAGTGTGAGCTCAGTGTGAAAAATAGAACGTTATAGCTGGGCCCAGTGAGGCAGTCTCATAATCCCAGCACCTTGGGAGGCTGAGGCAGGAGAATCGCAAGTTCAAGCCCAGCCTGGGCAATTTAGCAAGACTCTGGCTCAAATAAACAATAAAAAGGGGCTGGAAATGTAGCTTAGAGCTGTAGCCCAGCATCACAAAAATGAAATTAAATAAATAAGAGTATGTTATACTAATGAATATATATTTTAGAAAAAGTAAATATTTACATATTTTTGTAAATATCTTGTAGACCAAATGAGAACATTTACTGTAATTACCGATTTTTTTTAAAAAAAGCTTTAGAAATTTGTCTTATCTATTGCTTTTTTTTTAGCTCCTGTAAGTCACATCATATGCTAAATCAAAGTGTGTACTCCAATGTTTCTGTCCTCATATTCTAGATGATAATATCAGAAAAATGACCATTAAGGCTTTGGAGTCACATATGGCACATGACACTGGCCATTAAAACATCAGTGCATGGACAGGATGGAATTACGTGGTTCCTCTAAATCTAATGGCCAGGAAAAGAGGAAAGCTAAAGGGTGGATGGGGCTGTGCTGAGGACAGACCCAGAGACCCAGGCTTCCAGGCCTCTTCGAGAAAGTGTGAAGCCAGGTGCTGTGAGGCAGGCTAATCGCAGCACCATGGGAGGCTGAGGCAGGAGGATCAAAAGCTGAGCCCATGCTGAGCAGCTCAGCAACTTAGCAAGGCTCTGTGTCCAAAATAATAATAATAATAATTAAAAGGCACTGGGAGGGCTGGAGGAATGGCTCAGTGGTTAAAGTGCTTGCAGCAAGCACTACATCGAGCACTAAATACCTGAGTTCAATTCCCCAGCACCACATCAGCTGGGCGTGGTGGCACACACCTGTAATCCCAGCACTTGGGAGGCTGAAACAAGAGGATTGCCATGAGTTCAAGGCTAACCTGGGCTCCATAGTGAGTTCAGGACCAGCCAGGCTACACAGCAAGACCCAGTCTCAAAAAAAAAAGGGGGGGGAGGGGACTAAGTATGTAGTTTAGTATGAAGGTTCTGGGATCAACCCCTATGCTACGAGAAAGAAAGGCAGGAAGGAAGGAAGGAAGAGAGAGAAAAGAAGAGAGAGACTGGGGAGAGAGAGAGAGAGAGAGGAAAAGGAATCAGATTTCTTGGGCATTGCCCAGGTCACCCTATGAGTCCAACCATCAAGTGTTGTGACAGAGAGCGCAGGCCTCTTCATAACAGAAGCAAGCTCTGGCTGGCCCTGTGGCCCTGTTTTGATTTGAATCTGGAGTGTCCCTTAAAAGCTTCATGTATTTGGATGTTGAGGAAGAGCTATGGATTCTGCATGCCCTTAAAAGGAGGAGACTGGTTGAAAGGCGCAGACACTTGAGGCTTGACCCGGAAGGGCTGGATGCCCTAGGCTCACCCTGGAAGGGGATGTACTAGCTCCGCCCTTCCTTGCTTCATGGCTTCCTGTTTGCCATGCGCCTTGCTGTGAGCAGCTTCTGTCCAATGAGGTGGCTGCCAAGTCCTTCGGCTGGTGCAGGACGCCATGTATGAACTGAGTACTTCTGAAACTGTGAGCTCTTATAAAACTTTCCTCCCTTAAGTTGTGGGTGTTGGGCATTGTATCCAAGCAACAAACAAGTAGCTAAGAAGACAATCCTACAATCCCTGCACTTTGAGAGGCTGAGGCAGGAGGATCACACGTTTGAGCTCAGCCTGGGCAAATTAACAATTTACAAGACCCTGTCTCAAATAAACAATAAACAGGGGCAGGGGTGTCACCTGGAGTAAAGGCCTTAGGTTCTACCCCAAGCACAAAAAGAAAAAGAAAAAGGGGGGAGGGAGGGGAGGACAAAGGCTGAAGGCACCGGCTTTGAGTCCCTCCTCTCATTGCATTAAAAAGGGCTCTCTCCCTCTCTGACTTCCTCTGCATTAGTGTATCAACAATCTGAGCTTGACATCAGCATGAACACAATCCATCTCTCAGTTTGCTACACACACACACACACACACACACACACACACATGCACACAAGCACGCACGCACCTTTCCTTAACTCTCTTCTCTATCCTCCCCTGTTACCTCATTTCTTTACTGTCTGGCAGAGGAAAACTTCTGGAAAGAATGTTCTAGAAATGTTGTCTCTACCAACTCAATAAACAGCTATTCGCAGCCCACTCCGACCTGGCTCCTCTCGCCAACGCGGCAATGCAATCGCTTTTGTCATGCCGCTAATGAAATCCATTCGCCTCCTTGAGGGGCCTGTCCCTTGGTCTCACTCCGCGTGCCAGCAGCAGTTGACAGATGGACGATTCTCTCCTCCTGACCTGCTCTCCTCCTGGGGCCTGTGGCTCCCTTCTTGGCATTCACACGGGGTCCTCTCTCTTGAGTGTGCACCCTGAGTAATCTCATGCATTTCCATGGCTTTAAGTGCACTGCAGGGCTGGCGTCAAGGCTTGGCTGTTAGAGTGTACAAGGCCCTGAGTTTGATCCTCCATGTAAAAATTAGCCAGGCATACTGGCACATGCCTATAATCCAACATTCAGGAGGCTGAGGCAGGAGGATTGCTGTGAGTTCAAGGCCATCTAGGGCTACATAGTGAGTTCAGAGCAAGACCCTGTCTCAAAAAAATAAAAACGAACAAAAAGAAAAACAAATACATCCACCCGCTGTCTGTTCCCAACTTTATGCACCCATATGCCCATCGCCATTTCAGTTTGGATGTCCAGTATTCCAGATACTGCACATTGAAAACAGAAATCTTTTTCAAAAATGGGGATTGAATTTAGAGCCTTTGCACTGAACTATATCCTCAGTCTTTTTTTTTTTTTTTTCTTTCCTAGTGCTGAGGATGAAATCCAGAGCCTTTACACTAAGCAACATCCCCAGCCCACTTTCTGGGTTTGATCTGAAGACAGAATCTCCCTAAGCTGCTAAGATGTTCAGGCTGGTTTTGAACTTGCAAACCTACCTCAGCCTCCCAGAGGACTGAAATTACAAGGTTGCACCGCCAGGCCAGCTCAAAATGGGAATCCTGAGTTTCCCTTATAACCTGCCCTTCTCACCCCACACAGGCTCCCTAATCAATCATTTGTTTCTCAAGATGGAAATCTGTCAGTCATCTATGCTGTTCCCCTCTTACATCAATGCTACCAAGGAATCACCAAGTTCTGGGTTGGGGGCGGGGGCATAGCTCAGTGGTTAGAGCACTTGCCTAGCAGGCACAAGGCCCTGGGTTCGATCCCCAGCACCATTTAAAGATTAGCTGGGCATGATGGCACACACCTGTAATCTCAGCATACGGTAGGCTGAATCAGGAGGATTGCTGTGAGTTCAAGGCCAGCCTGGGCTACATAGTGAGTTCAGGGCCAACCTGGAGTATAGATGGAGACCTGTCGCAAAAAAAAAAAAAAAAAAAAAATTACCAAATCCTGTCTCTTCTGATCCTCAGCTAGTTCTCAAGTTCCTTCTATATCTGGTCAGCCTCCTGTCAGGACCACATCTTTGTCCTCCCTACCTGCTAAAGAGCCACATGCTGCCTCCCCAGAGCCGCGCTCTCCCCTGTCTCCATGCGCTGTCCTTGGGCATCCCTTCCCATCATTCCAAGCCGCAGCAGCACTTGGGAGCCAGGACAAGTTGTGGTGGGCATGAATCATGCGTGGCCTACGAAGGTGTGACAGCAAGGATGACTGGAGATGCGCTGAAGCACCTTGACTTCCACCAGTGCAAGTCTGGGTGAGGCACAGGTTTGGCGGGCGGGGCTAAAGGAATAGGTGGTCAAGAGTTCTGCTGTCGATGTGGTAACCCTGAAATGTCAGTTAGCGAGGCAGAAAAATACTAGGGATACTTACTGAGTGAATAAGTAAACCAAGTTAGGCTCCAGGGAGGGTAAGTTCATGGAGAACAATTTGGAAAAGTTATTATGGTTGTGGTGTACAAAAGATTTATGTGAAATTCTAATGAAAACTTTATTGCATTTGTTTTCAAGACAGGATCTCATTCTGTACTCCAGGCTGGCCTTGAACATACTATGAAGCCCAGGCTGGCCTTGAACTCATGGTAATCCTCCTGCCTCGGCCTCCCCGGGGCTGAGATTATAGGCAAGAGCCACCATGCTCAGCTGAAAATCTTAGTTTTACTTGGCCATGGGGCCTGAGGATCAGCTGGAAATCAGAGCAGGAGGCACAGACATGAGAGCTATCATGGAGAAGTTCAAGAATGGGAAGCACAAGCGGCACAGAGAGACTTTTATAAACCAAAATATTTTCCTATCATTTTTTTCTCAAAATAGCATTTATTTTGTAGAGTTAGATAGGAGGACATGTAGTACCTAGGACCGCTTGGCCTCCAACCCCCGGTGCTGACCACCAGCTACACCCCCAGCACCATCCTCCCCCTTTTTAGTCTTTGAGAGAGAGGGTCTGTCTAAACTGCTAATTACCCGGGCTGGGCTCAAGCTTGCCATCCTCCTGCCTCAGCCTCCCAGCATGCTAGGATTATAGTCCTGCACCATCACACCTGGCAATTAGGACGCTGTCGATGAGAAAAATCAGCATTTGTTTTTACCCACTGAAATTTTAATATTGGGGAATATCGGAGAAATAACTACACAGTAGGAACATTTTGAGCTTTTATCCTAAAAAGTTCTCTTGGGAGTTCTCTTGAATAATTAAGATACCTAAGGCCTGAGGTAGTGTATAGGGCAGCCTTCCTATTACTCGGATAAATTATCCTAACTTAGAGAGGCTCATGGCCTCAGAAGCTTCCATCAGGCAGGCTGGCTGGGCAGCTGAGGGTCTGCAGGAAGGCAGAACAGCACGGTGGCAGGCATGGTGGAGCAGGGCCGCTGGCTTCCTGATGGCAGCAGGCTGGGGCAAAGGGGTAGAGCAGGGGAGAGACCGCCTCCAAAGGCCCCAGGGGCACACCTCCTCCTGGGCCCCACCTGGAGCTACCAACCTCAGCGGTTACTGGTGAGTTTAGCGTCTCCGTGATCCAGTCACCTCTTCAGGAATCTTAGTCTCTCTGTGTGTGCGTGCAAGTGCACTCCTGTGTGAGTGGGTGTATGTGTGTTACCGGAAATCCAGCCCCAGGGTCTTCACACTGAGCTACACCTCCAGCCCATTTTTTGATTTGTCATTTTTGAGAAAGTTCTCACTAAATTGCTAACGTGCCCAGGCTGGAACCTGTGATCCTCCTGCCTAAGCCTCTCAGAGTGCTGGGAGGATTATAGGCCTGTGCCACCAGGCCTGGCTATAATCCAGTCTAATTGCTAATGTAGACTCACTGGCACAGGCAGAGGAAGAGAAGCCCTAACCACAGTGATGGGTGAGGCTCAATTTTGTTTTAGGCTGGTGGCCTTCTCAGCGCTTTCTCTCCTTGAGGTGATCTGGGCTGCTACTTCATTTCACTGGAGCAGATACTCCACACAGTTCGCTTGCTGCCCTCTAGTGGGGCCACATGATGATGCCTGGCTAATTCTTAGCCATTCTCGGTATTGACTGCAAAATTCACATTGTCAAATTGACTTGCAGTTTGCATTTCATGGTCCAAGAGACACAAAAATGTTGACCCTTGGGTGTCCCTCCACCCTTGCCCCTAATTGCATCTCTAAAAGCAGCGACCACACAAATGGGGAGGTGCGGAATGACCGTAGGTGGGAACATGGGCAGGTAACACAGGGCATGACCATTGCAAAGTGAGTTCTCCATTGGGCCTGGGAGTGCAGGCCTATAATCATTCTGGGAGGCTGAGGCAGGAGAACCACAGGTTCAAGCCTAGCCTGGGCAACATAGTGACTTCAGTGAACTTGTCTCAAAATCAAATAGACTGGGTATGGAGAAGCTCAGTGTGAATACCCTGGGGTCCGATCTCACCACTACAAAAAAAAAAAAAAAAACCTCACAAAGATTTTCATTCAAGATGGCAGCCAAGTAACAGTGCTACACGGTGTCTCCTCATGAACCCACTTAAAAATTTGAGAATATAGTCCAAAACCTCATATTCTATGTAGCTAGGACAGGGAGGAGTGCCCCAACAACTGAAAAGAGGCCAAGGGAACTCCAGAAACCCCCAAAACACATCAGAAGCAGAGGTAAACAGTAGCCCAGGAAGCAGACCCAGCAATGGCTGGGAGCCCCCAGCATCCACAAATGGAGGAAAGCCCACATGGAACCTCAGACCGAGGTAAGTGCGGACCCAGGAGAAGTGGGAATTGACAGCTGGTAGCCCCAGCCTCCAAACAATGAGCCTGTGGGTACTGCGTGTGACAAACATCCTGCAAGCTCCCCCTACAAAAGGCCTTCTGGAGCGCAGATCAGAAGCAGTGCTCAGCAGTCATTGCAGGCAGTGACAAAAGCAGGAGTTATTAAAAAAATAAAAAGAGAGAGAGAGCCTGAGACTGAACGGTTTAGAGTAAAAGAAAGCTCAGAAGAGTGCATCAAAGTTTTGGGGGTCACTCTTAAACAGTGCCTAGGAAGAAACTGGCACAAGAGACACTTGTGGAGAGAAGAGTAAGGCCATTGATGTCCTGAATGGCTCAGGGTAGTGGGAGCATCTCCAAGGGTGGAGAGCCCCATCTTCAGTTTCAGGAATTTAGCTTTTCTGGCTCTCCCATATAAGAGGGATAAGGTGGTATTTGCATTTGACTTTTCTAATTAGAAAATCAGTATAATAATAGAAAATACTAAATAGCATAAGAAAGGGGCTGGAGGAATGGCACTGCAGTTAAAGTGTTTGCCTAGCAAGTTCAAGGCCCTGAGTTTGATTCCCCAGCACCACATAAACTGGGCTTGGTGGCAGGCGCCTATAATCCCAGCACTCAAGAGGCTGAGGCAGGAGGATTGCCGTGAGTCCAGGGTCAGCCTGGGCTACACAGTGAGCTCAGGACCAGCCTAGGCTACAGAACAAGACCCTGTCTCAAAAAAATTGCATAAGAGAAAAAACAATCACTTCTAAGCCCATCATCTTGATTGGAGATAGGTGCTCTTTACAGCATGATATATTACTTTTAATAATATTAATACACATACATGGATTTCCCACAAAATTAGGAATATATAACATGTACAATACAGTTTTTTTTCTCGATTTACCCAAGTTATTTAAAAATTGCAAATGCTAATTTCTCTTTTTTCTTCCACTTCATGTGGTCATTGCCCCAGTCATTACGCCTTCTTCACAAACCCCAATTCTAGGAATAATATATTTAATAGAATCTTTTTTGTTTTGACTAGGCCTGTCTTTCTGGGGTCTTTGAAAGGCTTAAAGGAAGCTCTCACAGACCCAGAGTGGTCACAGCACATAATTTCACAGAAAGCTGTCCCAGGGGCTCAACTCTGCCACCAGACGAGATGAAGCAGAGATTCCGTTTGACCTTCTCTCCTTAATTAAAGGCACCGATCAATGGTACACTGTAATTCTACTCTAGAGACGTGACATTCTAAACAGCTTCCATAGTCTGTTCCTTTTTTGAACTGTGGTTTTAATAGAAGGAAAAGGAAAAAAATAAAAAGGAAAGATTTCTCACAATTTTGATGATTTGAACAACATTAATCTTTAGAATACAAGAATTAAAGTATATCCATGGCAATAAGAACATTTAAAATTAATTGAGCATTTATCTGAAAGTACTACGAGGAGACCCCTTCATTCCTCTGGTCTTTAGGGCAACCACATTTCACACATCCTTATAGCAGAAATAATGACACAAACGCTCAGAGGGGAACGAAGCACCTAGTTGGTCAGGAGTCTGAACCTGATCAGCTGGCTCAAAAACTTCTGTTCTACCAGCCCCACTGCACATTTTTTTCTCAATGATTCACTTCAATTTATCTTTGAAGCCAAATGTGGTGGCCATGCATATCTGTAATCTCAGCCTTCTGGGAGGCTGAGGCAGAATGACTACAAGTCTGAACCAGCCTGGGCAACAGGCAATTTAGTGAGAACTTCTCTCAAAATAAAAACATTTAAAAGCAGGCTGGAGATGTAGCTGAGTTCAATCCCTATTACCACCAAAAAATCATATTTGATACATATATTTTATGAATAAGAAACAAAGGCTCCTTTCCTGAAATAGTACAGCAGGAGACATGAAAGAGGTGACCTAAATCTTTTGCAAAATGGTCACTACCTGCTTAAGGATTCCCCTGTCCCCTCAAAAAACAACAAAGGGAGGATGACATTTACTAATTGTATTTTAGGCTCAGATAATAATAATAGCTAGGTGCTAGAGTCTATGCTAAGTATATAATACATATTATGTCCCTTAATTATTCCAGGAGACAAGAATGATAGATATTATTATTCCCTAATTTCCCAATGAGGGATCTGGGTCACAAGATCTGGGCCTCATAAGCACACAGTGACATGGGTTCAAATCCAGTCAGAATCCAGGGCTCCGGCATCATTGATCTATAAAGCTGCTTTTCTCTCTCTCTTTTTCCTTTTCCTCTCCTCGTTCTTTTCTCTTCTTCCTCCCATCCTTTTGTATTGAATGTAGTTTGCTTTTTAAAAAATGTTTTACTTGAATATACATGAACTACAGATTTATTGCAGAATATTTTTTTTTAAGAAGGAAAGTCCTAGATTCAAATTCCAGGCAAGAGGTCTCAGCACTACTGAAGGGTGTTTCCAAGTTCCAAGGGTGATATACAAATGAAAGAAACATTATTGAATAATTTCTTGGTGCTAAGCACATACATTTGCATGTCTTATCTCATTTAATCCTATAAACATCTTCAAAAGATCCAGGCATAGTGGCACATGCCTGTCATCCCAGTACTCTTGGAGGCTGAGGCAAGAGAATTGCAAGTTGGAGTCCAGCCTGGGCAACTCAGTGAAACTGTGTCTCAAAATAAAAACAAAACAAAACAAAAACAAAACAAAAACCCTTTGAATACACAGCTCAGGCCTTGAGTTCAATCACCCGTACTGGAAAAAAAAATCATAAAAGGCAGGTTTATTATCACACCTATTTTGAAGTGAGGAAATGGAAGTTTAAACAGGTATCTTGCCTAATGTCCCATGATTTGTTAAAAGACAGAGCCAGGATACACCATGCCCTTCTACCTACCTGTTCCAGCTTGTATATCCGGTGGGCCTTATTTTCTCCATTTTATACTGTACTTTTCAGGGTGGGAGAGAAAATGTTTCTTTTGAGATGGTCGACATTTGTCACCTCTTCTGCTCAGGAGCCTAGTGATAAGTAAGATCTTGGTAATTCTACCTGAATTTCAGTCTCTGGTAATCTGCCCTTCTTTTATCAGTTTTATTTCCTTTTTTGTACTGTCCCTTCTCTCCCAGTTGGAATTTCTGTTATTGCTACCCATTACATTAATTTCCATGCCTTCCATTCTTAATTAAGTCATTAACATATATATGTATGTATTTATATGTAGGTATATGTTTCTACATGTCCCCCTCCAGAATCTCATCCATTCTTCATCTGTTCCAGTCCACACTGAGATCATGTTTGATCACCTCACAGTCCTGCTCAGAACATTTCTGTGATAATCTTTTATCTGCTAAACAAAACCTAGACTTCCTGGGCTGGAATTTCAATTAGCCACCCAGTTGCAGAATGTATGCTGAGAGTCATTTATGTGCAAGTACTTTCCAGGTCCTGGGGGAATGGTGGAGAACCAGACAGACTGGTTCCTGCCCTTATGGCCAACACACTTGGCATTAAATAATTGCAAATAATCAATTAAATAATTATTAGGATGAATCAAGCGATCATAAGGCCTCTACAATCTGGCCTCCACCTATCTTTTCCTTGGCATCATTTCATCCCATCCAATTGGATCTTTCTATGCCTTTCCATCTCTGTGGCTGCTCCTGTCCCTTCACTTTTCTGGTTCCTGAACATGGGCTTTTCCCTGATCCTCCTCCTGCCTTTCCAAGGCCAGCTCTGGTTCTGCCTCTTCTATGAAGCCATGCTAGACAGTATTAGACTGAAGGATCTTCCCTCATCTGAATTCCTAGCACTTATTCATTCAACAAATACTTCCTGAATGACTTGTTGGGATGCTTGATGAATGACTTTTCATGAGATCCTCAACATGTGCCATGGCATAAGGATTTAACTTGTACAGAGAGTTAGTTTCCTATCGTACGCAGCAAGGATTGCTTTCCTATGCCCCTTTTTGTAGAAGGAGGGTATACAAAACTATAGTAGAACATACAAAAAGACAGATAAGAAAATTGCCAATGAAAACCACTCAATAACTCATAATCCTATGTTTCTGTGGGACTAGAGATGGATCTTAAGACCTTCACCCTAGGCTACATCCCCGGCCCCCCTTTTTATTGTTCATTTGAAACAGGGTCTCACTAAATTGCTAAGCTGCCCAGGCTGGGCTTGAGCTTGTGATCTTCCTGCCTCGGCCTCCCAGAGTGCTATGATTATAGGCCCCTGCCTGGCCTAGCAATCCTACTACTTGAAGTATTCACTATTGACATTTTTTTCCTAGTGTTTTCTTTTGGTTTCTTTGCATTTACATCCATCTTATAAGAGTCCTTCCCTTCAGATTAAACTTTTGTCAATAGAATATTTTGTTCTATGGTCTTTATAAACACAGGAGGTAACCTCGCCCTGGTTCTCTTCTGCTTGAGAGCGGAAAGCTGTGTTATGTTAAACAATCCCTGGAGAACTTTCTCAGACTCACCCATATCTTTTCTTAGAAAATCCTGAACATGTTTTAGGATACTTATTTCAGGAATCCTATCTCAGGACCTTCCCCTTTTTGTGGTACTGGTATTGAACCTAGAACTTCACATTGAGCTACATACTCATTTCTTCATTTACTTTATTTTGAGACACGGTCTCACTGTGTTGCTAAGTTTCCCAGGCTTGGCTCAAACTTGTGAGCCTCCTGCCTCAGCCTCCCAGTGTGCTTGGATTACAAAATTGCAACAGCACTCAACGCTCCCAGCCTTTCTGAGATAGCATCTTGCTAAACCCGCTTGAATTTAAGATCTTCTTGCCTTGGCCTCAGGAGTTGGTGAGATTACAAATGTATGCTACTGTGGCTGGCTGGTTCTTACCTTTCTTCCTTATGATCTTAAATATAGGATGCAAGTTTACGGTCTAGTCATATTTATCTGCAAACCACTAGAGTGTCTAAAGCAAGAGAACGCAGATAATCGGTGACACTCCCCTCTTTCAGGACAAGCAGGCTTCAAGTGTGTTAAGCACAAGCCCAAGGTCATGCAGCTGCCTGGTTATTTTTCTAAACTGCTCGTTTATCTGGTAATAAAGCCCATACTAATATTAAACAAAAGAACTGTCAATGAAGTATTAACTTCTGCTAAATAAATCCTGCCTCCTCCTGCCTCCGAAGGGGCAAAGTTTGATACCTATCAGGCCAGATCCTCCAATAATGGCTTGTTTGCCCTATCAGAGACCTTTTCTTAGTGGAAATCGATATTGCTGTGACAGGATTAAGACACAGAAGTATTAGGGGCCTGACATGTGGTTCTCTCCTGTTTTTTTTTTTTTTTTAAATAAATACAGGAGCTGGAGGAATGGCTCAGCCCTTAAAGCGGCAAGCATAAGTCAAGCGCCAAGTACCCGAGTTTGATTCCCCAGCACCACCTAAGTCTGAGCTTGGTGGCGTACCCCCGCCGCGGTGGCTACACGGTAATCCCAGCATTGGGGAGCCTGAGGCAGGAGGATTGCCATGAGTCCAAGGCCAGCCTGGGCTCTACAGTGAGTTCAGGACCGACTTGGGCCACAGAGCAAGACCCTGTCTCAATCAATCAATCAAATAAAATAATAAAGGCGAGCAGCGTAATTTTAAGAGCTCTTCGAATGACCATCTGTGGGCCCGAAAGGCTTAACTAGGAGATGAAGGCCCCAGAGTGGAAGTGTGTGTAACTTGGTGAGGTGGGAGCTCTCGAGGGGTGCACCTCGGCCGGCGGCTTCTCTGCTCACTTTCAAAAGCCTCTTTGGGATGAAGATCATCAGGGCAGTCCAGGGAGCCTCCGCGCAGACACGGAAAACAAAGACAGCATCCTCCTCTTCAGCCTCTCGGGTCTCCAAGAGCGCTCGGCTCTACCTCGCAGGATCTTCCTTCTCGCGCAACCAATGACGCCGGAGCTCCTCCCGCCGAGAGGTGTTGAACTCTCCAGGAAATGGACAGGTGCCGCGGGCCAATGGTTGGAGCTCAGGCTGGCCAATGGGAGAGAGCGCCGGCTGACCTGGGGTTTGAGAATAGAAGAGCCCACAAAAGGGGCGGGAGCAAGGGCGGGGCGACGGAGACTCAGGGGGCGGAGAGAGACCTGTGAGGTAGCGGCGGGGAACCTGTGAGCGGGTCGCCGCGGCCAATGGGAGGGCTGGCTGGCGCGGGTGGGCGGGGACCGGGCCGCACCGCCCCTAGGCTCTGCAGGGCTGGGGCGGAGCCAGCCGCGTCAGGTGGTCCCGGCGAGCGGGCGGGGCGGGGCGCGGCGCGGGGCGGAGAGCGGAGCGCGGCGCGCTGGCGGGCGGGGACGGGCGCCGGCCGCTCGAGCAGGTACGGGCGGCTGAGGTGGCGCGGCCGCCCCCGGCGGGCGAGCGGGCAGGCGGGAACTCCGGCCCGCCGCGCCCCTCTGCTGCAGTGAGCCTTGGCGCTCGGCGCCCTGCTCACCCCGCCGCGCCAGCTAGCCGGCTCTCCGCGCCCTGCCGCCCGGGCCCTACCTGCGGCCGCCGTCGGGGGAGGGGGTGCCCCCAGCTCTGCGGAGCCGCATGAACAATAGGCGGCGGCAGCTCCTGCGGGCGGCGGCAGCCCCGCACCCTATGGATCGGCCGCTCCATGGAGCCTTCCAGAGCGCTTCTCGGCTGCCTGGCGAGCACCGCCGCCACCGCCCCGCCGGGGGAGGATGGAACGGGCGCCGGGGCCGAGGAGGAGGAGGAGGAGGAGGAGGCGGCGGCCTCCGGGGAGCTGGGCCCCGACGCTCCGCTGCCCTACTGGACGGCCGTGTTCGAGTACGAGGCGGCGGGCGAGGACGAGCTGACCCTGCGTCTGGGCGACGTGGTGGAGGTGCTGTCGAAGGACTCGCAGGTGTCCGGCGACGAGGGCTGGTGGACCGGGCAGCTGAACCAGCGGGTGGGCATCTTCCCCAGCAACTACGTGACCCCGCGCAGCGCCTTCTCCAGCCGCTGCCCGCCCGGCGGCGAGGACCCCAGTTGCTACCCGCCCATTCAATGTAAGGCGAAGGCGGGGCCCGGGAGCCCGGTGGGGCGGGGGAAGGATGGCGGCCCCGGGGCGTCGCGGAGCGGGGGAGCCCCCACGAGGGCGGTGTGGGTGGGCGGGCGCGCGCTCGGGCTGCAGGGGCTTCAATGGGAGCCGTGGGTGAGCGAGATGCCGCAGGCCCTGCCCGGATCGCGGGCGGCCGGAGCTGCCCCACCTTGGTCGGACTACCGCAGCCGCAGCTGCCCTGGGCTCCGGGTCCTGAAGCCCCAGCAGGAGTTTCCTTTTTCCCAAGCCCCTCTCCTGCCTCTTCTCTCCCACACATCTAGAACGATTTTAGGCAAGCTCGTGATTACTCTCATAACCTTAGTCCCCCAAACCGGGGACCTTGCCGACCTCTTGGGTCTCCTGTCCCCGCCTCTTAAAGGTATTTGAGATAGAGGTGCCTCCCAGAGGGCTGGGCTCCTTCTCTAGTCCCGGAAACGTGTGCGAACTCAGCGCCCAAGTGACTTTGAAATGTGTTGGTTTCTTCGATCTTAACCCTGTATCTCAGAAGTTAGTCGTACCTTTGGGAGGTGTCAGGAAAGACGAGGAGTGGGGGACGGGAGGTGTGTGGAGAAAGGATTAGAAAGGGAAAAGTACGTTGTGCTCCCTTGAGAGTTCAGTGCAGTGGCTTCCCGGCCGCGCTGTGCAGACAACACATTTTCTCCTTCCTTCTAAGCCTTTTCCTTTCCAATATGTGGGATTGATCAAAATCTCGGAGTTGGGGGGACATGTCCAGATCGTCAGCACAGCGTTTTTTTTTTAAATCAGTTTCTCAGGATCCCCCCCTTCTCCACCCACACCCACACGCCCGAACCATCCCTGAAATGACATTTCCTTTGTCAAATTGTCATTAGAATCCCTGAATCAGTTTGGCCCAGTTCTTTGGGAAGAAAGTTATGGTATGATCTATTGCAGTTTGCACGATTTTGTATTTGAGAGTTTCCATCATTTCTTCCATGTTAAAAGGTTTTGCTGACATCTAGTCAGTACATGTATTCCTTATTTTGTATACTCTGCATTTTAATTGGTTAAAATATTAAGGTACAACTTTGGATGTTGTTTCAGATTTTTATTTTTAACTGTTGTTTTTCTGACTCTGTGTCTAATTTTCACCTGAACAGTTGTGTTACTTCATCTCAAGATGGGTTTTAAATACCAGCACTTAATTGCAAAATTATAACCTCTTCCCTTGTTTTATTTTTTTTTCTTTTGGTGTTTTAGCTGTCAAATTGAAGTTGATGTGTCTAGTTTTCTTGATTTCCTATCCCCTCTCATTCAGTATTTGATTTATTTACTTGTAGGACACAGGTTCTCTTTCTGTAGTCCAAGTTGGACTTGAACTCACTATGTAGCCTAGGCAGGCCTTGAACTAATGGCAGTCTTCTGCCTCAGTTTCCCGAGTGCTGGGAATATAGGCATGCCACCTATATGTGGTGCTGGGCAGTTGAACTCAGGGCCTTGTGCTTGATAGGCAAGTGCTTTAACCGCCGAGGTATGCTCTCAGTCCCCTCTCATTCAGTTTAAAACTTCATATTTCTACATATTGATCTTTATAATGCTTGGAGGTGACAAATAAAATTGTTTCCAAGTGCTGTGTCTTTTCGGCACTGGTATTGGTAAGATGAAGGCCAAACAAGGGTCCTGGCACAGTGTTTTGAAATAGAGTTGAGAGAGAGGGGGGAAAAAGGAAATAGAGTTGAGGATGCACTGGGCCATATGTTGGAAGATGTGCCAAGTCTGGCATGTTAGGAAACAAGTGTAATTTTAAATGTAAGTCAGATGTCGAGGTTCTTTGTGGGTGAAGTGCTGTGGTTTTATTTTTAGGGACAGCAAATTTCAGAATAGAATTGCTATGTGAAGTTCACGAGCAGGAATCAATTTCTTCACTGTCTCATGCTTCAGGTTGTCACAGGAGTCAGGAGTAACTGTGACTTAGACTGAAAGAATTTCTCCACAGAAAGCCAGGCATGTCATCAGTGAGCTACATTGGGAGTGCCTTCCCTTAGGTGTCTAGGACTTGCCTTCATTATGATAAAAAATTATCTTGGATACAGTGAATTCATATGTGTGGAACCCCAATAATGAGAAAGTAAGAAGCAGCTTGGGTTTATTGAAAGAATTTACTTGAAGAACATGGTGTTTGAAAGTCCTGGTAAGTGCTCATATTTGGCCTCACCAGGAGTGCTGGTATTAACTCTTGATAATTGAGAAACTTTCATACAAGACAGAAACTACTGAGTACCTAGTAAGTGATAGATGCTTTGTTAAATACCCAGGGGGAATAACAAAGTAGTAAGATAAAGAAGTGCTTATAAGGTATAGAAGGGAGATTGGTGGTGTAAATAAAATATTTCAGTGCAGTGCTTTGACAAAGACGGATAGGCAGCCATTAGTTTAGTTGGTGTCACTTCAGAAAATAAAGGTAATTGAAATCTGTTGTCCCCAAAGACTTGGAATAAAATTGAGCCATTGACAGAACTTCTCCACAGCTATTCTTTTTGAACTTTCCCTCCATAGTACGTATTGTAACCTTACATTCTAGATCGTGAATAACACTTATGTCAGGTGATAGTGTTCAAGTTTAATTTGGTAGTGTTGTCATTGAAAGTGAAAATTTTATTTCAGACTTGATCCAAAATAGGAGAAATTTGGAAATATTGGGTGAGAGAAAAAATATAACTGAGACATTATAAACCATCTTACATTGTATTTTATATAGTGCCTTTATCCTCTCCAACTTAGGTATTAGAGTTGGGCTCTCTTTGGATAACAAATATAAATAACTTACCATTATGCTCATCTTTATTGTGGTGAATAATAAAAATATACAGTTCCAGAGGCTGGAAGAATGGCTCAGTGGTTAAAGTGCTTGCCAAGCAAGCACTAAGTCAAACGCTAAGTACCCAGGTTCCATTCTCCAGTACCACTTAAGCTGGGCGTGGTGGTGCATACCTGTAATCCCAGCACTTGGAAGGCTAAAGCAGGAGGATTGCCATGAGTCCATGGCCAGCCTGGGCTCTACAGTGAGTTGAGGACCAGCCTGGGCTACAGAGTGAGACCCTGTCTCAAAAAAAAAAAAAAAGTTCCAAGTTTATCGTCTTGGGAGTAGTTGTAGGGATTTTTTTTTAAAGTTCCCTTAAAAAGATAGTTGTATCTATTTGCTGTCAGGGCATGTGTTGATGTCATTATTAATTTACATTTTTTCTTACATCCACTAGAAATACAAGGATGTATTCTCAAGTATATGTAACATTTTTAAATGAGTGTGTTGTATACCATTCATTTGCCCCTAAACCACCAGAATATGCTTATACATTCAGTTTTGACATATACTGTTGGAAGGAATAATGTCTTGACCAAAAAATAAAATAAAGTTTTGTTCCTGGATATCTCCTTCCACTGAAACTGCACCTTGTGCTGTGTGCAAGTTGACCTGATTCTTGCTTAGAATTAGGTCTTGCCTGTAGGAATGAAAGGACAGCCCCATATTTGCTGTACTGCAATTGAAGGTCTGATGCCTTATCTCTCACTCAACGAGACTTCATAGCAGGAAAGAAGAAAAGTCTAATCACTCCCTTCCAGGTTTCTGCCTTTTATATGTTTGAAAGTTGTATTGTTTTTCTTGAAGGCTTGTCATAATAGTTTTTTTAACTAAGAAAAAACCGGAGATTTTATTCTTCCCAAAGAGAGTTATTGCTTTCCCGTCCCCACAGAAGTTTTCTGTCTTCTGTGAAATAACACTGGAGGAGCTGTCCTTTCAGCACCCAAGTGCTGACTCTTATCTTTTAAACCCTCAAACATTTAAATACTGAACACCTACTGTGTGTTGGCAGCTGTGCTTCAGATCAGAGGACGACTATAAGAGAGACAACATAACGGTTTTCTTCAGGAGAATTAAAGACTCAGTTGAAAAAATAAGATATAAATGCTAATTTGTTGAAGAGGCATGTAGTTTTATATCAGTATGCATTTTTATAGGAAGGAAAAAAAAGAATTATTTTTCTCCTATATGACCAGGATGACTCTTCATATAATTTATATATTTATCCAAGAGGATTTTAAATCTCTTTAACATAGACATATTTGGCATATTTTTCTCATTCATATAGATGACTTCAGGCAAAAATTTGTAATCAGGAAGGAATCGTTTTTAGGACTCAAGCTATTTTAATCAAGAAAGAGACTTAAGACAGAAAATTAGATGCTCACAGAATTGGTGGAAGGGCTGGGAGAAGAGGCTGTCAGCTGGGCCTGTGGGAAAAACTCCCAAAACATTGCAGAAATGGTCTGTTAGGCGAGCTGCCACTTCTTGTACTGGAAGCAAACAAATCTAAGACTGTCATTGGTGATGTTGATTTCAAGAACACCCCATTGTTTCTACAGCCTAGAGATTAGGCATCTGCTTGGCCATGAAACATCCCATATCCATGTTGAGGACAGTATGCTTGCCAGGAAAAGCCACAAGGAGATGGTCTACATCTCACTGCTGCCTTGCAAGTATTATGCATGTAGCTGCCAGAACTTAATTTGCATTCAGAACTGTAACTGTAACAGATTGTGGGAAAGGTAGTTTTTAGCTTTCTGCCCTCTGTAGTTCGAAAAAGCATGCTATAAGGATTATGGGATATATTCTTACTGCTAGTCTGTAGTATCTGCCCTGTTATTCACTCAGGAAGACTACTAGATAAGGTGATAAGTCTGTGTGTGTGTGTGTGTGTGTGTGTGTGTGTGTGTGTGTGTGTGTGTGTGTTTTGGGAATTGAACAAAGGGGTTTACACATGCTAAGCTTGAACTCCACCATTGAGCTACACCACTAGCCTCAATATGATAACGTTTTTAACAATTGGAGCTTCTGGGGTCAAGATGGACTCTTTTTGTAGACCTAAAAATAATATTTGTATATCTAACTATTCCTAAGAGTTTTCTTTGTGCAGACTGCCAGTTGCATTGCAAAATACAAGTAAATGAATATCAGTCCCAGATAGGATGGAAGTACTAAAATTAAGTGAGAACAGATTTTTGAACATCACTAGCATCTGAATGGAGAGTGGGGGTGTTGTGGGGCTGGCCAAGAATGGAAGGAACAGCCAGCAGTGGGCAGTTCCTCTTTTGGTCTTGCCAGAAATTCGCAAATGCATCTTTATGTTTTTAGGGGTTTTTTTGGGAAGTGTAATTTTTCTACTTAGGAGGTTCATATCATTTTTATCTTGTAGCTCTGAATTTGATTTATTTTTTGATGATGTAATGTTTCATTTCATTACTGTTGGTTACCTACCAAATGCTTGTCATAGTGGTGAAAAAGGCAGACAAAATCTCTGCCCTTGTGTGTCACGCAATCTGATACCAGATCACAGTATTGAACAAGTGATTAATTAATTGTAACTTGCATCCATCTTGGAAAATTGGGGATTACTATGGCATATTTGGTGGGGGCTTTATTTTATTTGGCCTGGGGTTTAGAAGGAGCTGCTGTATGAAATTGACATTTAGGATTGACTGTATCAGCTGGACAAAGACAAAAGAGATGGAGAGGACAGTCAGTAGCGTTTCACAAGAGAAACATAAAATAACATTTTACTCTTGTAGCATTTGATACCTTAGCTAGCCCAAGATTCCTAATCACAGGTAGCTGCTATTATCTACTTAGGGAAACCATCCCCTACAGAGCTAGTGGTATAGTCAGGTGCCTTAGGTTCAAGCTCTGGATTTGGGAAGGAGAATGTGTGGTTGGGTGATACTGGAAGCCTCAAGGACTGTCGTGGGGCATTGGTGTCTGCTGGAGTTAGATGTTTCCTATGAGACCCCTTTGCATACATCTCTGGCATCAATTCCTGGCAGATCCACGTTCTGGAAGTCTCAGATTGACTTGGCACTCCCCATACACTTACTGTTGGTGAGGGGCAGCATTACTTAGTCACTGCAGTGGCCTTCATAGTGACTCTTCTTCTACAGGTACTTTCAGTTTCCCTTCTGTACAACTGCCAGAGTTGGTATCCTTTCTCAATCTTTTGCCAAATAGCACTTACCTTTGGAAAGCTGTTAAGACTCCGGTTTCAGAATGGCTTGAAAACAGTTCACCACCTGCTTACCCTCAACAAGGCCTTGAGCCTTCTCTTCTATCCCGATGTGTACAGTTCTCTGTGCTGGACTCGCCAAAGTTCCTAGTGTAGCATATCCTCTAGAGCCCTACTCCATTGCCTAGTGAGATTCCTTCTGCTCATTCTTTAAGGACCGTTTCACATGTTGTCTTCCCTAAGAATCCTTTCTCCAGTCACCCTCTCAGTCCCACCTTATTGTGTGAGTTAGTAAATTTTCCTATTATCTGATCATACTTCTGCAGAAGCTTTTCCCCAGCTGCCATGTGCCTGTTGTTTGTGTGTCTAGGCATGGCATTGCATGCTTCTCAACACGAAGTACACAGTGACGCCAAACAAATCTCAAAATAGAATTTCCCACCATGTCCCCTTGAGTTAAAATGGTTGGCCTCGAGACAGGATTCTCCCTGGTTTTCCAAGTGGGGTTTATTTTGATAAATAATTGTTGGATGCCAATTAAGTGCTAATTATTAAGGGTAATGGAAGTGAAGCCAATCCCATTTGCTGCCCTTCCTGAGTTTATAATGATGAGATAGGGACATCATGAACAGTTTGCTGTGTTGGTAAATGGGTGGTAAATGGTGTTTTCAAGATGTTTTAACTTGCTTTTTTTTCCCTCTCCTTCTTCTTTCTCAGTGTTAGAGATTGATTTTGCAGAGCTAACCCTGGAAGAGATTATCGGCATTGGGGGCTTTGGGAAAGTCTATCGTGCTTTCTGGATAGGCGATGAGGTTGCCGTGAAAGCAGCTCGCCATGATCCTGATGAAGATATCAGCCAGACCATAGAGAATGTTCGCCAAGAGGCCAAGCTCTTTGCCATGCTGAAGCACCCCAACATCATTGCCCTTAGAGGGGTCTGTCTGAAGGAACCCAATCTCTGCTTGGTCATGGAGTTTGCTCGTGGAGGGCCTTTGAATAGAGTGTTATCTGGGAAAAGGATTCCCCCGGACATCCTGGTGAACTGGGCTGTGCAGATCGCCAGGGGGATGAACTACCTACATGATGAGGCAATCGTGCCCATCATCCACCGCGACCTTAAGTCCAGCAACAGTGAGTATGAAGAGCTGGGCTGGAGGGCTAAGAGCAGCTGCAGACTGACTCCCTGGTGTCAGTAGGTGTGGATTCCTAGTGGAGCCTGGCTTAAGAACATGTCCTCTTTGGATGGAGATATCAGGGTGGGATGAGTGCCAGGACATACTGGTTTAGGAAAAGATGAGCAAGGCATCTGATGGGTTCAGAATAATTTCGATCATATGTGAGCAGACAAGGTTAGCAGTGTATAAACACAAAAAAACAGATGGATTTTTCCACTTGAAGGAAGTGTGTATGTAATCATAAAAGGGGTTGCTCTCTTTTCAGAATAGCAGGTAAAGCACACTTGTACCACAGATTTCTACCAGAGCACCTCTAGTTAAGAAGGGGCTATCAGAAGAGAAAGCACATTGTTTATACAGGAGTCTCATTTAGGTGGAGCTGCCAATCTGGAGAGCATGACTTGGCTGGTAGTGTTACAGATCTCCTGGTAGCCCAGGGGTAATATTAATTAATTCCATAACTACCTGTTGTTTAATAGCAGGGAACGGAGAAATAACTTTTTATTAAATACCCAGAATCCATAAACTGGATTGTAAAGGGAGTGTTGGATCTAGTTAAATAGTGAATTGGTAGAGACTTTAGTCTTTTGCCTGGATTGAATTATAAACGCTAGGAATATGCTTCATTCTTGAGGTGATTTGTGCTCTTTTGTCTAAACTGACTCTAGAGAGGGTGCAGTTGTTTAAAAACATGCTTAAGAT
Organism: Ctenodactylus gundi; assembly: GCA_004027205.1. Classification (NCBI taxonomy): domain Eukaryota; kingdom Metazoa; phylum Chordata; class Mammalia; order Rodentia; family Ctenodactylidae; genus Ctenodactylus; species Ctenodactylus gundi. Next base: position 355,471 of record PVKB01000184.1, on the reverse strand, counting down.
CACTTTGAACATCCTGTCTCAGAGAGGGCAGCATTTGAATTGAAGGACTTTGGAGGTATCATAGGCCCCAGGGATTTTGCTCTTTGCATTCTTGGAACCTATAAATCGTTCAGGCCTTACTTTTTTCTGAGCTGTTCCACATGTAGCTTATTTTCTGTTGATGTTATTGTGAATCTGTTTACTTTTTTAAAATGCATTTTAAAATTGTGCCAGTAGTAAGTATTTACTATAGAAAACTTGGTGAATAGACAGAATTAACCCACAGTGTTTTCCTTTAGAGAGAATAACTATTGCATTTGACATGTCTTTCAAGGCATCCTCAAAGTATATATACATACGGTTTTTGTTTCTTCTACCTGTGTACATCACTACCTTTATAAGAGGAAGCTTCCTTCTAAGACTGTGGAAACATTAGATATGTTTTTTAGATCTGGTACATGAGAAGAATTTAAGTTATATAAAGTAAAATCAGTTTCTTTCTCTCTTTGCCATTATTTTACCTCTCTATTGTGTGATTATTCTCACCCTTTCTTTAAAATTTTATTCTATAAATGTATTAAATAAATTCAAGCTTTTGGTGACCTCTTTTCAGAGCACTTCTACTTAGTGATTGCTTTGGAAGATGGGATGAAAAACAGTAGATATGTTTGTAGAAAAAAATATTCTTTTTTTGAAATATCCTTATCATGCTGGGAGAACTAGGCAATGTCCTGTGATGTTACATAATCGAACCCATTCAAAAGCCAGGTTGGGATAACAGATTCATAAAAGTTTGTAATTTCCTTGATGAGGTTTTAAATTTGAATGTAATTTCAAGCTATGCATATAAGTGTTCACCTTTTTATATTTGTATTTGTGAACTTAGTTCTTTAGAAGGAAAAGCTGCCTTGCCAAAATTCTGTTTATAAGAGAAGGCAGGGATCTTGACTATCTCTTTCAAATATCACTATCAAAATTTTTAAAAATTTATTTAATGTATTTAAAGAATATCAAGAGGTAGCACTCTTATCCTTTTTTTTTTTTTTTTTTCTTAAGTGGGGTTTCAGGATTGCCAAAAGGAAAACTTTCAGGGACATTGTGTTGTGGCAGGCGAGGGTTTCTATATAGGGCATGATCTTGAAGGACTGTGAAGATGCGGCCAGAAATGTGCCTTATACATTTGACCACATGGTTGGTGCTGATGTTGATTTGGCTGATTTGAATTTCACATGTGAGATGGGATAGTGTCTGTGGGTGCACATTTGCCTAGGATTGTTTATACCCACTATAAGCTTGGATGACATATCATTCACTCACTCATTCATTCATTCATTTCATTCTTTTGTTAAGTACTAAGGATTGAACCCAGGGCCTTCAAACTGGGCTAAATTTTTAAAAATTTGTTACTGGGTAACTAAGTCACTAAGTTCAGTCTGGGCTCAAATTTTTGATCCTCCACCTCACCCTTCAGAGTGCTGCTATTATAAAGATGTGCCACACCTCACTGATGACACAGTCATTCTTACTGTAGCATGGTGCTTGATTTGAAAGGTATTTTGGAAATGTTATGCCATTTCCTTGTCTATGGTTTTTAGCTGGGAATCTTAACTTCTTTATGCTTTGTAGACTTGAGGACACTGTCCTCTTTCCCTTGGTTTTTAATTTTTTTAAATTTTTATTTTATTTATTTATTTATTTATTTTGGAGACAGGATCTTGTTCTGAAGCCCAGGCTGATCCTGAACTCACTGTGGAGCCTAGGCTGGCCTTGGACTCACGGCAATCCTCCTGTTTCAGCCTCGTGAATGCTGGAATTACAGGTGTGTGCCACCACACCCAGCTTATGTAATGCTGGGGAATGGAATGTGGGTACTTAGCGCTTGACTTAGCACTTGCTAGGCAAGTGCTTTAACCGCTGAGCTATTCCTCTAGCCCTCCCTTGATTATTATTATTTTATTAGGAATTTTAGAGAGTTGGATTTTCATCACTCTCATGTGAGGGCAAACAAAAAGCTAGGATTTATATATTAGTTTGAACTTAATAAAAGTGTATGGATATATAGGGGACATTTTTGTACGAAAGAGAAATTAGTTGGTGAAAAACATCTAGCTTTTATACAGTCTTAGTAAAAAGTTATTTATTAAAATATTTTGTTCTGGCCACCTACTTGAAATAGTCATTTGCTGTTTGCTGGCAATGAAGTGTCGTGGCACATAGCATTCTATGTTAACATATCATTTGTATTATGTTTAGGTTTGATGGCATAACTTAAGAAACAAAGCAAAGTAACAGTGACTAAAATAAGGTGTTCCTTTATTTGTCTTTTAAAAAGAAGTCCGGAGGACTTTAGGCTACTACACATTGTCTTTTTTATTTTATCATCCGGTATGTGGCTTGCTTCCTCACTATTGCCTTCTGGTCTAAGACGGCTGCTGGAGCACCAGTAAAATGTGATCCAAGTACAGTCCCGAAGGAGGAGAAGAAACAAACAAAAGCATGGTAAAAGGTGCTCCTTGTAGTTAAGTCACCTCCTGGTAATTTACTGAGAGTCAGCACAGCACACCTGCTTGTATTAATTGTCCAGAACATGTCACATGGATGTGGCTACCTGGAGAGGAGGATAGGAAATTGAGACTTGGATGTTGGATGGCACTGGGGCATTGGACTCCACTAATAGTTGGTCTGTTACCAAGGACAAACATGGCTTGTCTTGCTGTGGAATTTCCACTACTACTACTTTCGTCGTCTTCGTCGTCGTCGTCATCATCGTCGTCGTCTTCTTCTTCTTCTTCTTCCTTCTTCCTTCTTCCTTCTTCTGAGGATTGAGCTCAGGGCTTCCATGCTGAGTTACATCCCCAGCCTATTCTTATTATTGATTTTGTGACAGAGTCTCACTAAGTCCAGGTGGGACTTGAATTTATGATCATCCTGCATCAGCCTCCCAGAGTGCTGGGATTACAGGCTGTCCCACTAGGCCTGGTTTTGCCATGGAATCTTAATATTGGATATGCACTGGGAATAACTATTACCTTGAATGTTTCGCATCATATAATCAAATAAGTTTAGCCAGGCAACGGGATCTATTGCCCAGACACCTTGATTTTACTAATGGCTTATACTGCTTTGCCATATCATAAAAAACTTAAACATCACATCTTGAAACTACTTCTAAAAAAAATTACTGGCTATAAAAATCACTATTCCATCAAAGTGGGGAAAACTAGTTATTCAGTTATTAGCAAAGGCATTGATTAAAGATGGTCTTTTAGTGGAAAGGTTTTTTTTCTGTAGTAGGTAGGTGGATTTCAGGATTTGGGCAGAATAGCAATTTAATATTTAAATTGATACAGCTGGGGGTCTCTCAGTGGCAGTGTATCCTTGCCTAGGGAACTGGCACCTATCTCCTGCACCATCAAAGGGAAAACAAAAATAAAATTAGTAAAAATAAGGTAATATGAAAAGGTTTGGGAGATGTGAATACTTATCAAAAGGAAGGCAGTGTTATTATTTTCATTATTAAATAACTTTTCTTAGAAAACACAGTAAAACAAAAATAAAAACAATGCATATATTTTTCTGATTTTCATTCATTGATGCCTATTTATTTTTACCCCTAATAGTCTCCTAATAAACATTGCTTTGCAGCATACTTTTCTCCCCCAACTTAGTGTATTGTCAGTTTGCATTTCTAAGCTTTGTGCTACTGCCTGCATGTTTCTGTTGGACAACTAGAGTATTTTATTGTATTGTTTCTAGTTTTATATAAGTAAGAATGATACCATTCGGCCTACAGGGCCATAGTATCCAAATTTTGTTAGTGTTTGGTTTGTATCCTGCCTATGCCTTCATTAGGTTTCATATATTTCATTCATAATTTTATAGGCGGAAGAGCAGATATGTGGTGAACTGTAGTTGGTTTGATTAGCTGTACTTGGTTGTCCTCTTTTCAGATATCAGTTTAAAGTTCTCATGAAATCTTTGCTGCCTTATCTTCATCTTCCTGTAGAGCAAGGGTGGGGAGCCTTTTATCTGCCAAAGCCCATCTTACTTGGATGCAGTGAGAAAAAGGAGAGAGCACATGAGAAACAGAGAGAGAGAGAGAAAAGGAGAGAGAGAGAGAGAGAGAGCGAGAGAGACAGTAGTGAGAGAAGTCCTGAATGGAAAAAATAGTAGATGACAAAGGTGACTCTTGGGAGGTCATACGGTTTCTGTGAGTTACCATTTGTGTTGGGGTGTGCTTTTTGGTATTGCGACTGCCTTTTGAATTACCCGTACACCTGCAAATGACTCCTCATCCTTGTTCCTGTGGATAGCTCTTTACCAATGTGTCTGTAACTCCTTACCCATACTCCTTATTTAACCCAATAAATTTATTGGTTGGCCAAACTGGACTTTGATATACTTGTTACTTTGGCCTATCTTCTGTGCCCTCTCTGGGGTGATCGTATATCTTCAGGAAAAGTATTCACATAGCACATGGTAAATAGATGAATAGGCCAAGTGTTGCATGAATAACTTTTCCTTGAGAGGTGTGAACACCAGCATCCATTCATTCCAAATAGGGCACAACAAACAAGCCTGAGTAATGATTGTCCAAAGTCCAGTTTGGTGAACAAGTTAGTTGATTGGGGTTGCTTATGGGATGTGGGTGAGGGGCTACCTAAGGAGCATTGGTGAAAGTTACTCCCAAGCCTATGGATGACTTAGAGAGCCATCGCAGTACTGAAGAGCCCACCTCAGCATAGGCGACACCTTACAGAAACTACATACTGCCTAGTCATACTGCCAGGGATTCATCTTGCCTGGTCAGCTACTGCTTTTCTTTCTTGAAATTCACTCTTCAGAGTAACAGCAGTTCTTTTTTAGGACTCTCCCTCTGCATTTCTAGGCCATACAAAAATTAACCTGCAATATTTGGCAAAACATTTCATTAACTCACCCCTAATATGATGGTTGACTTGACCAGGCCAGACTGTATAGCCTGCAGGCTGGATGTCCCCCACCTCTGCTGTAGAGGAATTTTCCTCTTTAAATTGATTTCCTTTTATTCCTAGAACATACTCTGTCCTTGTAGCTAGCAGGCTTAGTGTCTTAGTTACTTTTTGTTGCTGGGACAAATACCCGACACCCATAATATAAGAGAGAAAAAGTTTATTTCAGCTCATAGTTTCGGGTGTTTCAGTCTATTTATGGGTGGTTGACAATGATGGAAGAGCTTAGCAGAGGCCTTGCCAGAGAATAGTTGTTCATGGCATGGCAGGACAGGAAGCCTAAAGGGCAAGGAAGAGTGGAGCTTCCATATAACCTTCCCGGTCATGTCTCCGTGATCTGCCCCATCTGGATCAAACCCCAGTGATTGGCCCCTCCCACCAGGCCCCACCTCCTAACAGCACAGGAAATCAATGGATTAACCCCCATGACTGAATCACCCCTCTCAAACTTGAGACTTTTGGGGATATTCCAGATTCAAACCACCTAGGTTGCACCCCCTGGTGTGTGAATAACCTTGCTTTCAGGTGTGCCCTTGGCTCATCCTTCTGCCCATCTAAACTCTACTCAGTTTCCTCTACTCCGTCAAACCTGGCTGTTTCTCCTTCCTGTAGGCAAGGAGATCTTTGCTATAGTCACAGATTTTTGCTGTAGTCAGTGCTAAGCAGTTATTTGTTAGGTGTATTACCCGATAGTATGTGGAAGAGTATTTGAACAACATGGGAGTAGAGCTTCTATTCCAGTGGTTATAAACCCAAATGCCTTCTAGCTGTGGCAAGTGAATTTGCGAAGCACCTAATTTGTGAAGACTGTAACATTTGAAGGCATTCTTAGGTCATTGATAAGTGAATCAAAACCTTTGCGCTGGTCTGCAAGCCAAGCTGCCAAATTGTACCTACTAGGCCTCTTCTTCTTGTTGGCTATAGTTTCAGGGACATCCCTTATGTTTCCAAATAGATTTTCTATCTGCTCCCAGCATAGTTTCAGGTGTATGGTAGGGTCCTCAATGAATGTGCATATGGAGTCACTGGACCTAGTTTATTTACAGGATTTCAAAAATTTAAAATTCCCCTTCTTATATCCAAAATGCCATTCATGCCTCACTTGCTTGGAATGTGTTCATTATCCTCATTCTAATCGCTAGGCCCTTGATCCTTCCTGATTATCTAAGTGCATCAGCCTGTTTTAGATGACTGAATGTGGCATTTAATGCTGTAATTGTTACCAATCTTGAATACCTCTGCCTCCTCTCTTCACACCCTTCCTAGATACCAGGCCTGGCTCATTTTTACTGGCCAGTGCCTTCATGGGAGTCAGTTGCTGACTGACTCTTAGGGGCTACTGGAGCTGACCACTGTGTCATGCTGCTACACTCACTACCAGTCTGCTCTGTTCAACTGCAGTGTTTCTTTTGTTCCCAACTTGAAAATTGCTCATCATAATCTTTATAGTGTCTGTCCTATTTTTGTTGGTTGTTTGATTGGGTATTCCTCTTGCAATTCTAGGCCCTGTAACAACTCCATCCATGATTCCACTTAAGCAATGAAAGGTTTTTTTAGCTTACATTTCAGGGGTCTCAGTCCAATCATGGTCAGTTGGCAATGGTGTCATAGTGGAAGAGCCTGGTGAAGAATAGCTGCTTACAACATAGTGAGAGGAAGGATGGTGGCAGTTGGGGAGTAGCCAGGGCAAGAATATATCCTCCGAGGCCACACTGTCAGTGATGTACCACACACTCTGTTATCCACCTCTCTTAACCAGGCTCTGCCTTTTAACAGTAACAGAGAATCCATGATTAATTCATTAATGCGATCAACCCCACAACTCAGTCACTCTCCAGATACATGAGGCTTTGGGAGGACATTCCTGACCCAAACCATAACATTCCACCTGTGGCCCCTAAAAGACTCATGTCTACTTCCTTTATGCAAAATGCATTTCAAAATGTGTTTTGTCTATCTTTAAGAGTTGCCAGAGTCTTAGTAATTCCAACCCTGCTAAAAAAATTCAAATCCAAAGCCTCTGAAACATAAGGCAGACTAGTTGCTGTGAGCCCCTGTAAGAATCAAAGAAAAGTTAAATACAACATAAAATGGCACAAGGTAAACATTCCCATTCCAAAAGTGAAAAATAGGTGGATAGAAAGCAATCAGACCAAAGTGAGGCTGAAACCCAGAAGGGCAAATATTAAATCCTGTAGTTCTGTTAAATTCTATAGCTCCATGTTCAGCACCAGGGGCAAGACATGGTGCGATGTGAATGCCAAAAGCCTTGGGTAGCCCCACACGCTTGGCATTGCCTGTGGCTGCGGCCTTTGCACTTGCTAGGCAAACACTTTAAATGCTGAGCTGTACTTCAGCTTTCTGTCTTGTTCTTTTGCAGTGGATATTGAAGCTAGGACTTTCATACTGAGCAACATCCCTAATCCTTAAAAGAAAAAAATTTTTTTTTAAATTTTGAGACAGGATCTTGTGAAGTTGTTATGTTGCCCAGGTTGGACTCGAACATGCAGTCTTTCTGCCCCAGCTTCCCAGAGTGTGCCATTGCGTCTGGCCTTTATTTTTTATTTTGTCTGTCTGTCTGTCTATCTATCTATCATCTATCTCTCTTCTATCTATCTGTTGACAGAATCTTGCTATGTAGTCAGGGCTGGTCTTGAATTCACTGTGTAAACCTGGCTGGCCTTGAACTTCCAGTCCTTTTGTCTAAGCTTCATGAGTATTGGGATTATAGACATGCATTACCATGCCTGGCTTGGGAAGCTTTTTCTGTGAATATAGAGGCATGTTCTGTAAGCCAAAAGAAATACATAAGTGAATAAATCTGGAATGAGGCAAACAACATTCCAGGTGAACATGACTCCACAGCAGAAACCACTGAGGCCAGAGATCTGAGTTAAAAGTTCTGTTGCCTTGCATATCTGGCTATTCCTGGTTTGTTTGTTTGCTTGCCTGCCTTGCTTTGCTTTGCTTTGCTTCGCTTTGCTTGCTTGCTTGCTTGCTTGCTTTTCCTTTCTTTCTTTTCCTCCCTCCCTTCCTTCCTTCCTTCTCTCTCTCTTTCTCTGTTTCTCTCTTTCTGTTGTACTGGGGATCCAGCCCAGGGCCTTCACTCTGAACCACATCCCCTGAGCTATATCCTCAGCCCATTTTCATTTTTGATTGTGAAACAGTCTCACTAAGTGCTACATTGAGCAGGCTGAGCTTGAACTTGGTATTCTCCTGCATCAGCCTTGTGGAGTGCCAGGATTACAGGCCTATGCCATGGGGTAATGCTTCTTTTTTTCTTTTTTTTTTTTTTTTTATAGGACTAGGATCAAATTCGGGCCCTCACATATGCCAGGCAGGTGCTTCTGCTCTGAGCTTTGATGATTTTCTTTTGTGTAAAATCTGAGCACATAGTTTTAGGAATATAACAATAAGCAAAAACAGACATCGTCCTCAACAGCACCCAGTGGAGTGAGGGGAAGGACCTTGAACACAAAGAAGTCACATAAAAATATAAAGTCAAGATTGTGTTCAGTATTATGAAAAAGAGATGTTGGTGCCATGAGAATTATTGATAAAGGGACTTGCTTTGGCACAGGCAGTACAGAAGGGTTTCCTCGGGAAGTTTTGTATCAGATTCCTGTGTAAAGATAGGAGCCTAGGCCACCTGTGCAAAGTGGTCTTTATTAGCTACAGCCAGGTTTACTAGGGAAGCAGCCTGTGGAAAGAAGACGTAATGCATTTAACTTTCAAGACAATAGTAGCTTAAATCAGAGGAAGTAGAGGCAATGGGAAGAGACTAAGCATTTTCTGGAAATCAGAGCCTACCGCCTCTTGGAGACCTGCTTGTGCTAAAATGAACATTTTCCTGAGGCTCTTTTCCCCAATGAAGGACCCAGTTCAGAAACTCAACCTGCTGTTCCAACGTAAGCTTTGTAAGTGCCTCCATGGTACCTAGGGTCCAAAGTTACTTTCTGTCCCCTAGGAAAAAAACCATAAGGTAAGGTGAGCAGACCTCTCCGGCAACTCTTGGGGAAAAGCAGGCAAAGGTCCTGCGAAGAGGTCAGTTTCCCTTCCGACCTTCTCCTGGTTCCTCATCTCCACCAACCACAGGGAAGGACTACAGGAGAAGAATCTGAAAGGAACAGCCAGAAGGCCCTTCACCTGCCTCCCCAACAGCCAGGCTTTCACAGACTCTTGGATCTGCGGGGTTCTTGGCCTGGATTCCCCTTGCCCCACTTTGGCATGTTACGTTGTCTCTTCAGTTCCTCTTCTTTCCTTCAGATACTGTACTTTACCTTGTTACTCTGAGGCAGCTCAGGGTTTCTTGATGTCAGAGGTCTGGGAGAGTTAAAAGAAAAATGTCTCTTCTTTCTCAGGTCCAGGGGGCATGGCTCTTTCTTTGGGTTCCCCTTCAGTACCCAGGCAGCCTCTTGTCAAACCACAAAGTAAAGACTGATGACATAAGACCTGTGCACTCCCTGGAATCTATGCAGGGCTGTGTTGGCTCATGTTAGAGGGAGAGGGCCATAGTTTTTATTAATCCAAGCCTCAGAGAAGGTTATGAATCTGTACGGATACAGAACTTCATTTGGGCATTTAAGAGGTGGACTGTTGTCATTGATGCTGAGTGGCTGGGTGACCTAGAGTGAGTGCATTGTGTTGTCTTTCACATCTCAGATTCCTCATCTGTCAAATGAGCGGCTGCCACAAGGGTGCCTAAGGTCTTTCCAGGAGTGTTGATATATTTGGGAGCAGGTAATGATGACGCAGTTTGTTAGGCTGCAGTGTACCCATATCCTCCTTTTCAGGATTTGTCTTGCAGGGACCAAGTCTCCAGAGAAGGACTCTTTGCTGAGTGCTTTAGTGGAGAAACAGTTGACAGGCGCCTGCAGGTACACCCCTTCCCCCATTGCTACACAAGCTGTGACAGATGGCCTTGCTGAGAGGAGATGCTCCTGTCACATGAATTATGACAGAGCCTCACAATAGACCAAGGGCGACCTTTACCTTGGAATCAGGATACAGCAGGTCGAATGCAACTTCTGTCCTTGGAACTGAGCAAGGGGCTGCTGCTTTGACTCTCAGTGGCCTCTTGCCCAATTTCCTGAATCAATATAGGGCTTTTTCAGGTGGGGTCCAGGGCCACTTAGATAGTTTTAATTGTGTTCCTCTCTTTCCCTATTCACCAGGAGAATTAAATGAAAACCTGGTGTTATGTGCTGGATACTATTTTAAAAAAAAACAGAAATTAACATATTAACAGCTATGGATTGCATGTTCCTTTTCCTTGCAACTACCTCAGAGTTTTTGCTCTCTGTAGGAAACTTGGAGGTTTGGATCTGAGAAGAAAACATTTTTGCTCCTTAGGCATGGTTTGGGGAACCAACGTGGTGTACTGGAAGAACCATGGCTTGGGAGTAATACACACTGAGACTTAAGCTATTTATTTTTTGCATGTGGTACTGGGCCTGCCCCTGTAGCCTCTTAGTGCTCCGGGAATCTTACATGTAAAATGTGGACAATACAGAAAATACTGTGTTGTTTCAAGGTGGTATGGAGTAATATAGGCTAAGATTGCATATGTTTATTAAGTGGTGCTATCTATTTTTCCTCTTCCCAAATAGTGTGAGAAACTGTTTTTCCTTTTTTATTTTAGGCGTGCATAGATTTATGGTTGGATTTCACTGTTTTAAATGCTTGGAGGATTTGGGGAGCGTTTTCCTAATCAGGCACAGCTGTGTATTATCACTGAAATGGGCAGATTTATTTCAACTGAAACAGCGTGCAGGGATGGATCTCCACCAGTTCCTTCTAACTGTGCACAGACAGGCCTTTTGTGGAAGAGGCCAATGCCCTTCTCTCCCTTGGGACCCAGCCTTAACTCTTAGTACTCAGGCTCCTGGAAAACGCCACCTCATCCTATCTGTTAGGGCCTTTGACCTGATTGAATGGGAGACAGCTGGCTAGTTTATGGCTCTGTTGGAATCTCAGCTGATAATTAAAATATTTTTGCCCCAAGAGGAAGGCAGGCCATCTCTCTCCCTCCCTTCCCTGCTGCAATAGCCTGCTACTGAAGTCAAATCGAATGCTTGGTTTTATATCTCCTCTGGGCTTCCCCATGGCAGCTTAGCATTCTTGTTGTAGGGTCTTTTGAAATTTTGGAATTTCAAAGTGGGCTGAAGAGCTTGTATTTTGTGGTCTTTGTTGGGAAGATAGAGTGTTTTTGTCAGTTTTCATCTATTTCAGTGGTATTTTGTGTAGCTATTCCCTAAATCTATCTGTTGGGCCCAGCACTTAGTCTTCTAGAAAAATGCACCTCTAGAAAATACCCTCAAACCAGCTCTAAGAGAGGAAGTAGATAGTCAGAACCTTTACAGCTGGGCAAGTCGAGGCAAATGTTAGGCTTCCAACTGTACAAGCTACTCCAGGAGTACCTTCTACTAGGAGTCATCTACTAGGCTCGTGAAAAGTTTATGGAATGGAAATATAAAGCAAGGGCATCTCACTTGATAAGATTGTGCAATTCAGTTGAAATCGCCACAATTTCAGCATTGAGTCTTTCCCATGCATATACATCCCCCCTAGACACTTACAGATTTCTTTTCCTTCAGTGCCCACATTCAGGCTCAGACTCCTTTTTCATCAGAGATGACTCATGTGAGCTTTGGGTGAACCTGGGTTTGTGTCCTGTCTGGCTCTTTTGCTTGTTAACTGATATTCTTAGGCAAATGCCATTCTCGCTGTGCCTTAGTTTTTGCAGATTTGAAATGGGAATGGTTACAGTCCCTATCTCGTTTTACAGGATGGAAGTGAGATAATCTGTGCCAAGCTCTTAACAGTGCCTGACACTTAGCACGTGCTCAATATATTGACCACTAGGATTGTATTTTCCAGCTGTTACATTTGTTTCAAACAGTATTTAGATTACATGGTATTTGGTACACTTTGGCTCATATTTGCGTTTCTAGTGTTTCAGTCTTTCTGTCCAATCATACTAAAAAGTTTAAGAATTTTAAGTACATACATGTAAGTAAAAATAGCGCAAAATTAAAATACAAAGAAAGGTCATCCTAAACTTCCTTGTTTGCTTCTTACAATAGAAGCAAATACAATTAAGCTTTTGTTTCATCTTCTTTGATATTTTTCTATGAAAACATAAGAATCTCAATAGGATTCTCTCTTTTACCTTATTTAAAAATTTTATCTACAGGATTTTTTTGTCAATACAGGTGTTATTTTTTATAGGACTTTGCACATAGCAGTTTAGCTGTATGACAGCACTGTCAGTGTTACTGAGAAATGTTCTTTTTTGTCCCTGATTCCTTACTTGGTAGACTTAAACTTGTGTGTGTGGGCGTGTGGGTGTGGGTATGTGGTACTGGGGATCGAACCCAACCAGGGCTTTCAGACTGAATAACATGCTCACCCCTTTTTATTTTTAATTTTTACTTTGTGACAGGGTCTTGCTAAGTTCATAAATTACTAGGGACTGTGGGTGATGGAATGAGGAGAAGGACTGTTGAACTTGTGATCATCTTGCCTCAGTTGCCCTTGATGCTGGGATTACCATCATGTGCCACTATCCTGGCTCAAACTCTTCTATCAAATGAGTTGCCCTTGTTCTCTTTAAAGTCCTTGCTTTTATATATTCATTCCATGAACTTTTCAAGAGCCTTGAATCCTAATAGAATGTGCTCCTTGGAGTAGCTTGTATAGTTGGAAGCTTAACATTTGCCTCAACTTGCCCAGCTGTAGAAATTCTGACTGTCTACTTCTCTCTTGAAGCTGGTTTGAGGACATTGGGGCAGCAGGCACCTGGCAGTGACTGACCTTATAACAGACTTTTCTCTGCAAATCCTTGTGAGGGTTTATAAGCAGTGTGCCTCTTAGAGCAGTGTGTGTCACTGAAAAAAGAAAAAAGTTATCCCAGATTCCAGTGTGCAGGCATAGCTGCTTTTATCTTTGTAGCCGGTTGTTACCTGCATACTTCATCTCCTCTCACCCTCTCACAGGTTAAATCATCATATGCATAGTGTCTGGACACTTAGGATTTCTTCTTTTTTGTTTGTTTGTTTCTGCATTGTTAACGTTGAGAGCCTACGAGGAAGGAAAAAAGGATCATACAAGTGGAGCTTACAGTACCTTATAATTATGACCAGGAGGAGCTGAGTGACTTGCCAGGAATTGTGCTGATAGGATTTCAGAGTTTCAGGATAATGTTATTTCTTCCAGCATCCTTATTCTGTTTCTCTGCCTGGTGTTCAGCGAAGTCCAGTGATGCTGGTAATGGTGGAATGAGGCTCTGTACCCATCCAAGGAACCAGGACTACAACGAGTTAATGAGTCAAAGATTGGGAATGGAATCTGTGTGTCTTTCTGTTTACTGATGTGAACTTCATTTTCACTATTGTGCTATGTACTTCTGGAAGGATAGCATGTTCATTGCACTTCTAGGTAGCATGATTTTCAGGAAGGAAAAGAAAATGTAAAAACTTTTTTTTAATTTTTCAGGCAGTGAACTCCTGGCTTCCTGTGCTTAGAAACAGGCATCCTAGGTGGATTCGTAATCATCTCTGCTATGGGCACAGTTGTACAATGGAGAGTTTTTCTCTGTTCTCCTCTGCCGTAGGAGACTTGTCCTTTCTAATTATTCGGATTAGTTAATAATAAAATAAGCTTTCCTTTCCTGTGGCACAGTAGCTGGTGACAAGGAAAATATGCCCCTCAAGTGTCTCTCAGATGATTTAACATTATTAAATGTGACACTATTTTGATTTTTTCGTTAGCTTTTTGTTCATAGGAACAGTAATTAGTGGGCCTCATCTCCCCACCCATATTCTTAGAGATGGGGTTAAAGAAAAATTGTATTTTGTATTTGGTGCTTTAGAATTTTATTGGAAACAATACCCTACTTGAGGTAAAAGCTCCATTTTACAGTCAAGGAAACTGAGACGCAAAGCACTTTACTTCTTTGTCCAAGACACAGAATTTAAATCTTGGGATCTCAAATGTTTGTATTTTAGTCTTTCTATTCTTGTCATTGGGAATAGACTGTAGTAGCAGACCATCCCTTGGCACCGTATTCTGCTGGACAAACCCTTGAATCACCAGAAACTATTGTCTAGACCTGACTTCCATTTGGGTCTTGAGGCCTTTATGGACTAGATGATTCTAGCATCTGGAACTGCAGATAGGGGATCTTGGCCCTTGTGGTACCTCTAGACCTGGAAATCCTAAATGTTTAAGACTTGAGAGTTGGTTTGTCATTTCCCCTTGCCCCAGGCATCCTCCAAAAGCACAGCTTTGCTTCTTGTTGTTTGTCATGAACCAAAATTGTGCTTTCTTAAAGTGGGGCTATAGTAGAAGTTCCCATTGTATTGGGCTTTTGTTTTTACTTGTGTTTATGTTGTCATTTTGTTCTTATTTAAACAAGAAAGTGTGTATGGGTTTCAGATAAATTCACAGATGATTATTCATAAATTTAACATTTATTTTAAATCAGAAAAGTAATATAAACCTTTAAAAAGGGTTTGGACACACTCAATGGCAGAGTATTGTGTGATTATTCAGGTGCCACAACTTTCAGCTCAGTGTCACCTTGAACATGAGTAGGGCCTCCTGGGGTGCTGCCTTTGCAGCTGAGCGCACTGCCAAGTGAACCACATCTAGGCCATTCTAATCCTGTGGAATAGAGATAGGTGTGCCTTATAGTGCCTACTTACATGTTTAGAGTAATACCATGAAAGGCAAATTTAGATCAGGCACAGTAGCGCACACCTGTGGTGCTAGCACTCTGGGAGGCTAAGGCAGGAGAATCTCAAGGTCAAACCCAGTCTGGTCAACTTAGTGTGACCCTATCTCAAAATAAATTAAAAGAAAGGGGCTCAGTGAGAAGACTCTGGATTTGATCTCAAGTGCCACAAAAAAAAAAAGAAAGACAAGTTTGACATTATCATTCATTCCTTAAAACTCCGATTTGGATAGATTATTTGTAGGTCAGCCCCCAGCTGTCAAGAGAGAAACTTCCCAGCTATTTTTTCCTGCTTCACAATGAGAATCTTGACCTTACTGGTACTGGTACTCGTGAACTTTTATGGTTCAAAATGACTAGGATCCTACAAACTTGGGTCTGGCAAAAACACTCTTTTAAAATAACTTTTGAACATGAAATTTAGGAGATATGTACAGACAGTGAGTGGGGTTAAAAAGAGGCATTTGAGGAAGTGTTGTTATGAACCCTCTGGAGGCTAAATTCAAGTAAGAATTAGACTAGTTTTAATTAACTTTAAGATGTTGTCAACCCTCTTCCTCTGAATGGACACAGCTCTGTCCTGGGATTCTTTAACATATGAGCCTTGGACTTTATGTGAAGCATGACTCCAGTTTTCATGGTTCATGAATCTGGCCCCAGTTTTAAGTTTCTTACAAGATTTTGGTGCTTTATCTGCTATGTAGTATATTGAAAGAGAGTCTGGGAATGGGAAGGTAATCAATAATCACCTTCCCAAAAATATGCCTGTTCAGAAATAAGGTAGGCAAGGACTTTTACTCAACTGAGAGTGCCTTAGGAGCATTTTCCCAGCAGTTTTGGGATATTCTGGATATGCTTATTAGGTCCACCTTCCCAAATGGCAGGGAAAGAAGAAACAGACACTTCCCCCCCACAGAAAGCATCATCATCAACAAGAGATACACTTATTTGAGAATCTGTGTGATTTTGATCTTGTCCAAACACAGGGAGATCTTCAGCTCTGCCTGATAAGAGGAGAATGTGCAGAATAGTCTTTAGAGGTGGGTAGAAAGGTATAAAGACAAGTACTGGCTTCCTTCCCTATGGACAGGTAGATGAGAAGAAGGAACGAGGAAAGGTCTTTGTAGCATAGTCTGAAACACAGTGAGTCAGAACAGAGCTAGTCTTAGCCTGAGGAAGTGCTCAGAGTTGGTCCCTCCCTGCTCTCAGGTAGAGAGGTTGAGGGTGATTCATAAGAAACCTTACTCTGTTTCATAGCTTTCCAGGGCTATTAAGGCTTTGCGGTTCAGAGTGGCACCACCCAGTGTTTTGAGCCTTTGTGGTCTGGGCTTCCTTGCTTGCAAGGTGATGGGATAAAGGTGCTATCAGTGGTAGGTGCTGCTGCGTCCTCCTCTGCCCTCAGATTCTTTCTCCTCTCTGATGCCCTGGGTGAAGTGCACATCACAAAGCCTGGAGTGTTTGTGTTTGTGTGGGTTGTTATTCTCAACCAGTTTACTAACCCAACAAGTCCTCCTGAATATTGGATATACCTGCTCTTGTACAGATGATGTAGGAAATACACATTTGTTATATATGTGATGTAGACATCATTTCCATTGCATTCTTTCTGTCCCTGGGAGTCATACTGTATAAACACACCCCAAACAAGTGGAAGAATAGGGACAGCATGGCATAGTGTGCCAAGGATACATGAGTTGGGGCCTGGAGATGGCAGAATTCACTGGAAGGCCTTGATGGGCCTTAAAGAACAGGTGGGATTCAGGAGGGATTGATAATAGGATGGCTAGACCACAGCTGTTCAGTTCTAGGAAAGGGAGCCTATTTCAAGCACCCGGGTTCTTTAGGAAATTCCCAGATATGCAATATTGAACAGAACACCATGCTTCCAAGTAAGTCAGTCTTCCACGTAGAAATAACTCCTTCTTTCTACATGGTCAGAAAATGTAGGCTTAGTAGTAGGCAGGTTTGGCTTTGGGTCAAGTCCTCAACTTTTGAGCCCATTTCTTCTTCTCTAAAGTGGGGACAATTCTACGATTAACTCGGCATTGAAGGGAGAATTACATGAATTTATCCATGGAAGCTATTAGCATAGTACTTGGCATAAAGAAAATGCTTAGTGAAAGGTAATTTTTCCTTTAATAAAAATTCTGTTTCTACAAGCAGCTGTTTCTCTGATAGCAGCAGATATGACTGTACATACAAACTTGTTTCCTCTTTTCTCCTTTAATTTTGCTTCCAAATAAACCACCCCAAACAAGAACATTTTGCTTACTCCCATGGAGATTATGCTTCTCAAGGTCTGGGACTCAACTGGGAAGATGCAAAGACTTAATGAGACCACAGATAGATGCAGGAATCATCTGAAGGTTGTTGATCCATATGTCTGGTGCCTGGTCCAGAAGGCCTGAAGGCTAGGATAATGGGAGTGCCTAGATGCAACCCCTCCAGGGGCCTGGTTGTCCCACGGCTCTTGGCCATACCTGGAAGGTCAAGGTGTCAAGCATGAGTGCTCAATGGACAGGTTTAAAACTGTATCATCTTTTCTGATGTAACTTAGAAGTTATGCCCTGTCCTACTCCTTTTTGGTAGTACAGTGAGTTTCAAGTGGAGGGACATAGACCTCCTTTCAGTGGTAGAAGTACCAGGGTCACACTGGAGAAAGTCCCCTAAGATGGGACATAATCCTTGCAAGTCTAAAAATACATTCTTCATGCTCACCAAGGGAACTGGAGGCAGAGCTTAGGGATCGATACAAGGTCCTGGAGAGCCCGTGCAGGAGCCGCACCCCCCCACCCCCGCCATGTCCACATGCCAGGAAAGAAGAACTGCTTTCTGTTGATAAAACCATCAAAGGTCTGATGTACTTCCTCTTTTTTGATTATTTTTATCCAGTGTATAGCTGGGCATTTGAGGAGATAGCCTTTAGTGTGAATAACAGCTGCACAGAATCTCTGCCTTTGGCTTTCTTTTTCCTGCTGGTGGCATCTCTGTCTGGCCAGGCTCACAGTTTGAGTCCTAGCTGTGTTACCTAGGCTTATTCTGCACAAGGTGGTGATGTCTATAGGTGTCTAAGTGAGAGTAATTTTTAAATTGTCATATTTTTAGGATGTTAGAGCACAGTGTCCTGAAAACACATGCTGGGAGATTTGGTCAGGGAAGTGGCACTTATTTTTCTGTTTTAATCATAAGCACTGATTCCACAGCATGGGAGCTGTGGGCAAGGGTCACAGTATCCAGAGAAGTGATGAAAGTGAAGTTCCCGTGGGAGACTGGTGCTGGCTAAAGGAGTTGTTTTTCAAGACTGATTAATTGAGGCCTATAAATATGTTACTTCCCTATCAAGTCCCTTATCCTTTAGCCCAAAAAAGCACCAGAAATCTACATACCATTGAAACATACGGCCAACACAGGTGTGGGCATTTTGTAAATAAAGTTGGTGCTGTGGTTTGTTTTTCATGTTCTGGTCCACGTGTATGCTGCTCAGTCAGAGTTGGCAGAAGTCTACGCTCCTAGGTATTCTTATTTTTGACAAGGGCCCTGGTATTCCAGTCCTGTTCAGCAATTGGTGTGTCTGAACACTGTGCTTGTGCAGGCCCAGCTACCTGTCCAAAGGCTCGCTCTTCTGAGGAAGAGATAAGCCAGCTCTGGGAATCTCTTCTGTCAGCTCATCCTCTCTTGTATTGTTTTTAGCCTGTGTCATTGCTGGAGCTTCCGCTGCATGCCCTGGACTGACATTATAACGTGTTCAGGTAATCTGGGGGCTTGCCAGTTGTCTCAGATGAATTCAGAACTGAGCTATTTTAGAAAACAGTGTCTGGTCTTAGCATGCCAGACTCTGGAACGCTGTCTAATGCAGACAGTGGCAGTCAGTCATGGGTGAGCTGCTGACTGAAACTAAAAGTTAAAGAACCATACCTTAGGTGTCCTTCACCATCTTCTGGACAATTATGTTAAGTCATTTACTATCCCCTTGCTGCCAGCCTATTGCTTTTGCAATTGAATACCTCTCATTTCAACCACGGTGTTGCTGAAACACTAATCTGATCACAGGACTTTCCTGTTTTGACACTAGGGCAGATTCCAGCTCTTTGGCATGGCCAGCCCCGTCCCAGCCCTTCACTGTAGCTCGTTCTCTCTTTCCTCTTCATGAATGTTCTACTCCATTTGCAAAGGACTGTCTCCTAAATATGTTACTCACCTACTCTTTATGGTTTGAAATCACATTATTCCATTTGCAGAGAGAGGCTTTCTCCCAATTCTCCTTTGTCTTTTCTGTATAGCTCAGAGCGAGGCTGTATGTTCTGACTTCCTTCCAGCGTTCTCCTTCTTCTGTTATTTATCTGTTATTTCTAGTATTTTCTATAGTAGGTATTTGAACATAATAGGCAGATGGGGTAGAATAAGTCATTGTGAGGGGCTGAAGCCTGTGGTTCTTGTTTTGCCACTTTCTGGAGAGTGTCCTTCCTATCCGACAAGGCTTGTGAATGAGGTAGTGCATGTAAAATGTTTAGCACAATGCTTGGCGTGTAATAAGTGCTGAGTAAATGGTAGCAATGATGGTGATAATGGTTGTAGGTCTGTAGGCTTACAGTCAGTAGGAATGGATGGAGATGTGAGAATGAGGGAAGCTCTATCCTATTTTCCCTTACAAGATTATTTCTAAGTTCCTCTCTGTTTGTCTCCCTTTGATTTATGTAGAGGACTGCTGACCTTATCCAGTAACCAAAACAATACCTGTTACTTGCCAAAGTGAGTAGATTGTTAGGCATGAATATTGTCTGGGAGAGATCTTGATTTCTTGGGAAAAAAGGCTTTGGTTATAATTCTGATCTTCGATGTAGGTTGTATTTTAGAGGTTTTAGCTAACCCCATCTGTTGTGGTGGTGCCTCCTTCCCAGAGAATTAGGTGGGCAATAGTTAGGGTGGCATGTCAGTGGCCTGTCATGCCTTCCCAAGGGCCAATCCCAGGGACTCAAAGGCTGACTTGCTGGAGCATGTGCTTCAGATCTCCACGTAGGATGTGCTGATACTAGAGTGTACTTCTGCTAGCGTCAGACTGGTTACCTTGGGGAACCCTGAGAGCAAGGAGAATCTCTTTTTATAAAAGGACCTTTCTCCTGTTTTAGGGTGTGAAGAATGGTCCTTCTGGAGTGAATGAGCAATGAGTAATGTTTCTCCCAGAAATATAGGCTGAGGCTGTTGGTATGAGTGGAGCTGTGGTCTAGGGTCTGGGAGTAGAGACTCTTTGTCCTTCTGATATATGGGTCTCAGTCTTTCTCACCACTCTCTAGAGGCCCTTTCTGCTGGTCTGGTGATGAATCACTAGTTGGGGAAAACATTTTAGAAATGAAAAAGGTAAGTAGACAGTAATTTGGGATGGGTAGGCAAGGGACTGCTAGTGAAAAGAGTACTGAAATTGGCGTTGGGTGAAGAGCCACAGTTTCATCTCACTGCAACCGTGGTTTTGCTGGAGATGAGAGATGGGCCAGTCCATGTGTTTCATTGCCTCACGTCTGGATATCTGATGGGAGAGGATTCTGGAAATTGGAGGGGAGGCCCTGAATTGAGAATATTTTGTTCTCCCGTGCTCCAACATCTATGTTGGGCTTACTTGCTGCTACCACCAAATACTATACCAAATACTATACATACCTATTTTGAAGATGAAGCTTTAATGGAGAGAACAGAGCTTCAGGATCCCAGGAATTGTTCTGCTTTACTACTTTTTGTCCTTGTAGTTTTGAGCATTTAAGGTTTTGGCTCCCAGCCCTCCCAGTGACTTTACTGATGGCTTCCCGGGGCATACCCTACGAAGCACATCAATTAAGGATGATGGGTGGTGATAGTATTTGCAGGGTCCAGCCTGTATGACTCGATGAAAACTCAAATCTTCTAAAATGGCTTCAGAATGGATGTAGGAGGTTAGTGCATTTGCCCCAGCCACCAGACTCATGTACTTTCTCAGCCTCGGTGACTTCAGCACATGTTTGTCCTACATCTTGCCCCTGGAGACACTGCCTGGAAGCTTTTACCACCATACCATTCCAGAGCTAGGCTGGTGTGATACTGAATGTCAGCTTTGCAAACATTAGTCTAACTTCCAAGGCACTCATTTAAATATAAAAGCTGGTTCCTTTCTTACTGGCATGACCAAGGAAGGAAACCTGTGTTTGGAACAAAAGCAGACTGGTTGAGAAGCCACTAAAGCTACTTTCCAAGCCTCGTACTACCTCCAAGTCCATAGCCTTTTGCCCTGGAACCCAGGGATTCCTAGGCTACAATCAAAACTACAGTAGTACTGTTCTGTGTCCTTCTCTTAGAGGGGGAATTAGGATTTGAAAGTAGCTTTAATGGCTTCTCAGTCAGTTTGTTTTTGTTTTAAACACAGGTTTCCTTCCTTGGCCGCCAGTAAGAAGTATCTATACCAAATGGACCAAATGCTCTGTAGAAAACTACCATTACTGCTCCTGGCTCTGTGTCCAGAGGTGATATAGGTACTTCTTTGTTTAGGACATAGGACTAGGGGGTGTTCTTGTCCAATTAATTTACAATCTGAAACTGTCCTATAAGAAGTGAGTTTTTCCCCCATTATTTTTATTAATATACAAATGTAATACATAGTATTTACAATGAATTTGGGTGTTTCGTACATCTATGTATCACATCAACTTCACAATCCCTTCCCATTTTCTACCCTCCCACTCACTCCCTGTCCCTTCCCTTGGCTCCGGCTATCACTTTGTATGGTTCCAAAGAATGTCTATGTTCTGGGTTTTCCAAGTCCAAGAAACCATATGGTGTTTAACATAGTAATCTTCCACACCTAAGTCATTTCACTCAAGTCACCACTCTACCCCAGCTTCCTATTCCTCTAATGGGTTCGCAGTAGTCAAATCTTGATATCCTCTCTGAATCCAACCAATCCCATCATTGGGATATTCACCAAAAGTTTTTTTTTCCATATTTTCCTACATCCTTGTTGTTATTGTTAAACCTGGCCTTACCCACCAGTTCACACTAGAAAATAATTATAAGCATGTAGTTCAAAAGGATAGTTAATGTGGGAAAGAAGAAAAAATAATAAATAAATAAATTTCAATTGCCTTAGCTGAATACTGGAAGGTGCATATTTGTACATTCACAAGGTTATCTTTATATCAATCAGTTTTCTTAGGATAAACTTTCATTAGGGACCTAATAAGTGAATTGCTACAACAAAACAAAGTTAAAACTATATCACATTGCTACATTAAATGAACTTAAATCTATACCACATAAATATACTTAAAGCGACAGACATGTAGGCAAATCTAGTTATTTCCTAATTTCCTAACTTTCATATCTTATTTACTCATATTTCACTGATTACTAACCTACTTTTTTCTCAGCTCCTTCTCCTCTAGCTGTTGTCACTTTTGCTCTGGGGTCATTGGTCTTGCTGGTCTCCCTTAAGAAATGAAAGAGTTTTCGAATTCACTATGTAGCCCAGGCTGGCCTCAGGCCTCCTGCCTTAGCCTCCTGGGTCTAGGATTATAAGTGTGTGCCACTACACCCAGCTTTGTATTGCTGGGGAAGCAAACCCAGACCCTTACTCTTGCTAGGCAAGTGCTGTAACTGGGGAGCTTCATTCCCCAGTCCCAGAAACAGATGATACTATGAGGATGTTACTATTCAACATCTGGCTTCTATGTGCCGTGGTAACCTGGGATAGTGAAAGGAACATGGGCTGAGAAGCCAGAGTGGGATTCCAATTGTGGCTCTTCCTAGATGTGGAAGAGTCACAGAACGTTTCACCCCACTTTCTCATCTGTAAAATGGGGCTGCTGCCCACTTGCAGGATTGTCATGAGGAGTCAGTGATGCAGCATGTGGGTGGAGTTCCTGATACCGGGCCTGGAAGGTGGAAGGCATGCGGGCAGTACCACCTGCCACTGTCATCAGTATTAAGTGACTTACGTCTTGATAGTAACAAAAATGCTTGTTTGAAATGTGCATGATTTCAACAATACTGATGAACATAAAAAAATTGTCATCTGTAACTCCATCACCCAGAGATCACTATGGCTGGTGTTTTGGTATATATGCTTTGGTTGTTTTCCATGTGATAGAGCATCCTAAAAGAATGCAGTCAAGTTATGCGTTGTGGTCTACTGTTGTTTTATTATAATATAGTGGCACACTGTTAACCTGCCTGCTGTGTGTGTGTACCATATGCATAATTAGTTTAAAAGCCAATAGTAGTTTACAAGGCATATTATAAATGATGAAGTTTCTCTGTTCTGCCTTATTCTCTGACTTCTTCCTGTCTTTATCTTCTTGAAGGAAGCTTGTATTATAGAATATGACGTAGTACTTTAGAAGTATTCAGCTAAAATGGGTTTCATGTTGGTTCATTTTATATTGGCTCAGAAAAGTTGTTTAAAACTTTGTATAATGCTGAGATCTTAATGATTGAATGTTTCTTTTGGGTCACGTCTGTAATTTTAGTAAATCTATTTCTGTTTTGCCTTAAAGTAGTTTTGTGGTGTTGGAATTGAACTTTATATTAATAAGAATAGGTTAACCATGAGAAGCAGACATCTAATATAACAGTGGCTGAAATTAGAATGGCATCTGTTTCTCGTGTGTGTCAAAGTCTGCTGGAGACAAGCATGTGTCTGGCATGTATCTCCGGCCCGTCAGTCTAACCTTCCCTCCTGTGCACAGCTCTGCCAAGTCTCAGGCATGGTTTTGTCTTCACGGCCAGGATACTAGCTAGACCTGTAGCTATTGTGCCCATTTTGCAGGTGGCACAGTGTAAGGAGAGGTGAAGGAGAGTGTGAACCAAAGGCCCTGACTTGGCATCCTCTAAGACAGGTTACAGAAAGCAGCCACATGCCACTCCTTGGTTACCTGGCTACCCTTTGGAAGAAGTACTGTTACTGTAATGAGTGGCCGAGTGCCCGTCTTGAAATTGTGGATGCTGCAATGCCGCAGATGGGGAGAATAGCCTTTGTGACTGACCATCTAGGTCACAGATGTCAGGCTCCTCTCCTACCATTAATCCTTTGTTAGTCCTTCCACGATATGCTGCCAGGGCTGCTAATGTGGCAGTCCATTTCTGCTGTGTTTTCAGTTTTGTTTTTGTTTTTTTTTTTTTTTTTTTTTTGTCTTTCTCACAAATACTGCTGACTGATGTACTGCTGTAACCCCTATTGATGATTTCTCTCCCATTTATTCCCCTGGAGTTGGACAACTTTAGACACCCATGTGGAAGTAATGTAGACAGGTAGAGCTCTTCCTCAGGAGCTCTACTCTGCCACCTTCTACACACTACTCCTGGTCGCAGCATTGAGGTGATGGTTCCTGCTGGAGGCAGCTGCTGTAGCAGCTCTGTAGAAAGTGTAAATATTTATACTTCTGTTTTTCCAGTATGCATATAATAATAAGGCATGGTGGTTTCGAGCGCTGTCTGATTTCATTCAGCCTAAGTTAGGTCCTGCCTCGGCCTCTGACCACCTGTGGGCCTGCCTCCCTGAGTTTCAGTCTTTTTATCTGAAAGTGGACCTAATAATCAAACTTACCTTCCTGAGTCGTGAGGATTAAATAAGATCATGGGTGTAAATCACTCAAACCCATGCATGACATTAAGGCCTTCATAAGCATTTCCTGTCAACAAATACCAGAGGAGCCACTGGTGTCATAGTGCCTTTTTTTAATTCTGAAAGGCCATATTTGATTTTATTTTTATTGGTATATGTTTACTTTCATTTCATATTGAAAATCATTTGCTGAAAAGATATATTTTAAAATGTTGGAAATCATTACTGTAGCTTCTTAGGTGACTGATATATAGCCCTTAAGCAAGTATTTGTCATCAGTGCCTGAACTCATTTGATTATTAGAAATGTTTTGTGAAGATTTGCACTTATTCATTAAAGACAGATGTTTAGTGAGCATCCATTACTGCCTTTTAAAGTTATAGGTGTAGAAAGAGAAGTCTTCATAATTCAGCTGTGTGTGACTCCAAGACACAGGAAGACAATTACTGCATCATTGCTTTTGTCTTTGCCAGAAAGCTGGCTTTGCACACATCCTTTTGCTTTGGTTTGCTCATCTACACCAAGAGGGTGGAATGCTAAATCCCCCAGGACTTGTTTTCTCCCTCTTTCCATAGTTCTTCTGACAGAGACTACTGATGCTTAGTCCTGAATGCTGTTATAGGAAGCACAGCTTTGCTGGTTGTGCCAGAGGGACTCGGTTCAGCCTGCTGACAATGCAGAACCCAGCTGGGGCCTCAGCTTCTGCTAGCATCTCCCTGCTGTCTCCAGGCAGCACCACACCTCTGCTGAGGCCGGAGTCAGGAAGTCTAGGTAGTGAATCATTCATTTACCTTGGTAAGCTAGTCTGGCCTCTCTTGGTCTTGCGTGCTCAGAGGGACAGAGTTGGCAGAGGACCAGGGCCAGAACAGGCTGGGGACATGTATACTCCCAGGTTCTTGTGCCTGGTTGTGGTCCCTGAGTTGGGCTCTCTCTTGCTGTCATTTCCGAGCCAGTCAGCTCAACGGGACCATGCTGTGTATTTGTGGCTGCTGTGGTGACACTCTGGGCTAATGGCCGGGGATTGGATTCCAGATCATCTTTCTTCTTCCTCTGGAACCATATGCTGCAGGAAGCAAATGCCCCTAGTTCCATCTCAAGTGCCCTAAGGAATGCATTGGCCCAGGAAGTGAGGCTTTTCTGGAGTAATCAGCTTGCCTAACTCCGCAGACTGCTGTGTGTGGGAAGTGGGCTTTTCTTGGGTAGTCACCTTGCCTAACTCCTCCTCACCTTTGGGTTTATCTGTTTTCTGGCTCATACAGGTGACAGAGTTTGGCTGGCAAGGCAGGAAGACTGAGAATGTCAGAGATAGGGAAATGGGGACCTGGTGCGGATCACACAGGGGTGGAGCCAGAACCCAGACATCCTAGGTCTATATCTACTGTTTTCTTTCTGCTTGCCTGCAGCTCAGAGTTTACTCTTCTAGAGTGGAAGAGGATTCTGTAGCAGAGATCTGGTGTTTGAACTCTGGGTCTTGGCAGGTACCAGTAAGTAGACCTGGTGTCTTTCTCTGTTATACTGTCCAAGGACAGACTTTTACATATCAGGAGAAAAAGAAGAATCAAGCTAAGGACTAAGCTGGTGCCATAGCAGGTGCCTCTGGAGACAGATTTTACCAGTTTCCTTCTCTCTGTCTCAAGAAAACAAAACTGTTGAGGTTCCACTGAAGGACCAAACACACACAAATGGAGAGCCTGCCTTTGCTCTGTCCTGAAACCCAGATAAAATGGTAGCAGACCCATAAGCACAGTAGAGAAAGAAAAAGGACAACTAAGTTTTGGAAGCTTGAAAATAGATGGAGTAGTGATAACTGAGGAAGGACTTTTGGGACAGGTGGTTCAAAGCTGACTGCAAGGAAAGTGGAAACCAACTGATTTGTACCATAGAAACCTAAGAGGTGTAGGAGTTGGCATCTCTAGACACCATTTGGAATTGGGGTGAAGGAGTGCCAAAATACAAAAGATTGGTTGGGCAGGGTTTATATGAAATGCAGTCATATTTCTTGTTCCTCCATTCCATGTGGTTGCATGATTGCCCTTTCTTCTGTAAGGGGTAAAATTCAACTACTACACTGGAGACACCAAGTTCAGTGAAGACAGGGCCCTTTATTGAAAAAGTAGGAGAGGTGCAGTGATGGTTTATATGTTAAAGCCTGTATGCCAGGATCACCCTGGCCCTCTTTATGACTTGTTTTCCAGCACACTGACAACCAGATCTTTATTCTGTAGCAGGAGTTTAGGAGAGTACTGCTTTCAGCTGACCCACCTGAGATGAGTGGCTTCATACGCTTGTCCCTCTGCTCACCCTGTTTCCCTACAGCAAATCCCGAAGTTGATAAATTCCTCTTACATGTCCAGAGGTTGTAGCCACCTTTTTATCCTTTCCTTTCCTTTCTGTTTTAACATCATTTTGGAAAATGTACACCCGTGTAAGTGGAATGGCCTAAGGACCACCTTGGACTCTGTTTTAATAATCAGCTCATGGATATTCTTCTTTGTTCTGTCCCCTCACTCATTGCCCACCCTTGATTATTTGTAAGTATCATCTTATTAATAAGTACTTCAGTATGTGCCTTTAAAACTGAAGGGCTCCCTTGTTAAACATAAGCACATCTATGATATTTAATCATGAACAGACAACTGAAGATGACCATACCTGTGAGCAGAAGTACATCAGAGACCAAAGCACAAGTTTAAAAATCAGCCGAAATAAGCAAGTAACAAAGAAAAGAAATAAGAGAGATTATCACTAATATCCTCCAGCAAAGGAGAAGACGTTGTGCCCATATCACAAAAACAGCTGTTAACCAGCTACTTTTGAGCTTCCTACTCAAAAAAGGAAAAAAGAGCTTTCTTAGAAATTATAAAATTATAATAGGAAACTTAAAATACAGTAGAAGGGTTACAAGACAAAGTGGTGAATCTCAAAAAGAGAAGCAACAAGAAAAAAATTTAAAAAGTAGAGAAAATAACAAAATTGGAGAGTAAGTGTAGAAAGACCATTATGTGGATAAGAAAGAGAGGGAGGGAGGGAGGGGAAGAGAGAGAGAGAGAGACAGAGAGAGAGAGAGAGAGAGAGAGAGAGAGAATAAACAGAGGAGAAAATTCACAATAAAATACTTAACAAAAATGTTTCCTGCAACTGAAGGACATGAGTGTTCAGATGTGAAAGTACTCATGAAGTACTTTTAAGGCACATCCTTTTTGAGATTTTTAGAACACTGAGGACCAAGAGAAGAAACTGAAAAATTTTACAGAGATAAAGATATATGTCACATACAGAATGTCAGGAAGCAAAGTGGCCTAGGGCTTCTTGACAGCAGTGTTGGAAACAAGACAGTAATGTATTGGTGCCTTCAGATTACCAATCATCTACATGCCAAATATGGAGATAAAATGCAGACATTTTCTTTAAAAAGCATGTACCTTTCACACGTTCTTAAAGAACTACTGGAGTGTGTGCATCATCAGAGCAAGGAAAGAATCCAGTAAAGAGGGAAAGTGAGGTGCAGGATGCAGGAAAGCGTATAGGAGTGGGAGTAAAGGAACCCCTGAGAACTGTGGAGGGAGATGCTGGGGAATGGACTGTACCAGGGATGGAGGATAGGTGACTTAGATCCCAGCAGCGTGATTCCGGCTGTCATCACCATCTCACGTGCTGCCAGTCAGTGTGCCCTCAGTTTAACTTGAGCACTGACTACCTGGGGAAACCTTGTCCTCATTGTTTTCTGCACTTAGCTATCTTATTTATGTGCGGATGAACTCCTTCCTAACCCTACTGACCAGATAGATACTCATTTAACCCTCTCTGAACTATTTTCTTTGCCCTGAAAACTAGAGGTAGGCCAGAATGAATTTAGAACCAGAAAATAGAGGGTCTCATTGCCCAAACATGTTTCTGATGATGAGAAGTATCTGCCTCCAATGGAGTTACCTACCTTCTCTTCCCAGGTCTTGTTCATAATCTTACCTACTGACTTTCCTTAAAGGGCTCTTGTAATTTCTCTGGAACCATCTAGGAAGCTCTGTTTGGCTTGCTTATTCCTTTCTGGAAGGCTTCATTGAGCTAAAGCAGTATTTTCAGTCTTACATAGTATTGTGAGTAGAATTATATCCTCCCGCCTGCAAAAAATAAATACAATACTAAAATAAAAATAAATTGAAGTCCTTTGCATATGTGGTTAGGATGAGGTCACATTGTATCAGAGGGTGACCCCAACCCTGTGTCTTGTGTTCTTTTAAGAAGACACAGGCAAATGAGAGGAGCATACTACAAAGACATGGAGACACACGGAGAGAAAATGGCCATGTGAAGATAGCAGCAGAGATAAGCTTTGCTGCTCTAAGCAGAGGGGTACTAATGATTGGTAAGAGCTACTAGAAACTGGGAGAGGCAAGGTAGGACTCTTCTCTGCAGCCTTGGGATGGTGTCTGCCTTTAACTTTGACCTTCTAGCCTCCAGAACTGAGAGAGACTAAATTTCTGTTTTCTTAAGTTATCCAGTGTATGTTGTTTTGTTGGCCTTAGGGAACAAGTGCACACAGTTTAATTTCTGTTTGGCATTGTCTTTTTTTTCAAAACTAAGCATTATCTTATTTAAGGATATATATGCATAGGTGGTAAAACCCTCAAGAGACATAAAGGAACGAGTCATAGAAGTCAACATAGTGGAGCTGGGGTATAGCTCATGGTAGAGCATGTAAGTGGCATCCAAGCAAAAATAAATAATAAATAAATAAGTTAACATTGTAAGACTTATGGGTAGAGAGAAAGGAGCATGGTAGTTAAGGGACACATACTTTCTAAAGAGACTGCTTAGGGTTACATGGGCCTTCATATTATTTTTAACCCATGTACATATTTTATTGTACTCCTATTTGTATAGTATGTTTAACAGTAAATTAAAAGCAATAAGGAGCAGACAAAACTAATTACAACCCTCAAAACAGAGTGAGATTAGTTACTTCATCTGAAAGAGATGAGACTGAGTCATCAAACCAAATGATATCCTAGAGCCATCCCAGCCTGCCAACAAGAGTTTGGTGCCAATCAGAGCCACTGTGCTAATAGAAATGAATAAGAAATAAGAAATCTCTTGTGAGGCAGAGGCAGGAGGATTGCTGTGAGTTTGAGGCCAGCGTGGGATACACAGTGACTTCAGGACCAGCCTGGACTATAAAGCAAGTGTGTGTCTCAGAGAGAAAGAGAGAGAGAGAGAGAGAGAGAGAGAGAGAGAGAGAGAGAGAGAGAGAGAGAGAGAGAGAAGAAATCTCAAAATAATAATTCATCAGCCACAACTAAGTTTACCACCGCGACCTAATGGAATCGTTTCCTCAGTTATAGCAAGTTTTGAAAGGCCAGCCTTCTGCTAAATAACCTTAGGTCAAGTTCAGAAAGCCTTTGTGGCACCCCCAATCCCATTTCTCCCTCTGACCTCCTCGCAGGGGATGGCCTTGAGGTTGTTTTAGGTGGGCTGCGTTAAATAATATTAGTACTACAGAAAGTCATGCAACCTTTCTACATACGCAGGGAGTCGTATTCCTGTTGGCATTAGTTTGCCTTTTCTTTCCTTTTCTTTTCTTTTCTTTTCCTTTCCAGTACTCCCAGTCTTGCTTTTCTAATACATAAAACAGCTCCTGGGCTCAGAACTTTGACCAGTAGTAGGACCTACTGAAACTTAGACTTGGTTTTGTTTACTTTTTGTTTGTATGGTTTGCAAAGTGTGAGAGGAATGTTTGGCCTTCCCATTTACAAGAGTGATCTAAGCTTTTTAAAGTAATTTTTAAGTCAATATAAACAGAAACCATTAAGTAAATGGCATTAGATGGTGTCCTGATCTAGAAATAATCAAGAATAACATCCTTGGATTACTAAGGCTTGGAAAACTGATGGTCCTCTTCCTGATTGTAGCAAAACCTTGGCCCTTATCGATGCATGCTTTGTCTTGACCTGATGGTGTCTCCTGTCTTATGTCTTTCCCTATGGCAGACGGAAGGCCACTGAGGGCAGAACCCCTGACCTATGCTTTGTCATGTGTCCCCTACCTCGCCTTACACCAAGGGGATGAGTAAGCCACTGCTGAACCCCTAGCTGAAGCATTACTTTTCTAGTCTCCTCTCAGTAACCCTCTTGAATCCATGCCGGCAGTAAGATGGAGTGATGGATAGTCTGAGAAAATACACAGCTAATTCCTTTAGTTGGATAAGTGGCCAGCAAGGAGAGCTCTTGCGTGTGTTTCCCAGAGTGGGGGTGGCTGGGTTCTAGGCGATAAAGGATAAGATTTTACCCTCTATGAGGCATATCCCATCACATTCTAGAGGACAGGATGGAACAACTTCCATGCAGTGGTTGGAAATAAGTAGCATATATAGTGTTAAATTGTGAGATGGCATTTTGTCTGCTGAAGCAAAGAGGGACAAGGCGCACATATAGAACTAATTAATCAGTGACATCCCTAAGGACCAGGTAGAAATGGAGATCTGAAGGACACATGCCAGTTTTTCTTCCCTGCCCGTGGGATAGCATGGCACAGACATGAAGAGGGTGGCTCAAGGGCCAGAGAAGTCTGAATGCACTATCGGTCCCCCACCCCTTGTGAACAGGGGACACACAACATCATGTTTTTGTGTCTGTATAGGCATGGGTAAAATGGGGAAAGTGACTATACCTAGTTGATGAGGTTGAACTGAGGTTAATAGAAAGCATGTAAGTGAACAACATTTTGCAGCAATGTAGTACGCAGTAATGTGTAGTTATTATTAATCCATGATTCTATTTATTTATACAACTGAAATGTATTATGTATTTATATGTCAGGGACTGCTAGCCTTTCTGTATAAATGCCCTAAGTGCTGAATCTCATGTACAAGATAATCATAATTGTAATTCACATTGTATTCTGAGTTCCTGTTTATGTGCTGGGCACTTTGCTAGCTGCTTTACTACTGTATTGCCTTTAATCATTACTCCCACCTTCTAGGAAAAGAAATTAAGGTACAGAGTTTATGGCATTTTCCAGGATCACATAGATAGAGTCAAGTCCAGGATTAAAGTTGTCTACTTTTTGTTCCCCACTCCATTACTGACTATTGTTACTGTCAGCCTAGACCTATTATCTCTAAAACTGAACTCAGCTTCTGTAAATAGGCTTTATATCTCAATTTCTCAGGGGGCTACCAACATTCTTCTGTTGCTCTAAAACCAGGAGACCTCTCTCTTCTTCATCGAGCTCCTATGTTTGCTTAATCACTGGGTCTTTTAGTTGCCCTGACCCTGGAGAGGGCCTCTAATGACTTAGGCCTGGGCTTGTTCGTTATTCCCAGTATTTTTCCATCTGCTCTGCAAATGAGAGATGAACTTTACCCAATGCACTTGAACTTTGCCAAGACATGATAGCACAATAATTTGTTATCCTAAGAGCTGTTTGTCAGTGAGGGTTGCTTGCAGTGGGCTCATTGCTGAGATGCAGGTAGGAAGGTACTGTGACTTTCTCTTACCCTCAGGAAAAGCATTTTGGGAGAGAATTCTGCTTCACTGTGTTCATATTTTATGGTTTTCCTCTTCAGTACGTAGTACTGGGACAATGGAGAGCCACATGCCAAAGAATGAAGTTGGACCTGTATCACATATGATACAAGAAAATTAGCTAAAAGTGGGTCAGTGACCTAAATATAAGAGCTAAAACCATAAAACTCTAGCAGAAAATATAGAGCTAAATCTGCATGGCCTTGGATTTGGCAATGGCTTCCTAGATATTATACTGAAAGCGCATGCAACAAAGGAAGTAATAGATGAAGTGGACTTTATCTGAATTTAAAAGATTTACGCGCCAAAGGAAATCATCAAGTAAGTGAAGAGATGGCTTATGGAATAGGAAAAACATTTGTAAATCATATATTTGATATGGGTATATCAAGAATATATGAAGAATTCTAATTCTACAACAATAAAGTGACTAACCATCTAGTTAGAGAAATTGGCAAAGGATTGAATAGGCATTTCTTCAAAGATAATATACAAATGCCCAGAAGCACCCAAAAATATGCTGAAGGTTATTAGTCTTAGAGAAATACAAGTACATGTCACAGTGAGATACAACTTCACATGCACTAAAATGGCAATAATAGTAATAATAGATTAAATGTTAGTGAGGATATGGAGAAATTGGAAACTTCATATTCTGCCGGTGGAAATGTAAAATAGTTCAGTTGCTGTGGAAAAATGTAGTGGTCCCTTAGAAAGTTAAACGTAGAATTCCATCCGACCTAGCAATGCCATGCCTAGGTATATACCCCAGAAATTAACACTAGTACATATATATATTCACAGCAACACTGTTCATGGGTAGCCAAAAGCAGAAATGACCCAAATATCAATGGACAAACAAATAAACTACTTGTATGTGCATACACATATAGTAGAATATTATTTAGCAATGAAAGGGAATGCAATGCTGGTGTAAGTTATACTACAGGTAAACTTTGAAAAATTTATTAAGTGAAAGAAACTAGATACATCATAGTGTTAGATTACATTTATGTGAATGGCTGAGGATAGGTAAATCTGTAGGCAGTTTGGTGACTGCTAGTGGATAGGGGGAGGAAAGAGCGAGAAGTAATGGCTTCATGTTTACAGATGTCCATTCAGAGTGATAACAAGTGTTTTGAAACTGGGTAGAGGTGGTACTTGTATAAAGTTGCAAATACACTAAATGCCACTGATTTTTTTTTTTTTTTTTGCTTTACAATAGTTATTTTTATGTTATGTAGATTTCATCTCAATAAAAAAGTCTACAAGACAAAAAAGTAACACTTCTACACATTTTAGTGTTTTAAGTATTAGGAGTAATAGACGCTGGGTAGATGTCAGTATTTCAGGCTACTATGCCTGTGGTGGCCCCTGCCAAGATTTCTAACCAGTTTCTGATTATAGTCTTGCTTCTTGGATGAGGATAGGACCCATAGGCCAGGTATTCTAGATCAGATCTCTTCAGGGCCTAAGTAGTTGAGGCAAATGTTTGAGGCTAGCTGGGTGTCAGGCAGCAGGCACAGTGTGGCTTAGATGGACGTCAGCTGTAGCTGTAACTGTCAAAAGACAGTGCATTCAGACAGACTGACGACAACTCTTGCCCCACCAACTCTGTCTCAGTCACCTGTGGGGTTGGGGTGACAAGTCTGAACCCTATTTAGTATGTAAGGGGAAGAACTCTGGATTTTCTCTTTATGAGCTGCTTAGAGAAAGAGCAGTAGCTGGTAGCTAATTCTGGATGGAAACCATAAGTTTTCTTAGACAAAGTGGGGAACTTTTTTGCCAAGGGCCATTTGGATATTTATGATAACATTGGAAGCCATACTAGATTATCAGCTAAAAACTGTTCAGCTGTATTTGACAAAACATTTAATTAGCTCATTCCTAGTGTAGTGGTTGCCAGGGCTCTGCCAGACCCTATGGTCCGTGGGCCTAATGTTCCCCACCCCTGCCTTAGTGGCACCTAAGTGGCAGTTTGAATGACTGTGCATCTGTTATCTCCACCACAAGAGTCTGGAGAGGTGTGGTGGTTATTTTTGTCATTGTTAACAGGCAAGATTGGGAAAAAAAGATTTTTTTCCTTTTTTTTTTTTAAAAATCTGCCCCCAAGCAGTCAAAGACCTGTATGCTCTCAAGATGCTGGAAACTGGGTGGCAAGGGGTGTGTCAGGGAAGGGGGAAGGAAGAGGTAGGCACAGGTAGTGGTACAGCCGCTGTTTTCCTTTGTGCCTCAGCTTTGTAGCTGCCAATGATCTCTCTGTGCTGCTGCTTTTCTGAGAAGCACAGAGGACATAGAGATCTTTGGCCCATATCCTTTCAATATGTAACAATTCAGTGTACATTATTGGGCTGGGTAGGCAAAAAAGAATATGACTATGTGACTGAAACCACCTGCTCTAAAAATGTGCACCCAAGAGTACCACCATCATAGATGCCTTCCTTAGATATGCAAGAATTTAAGCTCTCAGAGAGTTGTCTAATGCACACACCTCTGAGAGTAAAGAAGTAAGTCACTGAATGGGAAATCAATGGAGGGAGGGATGGCAGAGCTGATGAGAAGCCCTCAGAGGTAACCTGGCACACACAGGGCTGAGAACTCATTTGTCATTTCTTCACAGTTTCTCTAGCTAGAGCCGGCCTGGCAGGGCTGTGCCAACATTTTGCCTCATTATTCTGCCTTCAGTAGGTACCTTTGCCACACTGGCCATTGAATGTGAATGGTAGGGATGAGGAAGAAATCCTGTATGCTCTGAATTCAGATGACCCAATGTCTGACCCACAATAAGTTATGCTCAAACAGATCCGTTGGGCCATCCCACTTGAGAAAATGGAAGGTTGGCTTTCTCATTCCTGGTGGGCTCACTAGCTGCACATTCAGGCAGAATTACCTCATTATACTTTAGTCATTATTAGTTTTGGTCTCTTTAGCAAGATTAGTTTCTTTAATATAAAGACATCTTTACCCTGGAATTGTCACTTGGTGGCTGCCTCAGCTACAGCCCTGAGAAAGCCAGGATGGCTTCTGTATTTCAGTGCTTTGGTGTAATAACTTGGTGCTAGTTAGGGTCCAGGATGTAATTGTTGCAGTCCATTAATTCCTCTTTTCTGGGGATTATTGACGTAGAGTGTCACAGGCATGAACGTATATGTGCCTCTGACCTCCCTAACTTGTCAACTACTGAGCGGTAGAAGGGAATTTGGGCTTATGCAGAAATCTCTGGAGCCAAACAGGCATGCTGTCTTAAGAGTTAGGTAGAATAGCTTGGAGAATTTGGTGGATACTGTCCAGACAGTCAGAAACCTTGAAAATCCAAGATTCTTGCAGCCTCTGTGATCTGTGCTTATAAACCAGGGTGCTGTGACAGACAAGAACCTCAAGTAGTTGTTCCTCAGAGGGTCACCTGTGACAGCTCTTCCTTCACAAGATATGAATGCGCTGTAGGTAAAGAGAGCGGGCTTCTGAGGCAGGCTGCCTGGGATTCGGCACTGGTTTTTTAGTTGGGTACCTTGGGAATTTGTTTAATAATACTATATCACTTTCCTCATTTTCAGACACAGATGGCAATACAGATTGACTTAACTGTCCAGTTAACACTGACCAGTGTTTCAGATTTGGGTATATTTGTGTGGATTTCACTGGTTGAACATTCCAAATCATTTTGTGTTAGCGATGCTCAACCTATTGTATCCATTCTGAGGTGGCTGCCTCTGAAGTAAATGTAAACCATAAAATTGAGTGTGTCAAAGGTGTTTAAAAATGGTGGTTCCTACCATTAGTCCATCATAGCAAAGCAGTGGAGACCACAGGAGAGGCAAGGAAGATGACAGGAGGGCTGTGTGTTCCCAGTGTCCTTGTGTTTAATACAGATTCTGTTTTCTTCTGTGTTTCTTTTTCTTGCCCAGTCTTGATCCTGCAGAAGGTGGAGAATGGAGACCTGAGCAACAAGATCTTGAAGATCACTGATTTTGGCCTGGCTCGGGAATGGCACCGAACCACCAAGATGAGCGCAGCAGGGACATATGCTTGGATGGCACCCGAAGTAATTCGTGCCTCCATGTTTTCCAAAGGCAGCGATGTGTGGAGGTGAGGTCCAGAGGTGCAGAGACAGTGTTCCCAAGTCTGTTTTGGGTACACATGTTTCAGGACTTGGAAAACTGAGACTTCATAGAATCCAAAGCACCTAAAGTAGGTCAAAGTGACCCCTTTTAGAGAAATTTATGCCAATTCCCACGTTACCAAGTGTGCAGTTTCCTCTGCTTTTATCTACCAGAAAGATCTCTCCAGTGCTGTGCAAGTACCATCCTGTTGCATTTAACTTTCCCTGGGGAGATGTGAGCAAATGTCTCTTCACCCCAGATAAAGTACAGATGACAGAGCAAAGTAAATGGTTATACCAAAGTCCAACTTGGCAAACCAGTGACTTTGTTGCGGTTACTTAATGGAGTACAGGTGAGGGTTTACTTATAGACATGTGGGTGACTCAAAGGCAGCTGTGCTATCAAAAAGCCCATCCCAGCATAGGTGATGACTCACAGGAGCTGCATCCCTGGAGCTCACTGCTAGATGTACAGACAGCTCAGCAAGAAGCAGACTCTTTTTATCAGCAATTCTGCACTGCTTCTTTATCCTTGGGGAGGGGCCTGTGACTCTCGTTAAGTTTCAGGAAATTTCAAAACCTGTGAATTAGTTACTGCCAGAGTCTCATGAGCCTCCCTTCTCTCTTCAGGAGGGAATATTTCAGTTTGGAGGAAGTTGCTGTATAGCACTGTATTCTGAACTTCTGTGTGAGAGATTGCTCTCCCGGAAAACCAGTAGATTCAGGAGTACCATCTCTCTGTTCTGTAGAATGGTAAGGGCACTTCCCAAGATCAGCCTGGCTTGCTCAGCAGCAGCTCTGTGCTTCAGTGGCATTACTGCTGGATGTGGGGAGGGGTCATCCCAATGTTCTCCCTGCAAATTCGCAAGCCAATGAGATTACTTGTGTAGTCTTTTTTTTTTCTTCTATGTTCTCTTTTTTTTGGTGGCTTAAAAATTATCTTTTCCAGCTATCCAGTTGATCTTTTACTCAAGGCTCTGCCTTTTGGACATTAATGTGAGAATAGAAAGAAGATGCATCCCAAGAATGCCACAAGAGCTGAATTACAAGTGACCAACCATTTTCCATAGTAAATGGGAGATCAGGAGAGCACAGGGCACGGACCTAAAAAAAATTGTCCCTATTGAGGATGAATGAGCAACTACAGAGTATACATACATGGCTGTGGGACAGTAGCATCATCATCTTGGTATACAAAAGGAATCAGAATGTACTGTACTGCCATTGTACATTAGTTTGTAAAGTCAGTACTTCCTGATATGTTATAAAGGGAGCATCTGTGTGTATTTGTATGTGAATATACATAGGTTTTTGTTAAGAGCTTTGTTGAAGTAATAGTTGCATACTATAAAGCCTACTTTTTAAAGGCTTATGAAGTTCTGCTTTAGTCAACATTGTTATTAGCTTCCTAGGACAACTTCAATAAATGGCAACAAATCAGATGGCTTAAAGCAACAGAAATTCATTTTTTCACAGTTCCAGAGGCCACAAATCTGACCTGGTTGGCATCAGGGCTACACCTTCCATAGACTGTAAGGGGGATCCTAATCCACATAAGGATTCCAGATATTGTGAGATCGTCCTATCTTTTTAGGGCCACCATTCAACCCACTACAACCACTGCGTATTTCTGGAACATTTTTCTCAGCCGGAAAGAAAACCTCATACTCATTACCAGTCATTCCTCAATCTGTCCTCCCTGACAACCACTAATTTATTTTCTATCTCTGGATTTGCCTCCTCTGGACGTTTCACATGAATTGAATCACACAGTATGTGTATGTGTGTTAGTTACTTTCTCGTCACTGTGACTCAATACCTGCCATTCACAACTTAGGGAGAAAAGATTTATTGTAGCTTACAGTTTCAGAAGGTCTCAGTCCATTCATTGGTGGGTGGCTAGAAAATGGTAGAATCACATGGTGGGCTGCAGCTACAGCTGGAGCTGGAGTTCCTGGGGCAGAGATCCTTACAGCATGGTGGACAGAGAGAGCCTGAGAGGAAGAAGGGTGGACTAGAACATGCCCCTTCCTCCAGGTCAAGCCCAGGCACCCACCTCTTCCAGCCAGGCCCCACCTCCTAACCCTGCACAGTATCCATAGGAACATGAGGCCTTTGGGTGACCCTCCAGATCCAAACCATCGCAGTATGAATTCTCTTATGACTCACTTCTTAAATTTAGCATACTCTTCTCCAGGTTCATCCATATTGTAACTTACATCAGAAGTGACTTTTACAGGTGTATAGTATTTCATTATATGAACAGATCACATTTGTTTAGCTAGTCATCAGGTGATGTATAGTATTTCATTATATGAACAGATCACATTTGTTTAGCTAGTCATCAGGTGATGGGCATTTGGGCTGTTTTCACTTTGGGGCTCTTATAAGTAATGCTGTTATTAACATTTGTATACAATTATTTTTGTAAACATATGTTTTCAGTTTTCTTAGATATGTACCTGAGAGTAGAATTATTAAGTAACATGGTAATCCTATATTTAGTTTTTTGGAGAATCAACAAAACTATTTTTATATCAGTTACATTTAACACTTTAGTGAGCAAGATATGAGGGCTCCAGTTTCTCCTCATCCTTTTAACACTTATTGTTAGTTTGATTATAACCATCCTAGTCCGTGTGAAGCAGAATCTGGTGGTTTCAGTTTGCATTTCCCTAATGACTAATGATGATAATTATCTTTTCGTGTGTTTATTGACCATTTGTACATCTCAGGGGAAATATCTGTTTACATTCTTTTACAATTTAGAATTGGCTTGTCTTTTTATTGTGGAATTCAGAGAATCCCTATATATTCTATATCTGAGTTCCTTGTTGAATGTGTATTTTGCAAATATTTTTCCCATTCTCCATGGTGTGTTTTCTTTTACTTGATAGGGTTCTTAGAATTACAAATGTTTTTAGTTTTGATGAAATCTAATTTACCTATTTTTTGCTTTTTCACTTTTGGTGTCATGCCTAAGAAACCATTGTCTAGTCCAAGGTCGTGAGGTTTTATACCTGTTTTCCTCTAAGAATATTATAATCTTCCTTCTTACATTTAGATTTCTGGCCTATCTTGACTTAATTTTGTTATTATTGTATTCTATTTGTATTATTTTCATGTGCCTATTCACTTGTCACAGCATCATTTACTGAAAAGACTGTTTTCTTATCATTGAATTGTTTTATTACCTTTGTCAAAATCTGTTTACCACAAATGTATGAGTTTACTCGTGGACTCATAATTCTATCCTTTTAATCTATACATCTGTTTTTTGACAAGTGGCACCCTTTCTTGATTACTGTATCTTTGTAGTAAGTTTTGAACTTAGGCAGTGTAAGTCTTCTCATTTTGCTTCTTTTAAAGATTATTTTGGTCCTTTGGAGTCCTTTGAAATTCTTTAAGAATCTTAGCATTTTTTTTATTAAGGTCTACCAAAAAAAAGGCAGCTGGAGTCATCCCTGGTAGTGCAGGCTTGTAATTCCAACACTGTGAGAGGCTGAGATAGGAGGATCACAAATTTCAGCCCAATCTGGGCAATTTAGCAATTTAGTGAGACCTTATCTTAAAATCAAAAATAAAATGGGCTGGGGATATAGCTCAGTGTGAAGGCCCTGGGCCTGATCCCCAATATCTCTAAAAAATGCAGCCAGAAGTTTGATAAGAAATTAATGTTTTCCAGCCCATGAACCTGGCATATCTTTTCATTTACTCAGGTTTCTTATAATTTCTTTTGATATTGTTTTGTAGCTTCTAAATTATTGAATTTTGCTTTGCTGTGTATTACAGAGTGAAGTACCTAATGAAAAGGAATGTTTTTTAACATTAAAATATTTGACCAGATCTCATTAATTTAAGTTCTATTCAGATATTTAACTGCTTATGATCTTTAAAATAGTAGTTTCAGCCTAGGTATAATGACACATACCTGGAATCATAGCACCTGGGAGGCTGAGGCAGGAGGATCACAAGTTCAAGGCCAGACTGTGCTACCTAGTGAGTTCAAGGCCAGCATGATCTTCATATTGAGGCTGTGTCTCAACACAGACAAAACTGAAACCCAGCAGTTATATTTTAACACTTGAATTGCTTCATCATATGTTAATGATGTTAATATATTGAGCTAAACTGGCATTATGAGGAGACCTATAGATAGGAAGATTCAAATAAGATAGAAGTACATTTTTCTTTTAAGAAATAGTGCAGGGTCTGGGGACAAGAGTACTTGCCTAGAAAGCTCCTGGGTTCGGTTCCACAGCACCATGTAAATGGGATGGAGTGGTACACACCTGTAATTCCAGCACTCACTTGGGAGGGTGAGGTAAGAGGTTTACCATGAATTTGAGACCAGCCTAGGCTACATAGTGAGTTCATGACCAGCCTGGACTACAGAGCCAAAAAAAAGTAAGATAGAAACTAAGAAAAAAAAGAAAAAAGAAAGAAAAGAGAGAAGAAGGAAGGAAAGAAGGAAGGAACCTTATCCAT
This sequence comes from Ctenodactylus gundi, assembly GCA_004027205.1. NCBI lineage: Eukaryota > Metazoa > Chordata > Mammalia > Rodentia > Ctenodactylidae > Ctenodactylus > Ctenodactylus gundi. Next base: position 315,078 of record PVKB01000184.1, on the reverse strand, counting down.
GGTAAGTGGTTTTTTTTTTTTGTTAGATTTTTCTTTTTTTTTAATTTAATGAGACAGGATTTTCCTCTGTAGTCCAGGCTTGTCTCAAACTCATTGTGTAGCCCAGGCTGGCCACAAACTCAAAGCAATCCTCCTGCCTCAGCTTCCCAAGTACTGGGATTACACACATGTTCTGCCTGTAACAAGGCCAAGCTATTGTGTGGTGCCTGGGGTCTCGGGGACTTGGAGCTTCCTAGGCAAGAGAAGATTCCCAGCCTGTATTTTTTTTTTTTTTTTTTTTTTTTTTGCAGAAATCCAGAAGTATCACATCTTCTGCATGCATACCCCATTGCCTGCACTTGGTCATGTGGGCACATCTGGCTCCAAGAGAAGCACACAAATGTAGGCTCTAGCCAGAACCCTGTGTGTCAGCCAAAACTCTTACTGTGGGGGATGGGGAGAAGAAGTTTGGGGAGATAATCCCACTAATCCCCTTAAATCACTGTTCTTTGCCACATTCAACTTTCTCTTGCCTTATTGGAAAACCAGGAAGAAAGTAACATGCTTGCATTCAACTTTCAGTATATCTGCTAGACTTGTACTGCCACCTAATCCTGAAATTTTTTATTCTTGCACAACTCCAAAGTTTCTGCTAGTGATAATTTAGGAAGAATTGTCTCCCGTGTCCGGGGACATTCTCTGGGGAAAGGAAAGCACGAACACTTAATGTAGGGTCTTATTGCATGTAGTGGCAGAAATGTCAGGCAGGAAAGGACAGGGCTATTCAAAGGGTTTGTCCTCCATGGAAATAAAAAGCAGGACAAAAATATTTGGAGTAAAAGTTAAATGGCCCCACCTTGTTCCTTTCCTGCAGGACAAAACCCTCAACTTTTATAAAAGTTTCTTTGTTCTAAGACTGATGTTCAGGTCTTATCCTTTAACTACAGATCCTGAAAACCATTGATGAGCTTCTGTGAGGGGTATCTGAGGCAATTATTCGACTCTCTGAAGGGAATAGCTTAGAGGTAAAGCCCAAGTCAACAGCCATTTAGGTGAAGTTTTTTGGATATTGACACGTAAGACCCGGGGGTATGTAGTCTACAATTTTTCCGGGACTTAAGCCACCTGATCCAGTTTGGTTGATGAATGTGGGTTGAAAACATAATCCACCCTGCTTCTTCACAGCTTTTTTACCTTCCATTCTGTGGGATTTCTTTCAAGATAAAATTTATTGAACCCATTGCATGAGCCTTAATCCCATTCTTCTCAAGCCTATTCATCTAAATGGCCCTAAAAGATCTCTCACCTTTACCAGAAGAAACTGTGCACTCTTGCTACACATACAGCAGTACTTATATTCCGATAATATTGCACCAACTGTGTACTCTTATGTTTCTGTAGTTTGAGCAGCCTTTTCTAGAATGATGGGCTTATCTTGCCTTGGTCCCAGCAAGGCATTCTGGTAGGGGCCCAAAGCACACTTGGTTCAAAGCTGCTTCCCAAGTGGACTTGTAATTCATTACTCACTTAAAAACTTAAATGCTTGCTCTGGGCTAGGTAGCAGGCTGAATCTGAGTTCCCATCCCACCTCCCCTGGAGGCCTCTGCCTCCCTGGGGGGATTGCCAGAGGTCAGCTGCTGAGACTTTGTTTTCAGTGTGTGGTTCTGTAGGTCTTCTGCACATGCTGTGTTGGATGGTTAAATGATAGTGTCCTAGGTCTGCATCTGTATGAATTTCTCATTCTGTTTGGATCTGGGAGGGCCTCAACAAGAGGAACAGATGGAATCTTTCCCTTTGGTTGTGCCATGCAAGGAGACCAGTGGTGTCAGCAAAGGACTTCATTCCTAATGACTTCTTCTTTTCTCCCAGAGTTACTATTTTTATTAGAGTACATTTGCAATACATAATAAATTTAACTTGGGTAAGTGGTGCATATACATATTGCATCTTAATTATGTTTACTTCCTCTTTTCCCAGCACTCCCATCTTTTCCCATCCCCACATTCCCTTCCCATCTCCACAAAGTCTTCCTGTTTCCTAGCATCTTTTTCATTTTTCTCTTTAAATTATTTTTATTTTGGATATCTTACATAAGAGAATCTATATCTTCTGTGTCTGATTTATTTTGCTTAGCATTATAGCCTCAGTGACTTCTTGGCTGTTATATGTGGGATAATCTTGTAATCCCAGCATTCAGGAGGCTGAGACAGAAGGATTGCCCTGAGAAATACCCTGCATATTCTTCATTATTCTAAGTTTTAAAAAACACAATAATAAGTTGGGTGTGGTGGCACTTAGGAGGCTGAGGCAGGAAGATTATATGGTCTAAGCTAGTCTAGGCTACCCAGGGAAGTCAAGTCCAGCTTTGACTACAGAGTGAAACTTAACCTTAAAAAAGACACCAAAAAAAAAATCACTAAACATGTTTCCTATAGAAAAAAATCAGAAAATAGCAATAAAAGAAAAGAAAAGAACCCTCAGTCCACTTACAGAGTTAACCTATAATGTTCTTTTGCTATGTGTACTCCTATTTATGGGCTGCTTTTTTTTTTTTAATTGAGACAGAGTCAGGCTGGTTCAGAACTCACTGTATCCACTAGACTGGCCTAAACTCAGGGCAATCAATCCTCTGTCTCAGCTTCCTGAGTGCTGGGTTTACAAGCTTGTGTCACCATGCCCAGCTTATATAAACTGCTTTTTAAATGTGATAAAACATGAATATATTACTACATTAACATCCTGTGATGTCAATAAATATATAAATGTATGAATTACATGTAGATTAATAAATATATCAGTTTAAACAAGTTAAACAACGAAGGGAATAATTATATGTTAGTTTACAAAGTGATTTCACATATATTACTTCAGTTACCTTTGCCAAGGATGATGAGATAGTGTGCTTCCTGAATTAGGGGGTTGCATATGATTACCAAGTGCAGGAGATTCCCCAGCCCATCATTCAAGGGAGGGTAATCCTCTTCTTTCAAAGGAAGAGCCCGCGTGGCAGCCTTAGTGATGACATAGGTCAAGACAACAAGCTGTGGCTCGACCCAGGTGCAGAATTATTGTGCCCTTGCTTCAGAGTTGTTATCCACTCTCATCATTTCCTCATTTTCAAAAAATTAAACATACCTCCTTCCACAGTCCTCTGAGATGGTTGAAGGGGTTACTAAACCTCTAGAGGTAGCTAATTATTAATCCAAGGATGAGTTTGCCCAGTACTGGGTTAGGCATTGAGGGAGCGGGTAGTACTCTGTGGAGGGTAAAGGACCCAGGAGTAGCTGAGCTTGCCTTTCCAGTCTGCCTGTAAATGATTTCCAAAGGACTCTTTGCCTTCTTTCATTCCTAGGAAGACCACAAAGCAGACTGAACCTGTGGTAAATCACAATGATTTCTGCTGCCTACTGGCCGCTGGCATTCCGACCCACTTACCTTAAAATTCCCTAGTTTCTTTCTTTGGATTCTGTTCTGCCAAAGAAATACCAAATCTCCATTATGTCACCCACTTTCCATTATAAAACTGAAAAGGACAGTAGCACAGGAAAACTGTCTTGTTTAGTCATCTTCTCCAAAAGAGACATTCTCCGTTATCTCTCAGCAAGGTTTTCCCCAGATGTTATGGGCAATACTCAGCCCAAGACACGTCTTCATTTCACTCTGTCTTGGGGGAAAAAAACCCCACATGTTTACTAGTCATAGACTGTATTTTCTGGGTGAAGAGTGGCCAGTTGTTGTTATTCATTCCTTGTAACTATTCTGGGAGGAACATAGGGTAGTCTTTTTGTAAGGGTAAGGAAACTGAGGTTTGGAGAGGTGACCTTACTTCCTCAAGGGCTCATGACTAGTAAGTAATATAAGCGTTTGACTCAAGTTTGTCAAACTTTCTCAGGTAGCCTTCTCACTACTTGCTTCTCTTAGATGTGGGACCTTCAGGTAGAACAGAATGCAAACATACAAGCCCACGAAAAGCAGTGCTGTCCTCCTTGAACTGACAAGGGTGGAGTCCCAGCCTTCTCCCTCTTCCCCATGACCTGAGACGCAATGGCTCAGTTTAAAAAAAATCCCAAAAGAAATGCTAGGACACAGAAATTCTCTTTAAGCATTCACAGTCTGGTAGACAACTATAATGCATGGTATCTCAAACACAGAAATGTCAGAGAAGTCTTGCTAAGTTGTCTAATAGACATATTCAGACTTGTGACTGGCTATTTCCTATCTATACATAGGAAAGTGGCAATATCTGAAAGTCTTATTGGATAAAGCCATCATCCAAGACGATGGCCCATACCACCCTGAGGGCCCACATGGGCCCTACGGCACCAGTGCTCTGGCACATTGGACAGCACGCTGCTCTTTTGAGGGCAAACCCATACTATAGATCATTTGTCCCCAGCCTTTTTGGTACCATGGACTAGTTTTTCATAAGACAAATTTTTATGGATTAAGTTAGTAAAAAAGTATGGTTTGAGGAGGATTCTAGTGGATTACGTTTACTATGCACTATTTCATAAGAAATCACAATAGGAGGTTGGGTTGTAGAAATTTAGCACCCCTGCTGATCTGATAAGAGATGGAGCTCAGGTGTAATACAAGTAATGGGGAAAAGTTGTAAGTACCGATGAAGCTTTTGCTGGTTGGCTGGCTGTTCACCTCTGTGTGGCCAGGCTCTTAACAGGTCGTGGACTGGTACTGGTTTGTGGCCTTGGAGTTTGGGAATCCTGCTCTAGATCATACTTCTATGTGAGTACTGCCCCCTGGCTGGAGGTCTGGGCCTCTTAACAGTCAAGGCTTAGCTTGAGGCCACCTCCTTTTCCTACCCGTGTCTGGTTTAGGTGATTCTCTTTTATGTCCTAGTATCTCTATCATAACTCATCATTCTGTATGCCAGCTGTTGTCATTTCTGCCTTCCTCACTAATCTGTTTGCAGATGAGCTGTATGTCTTTTATCTAATACTCCAGTACTTGATTTTGAGTTTCATGCCTGGTAAATATTTGGTAGGTGTTTAAAATGAATGAATGAATTTTGGCTGGGGGCATAGCTCAACAGTAAAAGTGCTTACCTAGCAAGTGCAAGGCTCTGCATTTGATTCCCTAGTACCACATAAGCCAGGCATGGTGACACATGCCTGTAATCCCAGAACTCTGGAAGCTGAGGTAGGAGGATTGCCATGAGTTCAGGACCAGCCTGGACTACAGAATGAGACCATCTCATAAAAAAAAAGAATGAATAAATACATGGTGAGATGTTTGTGTTGGCTATTGAAAAATGATTAGCACTTACCAACTGGAAAAACTGTAAAAGCACATACTAGAAAAAAGGGATTGTGCATTGGCCCAGGGCCTGTGATGACATGCAGTGTGTGTGCACTTTGTGTATCCCACTAAACTTACATACAACTTGCTTCTCTCTTCTGCCAAGTAGTATAAGCTGTTCATAGGGATTCAAGGACATGTTTACTGTAAAGTGCTGTGGTATTCTGTACATGGAAGCTATTGTGATAACTAGAGTTCATTATTATTTTTAAAATTAAAATAACCTCTCTCTGGCTGCACACAACTACTGATAAGTATTATAAGAAATTTGAGGTTGAGGTTGAAGATACGAGGAGAGCCATTCTTCTGACTGTTGATAGCCTAGTGCTTTCTTGTCTTATTTTTGGAAGGATTAAAGGCTATGTGATTTTGCCTGGTTTTGATGGTGAATTTATGAGTTATTTTTCTACTGATTTATGTTTTACATTTTCTTACTGACAGGATATCACAAATTCTTAATGTGGACCTGAAAGTTGGGGAGGACACACCAGAGCTCTCCAGACTTTTCCTTTAAAGTTAGAGGTCTTGATAAGGACCCACTTGGCACTGATCTGGAACATCAATCTGTTCAATGTAGTGGCATGTAAAGAAATCTTTTACAGGGGGAACAAAACCTGTTTTGAAGGGTCAGCTCTTTGCTTTTCTAAAGCAAAAAAAAAAAAGTTTCTGTGACAAAAGCTGAAGTTTTCTTAAAACAAAAAGCAACCTTGTTTTGGGAGGCAGTCTCTTCTACAAGTTAATTTAACTAACAGTGGCAACAGTGAAATAGCTGTGGCCTTTAAGCACACACTTAAACACTTAGTAACTTATTTACTTTTATGGCAGCCTTGTGAAACTGATAGTGTTATTTGTCCTCTACAGATGAAGAATTGGAGGCTTAGAGAGATAGAATGATTTGCCCATTGTCACCTAACTGGGGAATGATGGAGCAAGACTTTGAAAACAAGTATGCTTGACTGACTCCAGAACTTTCAATTGTATCTTGTTGCTTCCTTCTTCTGTTACACTAGCACATCTTCCTGTGTGAGGAGACTGTGGAATACTCAGCACAGCCTCATGAGCTTTTTCAGTGAGGTTGTGCCTCTGGTTTACTAAGCGGCTTCTGTCTTCTTCCTCTTCCTAGCTATGGGGTGCTGCTTTGGGAGCTACTGACTGGTGAGGTGCCCTTCCGAGGCATTGATGGTTTAGCCGTGGCTTATGGAGTGGCCATGAACAAACTTGCCCTTCCTATTCCTTCCACATGCCCAGAGCCTTTTGCCAAACTCATGGAAGGTAAGTAGACCCTGGCACCCAAAAAAAAAAAAACAGAGGCAGTTGCTTTTTCACAGCACTTGGTAGATGTTATCCTATAGCACAAGATCAACAACGGAAAGAGGAGATAATATACTACTCACTTGAGGTGTCCTATGGGCAGTTGGAAGAGTTACTTCAAAACAGTGGCAGTACCCTCTTCTGCCTGTCTCCAGTGAGAATGGAAGTTAACTTAGTAACTAAGGTTGGCTATCCAGTACTTCACTGTCTTATTTAGCATAGAATAAGATATAGTAGCTCTTATTTCAGGGTCTCTGAGTGTGTTGCATACAGAAATGAACAACTGGGAAGAAAGGAACTGAACAATCATCTAGTCAAATCTGACAGTTTTGTAAGTGGGAAAATCAAAGCTAAGGGAGGTTAAGTGGCTAAGTGGCCACACCATTACTTAGCAACTGAGCTGGCATTAGCTGGAATTCACTTTCCCCACTGTGAGGCTGTGCAGCTTTTGTCTTTGCCTTCTCATCAATCAGTGAGGTTGGGGAGTGGTAAGTTAATATATCTGGAAAATTGATGCCTGGGGTGTAGTTACCCATTACCAAGACTTGAATCATGTGTTAGTATGGTAAATTGTGGCGGTTGTATACTTTACACAGAAAATTCTTAGGGCTCATTTTTCTTACTCTCATGAACATCAGAACTGAATAGTGCAGAACTGCTGCATTAGATTTTTCAGTTCCACTGACTGTGATTGTGATATTGTGCATTCTGCTGTAGTCCCTGAGTCTTATTTGGGATTACCTAAATCCTGGTCTGTTTTAGAAGGAAAAAGGACAGGTAGTTTCCTGGTACATGAGGTCATGTCATATACTGAGTCTTACGTTTGCCTCTGTCTACCCATGCTCTCTCTTTCTTTGCATATTCCTTTCAGATTGCTGGAATCCCGACCCTCATTCACGACCATCTTTCTCAAGTATCCTGGACCAGCTGACTACCATAGAGGAGTCTGGTTTCTTTGAAATGCCCAAGGACTCTTTCCACTGCCTGCAGGATGACTGGAAGCATGAAATTCAGGAGATGTTTGACCAACTCAGGGCCAAAGAAAAGGTAAAACAGAAGAAAAAAAAAAGATACGAATTAACTTAGTAGACCTTCTCCATAAGGGCCTATGGATAAAGTCTGCCTGACTATCCTGACTTTGACCTGACTAATTTCTTGCTTGGTACCTTCTTAGTTATGCAAACTAGAGAAAGACTGCCACTGGGCAGATGCCTAGAGAGCGTCTCACTCTGCCCCCTAAAAACATGAGCAGTTTCTGGAAAAGTTCCTTGATTCTACAGTAGACTTCTAGAGGGAAGTTAATTTCATGTAGGGATACGTTAACATTTTGAATAGCTATCGGAATAATTCACCATTGTTTTTTGGTGTCAGAATCAGAAGCAGATTATGGGTTAGAAATACTGTGGGCCTAAAATCGTGTTTTTTTCTTCTTTCTTTTTTTAAGTTGAGGTAGGTCCAGTGGTACAAGCTTTTATTTTCTATTTATTCACTTTTTTTCTACAGGTATGTCTTGTGCTACCACACCCAGCCTATGTGGTGTTGGGGAATCAACCCTAGGGTCCTGCACTTGCCAAGAAAGTACTCTTAACTGCTGATCCAGGTCTCCAGCCCCCGTTTTTGTTTTTGTTTTTAAATTTTTATGGAAAAAATCCTAGGTTCCAATCAGTTAGGGAGTTCAGAGATCCCTAGCCTTCTGTAGATTGGCCTTATTGTTTCGGTAGCCATTCCCACAGTGGCCCATCTCTTCTTGTTTGCTGTATCTCTGGCAGTCAGTGCCCACATATGTGAAGCCAGTGATGAACAGTGATATAGTGTACACTGTAGCGGCAGGGCAGAATGTAAGGGCTAAAGCCAGGGACCTGAGGGATATCCATATAAACTTGCTCAATTTCTTTTTTGCTTCTCATGCTGCACTGTGGAAATTTGGGCGTTAAATAGTAATATGGTTATTGTAGTTAGTAATAGAAGCTGAAAAGGCATATGGCTTTATAGCTTTCCATTCTCCTCACTTGAAAGGTCTGATGAGGTCTTTTTGATCTTTTAATCCAGGAGTCTTCTGGCCTTTGCCCTCAGTGTATATTAGATCTTATTGTTTCCATCTCAGAACTGAGGGTGAGCTAGTAAATGGGTAAACAGGACCGTGATCCTTGGCCTTCTGATTCGAAGACCTACAGATATGCAGCTTTTTGCATTATCATTATTGTTCCCTTACCCAGATGACTTATAGATAATTTTTGGAACTGATCTGAAAAAATTTAAAGCCTTATGGAAGTTAGCATCCAAAACACTGAGCATTCTGCAGGGAAATAGGGTGAGCTTAGGACACATCTTTAGGAACTGTGCTGGGTGGACCTGCTCTGACCATTCAGTGGAATTATCAGAAGGATCACCACTCTTACTATGGCTATCAGAAGAACTTCTAGAGTTGCTGGCTGTTTTTTCTTTTTTCACCATCTCTTGGCTATCTTTTGATTGATAGACTCAAAATATAACTATATAAACCTGTTAAAAAATAAAAGCTAGATTTGTCAGAAAGTAGTTATACTAATCTACCCTTATCCATGGTATCATTTTCTGAGATTTTGGTTGCCCACATCCAACCATAATACAAAAATATTAAATGGAAAATCCCAGAAGTAAATAATTCATAAATTTTAAATTATACATCATTCTGAATAGTGTGATACAATCTTGCCCGGCTCCCCACCAGGGCAGTCAGTCATCCTTTTAACCCTGTATACACTATCTGTCTGTTAGTCACTGAGTAGCAGTTTTGATTATCACATTGACTATCATGGTGGTAGAGTGGTTGCGACCAGGTAACCCTTATTTATTTAACAATGCCTCAAAAGCACAGGAGTAGTGATGCTCTTGATTTTGTTATAGTGTATAGTTGTAATTCTATTTTATTTTATTATTTATTGCTGCCTATATCTTACTATGCCTAAGTTATAAATTAAACTTTATTATAGGTATGTATTAGAGGAAGAAGCATCATATGTATTGGGTTCAGTGCTATCTGCAGTTTCAGGCATTGAAATTATGGAAAGTCAGGGAAATGAAGGGACCTTACTATTAAGTCAATCCTATTGTTACCATAGGTCACATGTAGAACATTGTCTTAGTTACTTATCTTGTTGCTCTGACAAAATACCCAGCATCCACAATTTAAGGGAGGAAAGATTTATTTAGCTCAGAAGGTCTCTCACACACATTCCACCAGCGGGGCAGCCAGCCGCAGTGAAGGCACATCGCCAGAGGCTGGAGAGCTGCTCACCCGTTGTAAATAGAAGCCAAGTGAAGCGGGCGCAAGCCAATGAGCTTTCCCAGGAAGAAGCTGCAACATCTCTTCTTCCTTCATTTAAGAACTTTAAATTGCTAGTTGCCGCTTCCTCACTTCCTGGCCCACAAGCCAATAATAACTGCTGAAACCTCCGCTGTAGGTCATCCCCAGTATCAACAAATTGACCCAATCCTTCCAGGTCAAACCTTACACACCTGCCCCTTCCAGGCAGGCCCTACCATCCAATAACACACAGTTCCAGATATATGAGACTTTTGGGGTACATTCTAAATCCAGACTATAACAAACATGTAGTTATGCCATCCTTTTGTTATAATTTATATGAATTGTTTTATGTCTGTGATGTCAGTGCTGGTAAATCCGTATTACTTGTGATATCCCATCACACACCCAGCCCCTGTCTCTAGAGCGTGGCATATGGCATGGGCGTCTCTCGGTATATATTCTGTAAGACTGTTCTAAGCTAAGCCTTCCTTCCCTACCACTCAGGATGATCAGATGTTTGGGTACTAGCTGACTGCCGAGCCCCCTGTCTCTACCTAGCACTGTGGGAGAGCCCTCAGGTTGCTATGAGCATGAGCCCTTCTAGAGCTCTCGGGCCTCAGCCCAGAGCCCCTCCACACCCAGCACCCCGCTTTCCCTGCCCACCCTGCAGGAGCTTCGCACCTGGGAGGAGGAGCTGACGAGGGCTGCGCTTCAGCAGAAGACCCAGGAGGAGCTGCTGCGGCGGCGGGAGCAGGAGCTGGCCGAGAGGGAGATCGACATCCTGGAGCGCGAGCTCAACATCATCATCCACCAGCTGTGCCAGGAGAAGCCGCGCGTGAAGAAGCGGAAGGGCAAGTTCCGGAAGAGCCGGCTGAGGCTGAAGGACGGCAACCGCATCAGCCTCCCTTCGGGTCGGTGGCCTCGGGCGGGACGCGGGCCGGGCCAGGCGCTGGGGACCCGGGGCTGGCGGCGTGGCCGCCTGGTCTCACATGCAGCCTCAGCATGGGCCGCTGGTTCGCCAACCGTCTACCCCACTCCAGGGCTGCTATGCTCTAGTGAGGTGAAGACAAGGCCCGGGCTGCGGGAAGCTGGCGGCCCAGCCACGCCTGTCTCACTGTACACACTTCTGAAGAAGAAAGCCTGTTTAGGAGGTTGGGGACTTCTGGCGTGTGGTTGTATAAGTCAAGAGAAGCACCTTGGATCTGCAAAACAACATATCTCAAGATTTCTTTCAAAAAGTAGTTCGCTGAGTGCAGTTTGAGATTAAATTTAATGTTTAGGATTTGCACATAGCCACTTAGAAATGCACTGGCTGAATAAAGATATATTTGTAAAATTACAGCCTCTGGAAAAATGCAAAGAAATAGGAACCTAAAGATTAGAATCTTGGTGCTATGTAATGTATCCTTGGAGAAGAATGAGTGCTGAAATATGTGTTCATATAGATAGAAACATTCTCTGTGTTCCAAGTCTGTAAGGCCCGGGAAGCATAAAAACAAGGGAAAACGACATAATAGGGCTACTTGTGGATGGTTGTGAGCTTTAGGCACAGGCGGGGGGTCCATTCAGTGTACTTGAGAGAATGTGCTCAGGGGACATGTTTGCTGGTTTCCGTGTTGCACACTTTGCTCTTTCCAGACAGCATGGAGTCTTGAGGGCCCCCTTGCACATCTAGCCTATGCCCTCGTGGTGCTGTGCTGGGAATGCAAATATAAAAGGTAGATCCCTTCTGCAGATCACAGACTAGTGGGAAGACTTCGGTGCAAACAAGCAGTTGTTTATTAGGCCTCTGCTAGGTGAGAAGACAAACTCAGGAATTCAGAGCTGTAAGTTTTATATTCTTTATGGTATACCACAACTGCCTTTGGAGTATGTCAGAACTGAGGCACTTGCCTCACCTCCTTGGTTCCCTTGGTTCCCACTATGGGCTAGTTCTTAAGACCCTGTTCTGTTTGTGCTTAGTAAGAAGCACTAATATCCCTGCTCTCATCCCTGAGAAGGAGGCAGGTAGACATGAATTATATGACACTGAGAATTTTCAGTTATATTCCTCAGAATGGTCAACAAGATCTCCTGAGCTAAAAAAAGTTGTTCACAATATGTAATTGCTCCATCTATCCACATCAAATAAACAACTTTATGAAGACTGTCTTAATGACACTCACTTGGATAATGAACTTCCCATGTTTTATTTTTTATTTTTTATTTTTTGCTTGTTTTGCCATGTCCCTTTGGGAAAAAGAGATAACTCTAAAAGAGAACGTTTCCCAGGTGACCAGAGCTTTTTAGGAAACTGGGGCCTATCCCTCAGGCCTGCCAGGAGATACCAGATTTCATAAATGATTTTTGATGATGGGGTAATTCTAATGCATATGCAATGTGTTTGTTTTTCTCCAAATAGATTTCCAGCACAAGTTCACAGTGCAGGCCTCTCCCACCATGGATAAAAGGAAGAGTCTTATCAACAGCCGCTCCAGCCCTCCTGCAAGCCCCACCATCATTCCTCGCCTTCGAGCCATCCAGTGTGAGACTGTCTCCCAAATTGGTTGGGGCCAGAACACACCAGGGGCACCTGTCCCCCACTTTATCCAGCCACCGACTGGTCCAGGCTTGCTCCATCCATAACTTCTGCCACCTCTCCTCAACAATGTGTATTTCCATGCACATATGTACGCACACCTTCAGCCCTCCCCCTCGTTTCTCTGTTAACTTTATTCCTGTCTCCTCTACCTTTTGCACATGGTCAAATATCAGTAGAGGGATTTGTGGGCACTGAAGGACCTTTAGTGAGTTGCAAAGAGATTTGGAGACTGATATGTGATAGAGACACATGTTGCTATCCTGGCCTGGGGACCTTGTGCCTCTGCTCTGTTTGGGAACATTGTCATTTTTTTTTCTGTCTGTGCTTCCCAAGAAATAGTTTTTCAAAGTCTAGATTTTAAAAAAAACCTTGCCAAATACTTTATAATGGGCCAAACCTGGACCAACTTTATTTGTAGTATAGTATTTTCTTTTAAAAAAGTGTATACATACACATACATGTACATACATGTCCATGTGTATATATGTGTGTGTATATATATATATATATATATATATAAGTGAATTATACTTTCCCAAATTAAAGATAGAGAGATTTCATTTAAAAATCTTAGATTTCAGTTCACTAGAACTGACTCAAGTTTCTGATATATTCCATGTTTTGCCTCAGTCTCCCCACTCCTTATGTTTGGTAACTAGCTCATTTAACTAATTTCTGATCGAATTCTTTTCTCTGAGGCCTTTGGGTCTCAACTCTTGCTCTAAGATATCAATGTCAGAAGAATATCCCCCTTTATTTTTCAATATGCCTATTCTTCCCTCTCTGCCCTTCCCCGCCCCTACTGGACTTTCTTATACATGGTCTTGAATTCCTCATTTTCTTCCTTTTTAGTTCTTACTTTGCAAATGTTTTTTTTCTTCCACATGTATCTTTCCCCTTGGGTTTTTTCCCCCCACTAACCTCTTCATTCCTCTACTCTCCAGTTCCACCCCGCCCCCAAACCCAGTTTCTTAACTCAGATCTGTTTAGAACTCCGTGTCTGGCTGGCCTGACTTTATGTTGGACTTATGACATTTTAAGAAGTCATACCATGTGTAGTGCTTTGAGAGAGCAAAGTGATTGGTGGCTGGTGACCCTCTTTCTTTCCCGGAAGGCTGCACTTGGACACAGGGCTTCTGATGAGATCAAAATTTCTTGCAGCTCTGTGTGTGTGTGTGTGTTGTGTGTGTGTGTGTCTGGTAGAATAAAGGGTAGCTTATAAAGGAGAGCTGTATGTCCATTTTCTGGGGCTTATCCAACCTTTATTATTCACAGTGACACCAGGTGAAAGCAGCAAAACCTGGGGCCGAAGCTCAGTCATCCCAAAAGAGGAAGGGGAAGAAGAGGAGAAGAGGGCCCCAAAGAAGAAGGGACGGACATGGGGCCCTGGAACCATTGGGCAGAAGGAGCTTGCCTCAGGGGATGAAGGGTAAGAGCCAGATGATGTGAAATTCTCACTTAAAGATGGGTGCACACATGAGGCTGGAGGCACAGTTAGGAGTGCTTGCCTGGCAAGTGCGGGTCCCTGGGTTTCATTGCCCAGCACCACATAGGCCTATGCTAACAGGCCCAGCTGACTTCGGAACATTTTTGAACACCTCTAGCGTAATATTTCTAACTTTAGGGTCTGTTGATGAAGAATTTATATAATGGCAAGAACTCTCTGCATGTGGCACGGTGACACACCTGTAGAACATAAATGAATAAATAGAATAAAGACCTACACTACTGGGCCTTGCTCAGTTACAAAAAAAAAAAAAAAAACAGAAGATGGGTACACCATTTAAGAACATGATGTAAAACAACAAACCTCATTCTCTAATGTGTATTTCAGTGCCTTCTTAGATACTGTACATTTCTTTGTTTTTACAACTGACTCTCGTTCTTCTGGTTCCTTGGAATGTCCTAAGACAGGAATTAGCCCAGTTTCTTCGGCAAAAGGTTAGATAATAAACATTCTAGGCTTTGTGATCATTATGGCTTTGTCAAAACTGTTCCCTTTCTCTGTTGGAGCAAAAGTGCAGCCATAGACTGTGAGATGCATGGATGGATGAGCTTGGCTGTGTCCCAGTCAGACCTCTAAAGTAGATGGTACAAGTAGGGTCAAAGTTTCATGCCTTAACCTGTAGCCTTGTGTTGGGGGTATGAGCCCCTGCTGAGCAAACAATGGGGCCCTTTGTGCTTTGGCCTTACTTGTGGGTTTGAGACCTAGGAGGCAAATTCTCCCAAGTCTTGATTCCTCACAGGCCAAGCATTTGTGGTGTAGTTGTAAAAGCCTGGACATCAGTACCAGACTGCCTGACTGTGAGTCCCAGCTCTACCATGCGCAGCATGGGAGCTTCTGTTTCTCATGTATGGGATGGGGATGCTAGTAGTACCCATCTCGTGGAGCTCATGTGGTGATTAACTCAGCTCATCTTTGTGAATTGCATAGATTCGCTGGCTCATAGTGTGTATAAACAGTAAAGATGATTCTTCTGCCTCTCACACAGTTCTGTTTCATTCTTGAGGCATGGGTATTGTGGGCTGTACTTCTTATGCTTGGTGTTAGGATCTAAACAGTGTTTCCTGATTTTCCTAAGTATGAGGAAATAGTTCCCTTTGCCATTTTTTAGTAACTTTCCAGAGAGCTTCTAAGACTGACTTGTTAGGCTTCTGTGTGCCCTATTAATTCCCTTGTTAATCTTTTGGATACAAAATTACCTACCTCCCCAAGTCTATTTTTCTATGTTAGATCTGAGCTTAAAGTGAAAATAATAGTTTGGTTCATAAAAGATGAACTCTGTGAAGCCAATCTTCATAAATCACTAGGCCTTGGAATAGAAAATTTACACATGGAGGGCAGACTGAGTATGAACTCAGTAATTCAGTTCTTGGAGAAGAGCAGATTGCTGTACTTGACCAGATTTCTATAGGAACAAGAACATTCACGTTTGTCCTTTGAACACCAGACTAGTGTAGGGCTGAGCTGGGTCTGAGAAACTCTGAGAATCTTAAATCTCTTGATATTTCTGATTATTGTAATTCCAGATAGAATTAACTATTGAGAGGCTGATTATAGAGTTTAGTGATTTCTGTGGTTCTATTTTATTTAAAGATTTTTTTGGATGTCTCATCTTATAAAATATTAACTTTGTGCTTTTCTTCCTCTGTACATAGATTTGTCCTCATAAACTTCTGTAACATTTTAAAAATACAAGGTTTAATCTCTCATGATTTTTAGATTCTTTTGAAGTCTTGGGCCTATATTAACAGGCCCAGCTGACTTCAGAACATTTTTGAGCATCTCTAGTGTAATATTTCTAACTTTAGGGCCTGTTGATGAAGAATTTATGTAATGGCAAGAACTATCTGCATTTAGGACCATTAAGTGAATTTACATCTGCCTCTTTTCAATAAGGATGAATACTTGTGGGAAACATATACTTCTGTGTGTGGACACATGTATCTGTGGATTCACATCCCCCTGCAGTTATCCTGTGGCTACCCAAGGACCTTTGTCAGAATGGGGGAGCTGTGCCTAAAGCGGATTAAACAGGGGCATTTTATTCCAGTTTTTTCCTGGTGTGGGTTTTGCTGCCCAGGCAAGGGAAGGGCTGCTGGCAGCATACTTGTGTCCAACCTTGGGAGTTTCCGTATGGGAGGGAGTGAGCTGGGTATGCCTTCCATTGCCTTCTAATGATTATCTTTATTCATTGAAGATCCCCTCAGAGACGTGAGAAAGCTAATGGGTTAAATACCCCATCAGACTCTCCACATTTCCACTTGGGGTGAGTCTAACTTCACCCTTTCACCAGCTGTACTGGTAGCAATCGCTTTTTTGTCACCTTCCATTTTGTTCTCACACCCCCATAGAATCAAGCCTCAACATTGCTGTAAGGACTTAAGCTGCTTTTCTTTTTTTCTTTCTTTCTTTACTTTTTTCTTTTTTTTTTTTAGAGCAGTACCATTGTGCACCGTGGGAATGTCTGTGTTGGTCTATCACCTGTCACTTACCTGACCACTCTGATGTTGGGATACTCCTGGAAACCTTTCTTTTAGGGAGAAGACACATTGCTATTTATACTTTAGTCTTAAATCCTGGTTTTGACTTTGTTAAGCTAGGTTTCCGTGGATCCAGAAGGGGCAGCGATATCATAAGATTACCAGTTGGAAGTCCCAGTCTGAGAGTTTAGCAGCATGCTTCTTTCTGGGCTGGTGTTTTGGGCAAAACCAGTGGAGGGTGGAATGTACTCTAATTCATGGTATTTCTGAATCAAAGTTCTGAGGTCAGGGAGAAAACTTGTCCCTCTTTCTCCCTCAAGGTGGCCTGGGACTCTGGAGAGAGCAGATTTTAGGTGATTACCTTTTTAGGTGTTTTTGAAAAAAAAAAAAAGCCACTTTTGCCTGCAATCCTGAATCTCTAAAACCGTCATAGCACACAGATTTCTTAAGCCTCCCTTCTGCTGTCCTCTAGGGAGTAGAACATTGGGCTGTGATTCTCCATCATGAAAGAGGTTGGTGGGAGCCCAGCCTGTATCTTTGGAGAGTTACTGGCTCGTCAGAAGAGCTGATTGCCAGGATTTGAAAGTCAACTGCTTTCCTCCTTCTCCCCATCCCCAGACAAACCAGGGGCTGAAGTACAGCATAATGTACTATCCACATAGGTCTGTCCCAAAGTGCACAGGACAGTTGCTTCTCTTTTTTGCTGATTTTTCTTTTTGAAAATTGGTTGGCTTTGAAAGATGCCTTCAGCATGCCAGAATATGGGAAGGAGAAAAGTTGAGAAATGCCATGCCGTGAGTAGAGTGGCTCAGCCCACTTCTACCCTGTGCTTGCCTGGGATGGTGGGCATTTGTTCTAAAGTATTTTCTGATATCATGAGTATGTCTGTGCATCACTTGTCTCTGGCTTACGAAGGCTCAGGCAAGACCCCTCACAGCTGGGTGGGCCTTACTCTTTCTGTCTGTTTGCCAGCCTTCCCACCAGGTGTGTCTATCGGTCCACAGCGTGTGAGAGGTTTGGTCATACCATTGCTTTGCTTTCCCTAGAGCATGTGCCCTGTGTCTGTGAAGCAGGTAGGCTCAATAAGAGTTGCTGCCTGAACCCTCGAGCTCTTCAGGGTTACCAAGAAGGCAAGCAGACACATTTTCATAGGCCGATGGAGCCTAGGAAACAGGAAAAGGCTAATTCTGATAGTCTTTTCATTTCCTTTTCTTCAGCCTCAAGTCCTTGGTAGATGGATACAAGCAGTGGTCGTCCAGTGCCCCCAATCTGGGGAAAGGCCCAAGGGGTAGCCCGGCCTTGCCAGGGTTCACAAGCCTTATGGAGATGGGTAAGCATTGCTTTTGTCATGGCTCTCTCTGTTACCTCAAGCAGTTCTTTGCCAAGTTTCCAGGATTGTTTAAGGACCCTTAGGACTACTTCTTTCCTTCTGTTGAGTCTTCCTAAGTCAGGTTTCTTCCCATGGCTACCCTGGAGCCTGCCCTTTGCTTCCTTTCCCAAGAAGCCAGTATTAGTCCCCTTAGGGCAGCCCTGAGGGTGAACTTTGATTTAGACATTTCCCTTTTCTGAGTCAGTTTACTCCTATGTTGATGCAGGGGTTGCGCACTGGGGGATGGGATAAAAGGCCCTCTAGCCCTTCTCCTGGGAAGCTTTCCAGTGTTGCCCTCTGATTACTACATGGTTGGTGTGTTTTGGTTTCGTCTTACTCTCAGGTAGCACTCTTGTCTTTTGACCTTATCCAGGGTCAAAAAAATCAGTCCATGGAATAAAGTGTCCTTCACTCACAGAGGAGATTTTTATCTTTTGCAAAGATTAGTCATAAGACTAGTTGCTTATTTGTTATTCTACAAACCCAGAGGCCCTTCCACTTTTAAAAAACAAAAACATCAAGGATGTTTCTGTTCTCTTCACCCTTCTAGAAGCTATACAACACTTTATGTGAAGGTTTTTTTTGGATCTTGGGATATAGGTCAGTGGTAGAAGCTTGCTTAGCTAATATGTAAGCCCAGAGTTCAATCCTCAGCACTGCTAAATAAAGAAAGGAAGGAAGTAGGGATGTGCCGTTTATGAAAGAAGTAGCAAATTAACAGATTCCTTTTGCTGCAAAGAGGGACATGGGCTCTGAAATATAGCCGGATCTCCCTGAGATGCTCACAGTTGAGTGTGTGTGGGGGGGGGGGGGGGGGGGGGTACAGCCCTGTTGATTCAATCTCCATTTCCATGTCCTGCCCATGTCATTCCTGCCACTGAGTCAGGGGGCCAGAGGTTAGGGGAAGGGAACAAATTCTACTTCTTGCTGCCATGTTTTCATTTCCTATTTCTGCTAATTTTCACAGAAGATGAGGACAGCGAACCTCAGCAGAGTGGAGAGAGTCGTCTGCAGCATTCACCCAACCAGTCCTACCTCTGTATCCCATTTCCTCGTGGAGAGGATGGGGATGGCCCCCCCAGTGATGGAGTTCATGAGGAGCCCACCCCAGTCAACTCAGCTACCAGTACCCCTCAGCTGACACCAACCAACAGCCTCAAGCGCAGTGGTACTCACCACCGCCGCTGTGAGGTGGCTCTCCTTGGCTGCGGGGCTGTTCTGGCAGCCACTGGCCTTGGGTTTGACTTGCTAGAAGCTGGCAAGTACCACTTGCTTCCCCCAGAGGAGGCTGAGCCACCAGCCCGGGAAGAGAAAAAGAGGCGTGAGGGTCTTTTTCAGAGGGCCAGCCGCCCTCGTAGAAGCACCAGCCCCCCTTCCCGCAAGCTCTTCAAGAAGGAAGAGCCCATGCTGTTGCTAGGAGATCCCTCTGCCTCCCTGACGTTGCTCTCTCTCTCCTCCATCTCTGAGTGCAACTCCACTCGCTCCCTGCTGCGCTCTGACAGTGATGAGATCGTGGTGTATGAGATGCCAGTCAGTCCAGTGGAGGCCCCACCACTGACCGCTTGTACCCACAACCCTTTGGTCAATGTCCGGGTGGAGCGCTTCAAGCGAGACCCTAACCAGTCCCTGACTCCCACCCACGTGACCCTCACAGCCCCCACACAGCCCAGTGTTCATCGGCGGACTCCTTCTGATGGGGCCCTTAAGCCAGCAGCTGTTCTAGCCAGCAGGAGTCCCTCCAGCAATGGGTTGAGTCCCAGTCATGGAGCAGGTGAGTTCTTGGCCTCTTCTTTTTCTTTTGTGCCTCCCAGTGAGTGAAGATGTTTGCAGGTACCTCGCTTCCTCTTTCTCCTTCTGTATTTGAGTAAACTCCATCCGTGTTCTTTCTCATCCACGCAAAAAATGCAGATCTAGGCTGGGGAGGGGCCAGCACTGCCTGACTTCTCTCTGTCCCATACCTAGGGACTCCAGTGGGATGTTCAGGCCCTGGGTCTGGGGCATGGTGATGCTTAGAGTACAGGACGGGTAGGAGTCCATAGTTTCTGGTGGTTTCTTGAGGATGCCACGAGTACTAGGATGGAATCCTGTGCTGCCCTAGAAGAGCTGTTTTCTTCCACATGCTGGGATCTTGCCTCCCATGATGGTGTTAGGTTAGACACACTCATCAGGTGAGCTTCCACCCACTCATCACACTCTTTAGCGCTCATCTTGACTCACAGACATGGAGAGGTGCCCAGGTCAATTGCTGTCCACGTGCACATGCTTGCCTTCTGCCCCTGACCTCTCTGATTCCTAGCACACACACACTTTCAATCTAGGTCTTTCCTTCCATTGTCTCTTGCTCTCTAGAAGACCTAAGTCTGTCTTGGAAACCACTTCTGGGCCCGTGATGGCCATCCCCTTTCAGTGTCAGTGGCAGTTACATTTTCCTACTTGTTTGATATTCCCAGTTGCATTCTTTTGTTGTTATATGCAGGTGTGTAACCTCTTGGGAATAGAGACTAGATTGTTCGCCTTCACGCTAATGATACCCAGCTGTGCTCCAATCCATGGTCATTAAATCGATGATCAGTGAATGATGGACATTCCCCTAATCCAGGAGTTGAAAACTCTTTGGGGAAATCTCTGTGGGTCGTACAAATTTCCTTGTAACTACTCAGCAATGCTCCTATAGTGGGAAAGCAGACAGAGTATATCCACAATGTATTCCAGTAGAACTTAGTCTTTGTAAATGAGCGATCAGCTTATGAGCCTTCTGACACCTGCCTTAAGTTATTTCATTCCAGATGTGATTTCTGTATGTCCCATTCCTCTTATAGGATACAGGGACTTCCGCCTTTCACTGTTTTATCACTAGTAACTCCCAGCACACTGCCTGGCACATAGTAGGTGCTCAATAAGTATTTGTTGGTCTGTATTATCCCAAGGACACAAGCATGGTGGGGAAAAGAGCAATGTATATCGGACCCGGAAATATCACATCACCTTCTGATATCTCTCCATTGTCTCCTTGATCAGGAATGATGAAAACCCCCAGTCCCAGCCAAGACCCCAGTGAATTCCCCCGACTCCCTGATCCCAATGTAGTCTTTCCCCCGACGCCAAGGCGCTGGAACACGCAACAGGACTCTACTTTGGAGAGACCGAAGACACTGGAGTTTCTGCCTCGGCCTCGGCCTTCTGCTAACCGGCAGCGACTGGACCCTTGGTGGTTTGTGTCGCCCAGCCATGCCCGCAGCGCCTCCCCGGCCAATAGCTCTAGCACAGAGACACCCAGCAACCTGGACTCCTGCTTTGCTAGCAGCAGCAGCACTGTGGAAGAGCGGCCTGGACTTCCAGCCCTGCTCCCGTTCCAAGTGGGTCCTCTGCCCCCTGCTGAGCGGACGCTTCTGGACCTGGATGCTGAGGGACAGAGTCAGGACAGCACCATGCCACTATGCAGAGCTGAACTGAGCACACACAGGCCTACCCCTTATGAGATCCAGCAAGAATTCTGGTCTTAGCTTGAAAATGGTTGGGGAGAATCCGTCGGGGGTGGAGGGTAGGAGGAGATGGAGGGAGCTGGCTGGCACAGCCCTTTCTCAGAGTTGGGCCCCCTGAGATCCAGCCCTACTTCTTGCACTGATAATGCACTTTGAAGATGGAGGGGATGGAAACAAGGTCACTTCAGAGGGTGTTTTGCCCTATAGGACCTTACTACCCATGTCCACTGGAGAGGCTATGACCATCAGCTCTGGCTGTATAGGAGAGGAAGGGGTTCACGCATGTCCCCCACCCTCCGCAGTTTTCCTTGCCTTTAGAGTGACCCTGCAGAGTCACTCAGCCAAATGTGTCTGCTGCTCTTCCTCAGCCAGTTAGGTTTGCCCAGAGCTGCCCTGGGGTCACTTTGTTAGCCCTGAGTTCCACCTTTCCACACACTAGTATTGGATGTTCTGTGATTGGTTCTGCTCCTCTCCCACTTTCCCCCAACCCCTATGATACAGAATCTTGTTCAGTACCAGCTGGAAGACTGAGGGTAAGGTGGCCAGGTGTGAGGGCAGAGGATCTATGAACCTGGCACTGTACTCCAGGTGCCTCACCTGTTGATTTGAGCCCATGGGTGTTAAAGGGAACTGAGAAGTGAGAAGGGCAGAGTTAGGAAAATATAGTCAGGTCACAATGAAAAGAGTAGCAATGTTTTTATTATTATTATTATTATAAACACTCAATTAAAGGAAGAAACCAGCATCTCATGAACATCCCCATCTACCCACTTGAGGTCAGGACACTGTCATACAAGCCTATGCCCCTCCCAGAAACAGCTTTTTGGGAAATTCTCTTACTGGTGCCGGTTCTGTGTTTGTCTCTTATGGAATCTCTCTGTTGTCCTCTCTCTCGAACTTCCCTCCAGTCCCTGGAGTTAATGGACTTTAGGTCATGTATTTGGTTAGCTAGCAGGTTTCTCTGCATGGCATATGTGAGGGGATCCTGGAGTTGAGGCTTGGCAATTCCATCCTTGCCCGGCCATCCGTGTTGTGATGTGATTGAAGTGAAATGGTAATGTTAGTCGTACCTTCTGTAAATGGAAGTGCTAAAGTGACACTGTTTATAAAGTGCTGAGTAAGCCACCAACATCTGTCTTACAGCTATCAGGCCTTGACCACTGGAAACGGACCGGCGCTGCCTGAGTCTGCATGGCGGCCCTCATGCTGGGCTCTGCACCGTGAGCTGGGTAGGAAGGACAACAGAGGCCAGCCCTGGCTTGGCTGGTATTTGTTTATTGAACTTGAATAGTGAACTTTGGCTAAGCTTTCTCATGCCTTTCTTCATTGTCCACTTATTCTGAGGCTTCTTGTTTTGTGAGTGACTGGTTTTTATGTGGTAAATAACAATATGACTAGGAGTACAGCCCTCAGGTCATGCTTCTCCTGCAAGACTGAATGTTGCTCCATTGCCTTTGGTCATGCCTTTTCTCTGGCGATACTGCAGGTTAGTGTACAGGTTCCTGGCATTTGCTGCCTGGATGCCGGAATAGGGGAAGTAGTACAGCTGGCACAAGCGACAGATCAGGTCACTGCTCTTTCTCTGTAACTGTGGTAGGAATCCTTCCCTGACAAGGACTAAAGAGCCGACTCTGGTGGTCACTGTTCTTGCTTTAAGAGCCCAGTTGCCCTTTGGTTCAAGCCTCCCCTTCCCCACAGCTAGGATTCTACTAGTGCCCAGGATTTTGTTGATCTCTTTCCCTCTTGGCTCAGTGGTTGGCATGGAAGAGATCATTTTTGCCCTCATCAGACTACTCAGCTGGAAGAGAATAAATGAATGCTAGCTCCACTTCCAGTAAGCCCAGTGTCAAGTCTTCATTTTTGATGGGGAGAAATACAGAAATTGTCTGTTCTGTGCTCTCCCAACCCCCAGTCCCTGAGCAATGAGCTTATCTCCACTGAATGGCCCGGAAGTAGAATGGAGCCTACATTGCCATCCCAGCCATGTTGGCTGTGGGCCATGCCTTGGTCAGGGGTTTTCCTTTAACTGTGTTTTGTTTTTGTTGTTGCTGTTGTTTTGTTTTTGTTTTATTGGTAGTGGGTTTTTTTAAAAAAAACTTTTTGATGTTTTGTTAGCAACTGCCTTTCTTAGGAAGATGTATTATAATGGATGTAGTGTTACCTGTAGGACAGCTGCCTACAGTTGATTAACAGGTTGGATCTGGTTCTTAACTGGGGAAAGAGTCTAGTTCTTTCCCACCCAGGGAAATACAGGAGAAGCCTCGGTCTTTTCTGAGGATGTGATTGTAGCCCAAGGAAGCTAAGGCAGGACTTTTCTGAAGATGCCACTGAAAGCATGCATGGGCAAGGAGGCGTTACCATCCTTGATGGTCCCCTGCCAGCCACACTGTCTGTGGGGCAAGGCTGGAGATGGGATAAAGATCTAGGTTGTCACGACTTGAATGGCTTTCTGTCCACTCAAGTTCCCTTGATGTATGGTTGTGGTCAGAAGCAGGCCCTGAAGCTGACGATGAAGCCACTTGTGCAGTAAGAGCCAGCCTTCCTTTTCCCCTTCAGTTCCATTTCCTCAGAGACACAGCCCATCTCCTCCTAACAGGTGGACACTACAAGGAAAATAGTGATAGGAACAGGTGCTGCTTTTTGCCTTTGGATTCTTCAGCCCTTACCACTGTTTTTTTTTTTAACTTGATTATCCTTTCGTTTACTCTCTTGACGACTCAGGCCACTGCTAGAGCTGAGTAGATAGATGTCTCAGTTGACATGTTATTTCTAAAAAGTTTGGGTGGATGCTTATCCTGTGGCACTCCTATAGCTTCGTATTAATGATATTAAATGATATTTGGCCAACTCAGAATAGCGCTAACTTTTCTTTATGACCTTTTCATAATGACAACATTTCCCTCTACATTTGCTATACTTACCTAGTACAGAAGAGAGAATGCTTACAAAGGAAGACTCAGAGGAAGAGAAATTGAAAAGTTGTTCAGACTGATTGCTGAGTCGGACCACCAGCCTTGGGACTGAGCAAGTTGGCTGTGTTCCTCCATTCTGCTGTTGCTATGTGACCTTGGGCGTGTCTCTTAGCGCCTCTCAGATTTCCTTCCTTTAACGCCATCATCACATGCTTCCCTCTCAAGGGCAACAGGAGTGTGTGTTAGGGAAGGCTGGTGAAGCACTGGCTCCATGCCAGCTCCTAGGGAAGTGCCCTTCACCTCTGTGGGGTGAACCTGCTGACAGTGTGCTTCTTACTGTCTTTACCTCAGGGGATCTTGCCGTTGTTTCGTCCTTTGGCTTCTAGAAGAAAAGTAATTGGAGGTGGTGTGGCATACCTAGTGTGCACTGTGGCCAGGCACGTGCCCTGCCACCACATCATGTAATGCTTGGCATCAGTGGCATCCTTTTCTAACTCACATTCCTTGGCAGGTGGGCCAGCCTTACCATTTATGCCTTATAGAGATGATAGGAGGTTGGCAGTGGCATTCGAATGACAGTTTGCTGTCTTTGATTTCTTGGGGTCATCTCAGGTTCTGATTTGGTAAGAGCCTGGAATCAGGCCAATTTTTGGAAAAGGCCCTCTTGCCCCATGGGACATCCTGTGTCATGATATGGGGAAGGAGTTCCTCACAAAGCCCCTTCTCCCTCAGGTTCTGTTGCTCAGGGATGCGAGAAGACGCCTCCAAGGTGACCTGACTTCTGGTCGACACTCTTAGCGCTACAGCCCCCACATTAGAAACCACCCCCTGGGAAGGAGATGCTTCCTGAGTATTCCTAACCCATCAAGATTCCTGTGTGCACACGTTCTTTCTCCTTTTCTCCTTCCTTCTATCCTTCCTTTCCTGCTGGAGCTCAAACCCGAGGTCTCTTGCCTGCTGGGCAAGCGCCTTACTACGGATCTCTATTTCCAGCCCTTCAAGCTCACTTTTAGGAGACCAAAAGGCAGGTACTGAACACTGGATGGCTGTCAGTGGTATACCTCAGGGTTGAAAAGTCTGCCCATCCAGCAGTCCCCCCTGTGAGTGCAGAAATGTGACTGTCATGTGTTTATTTGAGCCTGTGCCTTTGAATCCGGTGAGTGAGGGAGGGCCTAATTAGGCAGTTCAGAAATACTCATTGTCTCTCGAAGGACTTGGGGAAGAAGCAGGTCCTGCCCATTTATTTAGTGCCAGACTTTTTCCTGAGGACTTAGCCGGGTTGTGGACCTGAAGGGAAGCGAAAGCAGCCCTCGTGGTACCGTAGCAACAACCTGGTGGTCTGAGATGCCTGCTCACTAGCTGTAAGTTTGTGAGTGTCTCTCCAGGACCAGCTCTCAGAAGCCCAGGGGTAAACTGAGGATGTGCTCCATTCCCTGTCTGAAGCCCTTTTAACTTCAAAATGTATGATCGCAGCTGGACGTGGTGGCTCAGGCTTGTTGTCCCATTACTTAGAAAGTTGACACAAAATGATGGCTTAAACCTAGGAGTCTGAGGCCAGCCTGGACAACATAGTGACACACACACATTTCTCTATGTCTAATACTGGAGCCCCAAACCCGGCACTGCTATGAGATTGCTTCCCTTGGTGGAAGAGAGAGAGAGAGAGAACGAGAGAGGGAGAGAGTGTGAGGTCATAGGCCAAAAACAGTCAACATTGGGTATTTCATATGATTCAACCTAACTTCACTTGCCTCTCAGGTTAGCTCGACCTGAGAATGACTTCTCATCAAGAAATGGTTATTGTAAAAACATGTTTCTAAATGCCTCTCTTCTTTCAGACAAATCAGTGTTTACCTAGATGAAGAATTCAAAGTAATAAAAACCCATGTATGGAAGGTGAACCCCCTGCTGCTTCTGGAGACACTTTCGGTCGTGAGCTTTCCCTGGCATTGCTGATTGGGACTCACCTTAGGTGCTGTATTTGAAACGCAGGTGTGGGACCTAAATCCTAGTTGACTATGCTAATGATAGGTGCCTGCCTGGCCTGACCCAGCCTTGAACTTCTGGTTGACTCTGCTGGCGAGGTGAGTTTCTCACTGGCTTTCTCACACTGTTTCAAAGTATTTTCCATTGGTATTGATGAGATATTGGCAAACCCTACCCCCTCCTTTATGCATTCCCAGTTATGTGAGGCTGCTCTCAGCACCTTAGTATTGTTGGTTCTCTTCCTGAGAGCCCACGTGGCCCTTCCTCATCATTACTACCTGTGGTTCCCTTCAGCTCCTGTAAGAGGTGCTTTAAGCCTTGAGCTAGAAAGAAAAGAGTTCCAGGGCCTGGCTGGTTACCCGGGCTGGGAGCTTTTCCACACCTGTTTCCTTTGGAAACAGACCCACCTTCCCCGGGACCCATCTTCCCACCTGACTGGTCTGACCTGCTCTTCCATAGAGCACCCACCAGCTAGTCTTACTAGACTGGCAACCACGAGTATGACAACCTGATGCGAGTCTTGGGCTGGGGTACTAGGATCAGTTTCTGCAATTCAAAGATAAACCTTTCCTGCTGGAATGCATGGAGTGGATGTCCTAGAATCCTGAACTCAGGTCAGAATCCTGGCAAGTGAGGGCTGGCCCCAGCGACATGGAGTGACTTGCTCTGTCCTCTCTACAGTCCAGGGCCAGAGTATTATGTTGTCCATGTTCTTGAAATACTTCATACTGCCTAGACAGAGGCTGACTTTACTTAAACTTGTCCTGTTCCCTCTACCCTCCATACACTGTGTTTACCATAGGTTTTTTTTTTCATAATGAACTTTGATGTTTTTAAAGAGCACTGCCCCACAATATAATTTATCTTTTGTTTACTGACTATTTTTTTGCACCCAGTGAGTACCTCACTCGTCACACCTTAGTCCTGCGGCCCTGACTGCCCCTCACCTGAACCTGTAAACAGAACAGGCTTGGACATCATTGTGAAGCTTTGCTTTTATCCAGCTGTCCTCTCCTCAGGTCCTAAGTGAGGCAGCAGGTAGCTTTCTGGGCCTGTTGCCATTTAAATGGGAGAGTATTGACTTACAACAGGGAAGCCTCCAGTTTGAACTTGTGGCCTGTGACAGAATGACTTGTGTTCTGGGGAGCCCCCAGTCCCCTTATCAGTGTGTGTGAGTTCTGGGCAGAAGGAAAGTGATTCCTGTGGAGTCTCCTTGAGGTTCTCATCTCCGCTTACTTTGGGGCATCTTTGAATTACATAAGTGAGTGAGCCTCCTTCCGTCTCTTCCAGATCTCAACACTGAAGTGAATGGAGGCTTTTTGCATCTCTCCCTCCCCACAGCAGCAGTCCCAGCCCTGTGCCTACACAGCCCAGCAGGCTTTCCCCTTCCGCCAGTGTCATGCTCACTCTTGTTACCGAGTTCCGTTGTTTATATTTTACTCTGGTCATCTCATCTACCTCCAGTTCAGTTCCTGAAGCTGTAGCTCTCTCCTTCATCATGGCCACAGGAAGGCATGGATTGATCTTGGCCTATGCATGGGGACTAGTAATGAATTACAAGAAACCACTACATTTCTGCCACGTGGGAGGCACTGTCCCAGAGATTTCTGTATATATACATTTCAGCCCCTTACAGTGATTGTTAGCTGGGTACTGTGCCCACCTAAGGGTATATAAACTGAGGCTCAGATGGTTATAGGACTTGCCTGGGGTCCTGCAGCTGGCAAACAAGTTGTCAGTCTGCTTGGTTCCAGTATCGTCTCTTTCCCCTTAGCACATTCCTGGGCAACTTTTTTTCCTGTCTGTCATGGGAATCGACACAGGGTCTTCATGCTGATCTGTATTCCCACTTCAGTATTTTAACTTTGAGACAAGGTCTCTCTAACTTTCCCACACTGGACTCAAATCCGCCTGCATCAGGAGCCCCAAGATGAATTTAGTCTTGCTTAGGCCCACATAGGCCTAGAGATCATGCTTTGCCCAAACAGGCGTTGTGCCCTTCAGCTCGCCCATTGCCTGCCTGTGTGACCAGACTGGGCGCTTCCCCCGAGCTCAGCGGCTTATATGCGGCTGCTGGGTATACTTTCCGCCATTTCTGCTCTGTGACTCTACAGGGATGCCGACCACCCTGGTCTGCATGTGTCTTCAACGTCACTGAAGGCCGTAGGCCTCCCTCTTGTCTCTGGTCCATAGCTGCCCTGGGATTGTTCCTGATTACAGCATCACCCCACTTTTCATCTTGATCCCTTGCGCTTGGAAGCCTTATTGTAGTTCATGTCTCCTCCTCAGAAACTTGAATTGGGCTGTTGCTTTTCATTGAGTTAAGTCACACGCCCATGGCACCCAGCAGAGCAAGGAGGCGGGGAGTATGTTCACATCTCCTGTCCCTCACTGCCTATTCTGCACATGTGCCTGTCACCACATAGACATCCTGCTCAGACACACCAGGGGCTACGACTATATTGGAGGATTCTAAAGGAAAGGAATTGGTGGTGGGTTTTACTTGCAAAAAAAAAAAAAGTTTTCTTTGGGATTTTCCTTCCCCTTAGGGCCTTTAAGTCTAGGTAAAGCAAAAGTTCACAAATGTATTTGTTTTGTCCCTCTGTAGTTAGCTACTAGTTTTCATCCTTAGATCTCTGCACCCATGTCTTTTCTGTGTGTCCTGACTGCGGTTTGAGTTCCCATCTTGTTTTGGGATTTGTTATTGTATATTGTCAATAATATTTAAAGATGAAAAAGCCCTGAAGGAAACTTAACAGATTCTTTCCTTTGGCTACTTTTGATTAACTTTCCTCTCTCTCTCTCTCTCTCGCTCTCTCTCTCTCTCTCTCGCTCTCTTTCTTTTTGAGGTACTGTAAATTGTTAACTAGGGATGCCAAGCAGGCTTGGTCCAATGGCTAAACCTCTTATTGTATTACAGTGTAATGCTGATCTCAGCCTGGTCTCCATACCAGAGCACACAGAGACTTGAATAAAACTGTTATAATGATTATTTCTGGTTTGCTGTGATCATTTGGAAATTTTTCTCCTCCCATCTTGTTAGGAGTCTGATGGTGTTGCTCAGGCTGGCCTCAGACTCCTGGCCCTCAACCTCCCCCCTCAACCTCCCATGTAGCTGGGGTTACAAGCATGCGCCACTGCACCTGGCCCCTCTTCTTGTTAGCTAAACCAATTGTCCAAGTAACTGGGCCATTCCTAGGGGATTTTTATTTGTAGGAAAAAACTATGGAGAGTGATAGAAATGCTACAAAAAAAAAAAAAAAAAGAACAGGCTGTATGTAAGAAAGCCCATTTGATGGTGCTTGAACCCCTAACCTGACAGTTGGCATCCCCTGAAAGATGCTGCCCAGTGGCGTCGGCCCAGATGCCTCTGTATTTCCATACCGTTGACTTTCCTAAAGGTCACAGGTTTTGGCAATTTCCCTCATTCGTGACTGTGTGCTGTCTCCTACTTCCTGCCACTGTCTACTCAGGTGTTCTTGGTGAAATCGTGGATGGAACTAGGAGGACACGCATAACCGGAGCTGTAGACAGATAGATGAGATTTGCCAGATTCTTTGTGGCCCTGGTCTCTTAATGGGCTTGCAACTCTGTGACCTTGACTGAACCCTTAAAGTCCTGGGACTTCGGGAGCAAACTCATCAGGAAGCAGCTTTTGTGCTCCCACTTCCTGTGGCTTTGTGTTGGGTTGGAGAGGATAGGAGGAGACGGGAGAGTCTTACCTGGAACCAGTCTTTGCTGCTTTCATCACTCAGCTACATGTGGAATAACAGCTTCTGAATTTTTATTAGGGCAGCCTTTTACTCTGAGCAGTCACCTTTCATTTCCCTCCTAACTTTTGCCCCTTCCGTTGGTACCAGGGGAGCGTGCCTGCGAGGTGGAACTTTGTGGTGGCCATTTGGACTGTGCTGAATCTCAAGGTAAGTTTGATCAGGGTCCTCATAACTTTTCTAAAGCAGATTAAGCTAAATGAAAAATTGACCCAACTTACCGGGTATAGGGGTTGCACATGTGTAATCTCAGCTACTCAGGAGGCTGAGGCAGGAGGAATACAAGTTTGAGGCCAACCTAGGCAACTTAGTGAAACTGTCTTTCTGAGTAAAAAAATGAAAAAAAGTAAAACGAAAAGGCCTGGGAGTATATAGCTCAGTGGTCGAGTACTTCCTGGTTCGATCCCAGTATAGCCAAAGTGACCCAAGCCTGCTGGTGCCATAGGGAAAGGCGTCATAGGCTATTAGCATATACACAAATTACCATGTGCTTCCAGAGAGCAGTTTGGCCAGATGGTATTAAAAACTGTATCACGTAATTCCATGAGTAATCAGAACTAGGCCAATGTGCCAAGAACTGTGCTGAAACCCGAGTGGAGGAAATGCCTTCCTTGCAGGTCTTCTAGAGGACACAGCTTGTAGGGGTGCCAGGTCCTGGATATCAGCAGACCACATGTTCTTAGGATACCAGCATATACCCCTCGGTGCAAGGCCTGGGCTGGGCCTATGCTTACCACACCCTATTTGACTGGAATGTGCTTCATTCAAGGCTGGGACTGATGTCCTAATCCTCTGAGCCCTCCCATCCCCACCCAATCTCGTCCAACTAGCTTTTGGTGGAGAGCGTGTTTTGGCACAAAGGGTGGGGCAGTAGTGAAGGATAGGTGTTTGTGGGTCTGACCAACTCCTCTCAGACACTGGTCACGTGTGGTCATATAGTCAGGAGAGCCTGTTGTGCACTCCTAGTGTGAGGTAGTAGTCGCTGATTTGTGACGGGGGGAACAGGGGAAAGTGGACAGTGTTGGTCCTAGGAAACATCCTTGCTCACGGATCACGAGTCTAATTGCATCACACCCCAGTGTCTGGAGGAAAGGATCCACACTCAAGTGTTACCTGAAGGGCCCTACTTGGCCTGGTTACAACCTACCTTCCCAAAATTCTATGGCAATTACCTGGTCTCCAGCACTTCCATGCCCTGAGATTTCTTTCCTTCCTGTAAGACTTGATTTTCCAGGAATAGAGGCCTCCCACTTGAGAGTCTTATCCTCCCTTTATGAGCAGACTTTCTGCTACTTACCCACGAGTCCGAGCAGACTCTAAATTAATAGTCACCAAATTAAGTGATGAAATTTTGGGGGGAGGAGGCAAGGGAAAGTTGGGCAAGAGAAAGAGGGAAAGAAAAGAAAGAAACAGAGACCAGATCCTGCCCTCTGAAAGGTCATAGTCTTGCTGGGAAGCAATAAAATTTACCAAATATCATGGGTTACCTGCAGACAGAAGGAACTCCTGATGGACTGTGGTTAGAGAGAAACAACCAGCTAAAACAAAACAAAAAAAAAAAAAACACACACACACACACAGTCTCCTCTCATCTTGTTTCATGCTTTACCCAACTGGAAAAGACTCAGGTCTCTGATCTTCTCATAAATATCTACTGAGGCCCACTCTGGCCTGAGATACAGTATGCCTGGCAAGTCCAGTTCTGCTTGGGGCTGGAAGGTCAACAGGTCAAACCTCAGTATGGTAAAATGCAATGAGGACTGTGGTTATCCCATCGAAAACATTCCCACCTCAGTCTCTTAAGACATGAGAAGTCCCCGGATGCCGATGATAATGAGGATTCCAGGTAATAGGAGGAGCCCACACAAAGGGGATTTTCTTACCTTCTGCCAACTTGCTTATCTTGCATTCCTCGCTGTGTGGGGTGCTTTCCTCTGAGAGCCTTTTCTAGATCGTGCGTATTAAGGCTAGGTAAAAACTGGGAGAGAAAAAGCAAACATGTTTCTGCAAAAGTGGAAGATGGAGCAGATGCGTTTAGCCATGTTCCACCTGTGCCAGTTACTCTGCCCTGGAGTGAGGAATCTAAGGAGACTCTGGGAAACTAGGGAAGAATGTAGGTGGTGGGAGAGAACGTGTGGGCTGACAGGATTCAGGCGTGGGAAGGTTTTTCCTGGTCCCATCACTGAGCAAATGACATTGAATTCCAAGTGTAGTTGATAGTTCCCCCTTGTTCCTACAGATCATCTTGGGAAGTTTGTTTTAGGAGAGAAACAGTTTTCGGAGTTTGATCCGTTGATCCCTGGGGGCATGCAAGGTAAAACCATTTTCATGATAGCATTGAACTGTTGTCTTTTCCACTGTGCTGACATGGTGCTTGAAACTCCTGGTGCCTTTATCACGTGACCAGGCTGTGACAACAACCTGGACAGCGCTCCTTGAATTCTTCACCATTGGTTATTCCAAATGATGGAAATGTCAGTTCTGCTTAAGAATGCCCTTTAAAAAAGCAGTGATTACTTAGTTATGTGACTGAGTCCGCTTAGTGCTGATTTGTGAGTACAGTACATCTTCACATTCCTATCATGACAAGGGAAGTTTATGAACTTCGGCTGTGTATGGAAGTACACAGTTACAGGCACAAGGAGTGAGTGAAGTAGTGTATATTTAAATTTTAAAAATTATTATGAGCTAGAGAAATAGCTCAGCAGTTAAAGCGCTTGCCTAGCAAGTACTAAGTACCTGAGTTCAATTCCCCAGCACCACATAAAGCCAAGCGTGGTGGCACACGCCTGTAATCTCAGCACTGGGGAGACTGAGGCAGGAGGATTGCCATGAGTCCAAGGCCAGCCTGGACTCCATAATGAGTTCAGGAGCAGCTTGGGCTACAGAGCAAGAACCTTTCTCCAAAAAAAGAACTTCCAGCTCTGTTTCAGGAAGTAGCAAGAATGGTGTTTGATGCAAGAGGAAGTGTCCTGAGGGAGATTAATGGCAACATGTCTTTTTACTGTGACTTAAAAAAATTGAACTTTCACCATGTCTGATCACACCTTCTTTATTAGAGTTGTATGCTGGGCTAGCTGTTTTACTTTTTGTTCATGACACACTACTTTTACTCAGAAGAATGATCATCAAGTGAACTGGTGATTCAGGCTTGACTATTTGGGAGATATTTCCTTGAAGTTGAATGAATTAAATCCATCACTTCAAGAAAAAAAAAAACTGTTGTTGTTGCCAATGATAAAGTTCAAGCTTGACAATTCTTGAAAACCAAAGGCCTTTTTTTCCATGAGATTGTTGGTGATTAATGAATGCAATTTTTAAAATATCATATGACAAAATGGGCCAATATTTTGAAGATCTGCATGACTCAGTGAACAAATATTTTCCAAATGACAATGAATGCAGTTGCAAGTTAAGCATTAAAAAATCTACTCGCAGACCGAGAAAGGCCTACAGATTCCCAGACCTTGAGAGGCCAGCAGATATTTGTAATATAGTACAAAAAGTTTATGGACAGTGGTTTTAAATTCTACATTGCAGCTAACCTTTATAAAACTAAAACTTGTTGACTTTGGGCATTCTGTCAGAGAAGAATATCCACCATTATCTGAAGTGGGTGTTCAGACACTCCTCCCTTTTCCAACTGCTTATCTGCGTGAGGCTAAATCTTCTTTATATATTTGACCCAAGGTGAGATTGAAACAGATCAAATAGAAAAGGTATCTTCTATTAAGCCAGACTTGACAGAGATTTGCAAGAGTATAAAATACTACTCTTTTCATATTTCTCTTCTAGAAAATAGTTATTTTTAAATTAAAATTTTATTCATCTTAAATGTGTATTTTTTCAGTGGTATATATTCAACCCAGGACCTTGTGCATGCTAGCCAAAAGCTCTACCACTGAGCAACTTTCTATTTTATTTTTTAATTTTATAACAGGTCTCACTAAATTACTCAGGCTGGCCTTGAACTTGAATCAGCCTCCCAAGTAGCAGGGATTATGGGCATGCACTACTCTGCCTGGCCTGTGATTGCTATTTTAAAACAAATCAATAGATAGTTTTAAATTTGGGGTGACTGGACATACAGCTCAGTGGTAGAGCACATGCTTAGCAGTACAAGACCCTGGGTTCACTCTCCAGCACCAAGAAAAGTATAGAAAAATTTTTGAGTTTTATTTTTTTTTTAATACTATGATAGATATAACACACACAACACAGATGCTATTTGGATTTCTTCAGTAATTTTTTATGAGTGCTAGAACACTTGAGGCACCACTAGGTGGTGCTGATGAGAAAAAGGAGAATGTGTGTGTGCGGGAGAGAGGCAGAGAAAGTGGGAGTTCTTTAATAGTAAGTTGTATAAGATAAGACTTCCTAATAAGAAAGATATTTGTAGACTCTGTAAGAGAAAAAAAATGACAGAACTAAACTACTCACTCAGGTTTTTACAATCTAAAGTAGATAGGCAGATTTATGCCAAATAATATGTTGGGCTTTTATTTCTTTTCCCTTTTTTTTTCTTTCTTTTTTTTTTCTTTTGGTATTCTTGCTAACAAAAGCTAAGCACATTCCTTGGAGAAGGTCCCTGCAGCCTTGGAAACTAAGCAGCTTAGACTGAAAGAGCTCAGTCTTTTCAATTTTGTGGTGCTAATAAGATAACATTAATCTCTGGGGCTTAAAAGTGAGATTTAGGCAGGGCCTTTCCAGTAAGAAGTGCATTCTGGAAACCGCACAGCCTGCAGCTTATTCCCACAGGTTCTGGGAAGCCCCAAATGCAGAGGAAGTGGGCAGAATGAGGGCTGTTGGGGTGGGTGAGAGAGCTTGCTTTGGAGAGAATTAGCTGGGCCTCTGGCCTTTGGCTTTGTGCAGGGGGGACGATGAACAGAGGCATTAGGAGATAATGAAGACAAATTTGTCTTCCTGTTGCAGGTAGTTTGAGATAACTGACCAAAAACATAAAATTTTCTTCCAGAGGTGTAGTTTTTTTATTGGCAATGCTCTCAAAAGTGTTACTATTCTAGTTTAGATCTGGAATGGTCCCCCAAAACACATGTGTTGGAGCTCAGTCCCCAACTGGTGGCCCTCCTTATGAGTTAGGGCTCTTGAAGGGTACAGTGGGACTACCACCCTCACTCTTTCTCTCTCGGTCTCTGCTTCCGGGTACCATGAGCTGAGCAGCTGTGTGCCACCAAACACTTCTACCGTAATGCTTTGCTTTACTGCCGGCCTAGAAAAAAACACAGCTGAATGACCATGGCCGGGAATTTCTGAAACTGTGACAAGTTCTTCACATCCATTCAGCTTACTCTCCCATGCAGTTGGTCAAGGTGAGTGGCCATTTTCCACATAAGAATGAAAATGGGCATAATGCCAAAGGAGTGTCAGGATGGGGAGACTGTTTAACCTTGACTTCTTTCTTCCCCTTGTGTTTTCTTCCTGCCTCTCTTCTTTTCACGCCTATTTATGGAGCATTTACTAAGTGATAGGTGCGGAAGCTCCAAAGCTGAACAAGACATCCATCTCCAGCCTGGTGTGTGGAACTTTCAACCAGTAGATAAACAACAGTGAAAATATAATTGCAGATTGCAGTTAGCGATATATGAGTCACAGGGGCAAAGAATCAACTTTAGATAAAGATGGTCAGGTAAAGTCACTCTTAAGCAAGTGTGTGGTGGGGACGGTCCTGTTCATCGTGGGATGTTTAGCAGCATCCCAGGCCTCTGACCACTAGAGGCCAGCAGCATCTCCTCTCCTTTGTAACAACTAAAAAGTATCTCCCAGCACTGGAAAGGCAGAGGCAGGATTGCCGTGAATCCAGGGCTAGCCTGCGCTATATAGTGAGTTCAGGACCAGCTGGTCTACAGTGCAAGACCCTATCTCAAACAAACCCACCACCAACAAAAGAAAACAATTAAAAAGTATCTCTAGACATCGCCAAATGTCCCTTGTGGAGCAGAGTAGCCGAATGAGAAACATTGATTTAAGTTGAGGACTTGGAGTGGGGAGGACCCATCAAAAGAAGAGTATACTAGCTGGGTATGGTGGCACACTTCTACAATCCAGCACTTGGGATGTTGAGACAGGAGGGTCACAAACTTGGGAGGAGCCTGGACTACATAATGAGTTCAAGGCTAGCTTATAATATGATAAGATCCCCTCTGGAGGGAAGAGAGAGAGGGAGAGAACATGAACTGAGAGGGTCTTCTTGTGGGCCATGGCAGACATCTCAGGTTGCAGTGTAAGGAGAAAGCAATCAACATTTCAGACCAAGGGTGACATTACTTTAAATTTTGAAAAGATCATTCAAGCTGCACAGTGAGGGATGTATTGGCTGGAGTGATGGGATCATTGCATCCCTAGGAAGCTGTTGCAGTTGTCCATCTGAATCTCAAAACACGATGGACACCCAGGACACAGAGGTGGAGAGGAGTGTTCGGTGTTCTTAGCGCAGAGCAGTCGATCACAGTGAGGGTTGTGCCACGGAGGGACGAGATGCCATGCTTCAGCGTCCCCCTTGAGGCCTCCTTTGCTCCTTGGTGAACTGGCATCTTAGCTACTTTCTCATTGCTGGGACACAATGCTCAACACCTACAACCTAAGGGAGGAAAGGCTCATTTTAGCTCTCAGTTTTAGAAGGTCTCTCAGTCTGTTCATAGGCACTGGCAATGGTGGAGGCACATGGCTGAGGCCTAGCCGGAAAAAGCTGTTCACGGCACGGCAGGCAGGAGGCCAAGTGAGCAGAGCAAGGAAGGGCAGTGTTAGTGTATGTCTTTCTAGGTCATGTCCCAGTGCTCCACCCCTTCCAACCAGGCCCCATCTCTTAACAGCACGTGGTTCCATAGGTATTTCACAACATCCACATACATGACACTATTGGGGAATGTTCCAAATTCAAACCACAACAAGCAGTGACATTGCTGAGGGATGAGACTTCAAGACTGGCCACGTACATACTTGTCGGGAGCTCTTGTGAGCATGTGCAGTTGGCACTGATGTTGGCTATGAGAGGATGCGCCGTACAGAGTGCTCTGGGTCCAGGGATCTCTGGCCCTGTAATTCAGGCTGATGATAGTGATTCAGGGCTCTTACGCGCCCGTTTCCTGTCACCAACCTGGAAACACTAAGTGTTGAATGAAAGCTAATCTTGTCTGGATGCTGACACCTCACTCTCGACTTTCGTGTCGTTGGTGAAATCCATACAACTTTGTCTTTCAGTCTTGTGTTCCTGGACTGGGAAAAATGGAAGAGTAGTTACTGGGAAGCACAGTGTGGGAATAAACAAAGCCGTTGTTTTGAACGGCAACTCATCGGAGACCTGTTAACTGAAGTGGGAGTGACTGGCAGGCTTTGGAAGGGGGTTGAGTCTGCCATGCGGGAGTGGGGGAACAGCAGCAAAATGCTCCCACAAAGTATTAAGGACACAAGGAAAGCCTGTTTGTTAGTTTTTAATTGCACAGAGCATAGTTGCCAAGATTTTCAATTGTAGTCCTCTAAGCATGTAATTAAACAAGAAGGCTCAGTTGGCACTACTTGGACATGATGATAGCCATCTTTTGATATTAGAAATCAGGAGCTGGTGTGCATGTATGCGTCTCCGGCGCTGTTCATATTTTCTGTCTGGGCCACCAAGCCCCAAGTAGAACTAGAGAGCCCCTTGGAGTGTGATTTCTTTGCTGTCTGTATGAAATGTCTACCTAAATCTGAATCTGGAGTGTGGGAGTAGTGCTCAGGAGAAGTTGGTTTCTGGGTGTGAAACACAGACCTATCATTGCAGCTCAGTCATGAGCCCCTTCCAGTCCTTACAAACACTCCATTCAATCTCTTCTTTGGCTTAAAATCACAGAATTTGAGAGCTGTGTGTGAACATAATAACTATGTTCTCCCTTTCTCTGTAAGAAATCCAGGTCATGAACTGACCTGCTAAGGGGCCCTCAAGCAGACTATTGGTGCCAGGAAGTGAGCAGGACTGGAACCCAGACCCGGAGCCCTGTCTGGAGCCACCCTCACTCGGGCCCTTTACTCATTCAAGCAGTCTTTCCCCATCCTGTCCACACTCCCTTCTTCAACATGAATTTCCATTTTCTTTGCAGTCTGCTGGTTTCCCTGTGTTTTTTGTCAGAATGTGAGGACCCTCATGCAAAGGTTTCATGGACAGAGAAGAGAAATGTTCTAGCCAGATAACCGAAAGGCCTTGTGAAATAGTAGATG
The DNA here is from genome assembly GCA_004027205.1 of Ctenodactylus gundi. NCBI lineage: Eukaryota > Metazoa > Chordata > Mammalia > Rodentia > Ctenodactylidae > Ctenodactylus > Ctenodactylus gundi. The sequence goes on along the minus strand of PVKB01000184.1, from coordinate 276,888 downwards.
TTAGCTCCCTTCTCCAGTCATGAAGGAACAATTTCACCTTGGCAAAGGCAGCCTACTTAGTGGGGCTGTAATGGCCTGGAAGAGTTCCTGCTCCTCCCCAGAGTGAGCAATTTCCTCCCTTCAGTTCTGCCTGCACAGGTCCACTGCATCACAAAGACCCTGTGCATTTGCCTAGCAATTATCTGCAGTGGGAGGCAGCCCTTGCAAAAGCTTCTCTTTTACCTGCCCCACAACATCCCAGAGGGGAGGTGACAGAGAGATGTCCCCTTCCTAGAGGGAGAAAAACCAATGCACACAAAGAATCCCAAGATTGCTCAGGAATCAGAGCCGGATCCCTGCACTTCCTTGCTACCCACACCCTGACGTGTGTTCTGCATTCCCCTGGGACTTTGCTAACTAACCTGGGAGGCAGAGGATTTTTAAGAATCTCAGTTTTCCCTTCCTCAGGTCAGTGGAAAAGGTACTTTATTAGAGGTGGCTAAAGATAAATTACCTGGGGACCTTTGGGATCACAAGCACTCGTGCCTGCCTAAAGCCCTGGATACAATGGACGCCCTGCCTTCAAATATTCTGATTGGCCCTCTATGTATGTTCATGTCCTTATTTAAACTTACATTCTGATTTTGCGTTCTAGAGATAGAGACAGTATACTTATTTGCAGATGGAATACTTCTTTCTGACATCTGACCTCAAGCCTCGCAAAGAAAACAGTCAGCCCACTCCATCACAGCCACCTATTATTTGGGTGCCTCTGGCGAGGCCGAGCAAGGACTTGTGAGTCAGTGCTGAGTTTAAATCACAGTTCCCAGCATGGTAATTTAAAGTGTTTTTTAACTTTATCTCCTAGAATCCTGTTCAGCATGCCTCTGTTTCAGAAAGCTAGCCCCATCCTGTCTTCTGCAAGGAATGGGTTCCTGACCCTGTGGATGCCCAAATCCCTAAGTGCTCAATGCCCTTAGCTAAACAATAATGTGTTTGCCCACAGTCCACCCTCATCTTCACTCATCTTCTGTATACTTTCAGTCTCATTTATTATACCTAACACAATGTAAATGCTATGAAAAAAGTTGTTATGATATATTATTTAGGGTGTGATGACAAGAAAGAAAGTCTATACAGGTTCAATACAAACATGATTTTTTTCCCAAGTATTTTTTATCTGCAGTTGTTTGGATCCACAGTTGTGGATGCTGAACCCACAGATATGGAAAGCCAGCTATATTTGGTGCAGTCCTCAGGGTGTTTGCATATGTCTTTCCTTTCTCTGGCAGGATCTTCCTTCAGAAGTCTACATGCTTGTTCTTTTGCCTTCTGTGGGCTTTCCTCAATCTCATTCATGAAGGTCCTCCATGACCATTTTCTCTAAAACAGCAACTCTCCCATTTCTCAGCCCATCTCCTCCTTGACTCATGCTCCTCTATAAATGTCCCTCTGGCACCTCCTATAATTTACCTGCATGTGTTCTGTTCACTGCCTCTCTTCCACAAGTACAACCCAGCTCCACGAGGACAGGGATGCTGGTGGCTACCACGCCCTATCCAGAGCTGTGTTTGGCCCACCGATTGCTGCAAATGTGGGTGAATAGATACATTTGAGCAAGGGACATACCTGAGTTCCTATCTTCCCACTCTTGAAGAGATAAGATAGTGCTGTAGATAAAAATAATAGCCAACGCACACAGAGTCAGTTCCCAAATGTGCTAAGTGTTTTACATGGATCACCTTAAAAAATCTCCATGAGGTCGGTGTTTTCTTATCTTCATTATACAGATAAATGTAAAGAACATTTATCAAAATCAGCAGAGGACACCAAGGTTTGAAAAACTTGAGTCACCTTTCAGAGTCACACAAAAATTCAGATCCATATTTGTTTGAGCTCAAAGCCAGCACTGTTAAGTCCAGCAGCTCGTTGTCAGGGCCCACTGTGTAACCACAGCTCCACCAGAGCTGGTATCCTCCACACGGCATAGTGTCACAGGCACATGTGGGCTGCCTGCCCCTCTGTTTTGGGGAGCCTGTCTTCCACTGAAATGTGACGTCTTAGAAGTATCCCCATCCTCAGAAGGCAGCGTGGTGCAGCAGTGCGGTGGTAGGTTTGTTAGACAGAGACCTGGGTTCTGGCACCTGCTTTGCTTCTCACTTACTGTGTGACCTTAGGCGATTCCTTCCCTTCTCTGGGCCTCAGGTTCTACTGGCTTAATGAACACTGTGGTCTCTCCCAGCTCAAACACCCTGGAACTGTCAGAAGACACCAGTGGTCGTATAGGAACTGTTGAAGTGCACCACAAGTTTTGTGGTGTGTGAGTCATGGCAGAGGATCGTGCCCCCAGGCCATGACCTTGACCAGTTCTTCTCTATAATACAGTCTACCCTTTGATGATTGCTGCGCTCTTCCCTCCCACACCTCTTGAGCTTGAATTTCAGGCTGGTGGATTTTAGTAGTAGGATGGAGGAGACAATAAACCTATGATTTTCTAATCCCTTCTCTAGAATAGCAGCCAAGAGAAAATAAAAGTTATGAGAGGTCTTCCCACCCTCCTGGCGCAGTCATGGAAGGAAATGGACTTCCCTTCCCAGGCCCCAGGAGTCCTTAGGTCTGTGTGTATGGAAGGGAACCTGCCCAACAACCCCTTTCCAGTTCCCTAGAAATGCCTCGTGCCAAAGAGTTTCAAGGGTCGCTTCCTTGCTGACCTACAAACCATGTCACTGCATTTCCAAATTGTGCATTGGGAGCAGTCTTCTCCTGGTGCAATGGAGGTTGAAGAAGCCAAGCTTGGGTTGTTTTCCTCCATTGATGTGTTCATTTACCTGTTCATTCAATACTTGCGACTCTTTCCCAGGGACTAAAAGAGGAAATTAGTCAGGTCCTGGCAAACTTAAGTAACTGGACATGAGAGGAGAGTTTAACAAAAAGATAATTCTCAAAGGTGAGGACAGAGCGTAGGAATACCTGGGCTAGTGCAGTATTCTGGAGGTAGCACCGTAGAAATGGTATCATCAGTCCTAGGCTGGAGGAGCCAAAGGAGAGGAAATCTGAGAAACTGAGTCGGGACGCCATGGCAAGAACTCTGATCATGGCTGAGGGTCTGCCCTTGCTGATGATGTAAAAACCTTCGCTTCATCCCCTCTCCGGTGGCTGAGCTCCATGTATGTAGCGCACACCAGCCTCTTGTGGCTTACAGGAGGGTGAAGAATGGTAGAAAAAGAGATTTTTAGGACAGAAATCTGACATAGCTGCTGTCCTGAAGACACCAGGAAAGGAGTCCACCTACTAGCAGAAGAGAGACAGCAGTCCAAAGATCACAGTGTGCTAAGTAGTTTAATAAAAATATGGATAGTGCCTGAGAGGAGCTTTAGTGTGAGAAAATGAACTCTGTTAGGGAGAGTGTTGGTAGGTGTGAAGGTTCAGAGGGGATTGGTGTCAGGGAAGGGCACACAGAGTTGCTGGTTCTCAAATGACAAGCAGGCTTCTTGGAGAAAGTGGTGTCTAAACCGAGATGTTGCATGTGAATAAGAGCTAGCGAGGAAAAAAGAGAGGGATGTGGTCTAGACAGAGTGGAAAATGTTTGCAAAAGCTAGGGCTGCAAGAGTGCAAAATTCATTGGGAAAGTGTAAGTGATGTCACATGACAGTGTGAAGGGCATGGAGTGATGGTGGGAGGTGAAGTGGGATGCAGAAGGGCCCTGAGCATGGGCAACTTTTCGGCCAGACTGAAAAACTTGGAACATTTGTCTACACCTGATGGTAAACCCTGGAAGAGTTTTAGTCAGCGGAGGAATGTCATTGTATGTGTTATAGAATATCATTTTGGGTACATGCCCATACACCAGCACTTGGGAGGCTGAAGCAGGAGGATTACAAGTTTGAGGTCAGCCTGGGTTATATAGTGAGTTCAAGGTCAGCCTGGATGACACAGCAAGATGCAATCTCAAAAGAAAACAAAAAAGACTATCACTTTAATTCAAAGATTAAAGGCAGAAAAATTACAAAGAAGGTTGCTTTTGTAATCTAGATGTGAGATAACAGTGGCCCGAAGTAAATGGTAAAAAAGAGATTGGAAGGAAGTAGAGAGGAGGACGCACTTGGTGGGATCTGGGGCTTGGACAGAGGAGAAAGGGGGACGTAAGTCCTGGGAATGTGGTAAGATGGGTCACTAGATAAAGAAGGTCCCTGTAGAAGTGTGTGTGTGTGTGTGTGTGTGTGTGTGTGTGTTTAGTGGGGAGGACAGTGGATTGTGGTGGAGACAATAGAAGATATTACTGTGGGGCATCTCGAGGTGATGGTAGCAGTAGACACCCAACTAGCTCTGTCTGTTATTCCTTTGAACAGGCTCCTCGGATCTGTACACAATGGTGACTGCCAAAGTCCTTGGGGTGAAAGAATGGAGACTAAGGAAAAGAACAAACATTTACTGAGTGTTTGTCACGTGCTCGGTGTGAGTTAGGATTATTTCACTTGATTCCCACAATGGCTCCATACGGTAGGTAATATTAACCCCACATTAATGGGGAGAAAATTAAAGTTCAGTCTGTGTTGAAGTAATGACTCTGAGAGCCTTGAGGACACAGTGGGGATTATAGCAATGGGCATATGAGGTCACTTCAAGGGAACCTAACACAAGGACAAAACATCTCTGAGGGATGCTGACTTTTTTTCTTTTTCAGTGCTGGGGATTAGACACAGGGCCTTTGCTCTGAGCTACATCCTCAGCTCCTTTTTGTCATTTATTGGAGGTAAGGTCTCACTACGTTGCCCAAGCTAGACTCAAATTGATATTCTCCTGCCTGGGATTCCCAGAGTGCCGAGATTACAGGCCTGTGCCACTGGACTGGCTAGGAGTGGGGACTCCTTCAAGGATGACCAGACAGAGGAACTCACATAGGAGACAGAGGGGTGGCCCAAGAAGAAAGAGAAGAACTGAGAGGAATCACAGAAGTCAAAAAGCAAAAACTATATTGAGAGGAATTAGGAGCATGATTAACCTTTCTCCTTCAGTGTCTCTTAGACTGATAAGCATTTCCCCAGCACCTCCCTTGAGTATTATGCGATGGGATCAGTTGTATCTTCCTCCAACCCAGGTGCATGTTGATGCCTGATACAGTGTCTTGGTTACTTTCTTGTTGCTGTGACTTCATACCCAACACCCACAACTTAGGGAGGAAAGGTTTACTTTAGCTTACAGTTTCAGGAGGTCATAGTCCATCCACAGGTGGGCAGCACTATAAGCCTTCTATATCATTTTTCTCTGCCATTTTATCCTGTCTGTCACCATAGAGCTGGCTAAAAGCCGCAAACATCAGCCATGTAATAGTTTGAACATCAGTCTGCCTTGAGATTTCCTCCACCAGAATAAGCAGTCCAGTGCTGTTAATCTCAGTTTCAGGCAAAGTCTCTGGACAAAGGCAAAATGCTGGCAAACTTTTTGCCAGAGCATAACACACATGGTTTTTAAGCCACTTGCTGATACAGTCCTCCTTCCCATCTGAAACTTCTTGAGCTTGGCCTTTCCAATCCACACTTCTATCAGCATTCTGGCCTTCTGAGCTCTGACCAGAATCTCCCAGCAAGCTTGACTCAGAGCACTCCAAGGCTTCTTCAGCTGGCATCCTTAAACCTTTCCAAATTCTTCCTGCAAACTAGTTCAAAAGACTTCCAAACCACATGGTCAGTTAAAGCACAGCAGTGACCCCACTTCTGGTACCAATTTCTGTCGTAGTTACTTTTTTGTCTCTGTGACTTAATATCTGACATTGACAACTTGAGAAGCAAAGATTTATTGTAGCTTACAGTTTCAGAAAGTCACAGTCCATTCACAGGTGGGTAGCTGGAAAATGATGGAAGCACATGGCAGGGCTGGAGTGAGGGCTGGGCCAGAGGCAGCGTGCCAGTGGCAGCGATCCTCATAACATGGTGGCACAAGGGGAGACTGGAAAGAAGGCCAAAACCAGCACATGCCCCTCCAGGTCAAGCCCCAAACACCTGCTCACTTCTAGCCAGGCCCCCACCTCCCAACTCTACACAGTATCCATACGAACATGAAGCTTTTCAGGGACACACCAGATCCAAACCACCACGTATGGTATGAATGTCTCCTCCCAAACTCCTATTGGAATTTGTCTTAATTACTTTCTCATCACTGTGATTTAATACCTGACATCCACAACTTAGGGAGGAAAGATTGACTGTAGCTTACAGTTTCAGAAGGTCTCAGTCCGTTCATGAGTGGGTAGATAGAAAATGGTGGAATCACATGGTGGGGCTGCAGATAGAGTGGGAACTAAAGTTCCAGGGACAGAGATCCTTGTAGCATGGTAGAACAGAGAGACTGGGAAGAACGGCAGAACCATCACATGCCCCTCTACGTCAAACCCCAAGCATCTGCCCCTTCCAGACAGGCCCCACCTCCCAACCCTACACTCTCTCTCTCTCTCTCTCTCTCTCTCTCTCTCTCTCTCTCTCAAACAAACAAATCCCCAGTGAGTTCAGCCCGTTTTCTCTCTGTCATTCCATTTTCCTTTGGAAAGCCTTCATCTAGCTGAGCCCTTTTGTCTCTTACAGTAACAGGCAATGGTGTTCTAACTGGTATATCCAGAACGGGGCTAAATTGTGGTGGAAACTCTGGTTGTTTCTGTACACATAGTGACTGCCAAAGCCTTTAGGCCTTTAGCCTTTAGAGACTAAGGAAAAGAACAAACATTTACCGAGTGTTAGTCATGTGCTCGGTGTGAGTTAGGGTTATTTCATCTGATTCCCACAATGGGTCCATAAGGTAGGTAATATTAACCCTGCCTTAATGGGGAGAAAATTAAAGTTCAGAGAAGTTGTGTCACTCATCCAAGGGAACACAGTAGATGACAGAATCAGGATTTGAATCTAGGTCAATGTTGCTTAACCAGAGGTAGTTTTGTTCCCCAGGAGACACTTGGCAATGTTGGGAGAAATTTTTGTTGTCACAAGTGTGTGGTAAGGGGTAGTGCTCCAGAGGAGTACAAATGCTGCTGAGCCTTCAGATGTGCACAGGTCAGCCCCTCCAAGAAGAATTGTCTGTTCCCAGATGCCAGCAGGACTGAGGCTGAGCACCCACATGGTCTAGTCTGTGAAAAGCCTGGGGAGGGTAGGCGAGGCAGAGAGATGTGGGGACAGATAAGTCAATAAGGACTCGTCCTCAAAGTCTTCCCCTTTCTCTCCCTTTCCTCCTCCTTTCTCCTGCCTCCTTTGCTTCCCATCCTTCTCCTTTCCTTTGCCCCCACCTCTACCCCCTGTTTCTGCCTCCTTCTGTTTTCCTCCCTACTAATAATCCCTTTCTTGAATGAGGGGGGTCTGTTCTCTGAGCCCCAGGTCCAGGCCGTGGGCCTGAGATCCACACCCATTAAATGCGACATGAATGAAAAAAAAATTTCCATTTCCTCAGCTTTGTCCAACTTGACAAGAACAAGCACGCTCCCATAGAGACAGCAGTGGACTCTGACACATCTTTTTAATCTTGCTTCCCTTTCCATTTCCTGTTTATAAGGTGGTTTAAAAACTTTGACCAGGGGCTAGGATTGTTATAGAGACAGGAACATGGCTCCTGAAAGAAGCTTGGGGGAATTTCTAACATGAGGCAGGGGGAAGGAAATTCTTTGTCTCACTCTTGCTGCATTCTCTGGAGCATTTTCCAAAGAACACTGGCCTGTTGACAAGACATCCCTGGGGTCTTAGGGTGGCCCTCCTCCCTTTTCTGACCTCTGACCTGTCCTCACAGCCAGCTGCATGCCCCAGGGCAAGGGAACTAGCTTCAGTGTTGGCTTTCCTGCCCCTCTCTTTCACAGGAACTGGGTAGGCCTGTGGCGAGGTCACTGGCATCTCATGCCTTTGGAAACATTGGGTCAGTGAGAAAGCTGCACTGAGCTCAGTGTGGAGCTGCACACCTGTAATCCCAGCAAATTGAGAGGCCGAGGCAGGGGGACTGCAAGTTTGAGTCCAGCCTGGACAACTTAGGGAGACTGTGTCTCAAAATAAAAAAAAAAAAAAAAAATAGAAGAGACTGGGGTTATAGCTCATAAGTAGATCACCTTTGAGTTTGATCCCCACTGCCACACACACACACACACAGAGAGAGAGAGAGAGAGAGAGAGAGAGAGAGAAAGAGAGAGAGAGAGAGAGAGAAGAAAGGACAATCCGGAGGAGTCTGAGAGGTGGTGGAACAGGGGACAGCTGTAACAAGGAGCTCAGGAGCTCTCCTGTTCACAGCTAAAGCACACAACTGTGCAGTCCTGAGTTGGGGACCTGGGGAAAGGTCAACCACCTCCACGCTAACGGTGGCTCCACAGCAGCACCCACCTGGCTTCCAGTGCACACTGCAACTGTCCCACCTCTTCTCTCCGCACAGCTTGGGTGCATTCCTCTTCCTGAGGCCCCTTTGCTCAGTCCCTCTCTTTTTAGTGTCTTATTCCCACTCCCACCCCACACGCATCTTCACTTGCAGTCAACCTTGGAGTGGAATGCCTAAGTTCCTCTTTGGGTTTTGCCTCCACTATCGCTTTCCGTGTTCTTGGTCCTCCATCCTTCAGGCACGAGGCTCCTCGTATTCTTCTCCACTCATCATATCATCTGTGTTACAAAAGCATTGAGTGCGAAATGTGTACCACTGAGCTCAATGGTGTGGCTTGGCTTACCTATAGCTTTGGATGTGTTAACAGACTTCTCCTAGCCTTCAGTTTCCTTGCCTGAAAATTGGGGCTAATAACAGGACAGTCCTCATGGAACTGAGAAGAAGGACTAAATGAGTACTGCCTGGCACTTAAAAGTTTTTATAAAAACTAGGAATTATTTTCTATTTAAAAAGAAACTGAAGCTCAATAAGGCCTCTTTTGCAGGAACCCCCTTCAGAGAATCAACCACCGTTGTGGGATGACCAGGTCCCAGGGGAGGTTAGATCAGTACACACTGATGCCACAGCCGGCAGGCCAACATAGGTGATGGCCTGGAAAGGCCGGGCCAAGTGTCCACATCACCCCAGTGGGCTTCCTTGGAGCCACTTCAGAGGACGGGAGCACAGTGGAGACGGGGAAGCAGGTTCTGCAGAGGCAGGCTTGAGGTCATTCTGCAGGGTGGGGATCAGGCCCGGTCACCTAGGAGACACAAGAGCACGTGCTGCTGCAGGAGGAGGATTTGGATGGGGAGAGGGTTAAGCGGGATTGTCAGTTTATTAACGTGGGAGCCTGTAGGAGATGACTAAAGTTCATTTCTGGGTCTGTCCGGATGGGTCATGGGAGCACGACCCGGAGGATAGATCTGGTCTCTGGCCCATTCCTCTCTGGCTCTTACCTGCTTCCTGTTTTACTGCCATGAGCCGTGCAGCTGTCCTCCACCTCGTCCTTCTGCCATGATGTTTCCACCTCCGAGCCAGCCAGCCACAGACTGGAGCCTCTGAATCTGAGTCCAAATAACCCTCCTTTCCTTTCAGTTGCTGGTGTCAGGTATTTTTCTTTTCAGCAACGGAGATCAGACTAATACAGATGACTAAGACAGAAAACGTGCTTCCTGAGGAACCTGCTTGAGGAAGGGCAGGCGGGACCACTTTGTGTGGGCCGAGTCCTCACAGAGACCATTTAATCACTTCTCTTTTCCATTTCTTACAACTTTGTTCAGGTTCTCAGTGCAATTCCTGGGCCCTTCTTACCTTCTAGGAGAAGTTCCATCGGAAAAGTCTCTTGGAAAAGCAGCCACACCCAAGGGTACAAGAGTTAAGCCTTCTTCTCTGCTTTCAGGATGGAAAGCTCTGGCTTTTATTAAAGAACAAATATCATCACCCAGAAGGAGAGCAGGTATTGAAGGTCCAGGAGCTCCTCTCTGGTGTCCCTGGCTCAATGGAAGACCATCTTCCCAGAGGAGGAGCAGCAGGTGGCACACGGGTCCTGCATTCCGTGATACAGTGGCACCATTCACCTGCAGCATCGCTTCCGTCGGTGACCCCGGGAGCTGCCCATGCACCCCAGCGCCCCCTCCACCTCAGGGACCCTTTCTTCCCTGTCCATGGCTACCTTAGTGCTGTGGGCGGACGAGGTGACTGGATGCCGCGGGAACAAGCAAATTGAAATGTAAGGACGAGAGAGACCTTTTCTTGGGGCAGGAGAAGTAGTGGCGAAGAACAAAGAAGGGAGCCGGCACCAAGCTCTGCCTTCCGTCCCTGGTCTCCCCTCATGCATCCAAGGCTGCTGTACTGCCGGGAGTGTGAGGCACCAGGCTGGCTCTCTGCTGCCTCATGAGTAAGAGAAATGCCTGAGCCCAAGTTTCCAAGAACGAGCCCTTTAGGATTCTTTTTTTGGTACTTTCTAAAGCATTGCCAGGCTACTGGCAGGGTTGGGGACATCGGGTGCCGAGACTCATGGGAAATCCAAAAGCTTACAAGAACAGGCAGGTAGCTGTGTACCTACCTCATTGGCAGTGCCTGCTTCCCAATATAGACTCTTGTGGTCTCCCTGGGCTCAGGGAAGAACCAGACTCCCACACAACACCCTCAGTCACGTGGCTGGGCAAGGCTGCAGCCCCTGTGACTCAGCAGAAATGTTCCCAGGAAAGATCTAGCCTGGGGAACAGCTGAGGCTGGTGTGGGGTGAGTGGTTGAGTATGTTTGCTTTTTTTGTGTGTGTGTGTTCTATCAGCCACACCCTGCCTGCCGGGCTATTCATTGGCACAGCAGTTGTGTTTTTCAGTCTTAGTAAACTGCTGTGCAAAAGTGTCCTGAAGCCAAGTCCCTTAAGTTCCAGGGAACATTTCCATATAGTCCCAGAGTCTAGGGGAAGGGGTCCCTGTGGCTTAGGACAGTGTCATCTACCAGTCTGGAAGGAAAACACTTTAATATTTTTAAATTTTTCTATCTATACACAAATGTTGGCTAAATGTTAGCACTGCCTAGCCCCCACCCACACTCTAGGGCATCAGAACTTTGAGACATCCTTGCCTAAACATTGAAGAAATCTAAACTTTTACCTCCGAATCTCTACTATGGTACTTCTTTTCTTTCTTTTCTTTCTTTCTTTCTTTCTTTCTTTCTTTCTTTCTTTCTTTCTTTCTTTCTTTCTTTCTTTGTGGTACTAGGGATGGATCCTAGGGCCTTCAAGCTGATCTACTTCCCTAGCCCATTTTTACCTATTTTATTTTTTAAATTATTATTATTATATATAATTTTGAGACAGGGTCTTGCTCTGTAGTCCAGGCTGGTCCTGAACTCACTGTGGAACCCAGGCAGGGCTTGAACACACAGCAATCCCCCTGCCTCAGCCTCCTGAGTGCTGGGATTACAGATGTGTACCACCACGTCCAGCTTTATGCGGTTCTGGGGAATTGAATTCAGGGCATTGAACTTTCTATTCCTCCAGCCCCCATTTTTATTTTTGATATGCGACAGCATCTCCCAAAGTTGCTAGAAGGCAGAGAATTAAAGTTGCAATCCTGCTGCCTCATCCTTTCAGAGTACTGGGATTTCAGGCTTGTGCCACCGGGCACAGTTTACTATGGCCTTTCTATAATGCAGGTTTCCAGAGTCTGTCATAGTATGAGAAGTCTCTCTGCTTTGGCAGGGGTTCTGGTCAAGGCCTCATTTATCAATACTGGTGGGGCTCTTTCCTCACCAGTCCAGTCCCAGCTCTTTCCTATGCCTCATAGTTCCAAGCGGAATCTCTTGCTGTTTCTTTCCAAACACACCCAGGCATTCCTGTCTGCATGCCTTTGCTTGTGTGGCTTTCTGTACAAAGATGCCTTTTTCTCTTCTTTTCATTATACTCATTCACACTCATTCTTTAAGGCCAACTAAAATGCCACTTCCCCATGCTAGTCTCTAACTATTCCTCTGGATCAGAAGTGTACCCTCTCTGTTCCCTGATGTCCTGAAACTTCTTAAAACCTCAGTATGATTTTTAGTGTTTTATCATCGTTGAGAATTTACTGTGTGCTGTGAAAATAACTGTTTTGTAGGCTCATTTGCCTTTCCAGTTTATGAAATAGTAATTCTTGCCTATTTTCTTTTCAGGTTATAGTCATGAAGCAAATGGGATTTGAAATCAAGCAGACTTGGCCTTAGACATTAGTTTCATTAGTAGAGTCTGGACAGATAAGCCTCTTTACGCCTAAGCTTTCTTGCTGGAAACATGGATAATAATACTTACCTCATGTGGAGTAATTGTATTGATATTACATAAAATAATAAGTGCCAACATTTTTTGAATGCATATTATGTGCTGGGCAGTGCTCCAGATACCTTTCCTGTATCATCTTTAATAATTTAAATTCTCACAACAACACGCTGAGTGTAGTAATACTTCCCTTACTTTACATAAGCCATCTAAGGCAAAGAAGCCAGTAAATAGAAGAGCCAGAATAAGACCCTTGGCTTTAGAATTCTTACTTTTAAGCATTGCCAACAACTGCCTCCCTGGTGTGGATACCGTTCGGCACAGCTTGGACAATGTCTGTACAGTATTTCCCCCGATATCTGGCCACGTGTTTCCTAAGTGCAGCTGTTACTCCCTTTCCCGTTCTCACTGTCGAGGGCTGGAGCCTGTCTTTGCCTCTCCACAGCATCTATAATGGTAATAGCTTGCAGTTGGCAAGTGTATTCCGTGTGCCAGGAATTGTGCTAAGTCTAGCGCCAGCAAATGAATGTATGAATGCATCAACGAGGGACAAGAGCTCTTGAACAATAGGCAAAGCTTATCTGAAAGGAGGATTGTTAGCCAGGCAGGAGGATGCTGAGGTGGACGAGAGACTCTGGAGAACCAACTGATACCAAGCAGTCATCAGTATTTTCATTAATGACTTCAACGATGGAGTGTGGAGTGTGCTAATCAAATTGGTGAAGCCTGCAAGGCACAGTAGATGCTGAGCACGTAGGAGGCAAGCTGGGGCTTGCAGGCAGTGCTTGGCAAATTAGAGAGATAAGCAGAGTCAATAAACAGAACTTCAGGACGGCAGACTTCAAGTGGCTCTGAGGGAGCAGCTGCCACTAATAGATCTGCCCAGAGAAGCCTTTCACCCACTTCACTTTGGGCTTCACCTGGCTTGATTTCATCTTTTGGCCAGGTCTGGGTGAGAGATAATCTGCGTCCTTGAGGAGGGAAGGCACAGATTTGGGTCTGGGGGCTCATGAATGAAGCCCCGACTACAAAGACTAAGTTGGCCTTTCCTCTTGTCACCTCACCCATCCGTCCACTGTGTCATAATGGGGCGATAGAGATGACTCCACCTGCTCCCTTCAAAACTCAACACTCAGTAAACTCATAAACTTGCCTCGTTCTGCACAACCCCTCGCTATGAAGTGGTGCTGCCCTTCTCTGCTTCCTTCACGTTCTCCTCGGTGACTTCCCACTTGAGGCTGCCCAGAGTATTACGGCAGCCTCAGCCTTCCTCAGAAAAATGTACTGGGTGAGTGAACAAGAAAAATGACTCGATAGGATCCCATGGGGAAGCCCCACATTCCCCCTGCAGCCCAATTTCCTAAGCAGTTTGCAACCTTCTGTCTCAGTTGGCCTACAGGGGATGTGACTAGATACTGACATGCCGGTCCCACCTCTGAGAGGCCTTAGAGTGAGGACACGTCTGTATCCAAATCTGCACTTACAGGAGCAGTTCTGAGCAGCTCTGCTGGGGTGTAGTTTCTACCTCAGTACAATTAGCAGAGCGTGAGTGGACAGTAGGATATGCCGGGCAGCGACACGCCAGCTACAGCCTAACGTGTGTGCGTACCAGTGTCTCGAAGACGAGAACATCACTTGATTCAGTGTTTCAGTGGTCTCTAAGCTTAATCCATTATGTGGAAAATAGAAGAATATCTACTTTGGGGTGATCAAAGAAAAGCTCTCCATAAATCCCTTATCATAGTGGCCAGTGCATAGCAAATGCTGGCGTTTGGTGAATCATTGCTCTCGTTCAAAACAAGTTTCACTGAGTTGGCAGGAAGGTCCCTAAGGAATGGTAGGCACGGGAATACTGGGAGTGGATCTCCACTCATGTGTCTTTTGGGGGAGACCCAGTTGTAAGCACCTGGGGAGGTGGGTGTTCAAATGTCACCATCTGGAGACCTGATTCCTAGTTGCCACCTGTATTAGTTTGGGTTCTTTCAAAAGACAGAATGTACAGATTTTATCACAAGAGGGTCTATTAGGAAGGCTTACAAATCCAAGGATAGAGATAGTCTAAGATGGCTACTCAGCTGTGAAACAGATCTCCAGTCCGGAACTGCAGGACAGCTGGTGAGGTGAGAGTCTGCTGTAGATCTAGCATGAATACCGAAGTCTGGAGATTGGAGACTGAAGAGCAGCAACGGGCAGACAGGCACAAGTCGAGATCGGAGCAAATCTGTGCTGACGGTCTGCGCTGTGTAGCAAGTCGGAGTCCGTAGGCAATTGCGAAGGCAAGAGCTTTCCCAGAGGAAGAAGCTGTAACAATCGGCCGGCTTCCTCCTTTTATGCCATTGGAGTTCCAGTTGGCCCTCCCACATCTGGGTGGGTGCTCTTTCCTCATTGGCTGGCCCACAAATCCCTCACACTAGAATCCAGATTGGTTCTTAATTCCCAATTTAAGCGTGGTTCCCAAATCCTAATCCTAATGGAAGTGTGGTTCCTAATCCCCTCAAGTTGACATAATCCCTTCAATGGTCACACCACCCAAAGAGCACATCAGTCCTGGCATGCCACAGCCTTGGCCACCTAAGCCATCCTTTCCCTCACCCCTTCCTTTAACGGATGTTAGTTGGGTACCTGCATGCATCGGGCCCTTTTCTGAGGCTAGATATGCAGGAGTAGTGGCATCCAGGGGGGGCGTGAAGACAAAAATAAGACCAGTAAAGAAAATAGGTACTGTGCTAGTAGAATGTGGCAAGATGAAGAAATTAACAACAAAGCATATGAAATGCCAGCCACGGGGCTGAATGCTAACAGTTTAAATCAGGTAGCCAAAGGCAGCTAATAACCTGAAAAAAAAAATAGTGATGGAGTTAGCCATGTTACTTGAGAGTGAGTAGGGAACATTCCAAATAAAGGAAAGAGCTAGTGCAACGGTCGTGGGGTGGGAGACTGCCGGGCATCATTAAGGAGTCCCAGGGAGGCCAGTGCTGGTGGAGCACTTACAATGCAGTAGGTACAGTCAGGCTACCATAGGGTGAGATTATGTTGGATCCTGCAGTTCAAAGCATAGAACTTAGCTTTGTGACAGAAAAGCCATCAGAGGGCTTTTAGGGGAGGAGTGACATCCTGTCTTGGGAATAGGCTGCAGGGGTCCCAGGATAGTTGTGGTTCGTCTACCTGAAGGGCACTGCTGGACAACTAGAGTTCATGGCTGGGTCCGTCCAGGGTGGTAATAGTAGGAATGCAGACAAGCAGTCAGATTCTACATACATTTTTGAAGGTAGAACACACAGAACTTTGTTCAGAAGTTATATAAATTCTAACTCCAGGCTCCCAAAACATAGCCTGGCACACAGTCCTTCCTCAAAGCACAACTGTGTCAAACATGATGAAGGGTCACCCCTCTCTATGGAGACCTAAGATGCACTTGGCCTGCATGGAGTCACAGCCATGGCTGTCAGGTCAGGAAGCTCTGCGGCCAGGTCCTTAGAGGATGGAGAGGCAGGAGGGATTTTTACTATGGTTACAAGCCTCTTCCAATTTATTGATGACAGTAAAGTGTAATAGTCACTTTTTCTCCTTCTTAGCCTTGTGGTACAAACTTAGGAGTCCCTGGATTGACGTGCCAATCCAGGAAATAAGTTATCAAACCAGAAGTAAGTGGGACAACCAGGGTCACTGGGAAGCACTGAAATCCAAGTCCCAGTCCTGCCCTCTTGGGCTTCATTAAAATGTACTTTCCAGCTTCCAAGGGGATGTATTTGGCCTATAAAAATGTTATGTTATCTGAGCTATTTATTTTAGTTTCTTTCATATCCTGTTGTTTTAAGTTGAGCCGCCTCTAAATCAATAGAGACAGGTGACATGCATTTTCCCAGATTAACACGACGGCAGAGAAGATCTCTAGCTAGAGTAAGGCCTGGGAAGCTCAGCACTCGTCTGAAGCCGGAGGACGTGAGGGGTCAGGGAAGGTGACACCTGCAGTGTCAGTTTCCTTGTTCCTAGTTGTCTCCTCATGTTTCTTGTGAGCTGTCTCTTCAGAAAACAAGTAAAACTACTCTGTCAGCTCCAGGGCAACATGTATGACCAAGGAAAAGACAATTTTTGCAGGGAAAAAGTGGGTCTACGCATGTTTGTGGTGTTATTAGGTCACTGTTTCCTCTGTAGCTCCTTTGGGCCATCACCTTGGTGGAAGGGACCATTGAGAAAGAATCGCGGAAAAGTGGGAAGAGTGGATGTCTCTTTTGTGGTGGCACAGAGCCTATTAGCCATGCAGAGAGCAGCTTGGGCACTGCTTGTTCAAGCCAAAGACTTGAAAGCCCAAATGTTCTCAGCTGTCCTTCTGAACTGATTACAAGGGCCTGCAAGACTACTTTTCCTGAATGGCCCTCACAAATGGCTGGTTACTAGTTACTCTGCATGGGGATATAGCAAGAGAAAGAGGAGAAAGTTGCATACCATGCAGGTATTTTTTCCTAAATGAGATTGTGTCCGTTGAAGGATTCTGTCAGCTTGAGGGAATTAGGAACCACACCTCCATTAGGATTAGGATTTGTCAACCAACCTAAATTGGGGATTAAGAACTGGTCTTGATTACAGTATGAGTGATTTGTAGGCTGGCCAATGAGAGAAGAGCACCCACCCAGATGTGGGAGGGCCAACTGGAACTCCAACCGTATAAGAGGAAGGAAGAGGGACAATTGTTACTTCTTCCTCTGGGAAAGCTCTCACCTTTGTAATTGTCTATGGACGCTGACTTGCTACACATCACAGATCATCAGCACAGATTCTCTCCAGTCTCAACTTGTGCCTGTGTGCCTATTGCTGATCTTCAAGCTTCCATCTTCACCTGAGATCTACAGCAGACTCTCACCTCACCGGCTGTCCTGCAGTCCCGGAAGGAAGATCTACTTCACGGCTGAGCAGCCATCTTGGGCCATCTCTGTCCTCGGATTTGTAAGCTTTCCTAATTGACCTTTATGTGATAAAATCTGTAAATTCTGTCTTTTGAAAGACAGAGACTCAGTGAAGAAACTGTGGTCAGAATTAAAGCTCACTTGGAGTTTTTGCTTTGAGGTATAAACGCTGAGATGCTTGCCTGCCAAGGAGATAGGTGAAAGGCAAGATGAGATACCACAGCTGCTTTCACTGGGCCACCGTTAGAGCATGGTTGGCCCTCACTTTAGCTTTGTGCAGAACTGAGGCATGTGGAAGCAGTTCTAGTCACTCAGCTTCTTCTGTACTGCAAGTCCCTGCCCCTTCTTTAAGTAGCTCCTCTGGTTGTACGAGGGCAGTAGCTAGACTCTGTCTCACAAAAGAAGGGGGGGATGCAAAAGTGAGCAAGATACATATTCCCATGTAAAGTCTTAACTACTTGCTTAACACTTCACTGAATAGTTGGCAACTACTTGAAAAAAAATACTGGGGCTGTCAGTTGTTGGAATAAGCTGGTTCTGTCTTATCTAGATCACTGCTCAAAAGTTTTGTGGTTAGTAGCTTTTATTTTGTTTTTCTAGAAAGATAAGGACTCAGTTCAAGCACCATACCATATTCTTATTCCACACTTGCCCACGTAAGAGCTCACACTTTCCCTACTGAATGCCCATGTTAACACTTCCCATCATGCTATCTGTTCTGATAAGTAGGCACTACCTACTCAGGTGGCTCTGGTTTGCCTGCACCCTAAGAGGTAATGATATGTGTCCGTGGATGATGAAAAAGTCACTATTTCGACATTTATTTCTTGGCCTATACTTATGATCACAGCTCCCAGGGCATCCCCAGTTTCCTGTTACACATTCTTTTACATTCTGTTGTAATTTATTCCATTCATTTCTATTCCATTCCATTTATTTACCTTCTATCAGCCAAATCCAGATCTCCTCAGCTTAGTGAACTTTACCTCAAACCTAATTTTGCTGTTGTCTTCTTGGGTACTCTTAGGGGTACAGCCATAGCGTCCCATGTTTTAGATCATGAAAAGGTTGGAGAGGAAGACAAAAAAAAAAATGAGCTGCCCAGACAATGGGTGTAGCTACTGGGATCACACAATAGGTCAACATGTTACCATCGTATCAAAAATTCGAGGTCCTGGTTCTCATTCCTGATAGGACCTGGGGCAGAGGCCAACCCCAGTGACTATGCAGCAATTCCAAAAGGAGAAACTGTGTGCAGGTTTGAATACGTGTTGTGGTTTGGATCTGGAGTGTCTCCCAAAGGCCTCATGTACCTGTGGATACTGTATACTATTGGGAGGTGGGGCCTGGCTAGAAGGTGTGAATGTTTGGAGCTTGATCTGGAGGGTATGTGCTGGGCCTGCCCTTCCTCCCTGACTTGGCTCTGTTATTCCATGCGATGAGGAACTCTGTCTCTGACTCTAGCTCAAGCTCTGCCATGGGGTTCCACCATTTCCCAGCCACCCACTGTGAATGGACCATGTGACCTTCTTAATCTGTGACCTTCTTAATCTTTCCTTCTTAAAGTTGTGAATGTTGGATTTTGAGTCATAGCAATTAAAAAAGTAACTAAGACATAAAATAGTGACAAGAGTGGTGTCATTGCTGTAGCTTTACTTGACCTTGTGGTTTGGAAGCCATGGATCTGGTTTGTAGGAGGGATTTGGAAAGGTTTGAGGATGCTGGCTGGAGAAGCCTTGGAATATTCTGAGCCAAGCTTGATGGGAGATTCTGGTTGAAGCTCAGAAGACCAGAATGCTGATAGAAGTGTAGATTGGAAAGGACAGGCTCAAGAAGTTTCAGGTGGGAAGGAGGACTGTATTGGCAAGTGGTCTAAAAACCATGCATGCTGTGCTCTGGCAGAAAATTTGTCAGCATTTTGCCCTTGTCCAGAGACTTTGCCTGAAACTAGATAAAGGGCAGCAGCCTACTTAATCTGGCAGAAGAAATCTCAAGGCAGCTCAGTGTTCATGCTGTCACTTGGGTACTGCTAGCAGCTTTTAGCCAACTCTATGGCAAAAGGCAGAAAAATATGGCAGAGAAAAAATAATATAAAAAATAAAAAGTTTGCAGTTTTCCCAAACTGAAAGGGCCTGCAGTGCAGGGCAGATTAAGCACAGGCAAGTTAAAGAGATTAGTGTTTAAAAGAAGCCAAATACTTACAATAAAATCTAGGGAAAAATGCCTTGAGGGCATCACAAGTGTCAGCAAGATCCTACCTTTTACCAACTCAAGGGTGGAGAGGCAAGGGACTTTGTTCTGAGGAGCGTATCCCAGGGCCAGAGGAAAAATGTCTGACAGAGTTCAGCAGCCTGGAGTTCAACCTTCTAAGAACTCAGAAGCCTCGATAGCAATTTTTCAAGGGGGCTAGAATACTGCTGAAGTCAGAGACAGACCTTGGGGACATCCATGCATCCAGCCTGGTTTTGCAGGTTATAAGAGTGCAACAGTTGGAGGTTCAGGGAGGCTTCTAAATTTCAGAGGAGGCCTTAGAGGCCAAGCAGTGCACCTCTGGGAAGGTAGTATGTGAAATTGTAAAGGAAAAGCCTAAGATGCAATGGAGAGCCTGAAAATTTGGAGAATCCAGGAGCATGGATTGTCCCCTGAGGAAGGCTGCAGTCTGTGGGCAAGGCCAGCCCAAAAGAGAAAAGATGGAGATTACAGTCAGAGGCAATGCTGTAGAGATGGGTCCACCCATCCCCTTGGAATTAACATCCTGCCACAGTTTACCCCAGGCATTGGAGGTGGAGCTACAGGATTTAACCCTTACCCTGCTGGGTTTAGAACTTCTTTTGGTCAAATGGCCATTCATCCTTCTATTTCTTCCTTTCAGGATGGGAATGTTTATCCTGTGCCATTGTACGTTGGAAGTGCTTAACTCTAGTTTTAAAAGGCGCTCAAGGCTGAGAGTTTGCCTTGTATCTCAGACGAGACCTTAGACTTGAATTGTTTTAGCAGTGCTAGAACTGTTAAGATTTTGACAACTCTTAGATTAAGACTAAATGTATTTTGTATAAGAAGATTAATGTCTTTTGGGGATCAGGGGCAGAATGCTGTGGTTTGGACCTGGAGTGTACCCCAGAAGCCTCACGTACCTATGGATACTGCATACTGTTGGGAGGCAGGGCCTGGCTAGAATGGGTGAATGCTTAGGGCTTGACCTGAGGGGTGTGTGCTGGTTCTGCCCTTCCTCTCTGACTTGACTCTGTTGTCATGTCATGGGGATTTCTGTCTCTGTCTCTGTCTCTGTCTCTGCAATGTGATTCCACTTCCCAGCCACTCAAAATCTTTCCTCTCTAAGTTTGTGGATATTGGGCATTGAGTCACAGCAACAAAAAAGTAACTGAAACAACAGGCAAATGAGCCAGTGGGATGATAAGGGGGGTGATTCCAAGTGCTCTCTCATAACAAGTGCCTTTTGGTTGGAAATCATAGATTCCCTCTTTTTAAGTGGTACCTGGTAGAATCATTATTTTTATTTTTAGACTACCTAATTAAAGGTAAAAAACCCACACAGCTAGGACAGGAGGGAAGACACTATATTAACTATGTGTATGTGTTGTCTCTGTGTGTGTGTGTGTGTCTGTGCTTAATCCATGTCTCTCTTCTTAGAATTAGATAAAAGGAAAGGAAAGAAGAAGGAAGGAAGGAGGGAAGGAAAATGGTAGACAGCAACAAGGGAAAGTAGGGATTTTGCAGGGAATTCTTTCTCTGGGTCTACAGTGGACCTAAATGTCCTAATTTTCTCTTCAATGTTTCATCAACAAACATTTGTTGAATATGTAAAATATAGAGGAGTAGGTCTTCTGCCTAGAATATCCATTCCTCTTTCTCTTCTTTTTCTTAACAATCATTTATCTTTCAGAGCAGAATTTCCTGAGAGGCATTTCATTTGAGTAGGAGTCAGAATAAAGCTTATGATGCCAACCCTCTAAGTAGCTGGATGTAGTGACACAGACCCATAATCCCAGGTACTCAAGCGGCTGAGGCCAAAGGATTACAAGTTCAAGGTCAGCCAAGGCAATTTAGCAGAGCCTGTCTCAAAATTTTTAAAAGGGGGAGCGTTTGGAGCACTTGTATAGTATGAATGAAGCCACAGGTTGAAGCCCCAGTGCTGCCCCCCAAAGAAGTCAAAAGACCCTCGTGCATGGGAAGGCCCTAGTAGGTACTCAGACCATCCTCTGAAAGTTACTTTTCGTATGGAGAACAAAGGAAAAGAGAGGCGTTGGTAGTGAGTGAAGGAGATACTGTAAGGTGTCCCATGGAGGCAGCTGAGAAGTTCAGGAAGAGGAGACCAGGATTCTCAGGAAAAACAATTTGGCCGACTTCTCAAGTGCTAAAGAGGCTCAGATTAAAGTCAGACTTACTCTGAACATTGAGGATCTAATATGGTCTTATTCCGAGCTGAGGAGATGAAAGTAGCCAGAGTAGTAAGGATCAGATGCAAGGTAGGCTGAGACAGGGATGTGACAACCCTGAACACTCTGGGGGTGGTGGACCATTGCCTTCCATTCACACCAAGGCAATGTCCCAGTCACAGTGGTCGAGAAGCTGGGCTTGGAGGAGGACAGCAAGCTTCTCCTCTTGGTTTTTCCAATTACGTGCAAGACTTTGGGCAATTTATTTCATCCCATTGGGGCTCAAGTTTTTCAACAGTAACACGGAGGTTAAATAATAGTTACTCCGTAAGGTGATATTTACAAACCAAATACAGAGAGCAAAACACAGCTCTGGTGCATAGTAGTCACAGATATTGCCTATTACAGGATTGGCTAAGGAGAAAAATGACGGATTAAATGGTGGAGTTGGTGGTACAGGCTATAAGAGGGTGGGTTAGAGTTGCACAAAGGAAGAGGTTAGCAGGAGGGTTGGAGATGGAGCTGGTGAGCGGAGCTCCTTATTCTGGTTCCTAAGATGTTTGGAATGCTGAAATCTCTATGTGCTCCAGTGGCACGTAAGCAGCCTGTAGTTTATTTATAAACAGCACGTGGCTAAATGAAGACACGGGCAGAGAGAGTACCTGAATTCAGGGCTGGGAATGAACTGACGCCGCAGGCCTGCAGCCTCTGCTCAGGAGCCGGGCCACGCTGTACCCTCACACTGAGAGTGGGGTCCACAGACCAGCTGCAAGCATCACCTGGGATCTTGTTAGGCAGCATCTCGGGCCCTGTTTCAGACCCTCCGAGTGAAAATCTGCATTTTAACAAGATCCCCAGGTGATTCCCAGACACAGTAACGCTGCTGGGATTTTGAAGCTCTTTTTACTAGGACAGAATGCTATTAGGTGATGTTAAAAACCTGCTCACATTCTAATTTTGAACTTTATACTTTAATGGGTTTATCTTTGAATAAACTCTTTGTAGGAGAAAAATCACACCACAATATGCCTTTGACATATCAAATAACCCTAGCTTTGGCATGTATATATTTACAAGCACACACACAGACACACACACGCAGAGCCCATCCACTGTAACATCAGCACTATCCAGCATGAGTTTTGATCAACAGTCATAGTTCCTACATTAGTGGATTCACTAGACATTCCCTAATGCATAATTTCTATTAATAGTCTTTTTAAAAATTCTCCTACTGCCACCTGCCAGGGGATGCAGGGAATCAGTTCAAGCAACCTCCAGCTGTTCTAAGATTTAAGTTCTGTGCAGCGCACCCCAGAAGGACTAACAGCCAAATAAGAAGACTTCTGTTGTGTCTGTCACAGTGTGTTGGACACTTCACTGCTCTGTGCCTCAGTTTCTCATCTGCAAAGTGAGCAACATAATTGATGAATAGGATCTTAGCTTATTAAGCACACTTTTTATTTCCTTTCTTTTGTTTCTACCTTCTTTTGTCTAAATAAAAATTGGGTTATTTTAATAAGAAACTTGTGCAGAGGCTGGGGGCATAGGTCAGTGGTTAGGGTGTTTGCTCAGCATACTCAAGGCCTTGGCCTCAGTTCCCCAGCACCACAGAAGAATTAGCCAGGCATAGTGGCATACACCTGTAATCCCAAGACTCAAGGCCAAGTCGGGAGGATTGTGGTGAGTTCATGGCCAGCAGGGGCTACACAGTGAGTTCAGGACAAGCCTGGACTACAGAACAAGATCTTGTATCAAAGGAAAAAAAAAGGAAGAAGAAGAAACTTGTTCGTATCTGCACATAGTGTAGAGTTAGATCCAGGCGAGGACGGTGAGTGAGATTTAATGGCTCAAAAAGTAGCTGTGGTTGCAAGGAATGGAGAAAGCTAAAGAATTTAGTCCTTCTGCAAGCTCAACACTAGCTCCACGACACATTAGAGTACTCAATTACCTTATGCTCCTCTGAAGACAGCATTATGTGCCTAATAAGTCACTGAAATGTCCTTTAATCTCATTTCCTGTCTTAAACATTTTCTTCAAATGGCAGTCTTCAATAAACTCATGACCATGTCTGGTGGTCAGATACCCCATCTCTGTGGTCTTACCTTCATTCTTTCATATTCATGCATATTAATTCACGCAGATATATTCATGGCTCCGGAAAGACCAGGTCTGCTTGGGTTTAGCGAGCATCCTAAGCCAGGTGTGGTGGCATGCTTCTGTATTCCCAGCAGCCAGGGAAGCTAAGGCGGGAGGATGGACTGCACCTAGGACTTTGAGACGAGCCCCGGCGGCAACATGAAACTCTATCTTAAAATAAGCAAACAAAAAACTGTGAGATCTTACAGCAGGTCAGAAATCTCCAAATACCAGTCTCTGAACAGGATTTTCTTTCTAAAACATACTGTATGTCCTGCATCTGTGTTCTTAAAAAGGATTGTTAATTGATTTGGATACCTTGACAGATTCTGGACTCACCTTCACCCTTTTCCAGATGAAATAAAGGAAGGCAAAGAGGCCTGTCGCAAGCTCAAGTTCCCACAGTTCGAGGTGGCAGGTCCAGGGTCAGGTTTCCAGTCACAGGATCTCTGCATTTCTAAGCCCACACATGTATCAAAGGAACAAAAGCCCTATAAAGTGGAATGTGAAGTAATCGAAAAGTAACAATTTAAGGAACATTTTGATCAGGTGGCCTTTATTTTACTAGAGTTCTTCCCTAAAAGATGGAAAGAGCCAACAGGTCCCCAACACCCTCCCCACCCCTGCCTCCCCCGCCTGTACCCAGCCTGCATTCAAAGCCTCATTGCTTTGAGGTTGGAATGATTTCACAATTTCAGTAGTTTCTAAATCTAGGAAAAGAGGTTTCCATGTGAGACGCATCAAAACAAACAAAACAAAGCGTAAGACCAGACCAAACTATAGCTTTAGTGTGAGATGATTCAGATGACCTTGTAAACCGTGGAGGCCCTCTCCTGTGAACGACTAGCCCTGCTCACCTTCCTGAGAGCCCATTCCTCCCTCAGTGTCCTTGAAGACACTGCATGACTCCCAGCCCTTCCTCTGATCCCTGCCCTCTTCCTACCTTACTTCTCAGTAGGGTGTTGTCTACCCACCTCCCTCTTGTAGTGCACTGGGCTCATGACACACTATCCCAAAATATGACTGTAAGAGACCAACATATACTGCCCCAGAATATACCTTCCTGCCATATGGATTATTGCTTGGTTACTTTGAAAAAGCAGACACAGGGACTAGTAACTGAAGTTCCCCTTTGTAAAAAACTTACATCTATAAAGAAAATTTTTATTAGTTAAAGGTATCTGTGTCAGGAAGTAGCTGCTCCTAGACATTAATCATGTGACTCTTAATTGCAAAGTGAAGCACCTGTGTTTCCTCCTCTTGCCCTCCCATAATCCTCCCATAATTTGTCTCCGCCTCCCCAGAAGCCCTTCTGTTCCTTTCTGTAGCTCAGGGTCTAGCTCCAATGATCTAGCTCTTCTTCAGTTCTCATACGTTTTTATGGGACTTTTGTGTGTTCACAGATAATGAAAATGCTTTTTCTTCTGTGAATGTAACTTATGTCAATTTAATTCGTATTTCAGCCAAAGAGCCTAGACGAACGGAGGGAAGCCATTTCCTGCCACTGCAGTGTAAACTCATCCAGACCAGAACTTGCCATTCATGTGGATTGTTTTCCTGTGCCTCCTCTTGGCCAGCACTTTTACCACAGTCCTCATCTCCTCAACTGAAGGTAGGTTTCTAGTTAAGGCTCCAGGATCCGTCTTTGTTCTTGTCATGTGTTGGATTAAGGAAGATAGAATTATTACCAAATCATTCGATGGCATGAAAGTAAGGAAATTAATACATAGAGGTGGTGAAATCAAGGCCAAAATGCCTACAACAGACTTGGAGGAAATATAGTCAGTGATTAAATATAATAGAAAAAAATTGAGCATGAAGATAAAAAGCTATAATACTAGTGATTTCATTGATATAAATTTAAAAAATAGTTCTTGGTTTTTAAAAAACTAGTCACAGGAGTCAGAGAAGGCGTTGCTTAGCAGAATTTGAGGGAGGGGAATAACTGGGACAACACGAGAGCCTTTCCTAGGGTGACGTGGCATTCTATGTGACAACTGCTACATCAGTGGGGAAAGGTATTCATTTAACACCTGAGGTCTGTGCACTCTACAGTACAGTCACCCCTTTCTTTTTCACAGAAGACATTTTCCAAGACCTCCATTGGGTACCTGGAAGTGCAGCAAGTACGCAATGATACACATGCCATGTTTTTTCCTATACATACCTATGGTAAATTACTTAATTTATAAATCAGGCACAGCAAGAGATTAACAGCAAAACAATAAAAGAGGAACTACTACAATACACTGTACTAAAATTATGTATCTGTGGTCTGTCTTAAAATATCTTGCTGTGCTTTTGCCTTTCCACTTAAAGGAAGCATTTTATGGCTTCTCTTTAGCAAATGCCAATCATCCACATCACCATTCTTGCGCTTTTGGGTTACTATTAAGTCAAACGAGGACCACTTGGACACAAGCACTCGGCCACCAATTGATGTGATAACTGACACAGTCACTAATGACTGACGGTAGGAAGCGTATGATGTAGATATGCTAGACAAAGCAATGATTCACACTCCAGGCCAAATGGAAAAGGACTGTGTGAGATTTCATCACGCTGCTCAAAACAGAGCTCAATTTAAAACGCATGAATTGCTTGTTTATGAAATCCTCCATTTGATATTTTCAGACCACAGCTGACCACAAGAAACTGAAATAGTAGAAAGCAAAACCATGGAGAGAATCTACTGTACATAATTATAACTCATTAGCATAATATAACAATGTAAAAACTCAGTGGTAAAAGTGATTTTTTAAAAAAAAGCTAAGAATTCACGTATTCCAAAAGTAGGAGGATGAAGACAGTCCCTTTATGATTTGGTGTGTCACATTGTAACAAGGACAGACGATAGTAGGCTGGAAATAAGGCGTAGAGCTGGAAACTCTGCGAGGAACAGCAGAGGGGAGGAAACATAGCACGTGTGGGCTGGGGAAATAGAAGACTACAAAGAGAGCTCCGACGACTGTCTTTAAATATTTGGAACAATGCCATACAGCAGAGAGGGCTGTACTGCTGTGGACAGCACCAAAGGCAAGTGTGGGTGGATGCTATTGAAAGTCAGGTTGTAGCCCATGTGAGAGGGTACGTTCTAACAAATGAAAGAGTCTGCAAATGGAATGAGTTTTCTTTGAGATTTTGAGACTTTCTAGAAGTAACCAGGCAGCAGCTAGAAAACCAAATGTTGGGGATGTCACGAATTTCTAATGTGGAGAGGGACAATTTCCTCTGTACATACTCCATCTGAGGCATTTTATATACACAGTCACATTAAATTCTCACAGTAATTCTTTAAGACCACTGATCTACATCTCCAGCACTTTCTATAAAATTTAATTCTGGGACAGGGTTTTGCTAACTTCTCCAGGCTGCTTGTGAACTGGCGATCCTTCTGTCTCAGCTCTCTAAGGAGGTGGGATCACAAATGTGCCTCATATACCCAGCTTGCTCCGTTTTAAAGTTTGATTATCCTGTTATTATTATTGTTATTATTGAAATGCAATCCTTACTTATGCATCCAAGATACAAGTTCCTTATCAAATATATAGTTGCAAAAGTTTTCCCATCCTGTAGGTTATCACTTCTTAAAGGTATTTTTTGAGGTACATTTTAATTTAAATTGGTATAAAGTCTGCTATCATTTTTTCTCTTGCTACTGTGCTTTCTATAACACAGACAAGAAGCCATCATCTAGTCTAATGCCATAAAGATTTTTTTTTTTAATTTCAGCTCTTATACTTAGGCCTGTGGCCTATTTTGACTTGACTTTTACATATAATGTGAGGCAGAGGATGAATTTCATTGCCTGACAGATGGCTATCCAGTTTTCCCAGCACCATTTGTTGAAAAGATTGTTTTCCCCATTGACTTGCTTTGATACATATCCTTGTAGAAAATCAATTTACTGTAAATGTGAGGGTTTATTTCTGGACTCTTGTTCTATTGCATTGATTTATCGTCTGCCTTTATGTTATTACCACATTGTCTTGATTACTGTGGCTTTGCAGTGACCTTTGAAATCAGGAAGTGTGGGTCCTCCAACTTTTTTCTTTTTCTAGATTGTTTTGGCTCTTCTGGATTCCTTGAGTCTACAGTGAAGTTTAGGATCAGGCTTTCAATTTAAAAAATCAGTTGGAATTTTGATAGAAGCTGTGTTGAACTTCTAGATCAATTTGTGAAGTAATGCTGTAGTTAGTCTTCCAACTCAAACATGAGCTTAGGACTTCAGTTTCCTTCAAGTATTTTGTAGTTCTTAAAGTGTATTAATTCTGGGCTGGAGGAATGGCTCAGCAGTTAAAGCGCTTGAGCAAGCACTAAGCCAAGCACTAAGTACCCGAGTTCAATTCCCCAGCACCACATAAGCTGGGGGTGGTGACACACGCCTGTAATCCCAGCACTCGGGAGGCTGAGACAGGAGGATTGCCATGAGTCCAAGGCCAGCCTGGGCTCTGAAGTGAATTCAGGACCAGCCTGGACCACAGAGCGAGACCCTGTCTCAAAAAAAAGAGTATTAATTTTGTACTTTGTTTACTCAATTTATTACTGTCATGTTCTTTTTGGATATTTTTAAATCATATTTTTTGTTCAGTACCCTTTATTAAAAGTAATTTTCTCAGGTTTCTTTTTATTTTTCAAACCATAATTACTAGAAAATGTAAAATTGTAGTTCATATCCTGTTTTCTAAAGGACCGCACTGCTCTAGAATTAAGGGGCTGAGTTTGGAGAAAACTAAGGAACATTAAAAATGGGATGCACCCAAAGTTATCCTGACATTATGCCTCTGGAGCTATTTGTGAAACCTGGTCTAGAATTTTTCTCCCATGGAAGTCACAAACTTTAACAACAACAAAAACAAATTCTGATTGTGCTTAGAGTAAACATGTGGAGCCACTTGCTCCTGTTCCACCTGGAAGGGATTTAATCAGCCACACCTGGTAGGGTCTTTTGTGCGTTCTCACCTTGGGGCCTATAAAAGTAGTGTAAGTGGCATTTCTTGAGCCCAGGCATGAAAAAAAAAGTGTAAAAGATGGAAAGTCAGCTCATGGTGACTGTCTCACATCTTTTATATGTTAGAGTCAGGAAAAGATGAGAGAGAGTATTACTGTCTTTTTCCTTGTCTGAAGTTTACGCTTCAGTCCTCACTCCTGCTCTACTCAACTGGCTCTGCCTCAGGAAAATCTTCCCCATCTCCTTTTCTATGTGCACCCATGGTGTCTTTGATAACATCTTCACAGAACTGAGACTGCCTGCTTATTTTAGACAATTCCTTGCTAACTAGTGAGTCCTCCACTGAAGTGGCTGGAATGATAAATACTGAGTGAAGGAATAAATAAATGAATACAATGTTCCTTTTTTAATGTGAGAATAATTTTAAAGGATATATATGCATTTTGGCTTAGTGGGAAGCTGGCTAAGTTCCAGCTTTGCTACTTACAAACTGTGTGATCTGTATAAGTCATTCACTTTCCCTACATGTGACCCCTCATGATTAAGACAAGAGAATGGAATTACCGAGCTTCCAGCTTCCTTCCAGCCCTAATACTGTGTGAACTTTGAAAACAGGGCAAACCTGGGTCTTAAATGCAGGCTTCCGTCCAGACAAACAATAGCAGTAGCTGAGATTCCCAACATTTTGCAGGGGCCTCTGCCTCCTCTCCCTCCTCCATTTCTTATAGCACATATTAATAGCCAAGGCCTCGCTGAGTGTGGTTTTTAATAGAATCCAATTTCAGTCCATTTAGAGTGGGACTTTTCATGCTGACTTGGTAATTTGAACTATGCCACGCCTGATGGACTGAATACAATTTCCCTGCCTCCGCCGCCCGCCCTGGGCTGGTGTACGCATCATCAAAGCAGCTGCACAGCAACTATTTGGCCTTGCTACCAGTCTTGTCTTTCCTGCCCTGAGGCGTCTGAGGAAGATGCCAAGGGCAGTGGAAGGAGAGTGGGCAGCGACCACTCCGTTTCCTGACATTTGCCTTCTCCTTGCAGCGCAGAGGTCTCTGGCCTCTATAGAAACTGTCAGAAGAAAACTGTGTTTATTGCTCTTTGGCTAAGACTCGAGTGCGTTTGGTTCTGAAAAACCATCCTTGGTTGCTGCCAAGTCTCTGCTACACCTGGAAAGGGAACTGGGTGCAGTATGGGGCTTCCTGTTCTGGCTAGCGAGCACTGGGAGGGTGAAAAGTGAATATTTATGCTTACTTTTTATCAAACACTGTCAGGGGGAGATAATTATTTCTCTATTCTCTCAACACTCTTTGGAAGAATATAACTTTATCCCTGTGTATAGGTTAGGAAAACGAAGGTCAGAAAAGTTAAGCAGTGGTCCCAGGGTCACACCGCTAGTAGACATTAAAGGCGGCATTCAAACAAAACGTCATTTTTCCTCTCCAAAAAGTCACATAATTTAGAATGAAGGAGCTGAGCACTCTGAAGTGGGTCTGCTGGTCTACCTTGTAACACACCCTGTACCAGAAACATCTCAGAAAAATTTAAAAACTATTAAAGTATGTTGAGCATTATCCCTTTAAGTCTGACTCATTGGGTACTGTGCAGAGCCTGAGATTATTTCCCAAAGGCTCTTCCAAGTGACTGTGACGCTTTAGAAAGCGCAGGGCTGGATCACACGGCTTTTCTGCTGACCCAAGCCTCCCAGGACTTTTTCATTTATCAGAAGCATAGATCCAGTCCAGCCCTGCACTTGCCACAAGTAACATTTGCTACTGAATCCATTATTCATTTGTTCCAGGCTCCATGCACAATAGCTTTTGAGCATCTAGACTGTGTCAAGCCTTGTGCTAGACATTCTGGCTGCAAAGACAATAAATCACACTGTTGCCTTGAGGGACATCAGGTAGTGGGAGAGATGAATGTGGCTAGGAAACTTCAATCAGCTGTAGCAAACGCTGGGCAGAGGGAGGCTGTGTTGATTTGTGGGCACAGACTAAGGCTTTACCAAAGGGAACCCTGCTCAAGACATACAGGAGCTAGCAGGCAAAGGGAGGGTGGGAGGGGTGCGAAATGACCAGCGAGACAGAAGAGTGTAGAAGTCCCATCGGGCCAGCACAATGGTTCGGGGCAATGTAATAGTGGAACGAAGAGTCACCTAGGCCTTTCTAACTGGTGAGCTTAGAACAATGAGAGGGAGAAAAATACACAAATGACCTTGTATTTTGGCCGGGGGTTGGCCTTAATTCTACAAGGGAGGAGAAGCCCTGTAACATTTTTGAGTTGTGGAATGCCATGATCAGATGATGGTTTAAAAAGGTCACTGTGCTAGTGAGGAGAGAATAAACGGTAGGCAGGAGAAGCTAGCAACCGAGGAACCAATTAATTGCAGAAATGGGAGTTTATGTATGTCAAAAAGCACCATAAACAAAATTTTGAAAGCCAAGTACTTGGAAAGCATATTTGCAGCATTTCTTGACAAAAATAATATTCTTAAAATTACAAGTTGGCAATAAAGGTAAATATACCAATATCAAATAAATAGAAAACTTGCAGAGAAATAAGTACAAATAGTCAACAAGCATACAAAATATTATTCACCAAAAAAGAAAGTTAAAGTAACACATTGAAATAACATTGTCATGCTGTTGTTTTGCCTGTCAAATTGGTTAAGGTTTGATTAAGTGGTAATATCCAGTGTCAGGGTACAGGGGAAACCACATTCTGGAGGCGATGTAGGACAGTGTTTTGCTATAAACTTTAGGAGGCAGTTGGCAACATGTACCAAATTAAAAAAAATACCCAATCCATCTTGGGTTGTATCCTAAGGAAATATTCATAGACATGTGCACAATTTAGTTACAAGAATGTCTGTTGCAACACTATTTACAATAAAGACTGGGACCAAGTGAAATCATCACTATCTGGGATCCAACTACAAAGTGAAGGTCCCTTCACATTATGAGGATGCTATTGGCTAAATATGAAAGACATGCAGAAAACATTCATGATACGTTAAATGAAGTGACATAAGAAACAAAAACATACATCTGATAGGCTACCGTGTTTTGTAATAAAAGAATACGTATATATATTTGAAAATGTGTATCTGTAGAATGATGTACAAGAAATCAGAGGAAAAGTTGACTTTGGCAGACAGGGTTGGAAGAGGTCATCTGATTAGAGCTCCGGGTACTGATTGGATTTTGTATCTGTGTATGTATTATGCTTTCTAGAATATAAATATACATTTTGAAAAGTAAGTTCTTAAAGAGAGTATACAGCATGATATATTTTTAATAAAAAATTGTGCACATGTGTATACATTTTTACCAAAAGGAACTAAAAGGCATAGCCAAAAGGATAAAAATGTGTTAGGATTATGGGCTGAATTTCATAATTACTTCCTTAAATTTTCTACAATACACGTGAGGTTTTCATAATTAAACAAAAAGTGTATGCTATTCCCAAAGAGTCTACCACGAAAGTCCAGGCAGGTGATGTGGGTCAGATCCGTAACTAGATCTCTGTCTATGTAGTTCAGTGATAAAATTCTCCAAGTGGGCAAATAAGTCACAGTCCTTGTTCTCAGGAGGAGTGGAGGGAAGAAAGCTAAAGATTTCGTAAGGCAACCACACCTGATTTTGCTTCTCTCTTCTATTGGACAAATGCACAAAAAGTTCAGTCCTACCACCTCAAACATTCCCTAGTACACCAGGCAACTTCTTGAGAGTGGATTATCTGACTTTGGGTCATAGTGAATAGAGCTCTAATAAGCATGAGTATCTAAGTGACCACACAAGCCAATGAGGATGCACACTTGGTCTGAGGTTGTGAAAGTCTAGTTTCACCTAAGTCTGATTTTTAAGCTTTCTTCTTGGGATGGCTACAGTCTTAACCCTATCTGTCCAGCCCTGTCTCAACACACTTACTTATGCAAACTTCTCTTGTCAGTGTGTTGGAAATAACCACTTAGAATCTTTCCAGATGCATTAAGAACAAACGAAGATACCCCTCCACACGCTCCCCCGCCCCCGCCGGAAAGACTGGCTCTGCTGGCCACTTCTGACCTCATCTTCATCTCTCAGACTCTAACAACCAGTGTCAACTCACAAATTTTCTGGGCTGGGGGCTTGGAAGTGGCGATGTTTTGCAGCTGTGTCTACGTTAGGCCTGAGGGTAGCTCTGGGAGCGGGTCACGGGGAGCAGAAGATACAGAGAAGGATACAGTAGAGGTAGGGAACAACAGGAACAGGAAATGTGGCAGCTGAAATGTCTCTGTCCTTTTCCTTTTCCCCAGAAGAGGAGCTAGAGGTCAGCCACTGTGGACCCCTGGCTGTTTCTAGCACCTTCCGGTAGCCCCCGCCCTGTGCCATGCAAGCCTTTGGGGATCTATATGCATATAATCTGTGCTGCTGGCTTGTGAGCCTCTTAGCAGTGACTGAGTCTTGGAGTGGTAGAACCTCTGCTTAAACAGAAATTGATCATCAGTTTGGAGTTGCCTTTTGGTCTATATCTATAAAAGTCATGCTTTCCCAATGATGGGATGGGTTGTTTCAACACACGCTGGCTTGATCAGCAAGTCAAACAGACAAGACACAGAAATCGCTTCTGGGTCTCAGGTGCATTCTTCTGGGCCTGTCATTGCTCTGGCCACTGGAGATTCTGATCTCTGGTCCTTTTCTGTTTTGGATAAACACAAGAAAAGGTCCTGTACTGTCCCTGGTGTGGTGAAAGGGACTTAATGCATACTGCCTTGCGCTCAAACAGCTACAACTGTTCAACACAATACTTGTGGGGAGGCAACTAAGCACAGGATAGTTCCTAGCTAAATCTCTGCAGCTGGACAGTTCTGCTCAAGTCCTAGCGACGCCCCTTAAGGCCATGCAACCATAGGGGCGTTGATTTTTCTGGTTTTCAATTTTCTTATTCATCACCTGGGAACAGAATTTCACTGAATAATTGCAGGAAAGAAATGAGATGGTCCATGTAAAAATCTGAAGATAGTGCATTTAATAAATCCTAACTATTAACATTATTGCATCAGTATATATTTTAATTTTACACAATATTGTCTCACTAATCACACAAAAAATACATGAAAGTGCTTTGAAAACGTTTAAGCATCACATAAATTAAAAGTGGCATTAGTAATAATAATGTCATATGCATTTCTCAACTCTTCGATATCCTGGGAGGCTGAGAGAACAACCTGTGTCACACGGGATATTGTACTATGGTGGTCGAACAGTGAGCCCTCCGTAACTATCTTGTGTTTGGTTGAAACAACAAGGCATAACATAAGGAGCATACACATCTGGAGACTAGGATGGGATAAAATTAAGGCAGGAGAATCAGTGTGCACTCATAATTTATTCATTCAACAAATCCTTGTTGAACACTTTCTACGTGCTAGATATCAAGTTCAGATAATTTCATCAAAAAGAAGCTGTACAAGTTCCCACAGAGCCAAGCCCCAAGGCCGTCTCCACAATCCCAGCCCACTCTGAAGCACAGACTGCAGCCAGCATTGTGTGCAAAACTGGACAAATGGCCAGTGGCTGTGGGGGAGCCCCATCTTGCTTGGATATAAACAGCTCTGACTGAAAATCAGAGGGACTGAAAGTGAGGGAGTGGGCTGCTTCCAACAGAAATGACAGAGTTGTTGCCTAGGAATTTATCTTTATTTACACTTACTTAGTCCACAGTCCAATCCCCCAGCAGACACAATGATCTTTTCCTTGATCATCACTCTCTCCCCTGTTACCTGCATGGTCTGCCCTGCCTGAATTCCCCTGGCTTTCTCTTGTCACAACTGCCTGCTGGCTGGGAGTCAGGGGATTGGTATGCATGGTCACCAAAGGGCACCGAGAGTGGGCCTCAGTGGCACGTGAATCCTGGCAGAGACTCGGATCCCAAGAGGGAGAGAAGAAAGCACAAGCCAAGCCAACAAGTGAGAGAAGGAAGCGGAGGCTAGGGTCCTGAGGGGGGTGGCGTACGCCTGTGTGTAGATTCAGCGTCTACAATCGCCTCAACAGTGCTTCTGGCGTTTGTTCCAGTTGCCTGGAGATGCTCTGGTCCATCAGAAGGGTCCAGACAGTGGGCTTCACTCCTGCTGCCGTTGGCATGGCACGCCGGCCAGGCTCCTCCTTTGTCAGGGGCACGAGGGTGCAGTGGTGCTCCAAGCCTGCGAGGTCCCAGTACACGCTGGCCCCCTCTGCTGCACACCTGCTGGACAAGAGAGCATCTCCCCACCTGAGCGGCCGCCGGGTCCCACCGGGGCTTCTCACCTTTTTATGATGGGAGTGGACAAAGAGTTGGAGAGGAATGGGAGGACGCAGCTGGAAGAAGCAGGGAGAAAGGAAGAGAACCGGGGTGGGGCTGTCCGTCGTCGGGGGTGCCTGGAGGGCCCGGTTGGGCTGGGTGTGGGCAGCTCTGGGGAGACCCCCTGGTCACATGGCTTCCTTCTCTCTCTGGGAGCATCTGCTCAGCTTCATTTCAGTCAGCTGAATATACCGAATCACATTGGTGTCTGGCAGAAAAGAAACAGACTTTAGGGCAGTGGTCCTCAAGCTTTTTGACACCGGCTACCACTCAAGACCGTTTTCCCGAGGACTGGTGCTGGTGGGGGAGGGTGTGGGAGCCGTGGTAGTTCCTATGCAGCAGGAGGATGCCTTCAGTGGGCAGCAGCAGCCGGCGAGTGGGCACGAAGAGTTGCTCACACTCACCTCCCACCCCTGCTGGCTCCTCCTCTCTCTCGCTTAGCTGCCAAGTCCTTCCAGGGCCATGGTGTACCAGTCTGTGGCCTGCGGATTGGGCACCCTGGCTTTAGGGAACACGTGGCAAGGATGATGAGCACCTCATTAGTGCCTACTAGAAAAAGTGGACAGGTCACCATGACCCAGAGGACAGACGGGGCGAGAGGAGGCTTTCTCCCCTATTTCTATGCAGCAGTAACCCCAGGGGTCCCCAAGTCCGCAGCTTTGGTTTAAGACTCTGCTTGGTGATTAACCTCAGGCAAGTTATCTACTACTATGACTCACATCTAATGTGCAAGAAACAACCTTGACTTTCGGATGTCTCCCTTCTGCCAGGGTTTAACCTCCGTTATCTCATGTAAGCTTCACTGCAGTCCTGCAAGCTCAGTACCCTCATCCTT
Organism: Ctenodactylus gundi; assembly: GCA_004027205.1. Taxonomy (NCBI): domain Eukaryota; kingdom Metazoa; phylum Chordata; class Mammalia; order Rodentia; family Ctenodactylidae; genus Ctenodactylus; species Ctenodactylus gundi. Next base: position 241,223 of record PVKB01000184.1, on the reverse strand, counting down.
GTCAAGGCAAGAGGGCAGACCGGGACGTGGGCAAATGAAGAGGTCCAGGACATACACACTGAAGGGCGGCTCTCACTTCGAACCCTTCCTCTCCCGGGGATGGTAATACCGCCATCATAAAGTTGCTACGAGGACCAAAACAGAGAAGTCTAAAAGTGCTTCTGCACTGATCAATTAATATTAGGTGAGTGTAAGTTTTTTAAAGTGGAAGAGTTTAAGATGATACTGCTCCATTGGTTTCTGTCTTTGTAAAGTCCCACACAAGTGAGACAATTCTAGCCCTTAAATTTGTGAGCAGACTATGACACACAATAGCTGCTTAGCCCTGTACACACCAGAGCTAAAGGGTGACGGAGAGGCCTCGTACACTGCTTTCCACAAGGAGAAACGATACTGCACTATGCTCAAAAGTGCCAGGCAGAGCAATAAGAGAGGTGCTGGCATATAGCAGCTTCTCAAGAAAATCCTATTGAATAAATCCAGTTCTTAGTCCTCAAGTTGCATACAGAATAGTTGATGAAGCACAATTTATACAAAAACACATAAAAATAAAGTGCTTTGTTAAAAAATATGCATTTAGATGTTTGCAAATTGATTCAAAAGTTTATTTAAAAAACTCCACGGACGGAGAATTGTATTAAAAAAAAATCAATCAGCCAGGTGTGGTGGTGGTAGGAGGCTGAGGCAGGATCATCACAAGATTCAGACCAGCCTAGGCAACTTGGGGACTTAGCAAGACCTTAAAATAAAGATAAGTTTTAAAGAGGGCTGGGAATGTAGCTCAGTGGGAAGGGTTTACTCCCCAGTCTGGCAAAAAAACGTAATCAATCACCCGAACAACAATAGCAACATCAAGTCAAGGTCCTTGTTTAGATGTTGCCTCCCCGGGAGGCCTTTTCTGACTACTTGCCTGAAACAGCATGCCTTTCTTTCTGCTTTGTTTTCTTCACAACATTTACCACTACTAAATAAATAATACATCTTGCATCTGTTCCTTTGTATATAGTCCATCTTCCTCCATTATACTGTCAGTTCCTTGGGAATAGCAACTTTCTTCTGTTCAATGCTAGGGACCCCCTCCACCCCCCCCCCCGACAGTTCCAGGCGATCACAGCCCCTCAGTAAACACCTGGGGGGGGGGGTGCGGTGAACAAGTGCACACCATCTCACTGGGTGCTGCGGGCAGTGTGCGCTCTGAAGAACAGGGTCTGACTGCCGAGGTCAGGGTGCTGTCTGCAAGAGGTGAGGCTCTGCATCAGAACTGTGTGCTTGCGTTCTGTCTTGCCAGCCGGATGTGAGCTCCTCATGGGCAGGGATTATGCCTTGTCATTTATCCCCCTGCTCCATGGCACATAGTAAAAACTTAATATGTACTCACTGAATAAGTGATGAGAGGTGGATTCTAAGTTGGAAAGGCAAAGGAAAAAAACTCTGTAGTTTGTATGAAGCGGTACCCATGCTGCTTAGGACCCAGCCCCGGCTGAACATATGGACTGTTCACTCTCCTCATCCCAGCGCCTATCATACCTCCAAAGGATAATTTGCTGTCTCTGCCCCGACCTGGTTCTGCCAGCCACGGAAGCTGCTCACTGCAAGGACAAGGCCAGGAGCTTCCAGGGTGGCTGATAATAACACAGCAGTTGCTGCCTTACCTGTTGGTTGTCGGGTCCTTGCTTCTTTCAGGTAGTAGAGTGCTTTATCATAGTCCCCAAGGTGGTAGAAGGCCACACCAGACCGGTAAAGGGCCTTGAAGTTCTCCCCTTCCTTCTTCAGGACTTTGAGGCAATACTCCTTGACTCGCTCATAGTTAACCAGCTCAGCCTGGAGCAGGCAAGCTAAGGAGGAAAAATAAAGGGAAAGGTCCTCAGGACAACACTGGCAAATGCTCAATGCCTCCTCTTTCCCAGAGCAGGTTTATCAGTACTGGGCTTTTCACTGAGGTTATGCCATAGACTTTGTCATCTTATAATCCTGGATACAGGACCAGTTTCGTCAATAACAAGCTGTGTGACTAGCCTTGTGTTCTGAGTCAAGTTAAGTGTCCCTTAATAATTACACTGAAGTCCTAACCCTCAGCACCTGATAATGTGACCTTATGTGGGTCCTTTACAGAGCATTCAAGTTAAAACAAGGTCCTTAGAGTAGGCCCTAACAATATGACTAGTGTCATTATACAGGAGAAACTACAGGCACAGACCCACACAGAAAAGACAGAAACACAAGACTCACAGGTAGAAGTCAGCTACCTATAAGTCAAGGAATGCCTGAGATTACCAGAAGGCAAGGGAACAGTTCCTCCTGCCCAGCCCTCAAAACGAACCAACCCATCAACATCTTGGTCTTAGACTCCCAGAACTAGAAGACTATATTTCTGTTACTTTAAGCCATCTAGTTGTGAGACTTTGTTACAGAAGCCTTGGAAATAATCTACCAGAGTTAGTAAGAAGCACTGTTGTTGGCTACTATTTGTTGACGACCTGCCTTGGGTTGGATGCAATCCTCAGGCCATGATGACACAGGGCTACTGCTATTCCCATCTTACATGTAAGGAAGCTAAGTCTGAACAAGCTGAAGAAATTTCCCAATGTCACAGGGTGGAAAGAGGTGAAGATGAGATTTAAACAAAAGCTGCCTGATTCCAGGGCCCAAGTTCCCCCTTACTGAGTTGCTGGAGGATTATTTGAAAGAATGATGATAAGGAATTAACACATGGCTTGGAGCACAGCGAGCACTCACGCAGTGTTAGTCGGTAGGACTGTAATTCTTTTTAGCCTTGCACCAGACTTTTCTTAACAGAAATCCCTGCCTTTTCCTTTCCAATTGTCTCTGCAGTTCCTAGAGGCAGGGGCCTTCAGGTGAGCTCATGAGTAGCGGATACAAGGGAAGCTAAGGAAGGCTGGCAGGTGCCTGGAGTGGGGGGGGGGGGGGCTCTTGATTCCACGAACAGCCATAGTTAAGTAACCCGTTTCCTCATAAAGGTTTTTCTCACCACCTCTGGGCCACAGGGTGAGCAGGTCCTTGGAGGGTAATTAAATGACTGTGGAGAATGACTGAAATTTTAGGCCCTACTGAGCCATCTCTGCCTCTACTCGCTTACTCAAATGGAGGTGTGCTATGCACTTGAAGGGGTCACAAGGAGGGAGGGAGGGAAGAAAGAAGGGGAGAGAGACAGAGAGAGAGAGAGAGAGAGAGAGAGAGAGAGAGAGAGTCAGTCTTGACCTCTTCAAAGCAAATAAATAGAGATGCAGGAGACAAGATGGCGCTTCCCACCACGACCCAAGGGGCGGGGAGCGGAAGCGGCTGATGGTGCCTGCAAGGCTCCTTCTTCTGCTCAGGCTAGAAGACGGGCTCTCAGGATGGAGGCAAGCCACTGATTTTAATCTTCAGGGGTCTAATTTCAGTTGTTTCCCATCCCTTAAATAACTTCCTGGGCATCAGAGCTGCTGAGCTGCTTTTGGAGCCTGGATCTTTCATTGCACACTTTGGACTGAAAAAAAGTCTTACAGATGGAAGAGGAGGTGAACTCCATGACTCTCAGGTTGAGGGCATGAGAATGAGGAAATGAATGTCAGCTGACCTGTGCTGTTTCACTGGCTAAGGGCAGAGGGCAAACCTGTTAACAGGGCAGCAGGGCTCACCCCAGGGCCACGGCTATTCACCAAGAATCATGAACTGCTGACGTACAGGGGTCCTTCCCCAAGGGCCGGTGCCACAGCTCCACTCCCTCCTCTCTCTAGCCCACGCTGTTGGCACTCTGAAGACAAGGAGGGACTCATTACTCTCCCTCCCTCCTTCCCTCTATCTATCTATCTATCTACCTAATAGATACCTGTTTATTTACAGGGTCTTGCTCTATAGTCCTCACTGGTCTTGAAATCACTATGTAGCCCAGGCTGGCCTTGAACTCATGATAAGTTCTCCTGTCTCAGCCTGAGTGCTGGGATTACAAGTGTGTGCCACATGCCTGGCTCATGTGGTACTGGGGAATCGAACCCAGGGCCTTGCACTTGCTAGGCAACCACACTAATTGCTGAGATATGCCCCTTGCCCAGGGAGGGATTCTTTTAAAAGGTACCTGTATGTGAATACTAATGATTGCTACCTGTGGGGGACTGGACTCCAACTTCTGCTTCTAGGACTAAAGGAATTCCTACGCAGCTCCTCTGTGCCCCGGCTGATGTCCTCTCCAACCAGGCACAGAAGTTATTTCCGGCCCAGCCCTCCATCTTCAAATACACTTCTGTTTGCTGACCTGGGCAGTCTAGGAAATAGACCTTTGTTTCTTTTAAAAGCTGTTTTTGAACATCTAAAATAGCAGGGAAAGGAAGCGAGAGGGTTATATATGGGAAAGCCTTCCTCCTTCCCCAGGCTCCAAAGGGTAAAAGGAAACACAGCAATACATTTCTGGGACTCATCTGGTGAAATGTTTTTTTAACTCTCTGCAGGAAACCTGGTGAGAACTGGGATACCTGGCTATGGACCAGCGTTCAGATGAGGTGGGAGGCTGTTTCCACGGTGTGGAGGCCCTGCTGGCCCCGGGGGCAGGGCCCAGAGAGGTGGAGAAGCCCTGCCTGCCAGGGAAAGGCTGGTCTGGGTGATGGAATCTGAGAAGGGGTCTCCAGATGAGCAGCTGGGGTGCCAGGCTTCCTGTGTGGGGAAGGTACAGGGGTGGGAGACAGCCTGAAGCCTGCTCTCCGCCCCAGCCCCAGGCATGTGCTGTCTCCTCTCCACTCTGGGTGGGAAGCTGTTGGAATGTACAGCAAGGTCATGGCGGGGCAAATGGGGTACTTGTGGCCACATTTGAGAGCTGAGGGACTTTCGAAGAAAGGTTAAGTGACTGCCTTCTGATGGTTCCTCCCCTGTCCTTGTGGTCATTAACCAGGGCCTGCAAGTTGTGGAAGACCCTTATCCCACAGTGTGTCCTCTCCACGGTTATTAATTCCTTACCCAGTGGCAGCACTGGAGTTCAGTTCTTCACATACACGGTCTTCTAATGCTCACAACTCTACGAAACTGGTTCTATTTTTGTGCTTCTTTCATAGGCGATAAAATTGAGTTCCAGAGAAGTAACTTGCTGAAGGTCACCCAACTAGAAAGTGGTGGAATTTATCAGTTCATATGGGCCAAGCTCCCAAGAGCGCACTTGACTCCTGCAGGATCTGCAGCCTGCATCTGAGGCCCATAGAAACCCTCCCAACCCCTGGGGAGAAGGGCAGGCCTGTGCACACTACCATCCCGTGTGTGCCGAGGCTGACAGGCAAAAAGAGGTGCCTCACTGCTGGTGCTCAGTGAACAGTGCCCAGTGAAGAGCAGGATCGGGGTGGGCTAACACTCTCCTCAGCCCTCTAGAGCAGAGTGACTGGCGAAGAAGGCGGGCGTCATTCTCCCAAAAACTCACACGCGAGCCAAGGGCTATGAAAGAGAAAGGCAGAGTGGAGGCATGCCGAGGAGGGTGCTCAACCCAGTCTAGCATCCCGGGAGCCGTCTTGGTAGAAGCAGAATTTAAATGGAGATCTAAGTCAGCCCCGGTAGTACAGGCATGTAATCAATTCACTCTAGGAGGCTGAAGCAGGATTACAAATTGGCCTGAGCAACTTAGTCTCCAAATCAAAACTAAAAAGTGGGCCGGAAATGTAACTCAGTGTGAAAGCCTTGGGCTCCACCTCCAGTCCCACAAACCACTACCACAGCCGCCACCACCACCACCAGGACCACTGCCACCGCCACCCCCTAAGATTGAAAGATTGAGTGCTTCCCAACCTTGCACTACCTAGGGCTGGATAATTTTGTCGTTGCTGCTGTTACGGGAGGATTTCTTGTTCACTGTAAGACTTTTACCAGTGTCTCTGGACTTTCCTCTTTAGATGCCAGTTGTGACAATGGAATATTTTCTTTGAACACTCTGGGGACTGTCCAAAGTGACCTCTGGGCAGGTAAAACCACTCATTTGAGGTCCACTAGTCCAAGTGAAATGGAGATAAAGGTTTTGCAGGCAGAGGAGACAGCAAATGAGAGAGAGAAAAGAGAGAGAACCAAGCCACTGGAGGAGCCACGCCAGGCTGTATAGCCTTGAGAGCCAGAAAGGAAGAGAGAAGACAAATCTGGGGAAAAAAAAAAAAAAGCAACTGGGCTCTACAGGCCCTTCCTATCGATGGTGAGAGTCTCGGACTTTATCCTCAGGCAAGAGTGGATCAGGATGATGGTAACTGGGGGTGGGGAAGGGAGGCAGATGAATGGGAGAAACAGATAATGTTAAGTGGCATTAGAGAACTTCTGATGTATTTCCGTCTGTTGCCCCCACTCATAAAATGAGAGCCCTTTATCCAGATCTTTCTTGTTATTTGGGATTTACTGGTGATGGAGCAGGTCTCTTTGCATCGCTGCCTTGGTCTCTATTTAAATTTAGCCTTATAAAGCGACAGTCTCCATGGTCTATGAAATAGCACGCATTATTGTTTTAAAATGACTCCTTTTGTGATGCTGGAGATTGAGGTATGCTCTATTACTGAGCTACATCCTCAGTCCTCTGTTTTCTTTTGTTTTTGTGTGAGACAGGGGTTTGAGCTTGTCATCCTCCTGCCTCAGCCTCCTGAGTAGCTAGGATTATTGGTAAGTACCCTCTGTGCCCAGCTCTGAAATATTTGCCACTTAACGAAAGAATACAATTGTTCCTCTGATTCTTCTTTAAAAGGAATTTTTTTCACATCTTTAATTAAGGTGAAGTATCTCCTGCTGGTGCAGATAATCAGAACTGGGAAGAGGGCCACAAGGGCTTCTGTAAGACAATTCCTCACCCACTGGGCTTTTTTTTGCACAGAGATCAAATCTCAGGTGCTGATATAGTCTTTCAAGACAAGGGTCTGGGTCAGGACTGACTGGTGAGGAAATCTGTTCCTGAAAATAGGAGTATGAGCTTAGCGTGTGTCTAAAACTGTGTCTAGATTCAAAGATCCAGGTACTTGGGAGCAAAAGGGATGCAGGGTAGGACACATGTCCACAGTGGACACACAACAGGCCTGGGCTCCCAGAAAGCCCTAACTAGAAAACATTATTGACCTTCTGATCTCTAGGCCTTCTAAAACATCTAGAAAAATGCTGTGGCTTGAAACTGGCTATGCTGTGGAGAATCAAGACCAGCTCTGTTCATGCTTGCGAAGGCCTGCTAGGAGGAACAGAGCCTTCTTTGAGCCACACGTGGTGACAGCAGCAGTGGTGGGCAGTGCAGCTTACAAAAAAGGAAGGTGAAGTTTTAGAAATCTTGTTTCAAAATAGAAAAGATAACAAGGGCTGGAGATGAAACTTGGTGCAAAAATCATTGGTTCACTAGCACACCCGCCCCCCTCCCCCTAAAAAAAGAGGTAAATTTGGAGGGCAAGAACTGTGGCCATGAACATCCAGTATCCAGCCATCTCTTCCCAGGGGGGGCTCTTGCTTCACTGCTGGCTTCGATAGTTGGGGCATGTTTACGTGAAAAAAGCTGGCAGGTTTTCTTAGCTCCACAGAGATACCAATGGTCATAACAAGTTAGGGAATGAGTGACTTACAGAGCCCTCCTGCACACCCATGCCCACGGAGAGAGGAAACCCGAAGCTCGGCGTTCCCCAAAGCAACCACACCAAGTTCTCAGTGGCAGCCTGTCAGGTTCTGCTCCCTCTGGCACCTCTCTTGTTTTTGTTTTTCCTGGTGCACGCAGGGCATGGTGACTGCCTGGGCAGCACGCCACCCACTGGCATGAGATGAAGGGAAACTCAGAGAGCAAGCACAAGTTCGTGCAGTGAGTGGCTTTTTCCTATGGCTGACTCACTCCATAGTTTGCCTTCACCTGCTGAACAGAAGGATCTGAGGGCCGGAAGGAAAGACCGAGGATGGGAATGGAGACGGAACCCTCTCAACGAGGCTGCCTCTCTGCTCTGTGTCACCTGCTGTTCTCCCAAGAAGACTTGTTGGAGTCCCAACCCTCCGCACCTGAGAATGTGGCCTTTTTAGTATACAGAGACCTCACAGAAGTAATCCAGTGAAGAGGAAGGCCTTAGAATAGGCCCTGACCGAAAGGTCCTTACAGACAGGAGAAACCTGGGCATGCAGACAGACACGCACAAGGAGAGACCGTATGACGAGACCTGGGGATGCTTGAGGCTATCGCCGGAGAAAGGCAGGGAACAGATTGTCCCTCACAGTCCTCAGAAGAATCTATCCGTGCTTGGTCTTGAACTCCTAGCCTCCAGAACTGTGAGATAACAGACTTCTGTTACTCTAAGTCATCCCCTTTGTGGTAGTCTATTACAGAAAAAACTATTCTACCTTGCTGGTCATTCCTCGGCAAGGTGGGACCAAGAACAAGCCATCATGTTACTGTGGAAAATTCTCTCAGAAGTTTAGCAAGTGATTTACTTTGCTCTACAATTTATGTCAAGGGGCAATGGTGCAGTAGTAGAGGAGCTTAGGCTCTGGGCCAGGGAGACATTCAGAATATGTAATGACCAGGATAGATTATAACCAAACCAGATAGGCATATGGTTTGTGCCAGCTGGTGGGGGGGTGGGGAATCGGTTACACTAGATCTGGAGATAGAACTGTGAGTAGCGCCAGAGCTGTGCTCCTCATTAGTACACCCTCAGGCAAGTTACTTCATCTCCCTGGGTTTCATTCTTTCCATATTCAGTGAAGATACTAATATCTGTTTTGTGGGAGCTCTTATGAAGAAATGAGATATAAAATATACACACTCAAGGGACAAAAGCTGTTTCTCATAATTATTGGCTTTTTAGAAAGCCATGTATCAAATACAGCAAAGTGTACAGATTGTGGTTTGGATGTGGAATGTCCCCCAAAAGTCTCATGTATTTGGATATTATGGATTGTCTACGGAACCATGTGCTGTTGGGAGATTGGGGCCTGTTCTGGAGGGGTGGATTAGGGGCACGTGAATTCGATTCCTGGCATGTGGTAAGGGTTTAAACCTGGAAGGGGTGGAACAATGAGGCTGGACCCAGAAGGGGCAGATCCCTGGGATGGGACCTGGAAGGATAAATGCAACTGTCACCCTTTCTCTCTAGACTTGACTTGACTTTCTGTTTGCAGTGTCGCAAGAGCTGTCTCCACCCCTGCCCCTGCCATGCGCTTCCACTGTTGGCTGGCCGCCCCTGAGTGGACTGTGACCTTCTGAAACTGTGAGCTAAAATAAACTTTTCCTCCCCTAAGTTGTGAATGTCAGGTATTGACTCACAGCGATGAAAAAGTAACTGAGACAGTGCATGAATCTGAAAAACTTCCGTCAATGTGTGATACGTGCACAAAGTAACAGCTCACTTTAAAGCAAATTTTCAAGAAAAGGTTGGAGATATTCAATTTCGCCTTTCTATGAAAATGCTGATTTTTTTCTTCTGCATACACAAACCCTTGCATTCACAATTCTGAAACCAACTCTCTCTGACTTTTCACATTCGTTTCCTGGTCAGAGAGATACACAAACTCCCACTTCTTCCAAACACTTCCCACACCTGGGTCTGATACTTGATTTTATGCACCAGATTTCCTTCCAAAGGTGTATTTTTCTAGATCGGGGCTGTAAATGCGGAGAAAACCACAAAAGCAGCTTCAGCCAAAGAGAGGGAGCTGGGGTGGAGTGGGATGGGCTTTGGGCCCATTTCCTTCTCTTACAGGTGAGCCCATGTCAACCCAGAGCCTCATTCACCAGCGCTGCCTTCCTTCAGCCCCTTCCTGGCCAGGACCGGATTCCACAGTCACACGTGGCTGGCAGATTTATGGATGGAGGGGAAGACCAAAAGTTGCTGGGCTCCCTGAAGTCCTGACAACTCAGAACTAAACAGGAGAGCTAAAAGCCAGCTGCGGAAGGAAATGTGACTGTGAATAGGCTTGGGTCCAACTCTGTAGGGCAGAAGGGAGCCTATGGGAGGACAGGGAAGTGTTTTTAGCAGGAAAGTTGCCAGGCCAGTTTAGGTGCCTCTGAACCAGTTGACTGAAGATAATATCCCCAGTCCAGCAATTCACTGTGTGTCCCTGGGTTAACACGCCTCACCTCTCACGGTCTTGGCGTCGAAAATGGTAAACATGACGGTGCTAATGGCTGCTACCTGCCTGTCCTCCCAGCTTGCTGACATAAGTAAAACACTGAGTGTTGCCCAAGTGCCAGGCCCCGACATCACGGATAAGTGTTTCTTCTCAAGTCATTGCAGACGCGTGTGTAACCGGGAGATCCCTGGACCTCACACCCAGACACACAGTTGGGGTGGACTGAGGTGGAGCCCAGGAGCCCATGTTTGTGGACAGTCCCCAGGGGTTCCCACAGTGGCCTTCTTCACCGACATTCTGGCACCTGAGATGTGTGTTTGTTCAGAACCCTCCAGACCCTGAGATCCCTGGGTGACCACTGGGGCCATGAGTCACGGGGGGCGGCTGCACGTGGGAGAATGCATACCCACGAGTGCCACCTTGGGACATGCTGTATGTGCCTCTTCTTTGTGCTCTGAGATTTCTCACTGGAGAACAGGATCCTGATCTAGGGAAACAGGGAGGGGCAGAAGAACGAGACACTCAATGGCGAGCTCGGGAGAGCCCAGTCCTGCGCTGGTGGGCTGTGGCCACGCGCCCTCCGCACCCCAGCAGAGGCTGCAGTGAGCCCCAGGGGGCCGGTACTGTTCTAAACACTTAATCTCGATACAAACCTAACAGGCAGGTTCTAGGGTTTTGTCCACTTTTCAGAAGAGGAAGCAAAGGCCCAGGGAAGTGAGTCACTGCCCAAAGTCCCCAAGCTCATAAATGTCCTACACAGGATTTGAATCTAGGCCATTTGGCACTTGAGACTGACTGCTTTTAACCATGATGCTTACTGCCTTCCTAGGATGTTCAACTGCCTAGAATGGGTTTTAATTCAGTACCTAATTAGACATACCAGATGGGGTCTCTTTTCTACGAGACTGCAGTGACACTAAATCCTGTTCACTTACATGTAAATACCTGTCATCTGGAAGCTTCCTTTATAACTCTCCCGGATGGGCCACCCCACTTCCACTGCATTAGGAAGAAAAAAAAACCCAAAACAAAACAAAACAAAACAAGTAAACAAAACCAGTGTGGCATTTCCACTGCTGCTGCTTTGTGCTGCTTTTTTTGTTGTTTTAAATTGCCAGTAACAGGGGATATTGTGGTACAGGCCTACAGTCCCAGCACTCTGGGAGGCTGAGGCAGGAGGATGACAAATTCGAAGCCTAGGGCTGGGATGTAGCTCAGTAGTTAAAGCTCTTTCGTAGCATGCCAAGGTCTTGGTTCAATTCCCCCGCACTACATAACCTGTGTGCAGTGGTGCACGCCAGTAATCCAAGTCCTCAGGAGGCTGAGGCAGGAGGACTGCCTTGAGTTCAGAATCAGCCTAGACTAGAGGGAAAGCTTGTCTCAAAGAAAAAATTGTTCTTCTTCAAGGCAAAAAGCAACCTGGGCAACTCAGTAACTTAGCAAGACTGCACCAAAATTAACACACACACACGCGCACACACACACACACACAGAGAAAGAGAGAGAGAGAGAGCACAAGGTTAGGAAAGTAGTTCAGTATGAAGGTTTAATGCCTAGTAAAATAATTAATTAAAAATAAATTACTATTATCCTAATAGAGCTGCCATGACATGCTTCTGATTTCTTCCCGAAATAACCTCTTGCCTTAGCTGGTGCTTGTAAAACTATAAAAACTATTATAAAGCTACCTCAAATTGAAAAAAAACTTTATTGAGATAATTGTAAATTCACATACAGTTGTAAAAAAAATCCTAGAGATATTCCCTTTGCCCAGACTAGTTTCCTTTCATGGTAACTTGTGTGTGTGTGTGTGTGTGTGTGTGTGTGTGTGTGGCCACAATGATGACTGAATCTAGAACCTTTGCACCACTGAGCTACATCCCAGTCTGTTTTATTTTTTATTTTGAGACAGGGTTGCTAACTTGCTAATGTTACCAGAATAGGCTCGAATTTGTGAACCTCCTGCCTCAACCTTCAGGCATGGTGACACCTTGTGAGACTGTACAGCACAATATCTTGATGCTGGTCCACGTCAGAGATCTCATGCAGACTTTCCCAGCTTTTCTTGTACTCTTGTGCATGTGTTTAGTTATACGTGATTTTATTATGAGTAGGTTCCTTTCTGCACCCTGAAAGTCATGTTACAATACCATAATATTATCTACAGTCACCTTTTATAACTATACTCACTTCATTCACCTCTTCTTTATTTCCTGACAACTTCTAACCTGTCCTCCATTTCAAAAACGTTACGTAAGCTTCATTCAGCATGATTCTCTTGGGTACATTCAAGTTATGGCATGGTCTCCATACTTCCTTCCTTTTTATTGCTAAGTAGTATTCCATGGTAAAGATATACCACAGTTTGTTTCACCATTTACTTGTTGAAAGACAACTAAGCTGCTTCAAGTTTTAAGAATCATGGATAAATTATAAATAACAAATGATGAGTTATTATGAATAAAATTGACAGCTTTTATTTCTGTAGCATAAATGCCCAACCGTACAACTCCTAGGTCATAAGGAAAATGAGTGGGCTTTACGTATGAAGTGACTTTCAGCTTCCTCGCGGATACTGGCGTCTTCAGGAGTTTCTACCCCATCCCACCCACCTTTGTTGACAAGTCCAGTTAACCCTGCGTACCCACGGGTTCTCCACCGGTGGACACAACCAGGCACAGATCAAACATTCAGGAAAAATAACACCGGCACTGAACATGTCACCGATCTTTTTCCTCATTCTTACTCCTTAATATAGTATAGCTACTTGTGTGGCCTCGGCATTTGTATCACTCTGCATCAGGTCTCTTAAGGAACCTAGAGATCGTTTAAAGTAAAGGGAAGAATGTGTGTGGGCTACAGGCCAGTACTGTGCCATATTATGTAAGGAACTTGTGCAGCCATAGATTTTGGTGCTGCTGGGGATACTAGAACCAATTCCTTTGGGATACCAAGAGATGACTGTGTAACTTTTATAGTGAGCGGTGAACGAGCAAGGATGGAATGCCAGGAAAAAACCTGTCAGCTGAAGGGCTACACTGACAGTCTTTTAAGGGAGGGGTCCCCAACCCCGAGGCAGCAGGCGGGCAAGGTTCAGGGCCCTGAAAGAACCAGGGGCCCTGGACAGATGAGTGAAGCTCCCCCAGCCCCCCAACAGCGGCCCTAATGTCACTGCTTATCTGGCAGGCGGAGGCACTTCGCTCTCCTAGACCTTGGGAGAATGGTCTTCAACTAAACTGCACCCTGCTGTCAAAAAGGTTGGGGCTAGTGTTTTAAGGGATGATGGGATTTGTGCAAGGGAGCTGTAATGCCAAAGCCAGAGGATGCTCTCTGGTGCCTGGCATGTGCCACTATTCAAAAGGAAAAGGTACCCACCTGTTTGCTTTGGCAGCACACTTAAACTTATTCCGTCTGCTATGGGTTGGACCTTGGGTGTCCCCCCAAGCCCCACATATTTGGAGCTGTGTATCAGGAGGTAGAGCCTGGCTGGAAGGGACAGATGCTTGGTGTTTGACCTGGAAGGATTGTTTCAACTTGTTGGGATTTGGCAAGCCCAGGGCAGAGCTTTCAGGTGTGTGTTGTTGACTTGTGGGCCAGGAAGTGAGGGAAGGGCCCCACCTGGGGTAGAGGGCCCAACAGGCAGCTCTGTGGCAGCCTCTTCCTGGGAAGGGACTGGCCTGCCTGAGCCTAGAGACTTCACTTGGCTTTTCCTTCCCTTGGCTGCTGTCTGCAGTGGGGTGATATACAGCTCTCTAGCCTCTTTCTCTGCCATGGACCTCCACCAGCGCTGGCTGCCCCAGGATTGGACTGTGTGAAACCTTCTGAAACTGTGAGCTAAATAAATCATTCTTCCCTTAAATTGTGGATGTTGGGTATTTTGTCACAGCAATGAGAAAGTAACTAAGACACCATGCAAGGACCCTAACCTTCACTCTTGGTATTGATATAACAAGGAGAATGCAGTAGGAAGCAGAAGGTGTGGCAGGACTACTATTTGCTGGGTCTCAATTACCTCTTCTTTGGTTTGAAAGCAGGACTTCGGAAAGGCCTGCCTGGTGATTCAGAATATGATGATGGATAGATACCCCAAAACACCCAGATTCTCTTTTGCCCAGGATTCTCTTTTCCTTGTCAGCTCTGGTCAAGAACATACATCTCGACCACCGGTAGGAATACTGAGGCAGGGTGCAGGAGCTCCTCAGAAGCCAAGTTTCACCCTCTTCTCTTTCTGGACACTAAAGAACACCCATCCTGGAGCTTGAGGAACAGCACAGCAGTTAGGGCACCTGCCTAGCAAGTGCAAGGCCCCAGGTTCAATTCCCCAGCACCGCGTAAGCCAGGCGTGGTGGTGCCAATCCTCCTGGATTGCCATGAGTTCACAGCCAGCCTGGGCTACAGAGTGAGACCATGTCTAAAAAAAAGAAAAAGAAAGAAGGGAAAAAAGAATGCTTTTCCCATTTTCATCACTTCTCCCGCTATTCTTTGGTGACGCTGATGACGTATCTTTGTCCCCACTGCCTTCCCACTACTTATCCCCTTATGGCTGTGGATAAATTAGCAGAAGCAGGCCTAGGGCAGAAAGGGCTATACATGTCTCTCTGTGGCAACACTGTGTGTCACAGAAGTGTCAGAAATAACCTAACTATCCATCACCAGGAGGTTGGTTACATAATGGAATACCAATGCAACAGAACACCACAGAGCCATGATAGCCATGATATGGGAAAACAGTGCCACTGAAACGTGTTTTCAATGGGAAATATGGGTGGGAAGAGGGCTGCAAAAGTTTTATGCAGCTCAACTTGAATGTTGTGACAAACGTGAGTGTGTGTAAAGGATTTGTAATGGCTGGCCTCAGAGTTCACCTCAGGGGACAAATTATCTTTCTTTTTTTTTTCTCCCAGGAGAATACCATCATGCACTGCTTGGGGGCGGGGGGAGGGTGAAGCCTGGAGGTCAGCAGGTGGAAAGTAAGATGGAAAGACAGAAAGATACCAAGTCCTCTGCGTGGGAATGACAGGAATTTTACCACGGGGAAATCAAAGAAGGAAAGAGGGGCTGAAGGGGGTGAGAAGAGTGAGATACATGGTATGTACCTGGAACCTGCCGACCAAGGGAAGTGGTTGAAAAGAAATTCCTGGTTGTCTAGCACAGGTAGAACAATGGTCTCGAATGCACAAGGCTTTGGGTTTGATCTCCAGCACTGGGAGGGGGAGGGAAAGGAAAATTCTGGTAGTCTGATGGCCAAATGAGTTTTAGCATTAAGAATCTCTAACGTTCACATCTTGAGATACAAACCCTTTGTGTATCCCTGTGACCTTCAGTAAAATCTGGAGTCACTCCACAGTCAAGACTAGTGGGCTGTGAAAGGGAGCACCAGAAGGCAAAGTGGGGCTGCCCAGGGACACCCAGATGAAGGGAGCACTGCACTGTGGGAGCGACAGGGAAAAAAAGAGACAGAAGGTCCCCACTGTAGCTGCAGCACGTGGGACACCAACCCTTTCTCTTCTAAATAAACAGCAGAAAGGTAAACCTTGAAGTGAGTTGGCTGACATCTGTTTTTCATATACAAGATACAATGGTACTGCAGTTGCAGAGTACCATCCAACAGAAAGGCAGGGATCCCACACATGCAGCGGTGCCTTGAACCTCAGTGACAGGTATGTGACAAGTTTCAACTTGTTCAGTGCGGTTGGCTGTGAGCTTGGGTTGAGTGAAGGAGTGTTTTAAAGTGTGCTATAAACCATGATCATAAACACACATTAATGTGAAATTTAGTCAGTTTCACTGAAGTTTCACATTTGTGCCTCTTCAGAGGAAATGTCATCATGGGAGATAAAGTTGAGTTTGCAGTTCTGATTCTTAGACCGAGATTCTGAACTTCTGATGGAAATTACCCAGTTCTCCTTGTGCCCCAAACCCCGTATCAATAAAGATCCAATGCTGAGATGCTGCTGATTGCATTTTTTGACCTTGATGAAATGATGTGAGCTGAACTTGTACCCAAGAATGAAAAGATGAATACTATAAACAATAAGTGTTTATATTATAAACACTAGAGCATTTAAGAAATGATATGCGTAGCAAAGAGCCTGAGAAATGGGCAAACGCTTCACCCTTAACCATGACAATGCTGTGTTACACATTGCTTCTGGTACAGCAACTTCTATCAAATGAAAACATCATGGTGCATCCTCATCCACCTTATTCACCAGATCTGAGCAATGTCTGGCTCTTCCTTAAGTCCAAACGATCATGAGAAGTTAGCATTTTGAGTCGATTCAGGACATCGAGGCAGCCACCTAAATACACTCAGGAAAGAGGACTTCCATAATGGCTTCAGAAAGTGGTGTGAGGGAAAGGGGACTGTGTTTGAAGCAAAGGGAGACTAGTTAGAGGCAGATTCATGGGAATGTCTCCTTTAATACGTTTTAAAAAATTTAAACATGTACCATATTTTTGATCCCTCCTTTTATATGTTCATATATGCATATGCATGAAAGACTGGAAGGAAATAATCAAAGTAGGTAAGAGATGTTGTTGGCCCAGGGATGCAGGCCTGTAATCCCAGCACTCAGGGGGCTGAGGCAGGAGAGTCATAAATTTAAGAACAGCCTCGTCAACTTGGCAACTTAGTGAGAGCCTGTCTCCAAATAAAAACAAACAAAGAAACAAAAAAAGGCTGAGGATAGATCTTAGTGAGAAGGCCGTGGGCTCCATCCCCGGTGCTGGGAAAACATCTAAATCTCAGTAGTGATCATAAGCCCCTTAAGGATGGGAAGGGACAGGAGTTGCAAAAAACTGTTTATATAGAGTTTCTTCTTGATGGACACGGCCCTGTGAACACCTGGGTCATGAGACGCCTGGGGACATCTTGGTGTTCTCCTAGAATGCCAATCAAGCGAGGGCTTTCTGCATCCTTTGCCTGGAAGCTCAGGGAGTTTGAGCATCCTTCTTCCTTTGTCCTTTCCACCTGTACTCTTTCTTCCCGGGGCCTCAGTCACCACAGCTGTATCGTCTCTTCCAGGCAAGTCCTTATTCTCTTATTATCAGCCTCTGAAAGCGGGAGAGAACCTGAAGCTCAGTCCCAATTGGTTCAGTTAGAAGAAAGGGACGAGGAGTCCTGGGGCAGGTGGGTAGGGAAGTGTCTGAGAACACGCAACGTCTAATCCAGGCTTCTCTGCTTGTGCAATCCCAGGCTGGAGACCACGCCGGCCTGGCATCCAGCAGCTTCTGTGTCCTGGACTGAACGCCACCCTGAGAGAATCTGCTGCTCTTCAGAGGAGGCCTGGTGGGCCACGCATGCGCCCAGCCTCCGGGCCAGTAAGGCGCCAGGTAGGAGAGGCTCTGGGGTCACACCCTGCTTACCTCCCTCGCCCTGAAGCCTCCTAGGGACATGAGGTGTCCCTGACCTCTCTTTTGTCCTCTTTTGTTTGCTTACTCGCTTCTCAAGTTCCCTCGCAGCCACCTTTGCTGTGGCCCGTTCTCCTACCATATACTTTTCTATCCTCACCTGTATCAAAATAGGAGTTAAACTTACATAAAACCAACATTTTTTTAAGCACCTCTTAAGAGCCAGCACTGTGCTAGGCGCGGGTGACTTTATTACGTAAACTTAACTGTAACCCTGCATGACATCATTACCTATCATTACACCCTTGCTCTAAAGGACACAAAGCTTGTAGAGGTTGAGATGTGGCCAAGGTTAATGGAGGAATAAGCAGAGAGGTTAGGATTCAAATCCAGATCCTCTTACACTAGGTAAAGATAGGTTATCATACCTCCAGGTTTTCTGGGGCCTAGGTGTGCTGTCTTTTTCTCTATACTGTGTCTCTTCTTTCTCATTCTTGCTGGCTCAAAGGGGGACTCAGTCCGCCATACTGGTATCAGAGAAGTCTACTCAATCCTGCAGTGGTCCTGTGGTCTCCATCATCAAGTGGTGCAGGTCCTTTGCGAAAGGTGCTCAGTTCTGACTCCCCAGGATCACATTTCAATACAGAGATCTGGGCCAGACTCCACAAGGCTCTTCAGCTGCTACTGAGATGGAGACCTGGCCAGCAGCTGCCCCGAAGCACCTGCCCCTGCCAGTCCATTGCTCAAAAGCTTGTTTTCCCTTTTTATGCTGCCAATACTTCCTGGTCTAATGTAGCCAATGACGCCAGGTTTCTGATGCCAAAGGACTACTCGGTCAAAATCAAAGTATGAATTTTGGAGTTTATAGTAACAATAGATAGAGTCCAGGCTTCAGTAATAATCTGTATAGGTTTCGACCCCCACCCACCGATCTCTTAGGTCCAGTTCTCGTATCCTATTTTGTGTTACCCTCAAATTTGCAAAGGTTGCCTTAGAAATATGGGTTGACAGCTTTTACTGATAATTTGTCAATGGATATGAGTGAACTAGAATGAAAGAGAGCTTATCTCCTGTTTTCTTTCTGGAAATCTCACTATTACAGAGAGAAAGACTGAGACAAGGAAGGGGACCAGGGCTCCTCAGAATCCTAGATGCTTCTAGAAGGAGACTTGGTGAACATGTGACCCAACTTTTTCCAGTGTTTACAGATGAGGAAGCGAAGGCTCAGAGGGATGTGACTTGCCCAGAGTTACAATGCAAGTTAACAGCAGTCTGCACCAAAAGATGGTCCCCATGTCCATCTTTTGAGAACAGAGGGAGTTTGGGCTCTGAAAAGCGATGGCAAGTGTGCAGTGAAGGCCAGATGGGTGTGTGAGCTTCCTTCTGGGTGCTTTGGCTGCTCTGTCTGAGCTATCAGCAGGCAGGATTTCCTAGATACAGGGCTGACAAGAGTCTGGAACACCCAACACCCATACTATCCCTTCCCAAATACTAGGGACCCATCACCTGTGTTCAGAAGCTGCTCACATCACAAGCTCTGACCCAACTCTCTTCCCTGCCTCCCCTGCAGATTCAAGTTGGCACTAATGTGAGTCAGAGGCTAAAGGGGATGCCCCATTATTCTTTGGGGTAACATGCTGCCAAGATCCAGCTCTCTGTGTGTAATGGTGTGGTAGGTGTTATAGAAAAGGGCTTGTGAACAAAGAGAAAATCGGGGCAAGGACAGTTTTATTCTATGTCTCTGGTGTTACTGTGTGACAAGGACAGGTAAACATAGGCAATACTGAGAATGGACTAAAAATCACATTTGTAAGCCAGGCATGGTGGCTCATGCCTATTGTCCCAGCACTCTGGCTGAGGCAAGAGGATCAGAAGTTTGAAGCCAGCCTAGGCAACCTGGCAAGACCCTGTCTCAAAACAAAACATAGCTCAGTGTTAAGGCCCTGGGTTCAGTCTCCAGTACTAAAAAAATAAGGCATTTGTAAATTACATTTTCTTTAGGTAAGGAAAACCATATTACTTTCCCAACATAGACACCTCATGTGTTTTTTTTT
The DNA here is from genome assembly GCA_004027205.1 of Ctenodactylus gundi. Classification (NCBI taxonomy): domain Eukaryota; kingdom Metazoa; phylum Chordata; class Mammalia; order Rodentia; family Ctenodactylidae; genus Ctenodactylus; species Ctenodactylus gundi. The sequence goes on along the minus strand of PVKB01000184.1, from coordinate 221,784 downwards.
TTTTCTTAAAAACAAAATGTGGTACATAGTTGGAAAAGTCAAATATTTAAAATGAAAAGCTAAAGTCTCTCTCTGCATTTCCTTGTCTTGCCTCCTTTTTCAAAGGTAATTATTGCCTATATCATCAGTATGATTTCAGATAATGTTAAATATAAATACTGAAATAGCTTGTATGTTTACATTTTGTACATAAAGTCATATGAAACATTATTCTGCAATCTTTCTACATAGTAATAGATTTTGGAGTCTTTATAAAGCACACACAACTATTCCATTTTGCATGATGGCAATATAAGCCAGAAAAGAATGGCATTATGATGCCATTCATTCATTCATTCACTCATTCCTGGGGTTCAAACCCAAGGGTATTCTACTACTAAGCTGTATCCCTGAACATTATTTTTAAATTTGAGACTAGATCTTGCAGGCTAAGGTCACAGACGCACACCACTGTGCTAGCAGATTTTCTCTTCTAAGAGACAGAAAGGACCTCAGCGATCTCAGAACCCAGCCCGTGGATTGTGTAAATTAAAACCAAGAGGTAGAATTCGTTGGCCCAAGGCACACACCACGTTGAAGACAGAGCTTGGAACCCAGGTCCCTTCATATGTGTCTAAGCTTCTGCTATGTTCTTAAAGAAGGGGATGATTGAACACAAGTGGAGACATGTCAGCCTTCAAAGAACATATCCCTTGCATTCTCCTCACAAGTGCCTTTCGAATGGTGGAAACGATCACACATTTCGTGTTGCTTAAATTCCTCAAGACCTCTTACCTGGAGTCCACATTCTGGAGCAAGGGGGAAGGGACGAGAAGCTATGAGTGGGACATCTGCAGTCTCCGTGCTCATTAAAAATTCTGACTCACCAGCTCCTTACTCTTTTCTGCCCACACAAATTCAGGTCATCTTTCTAGTGACATGGGTAGAACTAGGGAAACTATGTCCTGGTTACAGATCACACAACCTTGACCCTTTTGCCACTGAGGATGTCCACGGAATGAGAATCCTAACTGCCCAAGACACAATCCTCCAAAAGAAACAACAGGAGATGGGGAAGGGAGGTGCCCTAAACATGTCAAGGCCTATCCTTATAATACTGATGTGATGTATTTTTTGTGTGGCTTCAAAAAGGACTAGTAGAAATTTCAAGGAGGCAAATATTAGTAAATAAGAAACTCTTATTTCTTTGAGGTAAATGGGTAGAACTTCAGGCTTTGGAATTATAGATTCCATATGAGAAGTCCCAGTTGGATACAAACTACCATGTGACAATGGCAAGTAACTTAACCATTCCAAGGTTGAGTTTTCTGTGTCACCATGTTGCATAGATCAAATGAAATTATACACATCTAAGTTCTTCAAAGGTACAGATGTTGCCCTTCAAGTTTTACCACTGTATACCCAGCCCCCAAGCCTGGGGTCTGGCACATATTTGGTGCTCAATAAATGCTAGATGAATGATAGACTAGATTGGATCTTTAATGTGAGACAGATGGTGTAGTAAGCATTTTCATTCTTTTCAAACACATTTGTGGAATGCCTACTATATGCCAGGAGTTTGGCTCATTATAGGAGTCTTTTCTGTTATTATTGTTAATTATATCATTATTACAGTTATTTTGGTGGTGGTGGCTTTCAAAAAGTTCACTTTCGGTAAGAGCAAGTGTTGTCTTGATGGAAATGTTTGGCTGATGATGGATGACAAGTCAGTAATGTTGACAAGGAAATTCATGAATTTGTTTAAGATTTAGGTGCTATCTAAAATCTACAATCACGATTCTGGTTTTATATGACTCCTCACGGCTAGCTAGTTAGCATTACTTTGCATCTTTATTCTTTCCACATACAAACACTGTAAGGTAAATATTGACTGTACAAGCTTCCTCTGTGTACTCTGTCTGTAATTTGAGTTTTCTTTTCAAAGTCAAACTGAAGAAAAGGGAAAAGTCCACCTGGGTTCCTTCTAATGTGGGATTCTTTGAGTTCAAGTCAACTCCTCTTTGGACTTTAAAAAAAAAAATTGGGAACTGTTTGGTCTTGGATCCTACTGGATGTGACCTGTATGTATGTGGGAGCTACATAATGATCTTCATATTGCCAGTGAACAATTTCAAAGGCATATGAACATGAACAGAGAAGTCCAACTGCCTTAATCTTCTGTGGCACGGTGTTTGGGCTTTTCAGGTCTAGAACCACTGTCTGTACTCTAGCAAGTGGTTGCTAATTTGTGGCTGGGATAGGTCCACAATAATTATCTGAGTGGACATGGAAAGCGCTGCTATAAACGTGGACACCTGACTTTCCTAAGGAAAGCAGAAAGTCTCTGGTTGGTTGGTTGGTTGGTTGGTTGGTTGAAAATTCAGTTTGTACCCTAGCGGTTTGGGGTAGGTCCAGTGTAGTGGTGAAACAGAACAGCTGGGAGGAATTTCCCAACTGGAGGTCATTCTCAACCTTTCAAGCTTTAGGAGCAGCTTTAGGCTTCTCCACATCTTGGTCTTTCTTCCTGTCTGCTGTAGCTGATGTATTCTGGCTATAGAGAGTTTGACTTCAAGATGTCTCGAGGAGTTTCTGGTTAAAAGCCATCGACCTTGTTTCCTTTGTAGGTGGACTACAGAACTTCAGAATCTACATATGAAACTCAGCTCAAAGTCTGACTTCTCGGTACCTCCCCTGAAAGCATTCTACAAATTTCATTTCCCCCATCCTTCTTTGAATGCTGTATTTATGGGATCCTCAAGATTTATCAGCTACTCAAGGAATAGCGCCAGACCAACAATGACTTGGCAAACTCTCTCACCCAAGGGGCAAGCTCCTGGCTGAACACCTTAGTATGGGCTCCTCTTCATCCTCCCTTTTTGACCAATATTACCACAGAAGTGTGCCTTCTGGCTACCAAGTTACTGCTTCTCTCTAGCCTCCTTATTCCAGAGTTTTTGCACTTATAATTTATTCGCCTTAAGGCTTTGTTCTCTGCTTTCACACCACCCTTTGTTGAGTGCATTTTGTTCTTAGATGGCCTCAGAATCTACATTCAATTTTGACCACCATCAATGTATTCCCATAATCATCTTCAGGTGTCCCACTGAGGGCTGGCTCCATGGGTGGGCCACTCACACTCTTCTGTTGACTTCCTGAAATTTTTAAATAATGTTTCATTGAATTTGCATTTGTAAATGAAGTCTGATGAGGCAGTGGAGCACATGCAGAGGAGATTGGTGCCACACCATTCTTTACAGTGTCATTCTTGTATGCACTCACAATGAGCACAGAATTCCAGGAGACACAAGATGTGTGAAAGTTTATCAAAACTTAGTACAAGATGCAAGTACCAGGGAAAGATGTTAGGTCTATAACTAAGTGAATGGATATATTGACACCCCAAGAGTCCATGCTCTGTTTGAACCAGAAATTGTTTCAAATACAGAAGGAAAACAATGATATCCTAAGAAACACAAAAGTGAGCTAGGAAGACTATCATACGCTGAAGTATCACTTATGCTGAAAATGATGACATGCTCATCAGAAAGCCTGGTAGAGTGTGCAGGCAAACTATGCATACAAAGTGTGCCTATAAAGAATTTCAGTGTTTTGGGCATCATTGCCACTGCCTAACTCAGATGAAATTACTTATACATGCATGAGCTAAGAAAATATGAATTGTGTAATGTTTATGATTCTGCACATTAAGTGCTTACATTTTCATTTAAAACTGGTATTGTACAAAATATGGGTGAAGAGTAAAATTTATTCTAATAATTTAAAATTTTAATTAGCTTTACTTGTAATGATATTAACTAGCAAACAAAATAATCACATCAAGAGAGAGAGAAAAACTATGAAAGGAAAAACCTTACCAAAGACCTACCTTTCAAGGCCTTTAATAATGTTTTCCATTTTTTTCTTTCTTTTTTTTTGAGACAGTATCTTGCAAAGTTGCCTAGACTAGCAGCAAACTTGGCAATTGTCCTGCCTCAGTCTCTCATAGAGCCATGTATCTTATCTCCCCGTTTTTTTTAACAAGGAGTATTATGTTTTTATCTGAGTACTAGGCCCTGCAAATCATGGGACTAGCCGTGCTCCCACAGCTTCACAACACGTCTACGAGTGCTGATAAAGCTGGCTTCAGAAGGCATCATTCAGGCCTTTCCCCCACGTGGCCTTTCAAGGCATGCCACTCCCATCATGGGACTTCAATTGGGATCAATGGTTATTACGTGCTCTTTTGGCAAAATAAACAACCAAACATCTTCCAAACACAGTTCTAAGTGGACAGGAAAATGGAGGTAGAACAATGTGGTAGGAGTTTATCCAAGATCCCTGTGTTGGGGACAGAGGCACAAGCTCTCAGCCTGGGGGTTCCAGTGCCATAGCCTGTTGGCACCCATCTTCATTGCCAGCACTGGGATCTTGAGCATCACTTGAGAATATGAGCAAAGACGGGATGTGCTGCATCCCTCTGAGCAGATTCCAGATGGGGTGATGAAAGCCCTACTGCGACAGACGTGGAGCATGAAGGCCTCAGCCCTTCAAGGCGCCCAGGGCTCAAGGAGAGTCCTGTGTCTTGTTCAAGGTTAACAAGAGCTAATCAGCGGACCAATATATGTTTTCAGTCAGAAGGGATCAAATTACTCAGCTTCCTTGGTAGGTCAGCATATATATTATAATTACTGTGTCAGAATCATTTGAAATTCAGAACACTTGAAAACAGAATGCGCCCCACCGCTTTCCTTAAATTTCTTAGGAAGTAAGACATGCAAAATCACATCCAGGAAAAACTGCTACCTCCTTTCTAACCAAAAGGAAATCCGTAACAGAACAGACACACCTGGAGCACTCTGAAGGCTGTGTGTGCACCCTTCGCTCCGTCCCCACAGGCCATCATTGTGGTTTTCAGACCAGCATCTCTTAGCACTTTCTAGCTGACCCGTTGCTACTCTTTAGGAAGCTTTTGGGCAGAGCACAAGGATTGACTAGGCACGAATTTCCTCCAGAAGACTCATGCTGGCCTCTTGTTTGGAGCAGAGACGCCCTTGGTAACACAGCCTGATTCTCCAGCTACTTCTGGGCTAGTCCGCTGCCTTCGAAGTCCTAAGCCTCTGTCTCTGTACAGGAGAGGGGCAAAGCCTTGAGTTACGTCTTTAGGCTGCTCTTCACCTTAATAGTATTTCTACCAGAACGAACCTGCACATGCTGGTTGCCCTCCTTTCAGCAGGCACACAGGGAAAGCTCCACTGTTCTGGCTTTAACAGTAGTAAGCGTGGTCATCTTTCCTTCCTTTCTTTCTAGCCAATGATAAGTGTAAATACATATGTAATATTTTATGTTGCCATTTAAAACACAGTTCACGAATCTATTTTAATGAAATGCAAAATTGCTTCTCACATAATAAAAAGGGAGGTTAAAAGCAGAAGACGTGATGTACACGTAGGAGGATCTCAGCTTTGTAAAGCAGTTTACATTTATACACAGAAAAAAACAAAGGAGGGAAATCCACCCCAGTAGATTTCTTAAGGATGTGGGATTAGGTATAATAATTTTGTATTTATTTCTTTAATTTTTTTGGTATTTTCTAAAAGAAAACACATAGAGTAGGTATCTATTACTTAACAATCCCGCAAGAAAGGATATTCTTCTATTAGTTGGGACTGCTGAGAGACTTCTAACTGATTTTAGGCTTCATGCCCAAGGAAACAAAAAGCAGGTTTCTACTTCTATGGGACTCCCATGTGAAATCCTCTTCTACGCGCACAAAATGCTACGTTTTCTTCACAGGAAACAGATGTTTGGCTTATGATCTTTTTTTCCTTTCTTATGTGAAACTTGACGACATTTGGGAAACACGTAGCCCTACAGTAGCCTTAATCGAGGCACTGGATTTCTTCTTCCCGGTTACCAGGGCTGAGACCTCCCAAAGGAATGACTGGGGTGTGTGCTCCAGATCTCACCTGAGACTGGGCCCCGGGGAGGCAGGAGGCGTGGGGAACTGTGGCTGTGCACCTCCAGGTGTAAAGACAGGAGCACTGCCTTTGCAGGCGGATGGCTCTGGCACTCTACGGGGGCTTTTCTGAAAAACTGATGAGCCTGTTCCCTTTAGAATTTAGGCGACTGCACAAAACAGATTATTACTATGAATAAGAGGAGAACATGAGATAAGGTGTCTGGGGGAGAATGTGTTTTTGCTACTTTGCATTCTATCACCCCCGAAGTTTTCCAAGGTGACAGGAGGTGGTGCAGAGGTGGGGGCGCTGTCCCCATCTCAGCCCCACCCTGACTCTGCTGGCCGCACCAAGGACACATCTTTGGTTTCACCACGGAAATGTAACCACTTCTGGAGGGCGGGAGGCAGGCAGTGCCAGCCATTGGCTGGGAGTTGAGAGCATGGGGCGTGGCGTAGTCCTAGATGCCACGGAGAACACCGAACACAGGGCTCCATGGCCACTAGAGAATCACCGCATTCGTGGTCCCCTGCCTTTTCCTCCACCCACAGCGGCTCTTCCCATTAACTCTTCACTGGGCAGCAGCCAGCAGGATGGAGAATTACAGGAAATAAGAAGCATCGAGCTGAACCTTGGAATGGATGGAGAGAGCCCATCTTTGCTGGCCTCCTACTTGTCGTACTACTAACCCGAGTCGCCATCACCACAACAGCTGCTACCGGTACTGTTGCTGAGTCCTTGAAGTTTGCCAGCTACTTTGCAGTTTACAAAGTGCCTTCCTGGCCTGGGTTTCACCTAATTAAGGATGGTCGGGCATGGCACCATAGGAAGGCAAAGGCAGGCTGGCACTAGACACTTCAAAGGGAACAGAGCAGATCTGCCCTTGGGAACAGAGCAGTTATCACCATGCAATCAGATGTACTGCCGTTCCCGGTGCGCCGGGGCCCACACACAGCCACCATCCCAGCCACACCCAGCCACCCTCTCCGCCCTACGCTCCTCCAACAGTCCACCAGTAGTCCGGCAACTTCACCGGCTAGAAACTGGATGGAGAAATGGCATTTTATTTGGTTGGAAAAGAGTGGCCATGCCCAAATCTTACCAAATGAGAGACAGCTTTTTTTCAAACATAAGGCCATTCCGCCCTCCTCATGAGAAGGCTTCAGGGAGACACAGCGCTCCTCCGTTGCAGGCTTTAAATTTTTGGTGCCGAGTGAACTCTGGGATGGATGTACCCAGAGGAAGGGCCCCATTTTCCTCTGCCCCAAGGAGACGAGAGAGAACGCAGCAGACTTAGGATTCCCCCTGGGCTAGATTCTCCTTGAGGTCGCCGTCTCCACCTGGCAGCAGGGAGCCCGGCAGAGTTCAAAGCCCAGCGAGTGGCATTCTGGAAACCATTTTGCTCAAGGCGTTCTGTCCAACTCCCTTTTGCTACGGGGCCAAAGAACTTGGGAAGGACCTTACCCACAGAGATGCAGTTCGTTGGGGGTGGGCGGCCGGGGGCAGGGGAGGGCCAACTCTGCAGCCAGTGACACCTGAGGCGAGCGGACAGGTGTGTGGGCCGCCCTCAGGACCCACTCGTGCAAACGCTCGGCTAGGAGCCGGTACGGGCGCTGCGACTGCAATTCGGATCCCAGGGTGTGGGTCGGCCGTGGCAGGGGCTGCCAGGCCAGTTGGGTCGCCTTCTCTCTGTTCAGCCGTTCCGAGGCGCCATTGGCCATGTACCCAAGGGAAGAGCGGCGAAATGACTACGGCCTCTGGCAGGCATCCTCGTGAAAGTCACTTTTCCCAAGGCACCTCCCTCCCCGGGTCTCCTCCCGAGCCCAGCGCGGCCACACCGGGAAGCGCGCGCCAGGGCTGCGCCGCAGCGGCCCTCCGGGACGCGGCGGGCCAGGGCCGGGGGCCGGGGGCCGGGGACCGTTCCCGCGCGGGGAGGGGCGCGGCGCGGCGCGGCTCACCTGCCAGGCTGTTGTAGCAGTCGACCTCGATGGCTTCCACCGTCTTGCTCTGCTCCTCCGAGAGGCGGCCGGGCTTGGGGACGCCGGCCGGGGCGGCCGCGCGCGAGTCTCGCTCCCCGGGAGGTGGCAGCAGCCCCTTCAGCTCCAGCAGCGCCCGGTGGTACTTGCCGATGGCTTCGCGGAATTTCTTGTCCTTGTAGCACTGCGCCCCTTGGCTCTTGAAGTCGTGCGCGCGCCGGATGAGCTCGGCGGGCTCGGCCGCCGCCCCGGCCTGGCCCCGCGCTGGGGCTCCCGCGCTGCCGCCCGGGACGCACGCTGGCGGCGGCGGCCGCTGGCCCTCGCCGGGCGCGGGCAGGCTGGCGCTGCCCTTGGCCTTCCTCTCCATCCGGCCCGATCCGCCCGCCGCCGCGCCCTCCCGGGTTTAAAAGCGGCGGGCGCTGGCCGCGCGCCTCGAGGGCTCCGCCGCGGCCGTGACACCCCGCGGCGCCCCGCCGCCCCGCGCTCCCATTCTCCGCGCCCGCTGCCGGAGGCGGCGCTGCCCGCCCCGCCCCTCCTTCTCCTCCTCCTCCTCCTCCTCCCGGCCGCCCTCCCGCCCCCGCGCCGCCCGCCACCTGCCGGCCGCGGCGACCCGGCCCGCGCGCTCGGGGTTATCGGCTTGGGGGAACCGCGGGCCTGGTGCGGGCGACGGTGGTCGTCGCTGACCCGGAAGAAGCTTGGCTCGCTCGGCGGAGGGCAGGACGAGCCACAAAGCGGCCCGGCTCTTTCCCATCCAGTCCAGCTCGCGAGGCGCGCCCGGGCTGCAGGAGACGAGCGGGGGCGGGGCGGGCGTGTGCGTGCGTGTGCGTGTGCGCGCGTGCAGGAGCGGGTCAGCCCTGTCCACACGCCTGCAACTCACCTTCCGCAGGTGTCTTAAAAACTAAAAAGAAAGGTGCGGCCGGAGCGAGGGAGCCGGGCACCGCCCATCGCCTCTTTCTTTATCTTCCCAGTAAGTCGTTAGTATTTTGGGGGGCTGGGCCTCCTTTCCGTGGATCCAGGTCGCCGCCGAGGCGGGTCTCCCGGGCGCCCACAGCACGGTGTGCACGTCAGCGCGCGGGGCGCCGTGTTCCGGGAGCCCGCGGTGCCCACGCCACGTGCGCGCGCAGCTGGGCGCGAGGCATCGGACCCCGCGGTGGAAACACCTGTTACTGCGGGTCACCAGGCTGGGCCGGCGCTCGGCTCCGGTTTCCATTGCCGGACAGTTCCGCGCCCTTCCTCGGGCGGCTCCTGTCCTCGCTGCACGCCCGGTGGCGGCTGCGAGGATGGGAGGCGGACGGGGTTGGGGGAGGCAAGTTACTCCTCTGCCAGCGAGAAACTTCCGTCGACCTGGGAGAGGTACACCCCTCACCGCAGGGGCCCTGGTCCGGCTAGAGTTTGGAAACATGTCCCTGAGAAACAAAGGACAGTGCTGCGCAGGCCTGGAGAGGGCCCGGAGGGTGGCATTTTGAGGGGTGGTGGATCAGGAGCCTTGGGGAAGAGGTAGCGTTTTGAAGGCTTTGAAGGTTGAGTAGGAGTTGGGCATGGAGAAATGGTAGTGAATATCTGCTACAGCAGGGGAATATCGTGGAAGTTGTGATGTCCCAAAGCAAAGGGGTATTTGGGGCACTGTGCTTTGATTTTGTGGCCTAAGTAGAAGTAGGGAAAAGAAATTAGGGTGGATTATGGAGGATTTCAAGTGGAGAGTTTGAGTTCAGTTTGCACACAGCGAAGAAGGCAGACATATTTTTAGCGCCCGCCTCTTTTAGGGTGCTAAGAGCAAGCGATGGTTCTAAGGCAAGTGTTGTCAAAATGTGGTTCCCGGATCTGCAGCATCCGCACCACGCAGGAAATTGTTAGAAATGCAAACTCCGAAGCTGGGCGTGGTGCCTCATGCCTGTCACCCCAGCACTCGGGAGGCAGGAGGCCTGCCTTGAGTTCAAGGCCAGCCTGGGCTACATAGTGAGTTCAGGGCCAGCCTGGGCTACAGAGTGAGACATTATCTCAGAAAAGTGTGCGTGCGTGCGTGTGCGTGTGCGTGTGCGTGTGCGTGTGTGTGTGTGTGTGTGTGTGTGTGTGTGTATTTTTTTTTTAAGGCAAACCCCAGAGGCCTTGCTCCAGACCTGTGGAATCAGAAACTCGAGGGGTTGGGTCCAGCACCTGAGTTTACATAAACCCTCCTGTGGGATTAGATGCACTGCCCTAAAAACTTACTACTCAGAGCCTGGACTTTCGACTACATCGAACCTGCAAAATCCCTGGCCTATTGACTCCGAACCTACCTATATTTTAGGAAGATTGTGTAGTGACTCATATGCCTATTACAGTGAGTTACTGCACCACTCTAGAGATTTTGGAAAACACAGGAAATTGTAAAGGAGAAGCCCACAGCCCTGACACCATCGCCTAGGTATGTTCTTTTATTCATTATCTGATAGAATTCTCACCATTTGTATTCTGTGCACCTATATTTTATACAAAGTGCTCTTTTAAGAAACGTGAGCGGTATGGGACAATACACATAATATTATGTATGATTGACTTTTCTTCTAAATCCTCTTTTTTCTTTTCTTCTTTCTCTTGCCTTTCCTCCCCCACCCCGACCCCCCAGCCCTAGGCTGGAGGTTGAACTGAGGGCGTCATGCTAACCAAGAACCCTGAGCTACAATCCCAGTTTCTAAAGGCTCATGTTCAAGGGCTGTATAATATTCTTTTTAATATCTGTAGTAGGGTGTATATAACTACTTTTTGTACAGTTGAGTAGATTGAAGTGTTATAGATAACACAAAGATTAAAAAGAGGTGAACCCACTAGGGTTCATTTTGTGTCCAGCACTGGAGTTAGTACGTCACATAGGATAATTCATCATGCTAGTAAAATAAGAGATATTTTTATCTGCATACTGAGTACCAAGTCGCAGAGATGTACCAAAAATCACACTGCCCATGTGCAGAAAATTAGGGATTTAAACCCAAGCAATGTGACTGTAGAATCTACGCTGGTTGTCTCTATAGTTAAATGTTTTTGTCTTAATTTTTTCTTACAAGAAGTCATGTCAATTATTTTTCTTTTTACAGTTCTGGATATCAAACTAAGAGACTTGTGCATGCTTGTCAAATGCTATACTGCTGAACCCCACCCCTAACACAGTTTCACCAATTTTTTAAGAATACATTTTTTTCCTTTATTTTATTTTTTTGGTGCTGGGGTTGGAATCCAGTGCCTTGTGTATGGTAGGCAAGTACTCCGCCACTCACCTGCACACCCAGCTGAAGACAGTCTTGAGACACACTGTGTTTGACACATACCATGTGTTTTTTTAAAAGTTGCAGTAACTTGTTCCCCCACCAGTAATGTATAAGTTCACAGCATCCTTACCAATATCTAAGATAAATCTTTCCAAAACTTTTTCTGATTTGAAAAAGGAAGTATGTATGTCAGATTAACTGGGATATCTTTAATTGTAAGGGTGAATATTTTTTAATGTGTGTAGCTGCTGTATATAGGGAGCTGAGGGCTTTTGGTTGGACACACTCTTATTGTACAAAATTGTACCTTATGGTTTATAGTAACATGGTTTTTCTAAATGCTTTAACATCTTCAATCCCATTGGATATTCAGAGTAGCTCCAGAAAGGTTAAATGGTTCTCTGTTCACACAGTAAGTCTCTTTCATGCAACTAAGATACCACATTAGTTCAATGGTTAAGAGACTTTGACAGGTGTGGGCTGAAATTCTATCTTTGCTACATCCTGGGTGACTAATTCTGACTGTGGACAGCCTCAGATTTCTTCTTTCATTAAGTAGGGGTTGCTATTTACTTCATCAGGTTGTTTGAAGCACATTGTAAGTGTTCGACAGATGGTGACTTTATTACTCATTAAATCCTGTCATCTTTGGAACCCATAATAATGTTGTGGCGGAACTCCAGTTAATCCATAAATATTTGCCAACCACTGGTCCTTTTGACATTCAAGTAGTATGTCAGGTTGAACAGAGAGAAGAAACTGGGGATTGAGCACAATGAATTTTTATTACTCAAATGTGAGGTCGTTCATGGAGAAAAGGCTGCAAAAAAGCTGGAGTGGGATAGACAGAAATAAGACCTACTCTGGGTTACCATGACCCAAGGGTCATACTCATTTAAAGAGGAAAATCAATTGATGCACGACATTGCTTCTTGTTTTCTCACTGTGTCGTGACTTTGGGGGGTAGCAGCTCGTTACCAGATGTTGACTTTGTGGATAGGCTACAAGAGACAAGCACCCCTTGTGGTCCTACCCTGTGTCTGAAGCAGAACTCACTCAAGAAGCTTGGTTCTAGCTTGGATGAAGAAAAACATGAATGAGGAAGGGCGGGAGTATCATGGGCAGGGGGTGGGGCTGGAGTGAGAGGAGTTACTATGCCCATCTGTCCCACTCAGCAGAGCTGTGTGTTTGTGTCTGAAATTGTTTTATTTGCTTGTTTTTAGTACATTTCTGTCTCTGAACCAGTCATTGGTAAGTATGTTCTAGCTTCTCAGAAATGTTCTCTTCCCTTCAAATGGAATTAAATAACTGCCAGCCATAATTCCTTAAAACTTCCTTCATTAACTATTGACCATATGCAGAGCGCTATTTTAGGAAAGGAGCAAAGATCCACTTTCTAAATTTGAGCATGACATTGGGAGTCAGAAGTTCAGAGCTTCTCAGACTTGGACGTGTGTATGTGTTGCCTGGAGACACTGCACACATGAAGTTCTTTGAGTTGTCCTATCTAGGGTGGGGCCCCAAATCCTGTATTCTAATAAGCACCAGATAATATTGCTGGCCTGTCATCTGCCTTTGGTACAGCAAGTGTTAGAGTGAAGGGCAGCTCTGTGTCTTCTTTCCTGGTCTGCCTTTTCCCACAGAGGTTTGGTCAGTAGGTTGGTCAGATTCCAATAAATTAATTGATCCACACTTAGCAGGGGCGGAGTTCGGAGTCCCCACACACTGTTCCCTTCTATTTCTTATGACAGGAATAGGTAAGCTGAGTCAGGGCAAATCTTGGGATTCGCCCGTCTTGTTTTCTCTTTCACAAATGTGCAGCCAAGCATACAATTTTTTTTTTGAAATAAGACCTCACTCTGTAGTCTATTCTGAACTCACTTTGTAGTACAGGCTGGACTCAAAGTCATGGCAATCCTTCTACCTTAGCCTCTCCAGAGATGGAATTGCAGGAATATGCCACCATTCCCAGCGTATATGGTGCTGGAGAATCAAACCCAGGACTTTGTTCTTGATAGGCAAGCACTTTAACCACCGAGCTACACTCCCAGCCCCAGTCAAGCGTGCCTTTTATTGCTTGTATTTCTTGTTTAATATGGCAAGATTGAGAATGAGAGAGATATACCTTTGGAGGTCTTTAGGGTAAGCTGTCTGCTGTGATAAAGACAGTACTGCATTAAGAAATTTGGTATTTAGGAAAATAGAAAGTGGTATTTTGATTTCTCATCTGTCAGTCATCCTGGGATGTATTGCTTGTTCATAAAACTCACAGAGGAGAAAGATGATTGAGCCCAGAAGATTTCTAGGACACATGGTCCTGTGGCCCAGAATCACCCAAACCTCTCCCTCGGTCCCTCCTAGGCAGGCCTTGAACTCACACCAGTGAATCCTATGCGTGGGCATCTACCAGTCAGGAATGACTCATTACTGCTGAGATACACTAGGTGACTTCTACTATGGTTTGGATCTGGAATGTCCCCCAAAAGCCTCATGTACTTGAATTTTGTGGAGAAACAAGGAAACTATTAAGTGGTGGACCCTGGTAAGAAGGGACATGGGACATGACCTGGAGAGATATAAGCTAGTTTTGCCCTTCCTTGCTCACTTGGTTTCCTGTCTGCTATGCCATGAGCCAGTTTCCTCCAGGCAGGCCTCTGCCATGTGTTTCCACCATTGCCCACTACCCATGGGACTGAAACCCTCTGAAATAAAATTTTCCTCCTTTAATATGTGAATGTCAGGTATTCTGTCACAGCAACTAATGAGCAACTAATACAACTTCTTACAAAAGACATGTGCAGCACTATTTTGAAGGAAGGAACTTTTTGTGGTAAACTGCAGAAAGCACAGTGCTCCTATCAGCTTTATGGGTCTCATGTGCTGTAAGAGCCCTAAGCTTTGATCTTGCTTCTGTTCTTTTGGAATCTCTAACTCTTTCCCATCTTAGAAGAATGAAACCTCTTCTTTTCCTGACCCATTCTGGATCTTGCATTGCTCCTAAATAGAAGGCTTGTGCTCCTCTGTCTCTTCCCTTCAACACAGTTTCTTGAGCATACATGAGACATATTTGAATCTGTATATAAACCTAAGCTTTTCAGGATTTGGTCACACGTCAAGCAAACCCAAACTACTTTGGGTATGTTATTCAGATTGCACCAGACTTCACACTTTACCTGAAATGTGTCCATATTTAACCTTCAAATACACCTCTATGGAAATGTGGGAGATTTTAAATGTTCTCATGAATAGATCATGTAGTTATTGTAAGTTTTATATCTTTATCCCATCTTTTCCCCTTTCCCTCAATAATGAATATCTATTAATTCCAGAGTGCTTTCATCCTGGCTTTGTTTAGGAAAGTAAGACCTCTCAATTTAGGAAAGTAAGGCCTCTACTCTCTCAATCATAGCCCTCCGTGGAGGCAATGATAGTCATTATTGGCATCTGCTAAAATCACTTCTTCGGGAGGCTCTTCCTTTGTCTACTCTATGTGGTCTAGTAGAACTGTCAATCACTGCTGCTACCTGCATCCACTCCATCCTTCACTTGCCAGATCCTATTCCAGACTCGAGATTATCCTGTTACTGAATCTTCCTACACCATAGTGATTGTGATTGGTTCAGGAAAAGTCAGACAAACCAAGTGAAGATGATGCTTTTCCCAGAAAGAGAGAGTGGAAGAGGAAGAAGAAGAGGAAAGAGGAGGAAAAGAGGAAGGGAGAGAGGGAGAGGAGAGAGAGGTTCATCTTCTACTTTATTAAGCTGGAAGGCCTTGGAGTGGAGGCCATCTGTGGTCATCTTGCTTGCCCATGTAGATGTCCTAGCTGAAAAAAGAAGTGGAATACGGGGGGGGGGGGGGGGGGGGGGGGGGGGGGGGGAGTAAGGGAGAGGTGGAGCTGTTTTGAGTGTTAGATGCACCCTTGAGTTTCTCTTTTATGCTTGCGTAAGCTACCTTGAGTTGTCGCTTATAGTGCGACAAGCACTGACATATACTTCATCTGAGGCCAACTCAGGTATTTGCCCTTTTCACCCACCGCCTCCTGCATCCCTGGTTTGGCTGCTTTTCCATGTGATAACAAAGCCATGCCCCCGCCCCCACCTACTTACAAAACACTCATTCTTTTGTACTCTTACGGAATTTTTGGTATTCCTTCTAGGACTGAAGTAAAGAGGATTTATAGAGACTGCTGCGGATTGTCCTGGGTGATCTTTAAGATTCCTTACCATGTGAAGATCCTCTTACACAATTCCACTCGCCACTATCCATTCTTCAGCCTTTTCTGTTTGCTTTGAGCCCAACAGGATTGTTCCCTATGTAGTGAACCCTTTGGAAAAATGGAGGCACCGCTGTGAGACAGGAATGAAAGTGTAGAACAATGAGCATATGTCCCCCATGCCCTTCCTGCTTTGATCCCATGATTTTGGTAGTGGCCTTGCGCCAACCGTATTAAAGATGTGATAAGTGGCCCCTCCTGCTTTGGTCCATGCCTCATTGGGATCTGGTGACATGTTTTTTTCTTTTGCACAAGTATCTTCCCTCTCTTGCTAGTCTGTGGATACATCAGCCTTCTTTCTGAGTTCCTCTAACGCTGCTCACACTTCTATAAATAGGCATTGTATTAAGAGCCTCTTCAGATGAACCATTAGGATTAGATGTTGCTTCTTATCGTTACCTACTAAAAACATTAAGATGCTTTGTGTTTCAGCCAGGCATGGTGGTACCCACTTATAGTCTCAGCTACTTGGGAGGCTGAGATGGATCATTTGAGGCATGAGTTTTAGACCAGCCTGGCATAACTTGAAAATAAAGAACCCCCATAAAACTTTCTGTAAAAAAGAAGTTATGCCTTTCAGGAGACTTTTAAAAACCTAATGGTATAACAGCCAAATAAAAGCCAGTCCTGGTGGCATAGATCTGTAATCCCAGCACTCTGGGACACTGAAGCAGAAAGATCCCAAATTCAAGCCCAGCCTGGGCAATTTAGAAACTTAGTGAGAGCATGCCTCAAAATCAAAAATAAAAGAACAGGCTGGCAATGTAGCTTAGTGTGAAAGCCCTGGCTTAGATCTCCAGTGCAAAATGAAACCCAATGAAATTAATCTCTACTAGTAAATTTTCAGGCTAATTTGGGCCAGTTGAGTGTTTTTGTGTGTTTGTTTGTTTTGGTACTGGCTATGGAACCTTGAGGCACTCTACTGCTGAACTAAATCCCCAGGCATTTTTATTTTTCCTTGTACGACAGGTTCTTGCTAAGTTGCCATCTGAATGGGTGTGCAGTGTTATCTAGTGGTTTTATTTTGCACCTCTCTGATGATTTATTGATGTTGAGGGTCTTTTCATATGCTGGCTGACAATTTGTATAGTATCTTTGGAGAAATGTCTGTTCAAGTCCTTTGCCACTTTCAAATAGGTTATTTGATTTGTTGTTGTTGTTGAGTTTGGGGAATTCTTAATATATTCTAGTTATTTTCCTTTGAATAGGTATTAAATTTCTAAATATTTACACTGATTTTATAGGTTTTCTTCTCACTGTTTTGATTGTGGCCATTGATGTACAAAGACTAAGTCTGATATAGTCCCAATTGTCTCTCTTTTATTGCCTGTGCTTCAGGTGCCGTAATCCAGTAGATTATTGTCAAAACCAATGTTATGAAAATTTCCCCTTTTTCTTCTAGAAGTGTTATGATTTTAGGAGTTAGGTTCAAATATTTAATCTACTTTGAGTTAATTTTTGTATACTGCGTTATTTTTTGGCATGTAGATATTAAGTTTTCCTGTCACCATTTGTTGAGGAGACTCTCCCCCATTAACTGTTTTTTGGCATCCTGGTTGGACATTGTTTGATCATGTGCATGAGAGCTTATTTATGGAATCCATGTTTTATTTGATTGTTGTATTTGTCTCTCTTTATGCTGGTACCATATTGCTCTGATTGCTGTAGCTTTGTAATAGCTTAAATATATAGAATCGGAATAGTTCAAAACCAGAAATTATGAATTCTCTGACATGATGCTTTTCCACGACTGTTTTGACTATTTGAGGTCCCTTTAGTCCTTGTATGCATTTTAGGATTTTTTTTGCATTTCTACAAAAAAAATGGGCCCCTGAATAATTTTTCAGGTCGACAATGGTGATGATAAGGATGATTTGTGGTACAGAATATTGAGCCCAAAGCCTCCAGCACTGAACTACACCCCTAGCCCTTCTTTAAAAAAATTTAAATTTTAAGTCAGTCTTTCTAAGTTGCTGAGTTTCCCAGGCTGAGCTTCAATTTATAATCTCCCGCCTCAAGCTTCCAGAGGGCTGGGATTATAGGTGTGTGCCACCACACCTGGTCATTGCATTTTTAAGTTCTAACCTTCCTGTTTTTAAAAATAATTCCTAGCTCTTTATTGATATTCTCATTTAATTAGTGTACCATTTTTCTTATTTAGTTGCCATTTCTTTAAAAAAAAAACACTGTTGGGAAGGTGGTAGGATTCTCATTAATCTATTGATGATTTTGCATAGTATAGGAATCTAAACAATATTAAGTCTTCCAAACCATGAGTAAATAACATTTATTTATATCTTTGGTTTCTCTCAGCAATGGTTTGTAGTTTTCAGTGTGTAAATCTTTTCCCCCTTGATTCACTTTATTCCTAAGTCTTGTCATTGGTGCTATTAAAAAGTGAGCTGATTTCTTAATTTTCTTTCTTGGATGGATGTTAGAGATACAACTGATTTTTGTGTATTGGTTTTATAACCTGCTATGTTGCTGAACTAGGGTATTAGCTTTTTATGTGAAGTCTTTAGGTTTTCTACATATAAGACCATGTAATCTGTGAACAGAGGTAATTTTAGTTTTTCCATTCCAGTTTGACTAGGACTTCTGATATTGTGTTGAATAGAAGTAGATGACAGCAGAAATCCTTACTTTGTTTCTGATCTGAGGAGAAAAGCTTTCAGTAGTTCACCATGGATTTAGTTGTTGGCTTTTCAAATGGCTATTGTTATGTTGAGGTAGTTTCTCTCTATTCCTGGTCTGTTGAGTTTTTGTTATTAAAGATGTTGAAGTTTGTCCAGTGCTTTCTCTGCATGCAGTTGAACATGTACCCCCTCTTCTGTTGATGTGGTGTATTACATTGGCTCGTTTTGTACTAGTCTTCTCTTTAAGGACTATATGCTACTTGGTTATCATATGCAATCCTTTTAATGCGCTGTTGAAGTCATTTTGCTAAAGAATTTGGTATTAATCTTCACCCAGGATATTGATCTATAGTTTTCTGGTTGTCTTTCTTTGTCTTTTGTTTCAGGACAATGCTAATCTCAAAGAATGAGCTTGGAAGTGTTGCCTAATTGTCATTTTTTGGAAGAGTTTCAAGAGAATTGCTGTTAATTATTGCACATGCTAGGCAAGCACTTTACCAGTGATGATACTCCTAGCCTTTGCTAGTTTGCGTGAGAAAGTCTCTCTCTCTCTCTCTCTCTCTCTCTCTCTCTCTCTCTCTCTCTCTCTCTCTCGCTCTCTCTCTCAGCTGGGAAACAAAACTAGGGTCCCATGCATGTTAAACAAAACAATCTCCTTAATTTTTTTGAGGACAGCTTTGCTCGATACACTATTCTTGGTTGACAGCTTTTCTTGCAATTCTCTGAGTCATGCTACTCCACTTTAAGCTGTAATTTCTGATGAAAATCTGCTGATTATCTTATGATTGCTCCATTTTATGTGATGCATTGCTTTTCTCCTGCTGCTTTTAAGATACCTTCGGTGTCTTTGACTAGATATTTGATTACAATATTTTAATAGTGATTCTCTGAATTTATCCTAGTTCTTCTAGCTTCTGGAATTTGTATTTTTTCAAAGGATCTGGGAGGCTTTTGGCCATTAGTTCTCTTATCCTTTCTTTCTTTCTTTTAGTATTTCTATAATGTGTATATTAATCTGCCAAAGGTGTCCTCACAGGTCCATTAGACTATCTTTACTGTTTCCCTCTTTCTTTTCTTTGGGCTTCTCTGACATGATTACTTCAAATGACCTATCTTCAATTTGCTGCTCATTTTCTTTGCCTGGACAGTCTGCTCCTGGGCCCCTATGATAATTTTTTCAGGACAACAACGAGATGTGGTACAGAGTATTGAGCCCAGAGCCTTCAGCAGTGGGCTACACCTCCAGCACTTTTAAAATCTTGTTTTTAAAGCTTGAGACAGTTTTTCTAAGTTGCTGAGTTGCCTAGGCTGGGCTTGAATTTGTCATCTCCTGCCTCAGGCTTCCAGAGTGTGGGATTACAGGTGTGCACCACCACCACACTTGGTTAGTTATTGCATTTCGGAGCTCCAGAATTTCTGTTTGGTTTTTTATAATTCCTATCTTGTTATTGATCTTCTCATTTCATTAATGAACTATTTTTCTTACTTTATTTTGTTACCTATTTTCTCTTTTAGTTTATTTAGCATCTTTATGACAGCTATTTTAAATTGTTCATCAGGCAGTGCATAGATTATGGTTCTTGAGGTTCGGTTTCTACAGTTTTATTGTGATCCTTTGATTGGTCTGTATTTCCTTTTACTTGTATATCCTTTGCTGGAATTTGGGAAGTTAAAACAAACAAACGAACAACAACAACAAAAGCCAAGCACCTTTCCCAGTCTCTGGCTTCGGGGTAGGGGGAGACTGCCCCCTGAGGCTGGAGGATCTCTAAAACCTTTGCTGCTCTACTGTTGCCTCTGGTGTCTACCGTGGGGTTGCAGCTTCAACCTGCTACTCACCTTTGTTCTCAGTGACTTCCATGCTCTGTCCTATTGCTGTCCCCACTCTAGTCAGATGACAAAGCTAATAGTCCCTTGATTTGCCCCTCAGATAAGCCGGAACATTAAATGCATGGTCCATATGTTTGTTCCCATTCTAGAGGGCAGAGCCCTGGTGGACGGACTTTCTTCCCACTTGCTCAGCTCTATAAGAAGAAAATGCAGCATGTCTGTGCCAAATGCTGCAAAACTTGTCACCCGTTTGCTGGAATCTTTGCTTGGTTTACATTGACCCAGAAGGCTATAGCTTCTCAACCTGTCTGTAGCATTCTCATGGAAGTGTCATGGCCCACTTATTGTTACCTCAGTCCCTGTCTTAGTTAACCTTCTCATCGCTGTGACTCAATACCTGACATCTACAACTTAGGTAAGAAAGATTTATTGTAGCTTACAGTTTCAGAAAGTCTCAGTCTGTTCATGAGTAAGCAGCTGGAAAATGGTGGATTCATCTGGCGGGGCCGTAGCTAGAGCTAGATTCGGAGTTTCTGGGACAGAGATTCTTACAGCATGGTGGTAGAGAGAGAGACTGGGAGAGAGGAAGGAGTGCATGCCCCTCCAGGCCCAGCCTCAGGCATTCACCGTTTCCACCCAGGCCCTATACAGTATCCATAGGAGCATGAGGCTTTTGGGGGACACTCTAGGTCCAAACCACCACAGTATCTGTGGGGAAAGGAAGACTTAAAGCTTTCTCCTCTTTATGCTAACATTGCTGTTTCCTCCTAATGTTTTAATTCAATCCCTTTGGATTTGACTAAAATCCTGATTGATCCAATATGGAACTTCTGGTGTTATAATGTTGGGACAAAGGAAGGATGAGACAATCCAAATCCAGCAAGAAAGATTTCTTTCTGAGCAGGTAGCTCTTCCCATGTGCATCAAATTGCACTCCTGACAACTGCAAATGCTCAGATGTGGGATCGCTCTGGTTGACCCGGGAGCACAATGGATATGGGCTCGTAATCACCGTCCTCCCAAAGACAGCCAGATGTTCTCTCCCTTCTCCTATGTCTCTGCAGATCTGCAGAATGGCATCGGAGGTCCTGCAGATTCTGCTTCTGCTCCAGCAGTGATCCATCACCAGCTGAGCTAATCTTCGTTATTTTTTCCCTTTTCTTATGCTTGGCCCCACTCTTTCCACATGCAGGCGGCTAGGGCTTTGTCACTAAGGGTAGAACTGAGGTCAGAGTCTGAGTGCGAGAGTGTGTAAGACAAAGAATCAAGATGAACACATGATTTTATTTCTACTTAAATCTCTTACGTGTTCCAGATAATTTTACATTGGAAATGTAAGACATTTGACCTGTCAGAAGCAGAAATCCAGAGTTCCCTGAACTTTCAATAAAGCAGAGATCAAAGTTCAATGAATGGGATTAAGGAGGCTTTGTAAATCTAATCTTAAAAGAGAAATGTGAAAGCCTTAATTATACCACATACAGAAAATTTATTATAACTTCCCATCTTCCTTTATCTCTTTCCTTGTTCTCTCCATCCAAACTGTATTATACTCTCTATTTTTCAGCAACTGAGTTGCATGGAAGTTTATAGATTTGTTTTGTCTTCATCAAATATCTTCTGTAGGAGAAAAAGACATTACAATGTTTTTCAGTTGGCTACAACTTCATTCTCACAGTAGTATTGTCAAGGCCACCTTAGATCATGGGAGGAGAAGTGAATGATTTGGGCCCATTTGTCAAAATTCAGGTGGCATAGGGTGCTCTGGTAAATCTCTGGGTCCTCAGTTCTGTTCCATTGATCTTCCAGTCTGTTTTTGTGCCAGTACCATAAAGATTTAATCACTGTTGCTTTGTAGTATAAGTTGATGTCTGGAACTGTAATATCACCTGCTTTGGGCTTGTTACTCAGAATAGCTTTAGCAATTCTAGGCCTTTTCTGATTCCAGATAAATTTTATTTAAAATTTTTTTGAGGTGGAGCCTTGCTCTGTAGTTCACATTGGTCCTGGATTCAGTATGTAGCACAGGCTGGCCTTGAACTCACGGCAATCCTCCTGCCTCAACCTCCTGAGGACTCAGATTATAGACGTGGGCCACCACACCCAAATTATGTGGTGCCAGGAATCAAACCCAGGGCCTTGTGATTGCTAGGCAAGCACTGAGCTACATGCCTAACCCTTCATATAAATATTAGTTTTTTTCCCTAGTTCTGTGAAGAATGCTATTAATAATTTAATTGGCATTATCATGAATCTGTATAGTAATTTTGGAAGTATAACTATTTTGGCAGTATAGGTTTATGCCTATCCAGGAACATGAAATGCCCACTTTCTAAAATCGTCTAGTCTTTTTCTTCAGGATTTTACAGTTTTTGCTGTAGAGATCCTTCACTTGGTTGGTAAGATTTATTCCTTAAATATTTCAATTTTGAGCCTATTATGTATGGGGTTAACTTCTTGCTATTTTTCTCCTGGGTTTTTGATGTATAGGAGTGCTACTGATTTGTAAGTATTGTTTTTATAGCCTACTATTTTGTTGAATTAATTTATTAGTTCAAAGAGACTTCTGGTGGAGTTTTTTTTTTTTTTTAGATATAGAGGATCGTGTCATCTGCAAATAGAGATATTTTAACTGCTTCCCCTACTGGTCATATTCCTTTTGTTTCTTTCTCTGGCCAGATTGTTCTGGCCAAAGCTTTGAATACTATTTAGGACAGGAAGGATGACAGTAGACATCCTTGTCTTGTTCCAGATTTTGGGGTAAATGTTTTCAGTTTTTCCCCATTTATTGATAGAATAATATTGGTGGAGGGGTTATCATAAATGGCTTGAATCGGTTTGAGGTATGGTCCTTCTATTCCTATTCTATTCAGAGTTTTTTTTTAATCATGAATGGATGATGAATTTTGTCAAAGGCTTTTTCTGCATCTATTGAGATGATTATGTGATTTTTATCTTTCCTTCTGTTAATATATTACATTTATTGATTAACATATGTTGAATCATTCCTGCAGTCTCAGGATAAATCTCACTTGGTTGTGATGTATAATCCTTTTGTATGATTTGTTGCATTTTGTTAGCAAGTACCTTGAGTCTTTTTGTATCTATGCTCATTAGGGAAATTGGCCTGAGCTTTTCTTTTTATGTTGGGTCTTTGTCTAGTTTCAATATTAGATTTACGCTGGCTCTAAGGAATGAATTTGGCAACTTTCCTTCCTTTTGGGTTTCTTGAAGAAGTTTGATGAGTATTGGCATCAAGTCTTCTCTGGATTTCTGATAGAATTCTGCCATGAGTACATCAGGCCCTTCGCTTTTTTTTTTTTTTTAAGTTGGAAGTGTTTTTATTACTTCCTTGATTTTGTAGCTTGCTACTGGTATATTCATGTATTTTATATCTTCTTGATTTAATTTTGGTGGTTGCTATGTGTTTGAAAATTCATCTATTTTTTTCTAGATTCTTAAATTTATTAGCATTTAGTTCTTCAAAGTAGTTTCTTATAGTCCTTTGGATTTTGGTTGTTTTGTGATTTCACTTTTTCATTTCTTATTGCATTAATGTGGATTTTCTCTACTTTTGGTGAGTTTAGCTTAATCAATCTTGGTTATCCTTTTGAAGGACCAGCTTTTTGTTTTGTTGATCTTTTGTATTTTTTAAGTTTCAATTTCATTAACTTTTGCTCTGATCTTTATTAATTCTTTCCTTCTATTACTTTGGGATCAGGCTTCTACTGTGTTTGTCCTTACTTTTCTAGTATTTTGAACTGCATCTGTATTTGTTTTGGATTGTTTAGTTCTTTTTATATGTGTATTTATAGCAATAAATTCCCTCTTTACACTGCCTTCATTGTGTCTGAAAGGTTTTGGTGTGATGTGCTTCCATTATCATTTCTCTGTAGGAAATTTTAAATTTCTTCTCTAGTATCATCTGTGACCCATGTTTGGTCAGAAGTATACTATTCAGCCTCCATTTATTTGTGTAATGCCTGTGTAGTTTCTATTATTATTGATTTCTAATTTCATTCTGCTATGATCTGCTAGTGCACATGGTATTATTTTGATTTTTTATTTGTTTAATCATGTTTTTGTGGCCTAACCTATGGCCTATTTTGGAGAATGTTTTGTGACTTTCTGAAAAGTATGTGTAATCTGTTGTTGGGTGAAACATTCTGTAGGTATCTGTTAGGTATATTTTTTCAATGGTGTGGTTCAGATCTGTTATGTCTTTGCTTTGGTTTGGATCTGAAGTGTCCCCAGAGACCTCTTGCACCTATGGATACTTACCAGGTACTTAACATTGAGATTATAGGAAGGATGTCTTGAGGGCATTACAGAAATCAACAACCACCCTTTACCAACTCAAGGGTGGAGAGGTAAAAGAATTTCCTCTGAGAAGTTTGCCTCAGGGCATCTGTTTGTGCCAAAGAGAGTACCACCTGGAATTTAACTATCTAAAAACTCAATGGCTTCTACAGTGTTTGTCCAAGGGAATTAAGCTACTACTCAAGCCAGTGGCAGACCTTGGCAACATCCACGCAGTCCTCGTTTTACAGGCTTGCAGAATGCAAGAGTTGTGGGGTTGTGCAGGCTTCCATCCAGATTTCAGAGGAAGGCCATGGAGGCCAGGCATTATGTCTCTGGCAGAGCAACATGTGAAGTTGTAAATGGAGAAGCCTAAGGTGCACCGGAGACCTAAAATTTGAGAAGCCAGGAGCATGGCTCATTCTCTGAGGAAGGCTACAAGCTGTGGATAAGGCCAGCCCAAAGGAAAATAAGATGGAGTTTACAGCAGGAGGCAATGCTGCAGGGGTGGGGCTACCACAGTTTACCCCAGGTGCTGGACGTGGAACGATAGGATTTAATCTTTGCCCTGCCAGGTTTGGAGCTTGTTTGGTGCAGTTGCCTTTTATCCTTCTCTTTTTGCCTTTTAGAATATGAATATTGACCCTGTGCCTTATGTGTTGGAAATTCTTAACTCTTTAGTTTTTCACAGGAGCTTGCAGCTGAGAGCTTGCCTTGCATCTCAGAGGAGACTTTTGACCTGGACATTTTCAGCAGTGCTAGAACTATTAACATTTTGGCAGCTCTTATAAAAGGATTAAGTGCATAAGAAGGTGGACATGAGACTTTTGGGAACCAAGGGCAGGGCAGAATGTTGTGGTTTGGATCTGGAGTGTCTCCTAAAAATTTGGAACCATCTGTTATTGGGAGGTGGGGTCTGGGGTTTGACCTAGAATCATGTGCTGTGGAGATTTGACCTGGAGAGACTGTGTCAACTCGCTGAGATTGAGAGGCACTCAGGGGCAGAGCTTTTAGGTTTGTGTTCTGACTTGTGGGCCAGGAAATGAGGAAGGGGCACCCAGCCCTTATATGGGGGCCCAATGGGCAGCTTGGAAGGAAAAAGAAATGTCATTACAGATTTCTTCCTGGGAAAGCACTGGCCGCTGCCTAAGTCTCCAGTAATCAACTCACTCCTCACTTTATTTGACTCCTGATTCATTCAACTTTCTGTCAGCAATGTTGTAAGCATTCTAGCCTCTGCCACGAATAGACTGGGTGAGACCTTCTGAAATGATGAGCTAAATAAATCTTTCCTCTCTTACGTTGCGGATGTCAGATATTCTGTCACAACAACAGAAAGTAAGATAGTGACCCTGTCCCTACAGCATTGCCTCTAGCTGGAATCTCCATGGCTTCTCCCTTCGGCTTGCTCTGTTCACAGCCTATAACCTTCCTCCAGGGAAGATCCATGTTTCTTACATCTCCAAATTGCTGGGTTCTCCACTGCACCTTAGGCTTATCCTTTACAACTGCATGCATTGCTGTCCCTGGGCACACTGACTGGCCTCAAGGCTTTTCTCTGAAATCTGGGTGGGATCCTCCTTGACTCCACAACTTTTATATTCTGCATACTTGTAAAATCAGCACCACATGGGTGTTGCCAAGGCCTGCCACTGGCTTGAGCAGTAGTCTGGCCTTCTTGGACAATCACTGCCAAGGCCTGTGAGTTCTATAATTCCTACCCACAAAGGCAAGTGCCAGTGTGCAGTGCACGGTGGTGAAGATGGCTAAGATTCCTGTATCACTGTGGCAGCATAATAAGACCACATGCAAAGTGTTGTCTTTGAATAGCAGCCTCAGTGTGGAGGGCAAAGAGCTGGGCCTGCGTGTGTCAGCAGAGCCCACCCCACTGCTGAAAGATGCCCGAACTCCAGGACACTCTTCTCTCTTTGGCCCTACAAGGTGCCCTAATGTACTTTTCTCACAGCACTGTTCTTTGCTGCTTCACTCTTTAATTGGTAAAGGGCGCTTGCTGCTTTCTGAGATATCCTCAAACCATCTTTTTTTTTAAAAAAAAAAATCCTGATTTCAAGTATTTGGCTTCTTTTAAATACTAATCTCTTTAATAACAACACACCCCTTTGTCATTTCCTCCTGTTTCTCAGTGTAGAGTTGGTTAAAAGCCAAAAAACGTATTCATGTAACAGCCAAACACTTGGTTGTTTTGAAATTTCCTCCAACAGATTAAGTAGTCCACCATCTTTAATCCCAGTTTCTGTCAAAGTCTCGGGATACAGGCAAAATGCTAACACACTTTTTGCCAGAGCATAGTACACGTGGTTTTTAGGCTAATTGCCAATAAAGTTCTCCTTTGTTTGAAATGTCTTGAGCCTGGTCTTTCCAACCCACACTTCTGTCAGCATTCTGGTCTTCTAAGCCTAAATGAGAATCTCCCATCAAGCTTGGTTCAGAGCATCTTAAAGCTTTTCTGGGCAGCATCTTCAAACCTCTCCAAAGTCCTCCCACAGACTGGTTCCAAAGGCTTTTAAACAACATTGTCAGATAAAGTCTCAGCAATGACCTGACTGCTGGTACCAATTTCTGCCTTAGTTACTTACTTGTTGTGGGGACAGACTACCCACCTTTTATGATTTAAGGGAGGAAAGATTTATTTTAGCTTACAGTTTCAGAAGGTCACAGTCTACACATGGGTGTCTGGCAATGACAGCAGCACATGGTAGGAGGAAGAGCAGAAGATGGGCTTTTCACAGCATGACAGATAGGAAGCCAAGTGAGAGAGGAAAGGCCGAGCTACTCTTCCAGGTCCTTTCATAGCAATCTCTCTTTTCTATGTTAGGTCCCAGTGCTCTTCCTCTCCCAGCAGGCCTCATCTCCTAACAGCACATCAGCATTCTACAACATCCCAATACATGAGGGTTCAGGGACACTCCAGATCCAAGCAAAAACAAGACAAGTACCACCGTGCCCAGTTATTGTGTGGTGCTGGGAAATCAACTCCAGAGTGTTGTGCTTCTTAGACACAGTTGCCATGACTTTTATGATGGTGGACTTTGGGATGCTTCTATTTCCTATTTTGTTTTGGTCATATTTGGTTAATGTCTGATATTCCTTATCATCTGGGCATCCTTTTCTTTAACTATAATTGGGAAAGTTTATCATGATGTCAATGAATTGAATTTTTATGCCTCTACCTTGGGCTTCTTTTATTCTGTACACTGTAATTCTGAGGTTAAGCTTCTTTAAGTCATCTAGCATCTGTTGGAAACCATTTCCTTGTTGACACAGTGATATTAATAATTCCTTGAGAGCATGGCCCATGGCTTCCATCTTGTCTTCTGTTTCCGAGGTGCTGTCTTCATATTGGGTCACTCTGTTTCCCAGTTTCCAGTAAGTTTTCATCTCCTGTTATTCTGCCTGTGTCTTTTCATATTTTTTTGAACTCTCTGGGGTGTTTGTTGCTCATTTCTTGAATTGACTTGTGTAGTTCAGCTAACCTCAAGTTTGTGTCTTCATTCATTTGACTGGATATTTGTTTTTCCTGTCATCAAACTCTTTAGTTATTTCTCTCAAACTCAGTAACCATCTTGAGAATATTATTGTTGATTCTGTCTTGTGCTGCTTCAATAATTCAGCATGCTACTGTTTGACTGTGCCTTTTGCTCCTCTGATAGTTTGAGGAGGTTGTTGTTTGATTCTGTTTCATACTCCTCCAATATCTTGATTATTCTGCTTTTGAAGTTTCGGAGGTTTGAATCCTCTTCTATTTCCCATTTGGGAGCCTCCCCAGCTGGCTCCCTACCATGGTCTGCCAGCTGCATGCTCCTTTGGTGAGGTAGGGGCTTTACAGAGCATCTTGTTACCTTGTTTTCTCTTTAATTGTTGCTTTTATTTCAAGATTTAAGGGTTAGCTGGAGCAGAACTCTATTCGGCAGTGTAGCTGCTTCCAGCTAAAAAAGTATGGCACTATGCTGGTGTGGAGCCTACTCTTGAGTTGGTCTCTAGGGGGAGCTAGTCCCTTCTCTTTTGTAGCAGAATCTCTGCATTCCATATGGTAATGTTTAAACCCATTTCTGTTTTGTTTCTGTCTTGGGGAGGAGTGGAGTGGTTGGAGGGGGGTGTTGCTGTTTGAACTAGCTAGTGCTGGGCATTGACCTTTCAGCTGGGCACAGGAACTGGGCTGATTGGGTGCCAAGTCTGTGTTCAGCTAATTCTGTCTGAAGGGACTAAGGACTTCCACTGAGCCTAATCTACCTATATTACAGCTTCTGTGTCCCCTTTGTTACCTGCAGTCTCTAGCTGCAATTCATTCAGTACTTTTAGTTGACTTGAGTCTGTCTGGGCGGGGTTGTAGAGCCAGTGTCCCTCCAGATAATAATCTTCTCACTTCCCAGCTTTTCCCACTGAAGGAAGGAGCTGTACAAGGCAGGCCTGGGCAAGTTAGGGGAAGGAGCTGGGATAGGGCTTCTCAAGGTGCAAATTCCATGTAATTCAGCCCCTTTATTGCCTCTGTTCACTCAAGACTCCCAGCAAAACTCCTTCCCTCTCTTCTTAGCCTGCAACCACCCATGGTTCTAGTCTTGTGAATTCCTTGGCCCGATTGGCTCCATCGGCCCCAGATGACTACCTACC
Organism: Ctenodactylus gundi; assembly: GCA_004027205.1. Taxonomy (NCBI): domain Eukaryota; kingdom Metazoa; phylum Chordata; class Mammalia; order Rodentia; family Ctenodactylidae; genus Ctenodactylus; species Ctenodactylus gundi. The sequence goes on along the minus strand of PVKB01000184.1, from coordinate 192,963 downwards.
ATGGTCTGCCAGCTACGTGCTACAGAGATCTCTGACTGCTGTCCTCTTTTCCAGTGCTTTTTGTCTGATTCCTGTTGGGATTCCTGGGCCAGATGTGTGTATATGGGGTGGGAGTGGATGAGACAATGACTGGGAATGGATTGAACTGCCTCTGACCCTTCTGCTGACATGGGCACTCATCTGTTGCCGATGTTTTGGCACTGTTTGGGTAGCTGGAGTGGTCTGGGGGCAGATTCTGAGCTCCAAACTGTCTTCAGTCCCTCAACAACCATGCATTAATTATGTATCTTAATGGTGAGCGTTTGCCTTGTGTTTCAGAGGAGACTTTGGACTTGGACTTTTCACAGTGGTGAGACTGTTAAGGCTTTGGCGACTCTTAGAGAAGGACTGAATGAATTTTGTGTAAGTAGATTGACATGAGTTCTTTGGGACCAGGGACAGAAAGTTTTGGTTTAGGTCTGGAGTGTTTCCCAAAAGCCTCATATGTGTGGATGTTGTGAATTACCTATGGAGCTATATACTGATTGGAGGTGGGGCCTGGTTGGAAGGGGTGGATGCTTGGAACTTGATCTGAAGGAGTGGGTGCTAGCTCCACCCTTCCTTACTCACTTGGCTTCCTGTCTGCCGTGCTATGAAGAGCTCTCCAGCTGTGTACCTATCATGTGTGTTCACCATTGCTAACGGTGACCCTCTGAACTTTAAACTAAAATCTTTCACCCTTTAAATTATGATCATCAGGTATTTTGTCTCAAAATGAATAAATAACTAAAATAGGATGTAACCTGAAGAAAAAAGTGAGCCACTTGATGCAGGAGTCTTGAAATGTTAGCTATAACAACAATTTGATATGTCAAAAGTTTTGATTCCTTACAGAATCAAGAATTTACTAATATAAAGTCACAAGATTTTTCATGGAACTATTTACAAATAACATCTGGCACACTATGCTTTCATTGAATAACCAAGAAATATCTTTGAATATGATTGTGGATTGGATTTGGAGTATCCCCCAAAGGCTTTATGTACCTATGGGTGCTGAGTACTGTAGGAAGATGGGGCCTGGAAAAGAAAGATACTTGTGGCTTGACTTAGAGAGACATGTGTTGATTCCTCCTTTCCTCTTAGACTTGGCTTCCTGTTCTACCATGCCATGAGGACCTCTGTCTTTGGGTTCAGCCCCACCATGTGATTCCATCATTTTCCAGCTGCGCACCTGTGTATGGAATGTGACCTTCTGAAACTGTGAGCTAAACTAAACTTTTCCTCCCCTAATTTGTGCATGTCAGGTATTGTGTCACAGCAACCAAAAAGTAACTAACACAAATACTTACTAGGTATTTCACCCTGCTGTGAACATCAAACAAAAATCTTACATCTTGCCCTGAAGAAGTTTCATTACAAAGGCATAATCCTGAGATAGATCAATCCTACCTAACCTCTCACTACTGCTCATTCAAAGCTTCTGTGGGAAAGACTTCATTAAACTTATAGATTTTGGTCAACATGCATATTTTCTAGAAAATGGATTTTCTTATACTCTGGAAAATGAAAAATTCTTCCTATATCTGTGACCCTTGTGTAGAATCAAAAGGGAACACAGACAAACTGATAAAGAGTATCTTTCTACAATATTTCTATATTTTGTCTTTTCACAATTTTGTGTTAGTGAGCTTGTCATTGCTGCAACAAACACCTTAGATGATGAACTTGTAGTAAAAGGATTTATTTGGGCTCATAGTTTCAGAAGTTTTAGTCCATAGTCAATTAGTCTGTTGTTTTGGGCTTATGCTAGCATGTTATGATGTTGGTATATGGTGGAGCAAGAGTGCTCGCCTCATGGTTCGGGAATGAAGTGGGGGGAAGGCGAAGAGATGAGCATCCAACGATTCACAGGCACACCCCTCAGCAATATAAAGTCTCCCAATTAGGCCCCAAGTCTTAAAATTTCTCCCACCTCCAATAACACCACACTGGGGAGCAACTCTGAACATATAGGCTTTTGAGGGGACATCTAAGATCCAAAATATAGTATCTTTTTATGATCTGTGCTCATAAATTTCTGACAGAGCATTCAGAAATATTTTCTGTTCCAATAAGCAGAACACAATGAAAAAGAAAACATGACAAGAAAATGGGAAGTTTAATGGACCCAAGTAGAATGTGAAACAGAAAGGAAGTTAGCTGAATATAATTTGAGAGTCTTTCTCAGAGAAGTCAAGGAACAATGCTGGTCTATCTTTTAAACAAACTTTATCACGAGAAACAATGGATAATCCCACACACAGCATATGAAAGTATAAATATTAAGTCACTTTGATAATAATTTGATATTGTCTTCCAGATTTGAATATATGCATACCCTATGACTCCAAAATTCCACTTTTAGATTTAGGGAGTTGCTAGTGGTCAGAAGCAACCTAGTTATGGGCAGGTTTTTGTTTGTTTGTTTGTTTTTGAGGCAAGGTCTCACTCTGTAGTCCAGGCTGGTCCTGAACTCCTTAGGTAGACAGGCTGCCTTTTTAATCCTCCTGCCTCACCCTCCTGAGTGCAGGGATTATGGACATGCACCACCACGCCCAGCTTTCTTCTTTTGGTGCTGAGGACTGAATCAAGGCTTGTACCACTAAGCTATAACCCAGCTTAAGAGGTGTTTTCTTACACGAAGACTGCCATGACCTGATCTCTGTAAGGCATGACTCTCTTACCCTTCTTCTCATAACAACCATCCCTAGAGATCAGGCTGAGGGCAGAAACACTAACTCTACACTTTTCCTACTGGTAGAGATGAAGCCCATAGCATATTGCCTGACTTGGGTAGGATCAACCAAAAGCCTGGTCGGTGTGAGTGGGGATTATATGTCAGCACTGATATTTGGGCTTTTTTAAAACAAGCAAGCAAACAAACAAGCCAACCAACCAACCTACAACAATTGTATTGCCACATTTGGCAGTACATGTCTGTAATATCACCTACTTAGGGGTTTAAGGCAAATGGATTACAATTTTGAGATCAGACAAGGCAGCTCAGTAAGACTATCTCAAAAAAATAAAATATAAAGGGCTGGAGCTGTAGCTCAGTGGTAGAGCACTTGCCTAGCATGTGTGAGGCCTTGGATTCAATTCCCAGAACTGCAAAAATGAAAAATAACTCTATGAAGAAATAATTCACGAACTATACAATTCATTCATTTAAAGTACTCAACTGAGTGGCTTTTAGCATATTCTAGAATGCGAATTTACCATAGTCAAGTCTTGGACATTTTCATTCTCCTGAAAAATGTCCTGTTCATTCCAGCACAAGGCAATTATTAATCTACTTTTTATTTCTATAGATTTGCTTATTTTTAGTATTTTGAAAAAAAAGAATCGTATAATATGTAGTTACCTTGAATTTTTCATTCCATAGCCATACTGGGATCTACTGTGTAGTTGTCTGTATGCTACAGATCTGTGCTTCATGCATAAACAGCTCAGTTTTTGTACTCCCTCTCCACCCCCACAGAACCAGCTTCTGCCACCTCTATTGAGAATGCAAGATCCAAGGTGACACTTAACATCCACACAATTTTCTCTACAAAATTTCCCTAACCAGCTGCAGATGCCAAAGCTATGAGTCATTTGTTGACAATACAAGATTATCAAAATTAGGTCTTTGTGTAATTGGTTTTAATTACTATCACCACCCTCAGAGACTGGCTGCAAGTGAACTCTGTATGAACCGAGATAGAAGTGAGTGCAATTTTCCTGACTAAGCCCCAGTGCAGCTTTATACATGAAAACTCCTGGGCTGGGGATGCAGCTCTGGTAGTGTACTTTCCCAGCCTGCACAAGACCCTGGTGTTCAATCCTCATTAATGCAAAAACAGTCAAAACAAGCAACAACAAACCCCTTGATCTGAAGAAGCAACAAAAATTTGGATTGTTTTACCTTAACCTTGGATCTACTGAGCAGCTTTATATGTCCTACCTGCTTTCCTAGAATAGCATCTGAGATGCTCCCTGGGGATTTAATCAAAAGTCTCCTGGACTCTGCAAACAGTTTGGGATAGCATAGAATATTAAAGTGTAAAAAAATAATATGGCCTATCAAGTGCATTAAATTATTTTGAAATATATGCACTCTGAAGTTTAAAAAATATTCCTACTCCTTATTTGCTTAAATGTCAAAATGCCAGGGAGTCTCCCTTTTGTAGATGATTTTCTATCCAGTAGCTTTCTGGTCCCTGTATGCTGATGTTTGGTTCACTTAACCACTGGTAATTTCCATTTAGTAGAGAGGATCATAGAGAACTCAACCCTGTCTTCTGTCTTTTTTGAATTATTAGAAACTTGACTATGAAAATCATCTCAAAACTCCTTACGCATGAGATTCTTATTTGATTTGACATACCAGCAGACTGATTGTATCTAATAAGTTGGGGATGGCTCTATACAAGTTACTGTTCAGGATGGATAACTGGATAAGCCTGGTCTAGGACTTAGTAAACATTAAACAGTGTTCCTGAGTTTCACTTTTAGGTAAATCAACATATATACATTCCTTTTTAATTTTAAGCTATGGTTCTCACCCCAGCTATATTTTCAAGCTACCTAGGGATCTTTAAACATGATGCTGCCTAGGTCCCATTCCCAGGATTCTGATTTAATTAGTCAGTTGTAATCTAGGCATCAGCATTTTAACCTATTTACAGAAAAATCTTTGGGATTGGCACTGAGGCAACAGTACTTTTTACAGCTCTCTAAGCATTGCTGTATGCAATTAAAGCTGAGAACCGCTACTCAAAGTCTAGATTCTGTTTGAGAATGTAAGTCTACACTATAGAAAAGTCTTAAGACATACTGATAGGTGGATGACTTGTGAAGTAATAAACATTGTACTGAGCATTAGAATTCTGAGGTTTTACTTCCTACTTTTGCTACTAACTAGTTGTACCTGCCACTTTTCCTTCCTGGACTCTAATTTACTCATCTGAAAAATAGGTATGGTGACATCTACAGCTTTTTTTTCTGTTCAAACTTGCTATGGATAATACTATTATAAATGTTTCTTTTTATTTTGAAGTTACATATAATCCTTGAAGTCTTCATAGGATTTTTAAAATCAGATCAAATAAAATGGGTAATGGCACCGTTATTCTTCAGTTGCCAGCGAATTTTTACCACACAACTTTTAAAAACATATTTATAGCCAATTATTAGATGCTGCACCTTGAACAAAATCAGAATCATTTATTACCTCACAGAACTCTGTGTCCATTGAAAAAAACACAAGGCTTAAACATTAAACAAAAGAAAATATGTACAATCAATAATAGATGCCACAAAGCAAAAACCATCACAGCTGGGAGCTCACAGGAAAGTGAGAAGGTAGAGAGGCTGCTCTTAGATGGACAAGCACTCACTGGAGCCTCCCTGTGGGGGCTACAGTTAAGCAGAGACCTCAAAGGAGGAGTTAATTCAACAATATTCAAAATATATCTGTTGAGCCTTTCCCATTTGCCCGGCTCTGCTCTTGATGTCAGAAATACAAGACTGAAGAAGAAAAATATCCTGGTCTCATGGGGTTCACGTTCTGAAGGCGAGGTTAGAGCAGAGATAGCTTAGATGCTGTGGTATATGTGATGGTAGGTGGTGTCTGTGTAGAGGCAAAGAGCCAGCTCAGATCAATGAACAAGCTTATGGGAAAATCCTACAGAGGGCAGTTATGTCCTGATATTTCAGGAAGTGGCTGGAACAGAGTAGGGTTAATGAGACTTAGGAGGGAAAGGTGGACAGAAGTGAGATCACAGAGGTCTCATAGGTCACCGAATGTTAGAAGTAAATGAATAGGGTCAGTGGAAAGCATCTAGAATGAATTTGAATTGAGTGTGCCCATTCCAGTTTTAAACCTGCTGTGCCAGACCAGCAGCTTAGCTGATGATTGAGCTCCACAATTATAACTCAGTTGACTGTATTCTTCAAGCTGGACATGCAAGACCTGCAATGTCTACTGTATTGCTTCAGTTACTAGGTAGGTTCATAGCAATGATGTATGCATGTGTATTTCTGAGATAAGAAATGGAGTCACAGCCAGCCGAAATACTTAAAGGTCAAAAATCCAAGACCCATAAAAGAGGTCCATCAGAGGGTTCAGACCAGTAGAGTCAGAAGGAGTACCAATAACTATTTCATCATGTATTAATTGATCCCACAATGGACATTTATTGAAACCTTACTACCATGGCATTACGCCAAAGGGGAAAACTTTGACTCTTACCATGATATATGATATATGCTACAACAGAGATGTGGTCAGGGCCCTGTAGAGGTATGTGAGAGAGCTGCCTGATCCACTGTAGGGATGGGGGAGGAGGTGGGAAGGATCCCAACTCCTCTAACTTGAGTTAGTTTCCTCAACTGAGATTTGAAGGACTTCTAGGCCCATGCAAAGAAATGGAAGGGTAGAAAGAGGTAGAAAGAGCTCTGCGAGCAGAGGGATCAAGATGAGAGAGACTAAACTGTCCTACTAAGCACACAACAGAGAGAGCACTAGAAATACTGAGAGCAACAGAGGCCAGACCATGAGACTCCAGCATTGTAAAGTATGCTAAGGAGTTTGCACCTCATCCCGAAGACAGACAAAACCCATGCCACAATTTTAAGCAAGGCAATGGCACACTGTTACTTCAATAATGAGTAACAGTAGTTGCCATTTATTGATTTATTTTCACTGTATGTCAGGCACTCCTTTGAGGAGTAACACATACAGTGAATCTTGTCTGAAGTTGTTTCAGAAATTTTATTAGCACCATGTTGCAAATGAGAAAGCAAGACAGATTTAATGCAGGACTTCCCTGGGAACTTCACTGCTTACAACTAGGAATGGTTGAGTGAGGATTCAAAACCAGGCTGCTTACATCATAGGAAGCACTTTATGATGTTATCTACCTAATTTCTTGCCACTGATAGTGTGGTTCCTTGGACTGGCAACATCAGAATTCCCAGGGAACTTGCCAGACTACCCCAGACCTACTGCATCAGAATCTGAACTTTAACAGACTCTCCAGGAGGTTTACTTGCACGTTAGTGCCTGAGAAACAGCAGCTTAATCCTCATAATTGAACGAGGCCAGAGATAGTGAAGTAGAAACCAGCTACCCCGTCCAAGGAACACAAGACCGAAGGCCAGACAAGGTAGCTCTGTTTGATGGGTGAATGCCAAAATATAAAGCTTGCCCACATCTACTGCAGGTTTATTTTTAATTTTTTAATAGCAGGGCAGGAGTAAAGCTTAAAAGGAAATACAGTGTGCAAAACGTCACTTTGTTGGCTAACAAAAGATATTTGAAAGTAGAGTTTGGCCTAACATCTGCCAGTTTGAACTCATTGGCTTACATCCTAGAAATCTAGAGGGAGGGAAATGTGCTCTTGTCCCATCACTCATAAGCTGCTTTAAAAAATAGTCACTAGCCTGATGAAGAGTTTAGGAAATTATTGGGAAATAGATCTTGGAGAGGCCAAAGAAATTCCTACATCCATGTTTTACTTAGTTCTAAAAACTGTCTTTTTTAGATGTTTTATCTTCTAGATGCCTCAAATCCCAATGTATTGTCCTGGATTGCTACTCGAGGTTTTAGGCCTAAGCCATAGTTAGGATGTCTGAGATTCATGATGGCAGTAGAAGATAATTTGTCAAGAACTTGGGACTCAGGGTCTTGGCCATCTGTCCATGTCTTTCTGGAGAATGATCAGCAGACATATGGGACAGGAGCCACTTTCCCAAATATTTCCTTGGAATAATTGTAAGGAGCAATAGCCCTGTGATACCCAAAGCAAGAAGAGTATATATTTTGTTTTGCAGACTTGTAGATAGACACTAAAAGTTTTAAGTGAGGGAATACATATTATAGTTTAGTTATATCACTCTGATGGGAATACAAAAAATGAATTGGAAAGGGTAGAGTCTGAAGATCAATATGGAGACCATAATACTAGTACTTGGGAGGCTAAGTTAAGAGAATTAAAAGTTTGAGCCCAGTCTGGACAACTTAGCAACTTAGTGAAAACTTACCTCAAAATAAAAAATGACAGAATGTAATTCAGTGAAAAGGCACTGGATACAAGCTTCAATACCATATACACACCAAAAAATAAAATAAAAAAGAGAGAGCTGATGCCAGGAGCAAGTCATTTGTAGGGGCAGAGAAAAAAAAACTTTTTTGGCTTTAAATATCATCCATATGTGTACAGCCCTTGGCTATAGCTTTCCCGGAATGCTAGTTCTTATTCAAGCTTCTCCCTGACTCTCACTATTCATTCCTTAGTCATGTCAACTTTAATGTGTTTAAAACTCTCCCTCTTTTCTCTCACTCTGTTTCAGTGAATGCTATCAATTCCTTCACCCAAGCCAAATGACTAGAGGTCCTACCTTATACTTTCTCACTTCCACGTCTGTGCAGTCATGAAAGTCCTTTAAATTCTAATTCCTTTATGCCTGTTACATCCATTTCTACCTCTTCATCCCATTGCTATTTTTTCCAAATCAGGCCCTTATTTTTTTTATCACTTAAACTGTAGACAGTTATATCTATAGTCATTTATACTCTGCAATATGTCCTTTGTAAAAACTGCCAGACTTGGCTTTCTGAAACAAAAATCTTATTATTACTTAAGTAAAACTCTCCAATGGTTGAACCATTGGTTGCCCAAATTGCTTCTTCTGAAACAATACAAGGCCTTCAGTTAGGGAGTCTTTATTTCCTTCTTGTTAGATCTTATACTTGTCTTCCTCGTTATCATTCTTATTACTTGTAATTTGCACACACAGGTAAGGGCTTGCAAACCTTTGACCACGCCAGGATGCTGTATGCCTATGTATTTCCTCGCTTCTTCCTTTTCCTCTCTTGTTTGCTCTCTCCCTGCCACAGTAACAGGGAAACAGCTTTTGTGTCCACTAGTGTTACTCCAGTGTGAAGCTGAGGCTGAAATCCGTGTTAGTCAGCTTCCTCATTGCCGAGGCACAATACTGTTGTGAGACAAAATTCCTTCTTCCCACTGGAGTAGTGGGGAGGTTCCCAGGTCCATAGACTTTTCATGCAGTTAAGCATAAAGCACACAGAGGCCAAAAACAGTGCAAGCTTCAGTTTACTGAACCAAACAAAAGAGAAAAGCCCTTGGCAGAGAAGCCAAGAGGAAAACCAAACAAGTCTCCATGAAAGAAGAAGAAGAAAAAAAGTTGCTGGCAGAGAAGCCAGAAAGGGGCTCTGAGCAGATATATCTCCTCAGTGTGAGTCTGAGGGCTCCTGACACAGACTCAGAACAAAGTGGGGGGATGAAACTATGAGATGCCCTCAGTGATTGGCTGGAGCTATGAGATGGTTTTCAATGATTGGCTCCTTTATGTACTCACAAATGGAAAAAGCTGAGACTTCCTCAGAGTGAAGGAAGTATAGTTACTAACTTAAGAAAACAAACATTTTGACTGTTTGATCTGAGGAAACTACAGAAAAGCCCCTGGGTGGAGGGTTTCACCAGATACCCTGCTCTGCAGTTCTTCCTTAAATTCCTGCCTTTCAAAAGGAGGAGTGGTTTAATCTGTCTGATGGTTTTGGGAGATTTGGGAGGGATTTAGTCCATTGTTGGTGGGCTCCAAAGCAGAAACATGACATGGTGGAGCAAAGGTGCTTGGTTCCTGTCAGCTGAGAAGCAGAGCAGGGGAATAGTACCACAGAGGAAGGGGCTGGGGACTATGGATAATACCCAAAGTCACACCTCTGTGAGTCACCCAGGCACACTGGGTGTGTGCCTTACTAATCCTCTGAGCACTTAAGCCAGTCAAGTTGACATAATTAACGCTAACCATCACAATCTACATCCCATTACTCCTACTATTCCTTCGAGCAAACGTTTTAATCCCTAAAGTGTAGTAATACTATTCCTAATAAATGTTTATTGAGTAAATGAACAAATCTGAGTATGCCTTTATCCTAGTTCATTAATGAAAGTTTTTTTTTTTCTTTTTGGCTACATCATTATCTAGGAGAGCTGTTCATTCCCATGGGTTTCAATTACCAAAATCTACACATTCAACTTCCAAGGAAGCTCCAGTTATTTGTCTCTTTTTGCTCCACTGTTTCAGTGGGGGAAAATAAACCAGAGGCAAGGGTGGTAGTCAGGAGTGTGTTACAATAATCTAAGTGAAAGGCAATGAGAATGGAAACTAGGAGAAATTTAAAGAATTTATGATATGATGCACTTCCAAGCCAGATGGTGAGGCCTCTTGTCAGTGCTCTGAAATGACACAACCTGCACCAATGTTTATGTCTCTTCTGGTGAAAGGTAATTCAGTGCATGCTCAAGAGATCAGGGAATTCAGAGCTCTGTTTCATTTTTCATTTGCTTCTTTTCTCCAAGATTGGTGTATAGATTGTGGAACATCAGCAGAGTTGGTAAATGGCAAAATAAATAAATAAATAAATATAAAAGTCTAACTTTCTACTTTTTTACCCAAGCCCTGGGTTAAACTGATGGTATTGAGCTTACTAGCTATAATGCATAAAAACAACACTGCCAATTGTCCTAAAATTGCATGACATTAAATAAAAAATCCCCCCATGCTCTCTATTCACAATTTATAATTTTTGGCAGATTTGCCCATTAGACACCTGAGTCCATCTCTATTTATTATCAAATATAGATTCACCTTGAGTGTGGCTCTGGGACAAAATCCTGTGTCATTTTTGAGGCCCTACCTGAAACGACTACAAGTCTCATTGAGCAAGCTGCTCTCCTCGCGTCCGACTTGTACAGGCAGAACAGAACATTATAGTTTTCTGGAGGGAGCTGTGGTTGACTCAGGACTCTTGGAACTAGCAGTGCTCACTGTGTACCTACATTTTTAACCCCATTTGAAGGCATCTTTCTTGGGGCCTCAGCTGAGACACTGACCTTTGCCAAGACCTGGTTATCAAGGGACTTACTGAGGTAGATTTTTCTGTCTTGACTCAAGACTGTTTCGCTCTCAGGCTTAATTTCTTGTGACCATACAGGTCTATAAAAAATCAGGAACCTTTTGTTTGGAGCTCCTTGGCAGTGTAATGATTCGTCCCATCTGTGCTTCCATTCAGCCCTGGCCTGGTGCCTTTCCTTGGGGGAAAAGGAAACACTAAGAGCCAGTGTCCTACTCTTATTCCACTTGCCTGAATGGTTGAAGCAAATGAATAAAAAAGTTTGAGGGCTGGGGGTGTGGCTCGGTGGTATAGCACTTGACTAGCAAGTGTAAGACCCTGGGTTTAATTTCTTAGCACTGGAAAAAAAAAAAAAAAGTAAAGGGCCTGATTGTAACTTTCAGATTAACTTCTTGTTGTAAAAGACATCCTTAGTACTGAGCAACTTGGCATGCATCCATTTGGTTTCCCCATCTTTAGAGTGAGAATAAAAATATTCCATCCCAATCTCCGTGTTTCAGGCTACAATCTCTTGAAATGAGAACTTTTATATACAGACCCTATATTTGACCTTTTCTTTTCACTGAAGCAAGATTCAAATACTTCAAGAAAGAACTGGAAAATCTAGATGCACATGAGATTGCATTTGATAATATATTGAAAGCTCTAAAACAAAAATTTTCATGGCGTACTGAATAATGTGGGCCAGATGGAGTATAATTATAAACACGCCACATGTACACTAGATTTGGGACACTAAGCAATGACCCACTTCATAGCTTTAAATTATACAGATAAGACAACTTGCTCCATGGTGATTTAATTATTTACTTGGAAGATATTACACTTTTTCATTCAGGAAACTTTAATGAATTTTATAATTACCCTTTCCTCTACAGTCACAAGTCATAATTCTCTATCTGGATTAATAAAGAATAAACCAAAGCAGGAAACACAGATGCATGAACAATTCAGGGTGGCATTTTTTGGCTGCCACGCAACCATTTTTGCATATACCCAATGCCAATTATAGAGCCTGAAGACATGTAGGTTTGAGGGAGAAGAGAAGCAAATTTTATTTACGCCTCCAAGGGATAATATAATTATTACCTTGATAGTTCCTGCCTGAGTTTTACCCATTCTCACCTCTTTTCTGGATTGCTGCTTAAGAAGCAGATTCCATGCAGACACCTGAGTTCTCACTGCCCCGCACAGTCCTCGTTGGCTGGGTCAAATCAAGATTTGTCAACAGCTGGGCCTGCATATCCTGGCCAGGCCCATGCTCCAGCATGGTTACATTTTTCTTGTCCTTCCTGAACAAAATCCCTCTAGGATTGAACCAGCTTTACCCCAGCCAAAGCAACATTCCTATTTCCAATCTTCTACCAAAAATAACCCCATACTCAGCTTTCAATACCTAGTTCAGATTTCAATTGTTTTCAATGTTAAAGGCAGAACAGTACAATGGCAAAGAGTAGGGTTTTTGGAGGCTTAGGCTGTACCACTGGTCCCATTTGTAATGTTGAGTGACTTTGACTTATGTAAGCATCTCTTTCTTCATATGTAAGTTGACAATTTAATAATAATTACTTCATTGAGTTGTTGGATTAAATGCAACAGTATTTTTACATTGATTAGGACTGTGTTTGGCATATATAAATATGTAATATGTACATGAACTATTATTTCTCTATTTGTTAACATTTTCTCTGGTCCATCAGTATTTTAACTTTGTTATATTTTAGCTTAACTGGATTTTAATGCCTTGAGTTATCTTAGCTTGGGTGAACTGCATGACCAATGTTGTGGCATAACCAACTTAAATTGCTTATTCCTTAATATTTACCATAGCTGCATGTCATGATATAATTGAGCAAGTTATACTGAACTGCCAAATGGCAATGATCCTGGCAAGTATACTCTGTCTAGAACTATTAAGCTGAGCATGGTGGTACATGCCTGTAATCCCAGCACTCTAGGTGACTGAGGCAAGAAAACTCACAAGTTTGAGCCCCACTTAGGCAACTTAATGCATTGAGACTCTGATTTTAAAAGTGGGGTTGTAGCTCAGTGCAAAGGTCCTGGGTTTAACCCCCAAGTTCCAAAACCAAACTAAACCATAAAAACAAAACCAAAAAATTGATTAGGCCATGATCAAGCTTTTGAATGTAGAATATTCTTAAGCATTTGACTTGGGCATTTTTAGTGCTTCACTTTAAAAAGGAGCAACATTGGTGTCATCAAATAAACTCTATCTTTGCAAAATCTTCCATATCTGCTGTGTCTATATGGAAAAAATAGTTTTATTGAATTTATTGATACAAGGCTGATTTTAATACCACCTTGGATTTGTTCATTCTAATTTCAAATTTGACATATTTCAACTTTACTGAGTATCAATGTCAGTTATTTCCCTTCATATTAAAATACGACTGGTATCACTGTTGTCTCAAATCTTGCTTTTGAGGTATGACAAAATCTCTCTGGTTAGATTTCATGTAAGAGGGGTAATAAATGTGCAGCAAAACTGAAATATTTGTTTCATCCTTGAGTGTATAGATGTGTACAAAGTATATCTATTTATCTAAAAATACAAATGTAAGCATGTTGAAAATAGAAATCTTTTCCCACTAGTCCATATTTCCCTGGGGATTTATAGTTGATTGATCCTCTGTAAACTGTGTTTATTACATTGCTTTTCTTTTTTTTCTTTTACATTGCTTTTCATTCTGTGTTACAATGTTGGTCATATCCCAACCACAACTAACAGCTGAATTATGAATAAATAATAAAGAAGACAAATTGTTCCTTTGAGTGATTTGTCCATGAACCAGACAGATATACTCAGATTTCTAAATAGCATACTTTAAAAAATTCCTGAATGTTAGGACATACACAATATGATTTTACATTTTACATGGGCATGTGATATATCTAAAAATCATAAGCACTGACTGTGTTCACTTGCACACAACGTAGGAATAATGTGTTGTATGGACTAGTAACGTGAACAAATATACTGTATTGCAACCTACCATTTCAAACCTTTTTATTATTGAGGTTTATTTGGTTATTAGTGAATTTTTTACCTTTTAATCCTGATCTCTGAAATGACACTGTACAGTACTCTTGAGAACCACAGAAAAATACAGAATTGGTTCACATTATATGTCAGGGTGACATAAAGCCTTTGGGGAAGTGACTTTCACCTAGTAGAAAATAAAACATAAACCCAGAAATTTTCTTCTATTAATAAATACATTTTATACCAATACATACACAGTTCTAAAGAACTGGAATACTTATTTCTGTTTACATATTCTAGATTTAGAGATATGTAAACAGCAGGAAAATTCAGCAGGAGATAATGATTAGAGAATATAAGAAATATAATTACTGGGAAGGCAAGCCTTCTATCAGCATTACCAGGCAACCAATCCCAGGAAAGAGTTCAGGAAAGTGGATTGGGAGATGAAATCATCCAATCATCCAAAATACCTGAGGAATTAAGTACCTGGAAGTGCAAAAGAATACATATAATTTGGTGGTGGTTTAAGAAAGTTTCCTGACAAGTCATCAAAGAGAAAATAAGCAGAGGGGGATGATTTGCCCACAGATATTACTATCTCCTGCCTTCTCCTTACTTACATATTTTCCTTCAATAAAATCACATTAATTATTAAGTGTCAGCACCTATGGAATAATCGACTCTTTTATTTGAAGTGTTTTCTTCATTCTAATCTTGCTTACACATGAAAAGAATTTTCTGGGTAAATTCTCTCCCTCTCTCTCTCTCTCTCTCTCTCCTCTCTCTCTCTCTCCCTCCTCTCTCTCTATGTGTATGCATGCATATACATCAGTTTCCTTGGGTATTGGTGGCTTAGGCCAGAAGGTGTGATAAGATCATCCTGTAAGGATTCAGAGTGCAAGGTGGTGATTTGGAGATCAGAGATAAAGCTTAAAAGTAGATGAAAACCATTTATATTTCATCCTGTGAGCACAAAGGAGAGTCAGTAAAGATTTTAGAATAAGAACGTTATTTAAAGGAAAATTATCCTAGCAACAATATCCTGGCAAGAGAATGGATGATGGGATTAAAAGAGGAGATGCCAAGGAAAACCTCTTTACAGACAGGTACCCAAGAAGGATGGATAATTTGGTGCTAGAGTAGAGAGAGAGGAAAGGGGAGAATGGTTCCCAGCTAAAATCAAAAGCACAGGGAGGAAAACAATTTTTCAGACTGGAATACCGAACAGTAGACTAGCCATAACAAAGGCAGTTGCACAGTTGGTCCCTGAGCTCAAGAAAGTGGTCTGAATCAAGTTACTTTGCAAGCCATATTAATGCAGATGGACACCATAGACATAAGATCATCTACAACGCTAAGGGAAAAGCATGAAGATAGCAAAGATGAGGAGTGAAACTGAGGAGGACACTATCTGCGAATAAAGGACAGGGAAGCCCATGGAGGAGAAGAATGATCTGAAAGGTAGCAGAAATACTAGGGGGAGTTGTGCTTTGGAGATCAGGAAGAGACAGGTCTGAGCAGCCAGGGAAACTGCAAAGCTGAATTCTGAAACTAGAGAAATCAAAAACTGAAACTAGCTGAAACAAGAGGGAAAAAAAAAACCCTTGAAACTAAAGAAATTAGAAAGGCTGAATGCTGCTCATTTCTGTTACCATCACTTAAAGGATCTGTTTCCTTCTTAAGAATTCAAAATTATTCAAGTATTATTATAAAGTAAATATAAACAAATATCAAAAGATTGTTATTATATAGAACATGTTATCTGGAACAATTAAATTAGAAACAAATAGTGAAAGAATAAAATTTTAAATTCCATACATTTGGAAACTAAAAAAAAAGAGTAACTCGTAGGTCAAAAAATTTGAATCAAAAATTTAAAAAGTGCTTAAAATTAAACCTAAGTAAATTTTAAAACTATTTGGAGAACAAATAGGGGAAATGCTTTAACACAGGCACAAACAATGGCTTCTAAATAGGATACCAATAGCACAGGAAATAATACCAACAATCAACAAATATGGCATCAAAAAGCTTCTGCAGGGCCAAAGGAAACGAGAGAGCAGAGACAGCCTACTGAAGGGGATAAAGGCTTTGCCAGCTACTCTTCCAACAGGTAATATATAAAGAATATATAAATATTCCAGAATATATCCAGAGTATATAAAGAATTAAAAAAACTTAGCCTCTCCAAAACAAATAGCCCAATCAACATATGGGCAAATAATATGAACTGACAATTCTCAAAAGAACCACACTAGCCAATAAGTATATGAAAAGTGCTGAATGTATTTACCCATAAGGGAAACACAAATCAAAACTACATTGAGATTTCATCTTACGCCAATCAGAATGACTACCATGAAGAAAACAAACAAAACAAACAATAAATCCAGGGGTAGGAAGGAATCTTTCCACACTGTTAATGGGAATTTAAATGAGTATAACCACTATGGAAATCAATATGGAGGTTCCATTCAAAACTATAACTAGAGTTAATATTGGTTTGGCTATACTTATGCTTGGAATATTATCAATGGAAGTAAAGTCAGCTTACTATGAAGACACATACATACTCACATTTATTGCAGTGCAATTCACAATAATCAAACCATGGAACCAGCATAGGGTAAATAAAATGAAGTATATACACACAGTGGAGTATTATTCAGCCATAAAGAAGAATGAAATCATGACATTTACAGAAAAACAGATGGAATTGGCTATCACCATGTTAGGCAAAATAAGCCAGCCTCAGACAACTGTCACACTTTTTCTCATGTGGAATGTAAAGAGAGAGAGAGAAAGGAGATCATGAAGAAGAAAGGCAAGGGAGTGATGGAAGAAAATATCAAAATATTTTACATGCACATACAAATAACCTAAATGAAACCTATTATTCTGTACTAATATGTACTAATAAAAAGCATTTGGAACTAAATCATAATGAAACTACGTATACAATAAAAATATCTCTGAGGCTGGGGGCCACAGCTCAGCAATTAGAGCCTTGCCTGCCAAGTGCAAGGCCCTTGGGTTTGATTTCCCAGCACCACATAAGCTGAGCATGGTAGCACACACCTGGGAGGCTGAAACAGGAGGACAGCCATATGTTTAAGGGCAGCCTGTGCTACATAGTGAGTTCAAGACCAGCCTGGACTACAAAGGGAGAGCCCATCTGAAAACAAACAATAGCAATCTCCTGTTTTATTCATTGTTGAACTCCAGAAGTTTATTATTTTTGTAAAGGCCATCACATCATCTATTCATTTATACATGTGTTTGCTTATTCAACAAAGATATGTTGAGCACCTACTATATTAAAGACATCTGGTCAAGGTCTAAATAAATAATTCACTTCCTGTAGAGTATCTGGCCTCAAATGGCAATAGTGTAAAGATTTCATAAACCCTGGTCTACAGGATTTCTTGCAAATACTTCATGTACAACATAGGTATGTTCAAAAATATATCATTATTTTCCTTTTCGTCTACTCATTTATTACTTGTTATTGCTAATATGATTAGTGAAACCAGTCTTATAGATCAGTTGGGACTTGGAATCCTCTCTCTCCAGCAGGCTCCTCTATTACTAATTTCTTTTTGATTCTACCATTTAAATGTTTTAAACCTTTCCCTTCTCTCCTTGCCAATAAATTTGAAGTAGCATATGTCATGTAGTTTGTAATGACTTCCTAAATGGACTCCCTGCTTTCAGTCTTACACCGACCCCCCAAAACTCCAGAGCGAGGTCCTGTCTCAATAAACCAACAACCACCCCCCTGCCAACTCATCTTCCTAACCTTCAATTTTCCTACACTGGAAGCCCAATTACATTTCTCCCTTGCCTGCAGGATAATGGTTGAGCTCCCAGTTCGGGTTTACTATGCTTACCACGTGTTTCATTATCTACTGATTCACTCTGAAAATCTTCCTAATCTCTTCTGATAAAAGAACATAAATGAAACAGTAGCTTTACGTTTCTTCCTGGAAAATTCTGCCTTTCAAAATTGTACTCAGTGTATGTACATAACTTCTATCAAGGCATTCAATTTATATTATCTCAGGTATAAAAATCTCTGGTCAAAACTTAAGTGTACAAGTATATACCTTTACTTTTCTGAGATTTAAAATATTTGAATTCCTAGTCTACGAGGAGGCGGAGAAGTCCAACTAAATTCATGGTCCTCCCCTTTTGCTGGTGGGTTCCGGTTACGCTCTGGAGAGCTTTCCAAGTCCCTATGCTTTGGAGAGGTAGGCACCTACCTACCCCTCAACCCTCCTTCAGGTTTGGGAGTTCTCTTCCGAGTCTCCAAGCTATTTTGCAGAGAGCTCCACCATTTTGATTTTACAAAGCCAAACAAGAGCTGGAGAGTCTCTCTGAGGCTTTCTGTGGTTTCCCCCATGTCACAGAATCATTCTGAAGCCTTGCTACCTGTCCCAGCTACCTGGATTGAGGACATGAGGTCGCAACTCTGGGTATTCCCTTCCTTTCATCTTGTTAAAAGTTTGCTCCAGACGCATTTCCGGTCTTGTGAAAATCTGCCTTAGTTTGGTTTAGGTTTTCAATGGGCTTAGTCACATAAAAGCCAATGACTCAAAGTCTCTGCCAAATCCTGAAGCAAAACAATGAGGGAGAGTGAAAACCGGAACGGCGGGTGGCTCACTTCCGTCCTTCGCCATCCCTTTCCGCCGCCGCGCCTTTCCGGCCTCCTTTTTGACCCTCCTCACTGTCCGTACTGCCTGAGCTCGTGGCGTCATATGCGTATTTCCTGTGCGCCGGGAAGCGCTTACGGACGCTTTTGGAATTATGGCGGCGGTTGATATCCGAGGTAATGCTTTTTGCCCAACGGGACTGGTTCACATTCGTTTATGGGGTTCTCAAGTTCTTCTGAATGGTTTCCCCAATTCTCTGGAGCAAAGTTGGCAAGTTTTCCTTAGTTCCTGGCTGGTTCTTGGAAGCGGTGGCGCGTTTGTGAGCCCTCGGCGCGGGCTTCTTCTGCGCGCCCTTTTCTCTGCAGCCGTCCCGAGGATGTCCCCGGCGGGCAGAGGATGATGGCCTTTGGGCGTAGTGGAGTGGGTAGTGAGCCTGCTTGGTCTGATGTATCCCTTTGGAACTTGCCACGGAAACTACTTATTTTTACCTTTTTTTTTTTGTGGTACTGAAAGTTGAGCCCAGAGCCTTTGCACCGAGCTGTATCTCTGGGGCTTTTTATTTTTGTGTTTGGAGGCAGGGTCTCAAAAGTTATCTAGGCTGGGCTCGAATTGGGAATCCTGCCGCAGCCTCTCAAGAGTACTGGGATTACAGCAGGCAGTAATACTTTATTCCTGAGATCGCACCCCACGGATCCCTGAGCATGAATCCTTAAGTCTTTCTATTGTAACTTTATTTTGAGGTCTTTAGTACCTCCTTTCTCACACCCAGTAGTTACTCCGCGCGAGAATGGTTTTGTTTGTTTGTTTTTGTTGTTAAGTCATGTTGTATCAGTCAGTGGATAAATGCAGCCCTTTAGTTGTTGATTTTGGGTGGTAGGTAAGGTTTTGTATGTATATATTTGATTTTTAAAGGCAGGCGATCAAGATGCCTTTTTCTAAATGAATTGAAATCTAGTAGACCTCTAGTTATCTAGTGTTCTTCAGTGTTGGTGGATCATATTGTTACATGTTTGTGTTTCATTGAGTTTCAGGTGCTGAATTTTATCACTTGCAGATTGTTAGACTGCTGTGCTTGAGTTAGGTCACCTTGCTGTCTTGTAGAATAAAGAAGCACTTTAGTCAGACTACATTCGAGTATTTAGATTTTTAATGTTTTACTTTTTATTTAAATGTGTTAGGATCAAAGCAAAAGTTCTAAGAGAGGAGTGTATGTGTTGTGTTAGAGAAACAGCGAGGCTGATAATGGCTAGAGGAGGAGAGATGGTGAATGTATGAAGGAGGTGACGTCGAAAGTTTTCTAGGCCATGGTAAGGTGTTTGGCTACTTTTGAGTAGAATGGAAAGCCCACCTAAGCTTTTTACCAGAGGGATAACATATTCTGACTTACCCCCTTTTTAAGATTACCTTAGTTGTTGAGAACATTGTAGCAAGGCAAGAGTAGAATCAAACTGGTTAGGACATCATTTCTAAAATGAATGGCGATTTGGAGGTAGATTATACTAGGGGTTAGCTGCAGAATAATATGTAAGAGATGTTTAGACTTGGTGGTGTATTCTCTTTAGTAGACTGTTTTCCAATAGAATAGATAATTATGTTCTGTTTTATAGCCATAGAGCATATATTAATCTCAGTTAATCATTTTGTAGGTGAATATCCTTGGATATTCGTGTCTGTGTAAATGGATTGGTAAAGATCTATTAGTAAATCATACTTGTCCTTGGCTCTGAGTCATTAATTAATAAGCATTTGCCAGTTTCTTTGAATCAGCAGGTCCTGTGCTATTACCTGATGAGTAAAAACTCACAATTTAAAGTATTTCTGCTTTATTATATGAGTATTAGTAATAAAAGTATACTAGAAATTGCTATGAGAATAGAGAAGCATCCAGCACAATGGCATCATACATAATATTCATTGGATTATAATGTGCTAAGCATTTTATAGTATTTGTAGCTATAAGCACTGCCTGCTAACAGTTAAGGTTTATTAATTGACATGGACATGAAATGATGAGGGAGGGCCTCAGAAGGCAGTGACAATGCCTAGAAAGATAAAGACACAGCAAACATTTTTAGGGGAAAATTTATTTCCTAAGGAAATTAAAAAGAACTCTGTGTATTTTTGCTGTTAAAAATCTGAGTTAATGATTATAGACTACAGAATTTAAAGCTGAGAGTAATAATTATAAATATTATTTTTTAATGAAAATAATGTTTTTCAGGAAATGTTATTTCCTGCTGTTTTGCATATTTAGTTATGGCCTGATCTGTTTATAATGAACAGTATAAGTGGTGTGTACTAATTATTTTGGCTATTAACTTCATCTTTTTATCTTTATTTTAGGATACACAAAGTACAGTTTACCTTTTTACTTTGAACACACGCACACACACACACACAATGACTTTTTCTCTTGTGATTCATTTTGCCCAGAATTGTTTGTCACTTTGAGTTGGGCCTGACTTTTGCAAAGATGCCACAAGTAATTATAGCATATGAGAGGGTGAAGCTTTTCAGTCCTTATTTTATGGTGTTCATGACAAGTCAAATGGTGTTTAGTAGTTAGTGATATGAAATTGCCACTAGTTGGCTCACATCTGTGATTCCAGACTGTAGGAGATTGAGGCAGAAGGAGCTCGTTGGAGCTAGCCTGGGCTTAGTGGGAATGCCCTGGATTCAATCCTTTTTTAATAAAAAGTTCATTAATTAAATGTACCTACTTACCTTATCTTTCTAAAATTTAAGATTTGATTCTACTCAAATATGAAGCAGTGTGGCTGTAAGAGAATTTTACTGACTGTCCTTTAACTTTTACAGCATTATTATTTCATCTTTCTAGTAGCTCCATAACTTCGTTTCTTGAGAGATCCCAAACACATGCTGTGGATATGTCTGAAAATTTTTAGTTGACAATATATAGAAACTAATATTTTCAATATTTGAAAAGATTTTTGTAGGTCTCAGGGTTTTTTTTTAACCTAATCAAAATATTTTCTAAACAAATACTTTTTAAAAATATTTCTCTACATGAGTTCTTTTTGCTTGGAATTACTTTATCCTTCTTTTTTCCATGCCTGAGACAAAGTTTCACTAAGTTTACCAGGTTGGGCTGGAATTTGAGATCCTTCTGCCTTGGTTTCCTAGTTTCCGGGATTATAGGCGTGCCCTACCATGCCTCACTGAGTCTTTTTTAACCTACTTGATCTCTAATCCAAGCCATCTCTGCCTCTCATGAAAAATCATTTTCATTCCCCACATACAGTATTTTACTCCCGCTTCTGTGCTTTAATGATTCACTTATTCATACTTTTATTATGTAGCTATATTGTGTTGTCATTGTTTTCTTGCATAATTCTCTCTTTTAAGAAAGTGAGAGTACATAGGTTAGAACCCATACCATTCTTACATTCTGCTTTAGATGCTTAATACATGTTTGTTGGGTTGGATTCTCTTTTCTAATCCTTAATAACTTTGTTTCTTTCCTATAGATAATTTGCTGGGAATCTCTTGGGTCGACAGCTCTTGGATCCCCATTTTGAACAGTGGTAGTGTGCTGGATTACTTTTCAGAAAGAAGTAATCCTTTTTATGACAGGACGTGTAATAATGAAGTGGTCAAAATGCAGAGGCTAACATTAGAACACTTGAAGTAAGTTACTATAACAAGGTAGCATCTCTGCTAGCCAAAGAGTTTGTGATGAACAATTCTTTTGAACTCTTAATTGTGAATACAGAGTAGAAATTTTGGAAGAAAAAAATGAAAGCTCTGTTTGAGTTTGTACAAATTTTACATTCAAGGAAATTGTTAGTAGTTACTTGTAACTTATAAATCATTCTATATGACTTCATGTTTATTTAAAATATAACTAAGGTTCAATGTTGTTCTAAGTGATTTGAGTAGTGCACCTGTTTTTCTCAGCTAGAGAACCATAATTTTTGTCTCCTTTTAAATCTAATTTTGCGTTTTATGCTGCAGTCTGGCTTATAGTAGATTTTTATTTATATGGCAAATAGAGTAAAATTTTAACCAAACAAAAAGCAGTATTCTTCAGAGTTAGGATAGTATAGCATCTTAGGTATTTATAATTAAGAACTTAATACTGTTACAAAAATTTCCAAAACAATTGTAGATAATTTGCCATTTGTCACCTCAAAAGTGGAGGTGGTAGGTTTTGTGAAATTAAATCTTGATGATTTTTAAATTGTTTTTGTGATGTGCTCTTAAGACAGCTTATTGAGACTAGAGGAATGACACAGTTGTTAAAGTGCTTGCCTATCAAGCACAAGTCCTTGAGTTCAATTCCCCAGCACCACATAAAGCCAGGCATGGTGGCACTTGCCTGTAATCCCAGCACTTGGGAGACTGAGGTAGGTGGATTGCTGTGAGCCCAAGGCCAGCCTGAGCTGTATAGTGAATTCAGGACCACCCAGGGCTGCAGATGAGACCCTGTCTCAAAAAAAAAAAAAAAAGACAGCTTATTTTTGCCTTTAAACATAATCTGGCAGGTGAAAAGTGTGTCTGCTGAGGATAAGGTTTTTGATGTTCCTATTTGAGTCAAGTGTTTATTTTTGTATTTTGTATATATTTATAGGTCATCTTGATCAGGAAGCATTATGGCATTTTGATTGCCTTTTTGAAACAGTCTCCCATTTATTTTCTTCTCTGAAAAGTGTGCAGCATATTTAAACTCAGGATGAGTTTTGTAGAGAAAGTGTGTTGTCTACAAACCAAAATCTTACTGTATCTGTATACTACCTATCTTGGAAATAGCAAGGTTGAATAAAGACAATTTTCATCCTGTTTGTAGTAATTTGAATATCACAGAATTGTTGTAGGGATTCATAGATCTCTGGATGTCTGGATGTCTGTCTCTTTTAGTCAAATGGTTGGAGTTGAGTACATTCTTCTGCATGCTCAAGAACCAATTCTTTTCATCATCCGAAAGCAACAGCGGCAGTCCCCTGCTCAAGGTAAAAATGTGTAAATTCAGGTTTTATTTTCTTTTAACATGGTTTATCTACTTAGTGACCCATATGCTCTTTTTTTTAAAGATTGAATTCTATTTTGGATGTTCCCAAAGCAAAAAACACATTTAGTACTTCGCAAGATAGCCTCACCAGACTCACCATGCCGTTGTACTCATGAATAAGATTTGTTATGAATACACATCCAGATTAGTAATGGAAAAAGACATACTTAGTGGAGTCAAGGAATTGATATGCAGTTTCTTACACTTGCCTTTTGTGAGGAGCCCATTAGCACTCTCTTCATTAAGCAGTGAGATGTAGCCACACGTAATATATGTTTGCTCGTAGAAACACATTTGATACATAGAGTCTGGGATTTTTATTGAAACTTGGTCAGGGTGGGATGTTTTGCCCATCAGAATTCCAGACAAAAATCAAGTGTCTGCTATAATCACATTGGTATGTGTTATCTGGGCAGGCTGATATGCCAGGCATAACTATCACTTAGGACATGTTTCAAAAGGCTTAGATATGATTTTTGCAAACTTGTCCAAGGAAGCTCGCCAGGTACTGAGTGAGAATAATTCACCTCTCTATGAGCACAGTGGTTGGGATCTTACTGAACTGTGAGAATTCTAGTTATTTCTCATATAGGTCAGGTGATTTAATTCTGTTCATCACATGCAATTTTAACCATATTAATAGGCTTAATTGAATATCCTCAATGACAGTTTTGAGCAAAAGTCTTAGCTAGATTTTTTTTTTTTCATGGTACTGGTTACATGGTTCTTTACACTGAGCTCCATCTCACCATCATTCGAAAAATTTAAAATTCTAAAAATTTTTATTTGAGACAGAGTTTTATTATGTTACCCAGGCAGTGCTTTAACTGGCATTCCTACCTCAGCTTCTTACAGTGATCAGGCTGGGTTAAAGGCCCGTACTCCTGGATCTGGCTTTCCCTAGATTTTCCTGACAAATGAAACTTGCTGAAAACAGTAACAATGAAGAGTATAGAATTCAGATTTGTTAAAATATCAGAATTGTAAGACATCTTGGAATCATATGAGGACTTTGGAAAAATGTCACATTGAGGAGATGTTTTAAAGTAAAGAAGCCAGAGAGTGTTACCCTGGCTACATTTCAAATTAGATATTTCCATCAAGACTTACAGGAATAACTCTTACCCTAGTATTGGTTTCAAAGAATTAGTTAAAGAAGTTTTTGTTCCAGAATCCATTTTTTTTTTTTTTTTTTTTGGAGTGGAAGATCCAGAGTCTCTTTCTAGAGAAAAGGAGACCTTAGAAGAAAGCTGAGACCATTTGAAGAGTATTCAAGTTATAGAAGCTGCACAGGGTGGTGCTGATTTCAGTGGGAGCTATCTTAATCCTTAGGATTCAGGCCTAGGGCTTGGAGGCAAGATTAGCACATTCATTATCTTTCTTCTGGGCCCCAGGTCTTCCTAAAGTTTGGTTGACTGACAGTAGCATTGGTACCACCTAAAACTTGTTAAAAATGCTTGGTGTGTTGCTGGCATACAATATTAGATACCCACAACTTAAAGAAGGGGTTTATTTAGCGCATAGTTTGAAAGGTTTCAATCCATGCATGGTTGGCTGACTCCAACATAGAAACCATGTGGACTCAGAAAAATGTTCACTTTATGTTGGCCAGGAAGCAGAGAAAGTGGCCAGGATGGAAGATTTGTCCTCCTATCTCATGCCCCCAGTGACCATCCAACCAGGCCCCACTTCCTAACAGTACAGTGAAATCATCCGTGGATTAACTCACTGATGAGTACAGCATTCCTAATAACCCAGTTGCCTTATAAATACATGAGATTTTTGGGGACTGTTTATTTATTTAAACCATGACATCTCTCCCCTGGACTCTAAAAAAACTCATATCCATCACTTTGTGAAAAAATGCATTTAATCTGTCTGTAAGAGCCATCAAATCTTAGCACTGCTAAAAAGTCGTAAGTCCAAAGTCTCCTCTGAGATTCAGGCAAACTCAGCTATGAGCCTTTGTAAAAATCAGCAAGAAAATAAACACTTCCAATATCCAGTGTCACAGAGTCAACATTTTATTCTCAAAGGGAGAAATAAGAGAAGAAAAAGGAAGAGGACCACAGCAGGACTGAAAGTAGAGCAAACATTAAATACTATATATATGTTCAATACCTGGGGCAAGTTGTGGTGAGATGCTGGTTCCAGAGGGCTTGAGAGTCGTCCCCCCTCTGACCCCCACCACACACACACACCTGCTGTCCTGTTGTCTGCTCTTTTACCATTGCCTGTGGCCTTCCTCAGCAGAAGACCCATGTTCCTGGCATCTCCGACTTGCTGGGGTCTGCTGGGGTCTCCACTGCACCTTCTTCACTTTGATAGTTTCACAGAAGCCTCCATGCCCCCATAACTCTTGCATTCTACATGCCTGTAACACCAGTACTGTAATTTTACAGTGGACGAGGGAAAGATGTTCACTGCATGGCCTGTACCTCTAACCCAGCCCCACCTCCTGACAATACACGAAGTTATCAGTGAGTTAGCGCACCAGTGTGCACAGCCTCATTGTGATTCCATCACCTTACAACACATGAGTCTTAGGAGACATTTTAGATGTAAGCGTTAACATTATATCTACTGAGTAAGAAATTTTTTATCAAAATCTTTTTGTTAGTATTTGCAATACATAGTGATAACAATGAGATTGAAAACTTGGTGCATATATGTATTGCATCTTGATCATTTTAGACCCAGCTCTACTTCAGAGAGCTTAAGTACTTTCCCCAAGAGTTAAAGTCATCATACAATAGTGATAATGCATACCTATGTTTATAACAGCACAACTTATAATACCTAAGTTTTGGAAACAACCAGTATGTCCATCAATAGATGAATGGATAAAGATGTGGTATTTACACCGTTAAGTACTGCTCTGCTATAAAGATAAATTTTAATCGTTTATAAGGAAATAAATTTTGAGACCATCATACTTAGTGAAATGAATCAGAAAGAGAAGCTTAAATATTGCATGGTTTCTCTAGTATCAGAAAACCAAAGTATTAGAAACAAAGCAAAATAACAGAGAGGTAAAAGAAAATAGGAAGATGGACATTGTGGAGAGGTAAGGGGGAAGGGAAGAGTCCTATTTTTAACAGGCTCTAAATACATAATGCCTGTTATGTGATTCAGATGCTCGTTTACAGCTTAAGAAACACTGCTCTTGGATAAGAGCTGTTATACTTTCCTGTGAAGGGCCGGAGAGTAAATTCTTTTGGCTTTGTGGGCCTCTTAATCTCTGTGATGTCTACTTAACTGTTCTCAAAGCAATCATAGATAGTATGTAAATGAACGGGTATAGCTGTTTTCCAGTAATACTGGTTGTAAGAAGAGGAAATTACAAGCCGTTGTAAGGTTTTGTTTGGGAAAATGCCTATTTTTAGTTTTCAATGAAAATTGTTTAGTAGTTTATGTCTGGATCTGTGTTCATAATCATTTCTTTTTCTCCGCTGCTTTAGTTATCCCCTTAGCTGATTACTATATTATTGCTGGAGTGATCTATCAGGCACCAGACTTGGGATCAGTTATCAACTCCAGAGTGGTAAATTTCTTCATATTTTTAAAACACTAACATTAAAAACTTGATTCAATTACTCTACTTCCAGAATCTTTTTCCTCTTATAAGTTAGTAGAAAATGTTCATGATTACCAGTGTCTTTGGGCCAGGTCATTGCTAGTGTGTATGGTCTGTCTTCTATATCCGTGGATTCCTCATCCATTTATTTAACCATTGTTGATTGGAGATACTCAGAAAAATATTGTGTCTTTACCAAACATGTATAGACTGTTTTCCCATCATTATTTCCTAAATAGTACACTTTAGCAACTATTTTCGTATCAATTACAGTCTATTAGTTCAAAGTAATCTAGAGTTGGCTTAAAGTATGTATAGAAAAATGTATATAGATTATATGCAAATATTCTACCCTTTTAATACAAGAGATTGAGCATTTGTGGATTTTGGTCTCCGTGGAAGGTCCTGAAACCAATGTCCTGTGTATTTTGAGGGATGACTCTATAACTTCAGATTCTGAAAAATAGGAAATTACTCATTTTATAAACTTAATATCTTGTGGATATGTGCTTAGAAATTTTTGGTTGACATAGTGAGAAATCTTACAATTCCTTTTGCTTTTACAAGCTTACTGCAGTGCATGGCATTCAGTCGGCTTTTGATGAAGCCATGTCATACTGTCGATACCATCCTTCTAAAGGCTATTGGTGGCACTTCAAAGATCATGAAGAACAAGGTAGGTAGAACACCTAGACCTGGTGGTTTGTGATTCTCTGAGAATCAAGCTGTTTTCTATTGATCTTTTCTATGCCAGTTTTATTTACTTGAATAAAAAAAGTTGGCCCAAGGGCTCTTTTCCATCATACCATTGAAGTTTGGAGTAACAATCTGGAATCCTTTGTTTAAAAACAGTATCCCAACATCTCCCCGCAAGTCCTCCAGTGCAAATATTATGTTTAAATGACTTCAGAATTTTTCAGTTTTTTCTCTTGTCTTCATGATCTTCTGTTTTGTCCCTTTTTTTCCCCTACTGACTTGACCTTTATAATAATAGAAGACAATAACTTGAGTTTGTGAAACATCATTTTCTATTTGATCCTTGTAGATTTTATGGGGAAAGATCAGTTAGTACACTTAAAATACGCAAAAATATACCAAATAACCTGGATTGTAATTTAGCTCATTATGAAAAACTTAGCCTTAACTCACATTGTCTGTTCTTACATACTAAAACTGAAGTGTCTAATTTGAAAGGCATGTATAGGAAGTATGACTGAAATATACTGTGCTTAAATTTTAAGAATTTATTATGGTAAAAAACACATTGACATTAATCCCTCTCAGAATTCTCTCCCTTGCTTCAGAATACTTATCCCGTAATTCTTATGTTTCAAGTCTGTTTGAGATATGGTGGTAGCCATGACAGTGCTACTAAAGAAACAAGAAGATGGTTTCCAGAACTGTTTCAGAAGTGCCAAGGGCAATGGGATGGGGGATGGAAGGCTGAGGCTGGGGGATTGGTGAGACTTTGAGGCCAGCCTGAGCTACCTGGTGAATTCAGGACCAGCCTGCACTATAGGGCAAGACCTTGTCTCAAAAAACCAGCCAAGCAGACATACAAACCAAAGCCAGGGGTAGTATTTTGAAGGAGATTAATGACAATGTATTTTTTTACTGTAATTTGTTTTTAAACTTAAACATTCACTATTTTCAGATCTGATCTCATGTCAGTTTTTTAAATGTCAGAATTTAACATCATTTAAGAGGGAGTTAGAATATTTCATATATGTGGGAGAGTAGAAAGAGGAGAAGGGAAATGAAATGTGAAGTTAACACAATGTATATGTGCACCGAATTCTCAAATTTAGTGTGACCATTGTGTATCACATGTGAGTACTAAAATATTGGGAAAAATCTTCACGTATGTATATGCAGTGTTCATCTTATTAGAATTGTCTTGTTTCAAGAACCATTAAAATGATGGAGTTTTGAGTATGTTCATGTTGGAGAAAGATTTGTAAACTATGGCAGAGTGATCTAATTATATAATTTTTTTACTTTCATATTTCAACAGATAAAGTTAAACCTAAAGCCAAAAAAAAAGAAGAACCAAGCTCTATTTTTCAGAGACAACGTGTGGATGCTTTACTTGTAGACCTCAGACAGAAATTTCCACCTAAATTTGTGCAGGTAATGAGAATGTGTGGCCAGTTATGACTTGACATTTTTTCATGACATACATATTTGAGAACTGTGTGTAACCTGTACTACCTAGTGAGACCTTATCTTAAAAAAGGAGAGAGAGAATACACTTTTACTTTACCAAAATGTTGTAAATTATGTATGTTATTTCTACCTGGTGAGATCTATAAGAGACCCAATGCCATCTTTTGGGGAGATTGAGGAGAATTTACATGTAGATATCCTCTGTCGACCAGTCCTGGTGGCATAGGACAGGCCTATAATCCCAATACTGTGGGAGTCTGAGGCAGGAGTTTTACAAGTTCAAGTCTAGTTAGCAACTTGGCAAGACCTTGTCTCAAAATCACAAATAAAAAATGGGATATAGCTCAGTGTGAAGGCTCTGGGCTCAGTTTAGGACCGCACCTGCACACATAACACACACACTTGCAAATACACATGTGTATATGTATCTTTTATCTAGCCAAAATTTAGCACATACCAAAATTTCACAATTCCTGAAGGAAAATCAAGCACAATTAGCCACTGTTAATGGGTAGGAAATATTGGGAGCCCTCCCAAATTTTGAGTTCCTAGATACCAGCCAAGGGTCAGCATTAACAGTAAGCCTTTCTGAGAAGAGACTTTTTGGGCCTTTTATGCTAACCCTTTTCTGCACAGCAGATATTTGAGTGGAGCTCAGTTTTGATCTTGTTAAGTGTAAATGTTCCCAATATTTGTAGGTGGAATAGGCCAGTAGACAGTTGATACCGTGAATCTTGAGTATGTGGTACCAGAAATGTCTTTAGTCAGGGGAGTAAGTAGGAAAGTTTTTTGGGGGGCATCTACATTTAGAAAAATTTAGAAAACAGATGAAGGTACTAGCCTTAGAAATAAAGAGATTTTTTTCTTCTGAGATGACATAGATATAGAGATATGTGATTGGTTGATTGATTGATTTACAGGAAAAGAAAGGAGTGTATGTGTCTTAGTTTTTCATTGCTGGCGCACAGTATCAGACATCCACAGGGAGGAAAGATTTATTTTAGTTCACAGTTTCAGAAAGTCTCATTCTACTTGTAGGTGGATGGCAGTTTTAAAAGTACATCGTAGAGGCCCAGCAGGAGGAAAAGCTGTTTATAGCAGGGCAGACAGGAAGCCAAGTGCGCAAGGAAGGGTGGAGCTAGCATATATCCTTCCAAGTCATGACCCAGCGATTTGCCCCTGCTGGGTCACGCCCCTCTGAGTGTTGTACCCCTTTGACCTGACCAGGCCTCACCTCTTTTTTTTCTGAGACCAGGTCTCACTGTAGAGTCTAGGCTGGTCCTGAACTCGCTGTAGTTCAAGGCTGGCCTTGAACTCACAGCAGTCCTCCTGAGTGCTAGGATTACAGGGCTGTGCCATCACACCCGGCTTATGTGGTGCTGGGGAATTGAACTCAGGCAAGCACTCTATCTGCTGTGCCATTCCTCTAGCCCCTAGGTCCCACTTTTAACCATACATGGTTCCATAGGTATTCCACATTATCCAAAAATATCAGGTTTTCAGGGGACATTCCAGATCCAAACCGTAACAGTCAACATGAAAGTATAATAAATTTGAAAGTAAATTGGAACTATCAGTCAGTATCCTGTTTGTGTTAGTCATCTTTCTGTTGCTGGCACAAATACTTGGCTACACAATTTAAAGGAAAAAGATTTATTTTGGCTCACAATGTCATGTTTCATCCCACGGATGGCCAGCTTCACTGTTTTTGGCCTGTGGTGAGGCCGAGCATCATGGAGGAAGGGCCTGGGGGAGGAAAGCTTTTTAGTCCTATGGTAGCCGGGAGCAAGGAGTGGAGGTGAGCCAGAGGGGAGGGGCCTGAGGACAAGGTACATCCTTAAGTCACACCCTAGTGACCTACCTCCTCTCATTGGGCCAACACCTTCTAGTAGCCTGTTCAGCTATGAAAGATTGTTACCCTTGTGATGCCTGTCTGGGCCACACTACTGAACATTGCTTGCTCTGTTGGGGATCAAGTCCCTCGGTACATGAATCTTTGAGGAACACTTTTAAACCGTGACACTTGTTGTTTTACTTTTACACGTAAGAGTACAGTTGTCATTGGCTAAGAATGAGGAGTAGATTTGAGCCTTGAGGAGAAAGAAAGTATTCTAGAGCATTTACCTTGGATAGTGGGATAAATAGATGACAGGGCCCTGTTAAGCAAAAGAATTGCTGTGTGGAGTAGAGGACCTGGCATTATTCTTGATATCTCCTACCCTCATCACTTTTCCTGTAGTTAATTTTCAGTGGTACACTTATCCCACACCTTTTTCTTAGGGGGAAAATAACCTTTTCCTTTCTTTTCCGATGCTGCCAACTTTATAAAGTCAGAGCGTTTGTCCAAATGTCACTCTCCTTTCTAAGTTATATCCTCCAACCAGATTATCCCCTTGAGTCTTGAAACTTAATATTTTTTCATTTACATTTTTGTATTTTCAACAGTATTACTATTTTAGCCTTTCTTTGGCAACAAAGGGCTTTGTTAGGTGGTTAGGGGTTTTTATGGTTAACTATTCTGTTCTCATTTTAGATTTATACCTTTTCTAGAATGGGGAGTAAAAAGTAGAAAAGGAGCAAATTTGCTTTTAATGGTACATGGATAGTAACTTTTCTTCATGAAGTCTTTAATAAAGCAGTTTCAATGAAGACACCATTATAATGTGAATTATACAGTCAAGAAGAAAATTTTGATGACCTGATCTTTTTTTTCTGTTTCCTCTTTCTTCTCCTGTTTTTAAATTTATAGCAAAAGTTTGGAGAAAAGCCTATTCCAGGTACAGTTCAATTAATATTCTTAATAAATTTGAAATAAGACCAAACAATGATGGCAGTTGAAATGATCTTTGATGATTTTGTCATTTAATCATAGTTTCTCGCTTTTGACCTTTGAGATCTGCTGAATTGCCAGCAGCAGGTACTTTTGAGCAAGTACCTACCTACTCATATTTATGTCCACATACACCTTTAAAAACAAAATAATGATATTTATATAGTGGTATTGGTACTTAAAAGATGATCTTGGGTGGAGAGAGTATGTATTGAGGATGGTGAGGAAGGGTAAATGAAGCATGGTGACTTGAGATGGATCTTACTGTTGTCATTGCAAATGCGTGTAAAACCATCAATGGAACTGTGATAGAATAATTATATATCTTGTATATATAGGATGCCTTATTAAAATGCCACATAGCTTTATGTAGTGTCACAAATTTCCCTGGATTAATAATTAAGTTGTTAGATTCATAACTGTTCTTAAATACCTCTACCTTAGGGAACAACTAAATGTAGAATTTGAGATAAGCAGTGAAAAATGGATTTGAGAAAGTGAAACATTCGTATTATTAACCATTGTCTAAATTTTTGTCATCCTTCTACCCTTGTTTCTCTTTTAAAAAATCTGGTTTTGTTGTCTAGTGGATCAGACAAAGAAAGAGGCAGAGCCGGTACCAGAGACTGTAAAATCTGAGGAGAAGGAGACCACAAAGAATGTGCAACAGACATCGAGCACCAAAGCACCCCCTGAGAAGCGGATGCGACTTCAGTGAGTGCTGGGCAAAGGAGGAGCTTGCCAGACTCCTGGTGTCAGTAATCGTGTCAGTGCCTCAGTCCTGGTAGGCTTTCGAGCTTTGTTACACTTTGTATAGAGTGTGGTTGTTGTTCAGGAAAGGTTGTTATCTCCATTTTGCTTCTGTGTAAATATTTCTTATGTATCTTTTGTAACCTTCGCTTTTTTTGGATATGAGCAACCTATCTACTCATGCATGTCCACATATACCTTTAAAAACATAATAAAGATATTTATATATACTGGTTCAGCATGGCTTTTCCTTACTGCTGTCTGAAAACTTTCAGACACTTTGAGAACACTAAGGATTAATGTTAACAATCTTAAGTAAGCATATTTTTTTGTATTAGTTGCATGTTCCTAAGGGATAAAATAATAAAAATTATTGACAATTTGGGAAATAAAAGGAAAAATCCCACTGATGCCATCGTCCTACAGACATGTCTGTATGTAAGCATTTTTCCATGTTCCCTTTTTCTTCCCCTTCTGTTCTGTGAATGATCCAGGGCCTTGCACAAGATAGGCAAATATGTTAACCCCGAGCTACATCCACAGCTCATGTACCTAGTTTTTACTAGAGAAACTATCTTAATGACTGAAAAATTCCTCTGGCTGTATGTCTCTTAGATTTCTTAAACTCTTCCTGTATTACATTTGGATTCTTTTTATCTTGTGTTATTTTAAATAAGTGTTTTTAAATAGTGGTTACATTTGTGTATAATGCTGTTTCAACCTTTTTCTTTTTTCTTTTTTCTTTTTTCTTTTTTTAGTATTGGAACTGAACCCACAGTCTGCACTGAGCTACATGCTACATAGTTAGCTCTTTTTGTTATTTTGGGACAGCCACACTATATCATTAAGTTACCGAGGCTTGATCCTAACTTATCATCATCCTGCTTAGACCTCTCAAGGTGCTGAGATTATGGAGGTGAGCCTCCAAGCAAAGCTTCTGTCATTTTTGTAGAATAGAATTCCAAAAGTGAAATCACTATTCTGTATTTTTTCATCCTTTTTAGTCTGTGCTGCCACGTTGTTTTTCTGAAAAGGTTTGGGGTAGTTTTAAGTGGCAAAATAAGAAAGTACTACGTTCTTCACAATCTGGTACCACCAAATATTGTCATTAATGTTTCGTGTGTGTATGTATATTTATATATTAAGTATACATTTATGCATCCTTCTTATTTTTGGATTCAGTTACAGTCACACCCATTTCCCTAAGTACTTCTGTGTATATTTCCTAAAACGCCTTTGTTTAGAACTCAGTTTTGGCTTGTACCTCTATTGGTCTTTAGCTTGAAGACAGTTTGACATGATTAAAAAATTACTACAGTTAATTCTTTTTCTCTTTAGTGTGATTATGGTCCTCATTCTTTAGATGGTTCATCTAATAAATGGTGGTTCTGTTTTGAATTCTATTTTAGTGTTTTCTTCTTACAGGTTTCTTTATGGCATGTTTTGTTTGGTGTGTAATGTTAACATGGTTCTGAATATCAGAACTATCAAAAATAATTTTTAAGTATTACACCGTTTTTTCCTACTCCTATGCTTTAAAAAAAATTTTTTTTTATCCTTTCTATCTCATTCCCAATTACTGTGTCACGGTAACTGCCATGGTTTGGATGAGTGTTCTTTGAAGATCTGCATCGAAAGGTTTAGTTTCCTGGTTGACAGTGTTGGGAAATGCTATCAGGCTTGGACAGGTGAGGCACAGGAGGAAATCCTGAGGTCACTGGGATGCCTTTGGAAGGGATTAGGGGATCTTGGTTTCTTTTTTTCTCCTTGAGCTATGAGCACTCTTGCTCTCGCCATGATGTGCTCCCTTCACCAGGGTCTCAAGTTAGTGGGGCTGCTCTACTTTGTACTTGTGCCTCCACAACTGTGAGCCAACATTAACCTCACTTTATTTACATACAGTAACACAAAGCTGATGAATACTTAACAACGTAGTTAGTTTCTACATTTCATGGGGTTTTTTGTACAGTTGAGTATTTTCTCATTTTTCTTTCTTACACAAAAGATGGTATGTTATGTAAAAAAACCCCATTACTTTGCTTATTTTCTACTTATTTAATCATGAACCCATTTGTCACACTTGCTTTATTTTTTCAACTTTATAGTTTTCCTGTTAAAGCTTTTCTTCTAAGTACTACATATAGAAAAGCACACAAAATAATGGAGTGAAACTCATTGTGCCCATGTAATCACCAAAATGTTTAAAAAATTGAACATCACCAGCTCTCTGAAAGCTCCCTTATGTTCCCTCCTATTCATAGCACTTGTCATTCCAAGTATAGGTCACGTACCTGTAGTATTATGGTAATTATAAGTTTTAGTTTCTATGTGTGCATTTTATGTATAGCTTTTTGAGTTCAACATTGTGAAGTTCACTGAAGTTCTATGTTTTAATTTCTGTGGAGTATCCTCTTTAAATATATTACAACTTTAAAATGTAATGATGGATATTCCAGTTGGTTGTATAGTTTGGATATAACTAAAAATTGCCATTATGAATACTCTTATGAACTTTTAAGAATATTATGAATATTCTAATTTTGTGAATATTGTACATACTTTTTGATGTGTATTACTAGCTGAGTTGTATCTTCCCCTCAGACAAGCCATAGTTGTAATCTCCATTACCTCAGAATGTGGCTTTATTTGGGGGTGTGATTATTGTAGATGTTGGGCTGGAGTAGGCTGGGCTTCCTACCTGACAGGACTGCTGCATTAATAAAAAGAAAGCCACATGAAGAGTCTAAAGGAGAATACAGCAGGAAGCTAGACTGGGAATGGTGCAGCCCCAAGCCGTGGAATGCTGAAGACCATTGCCAAATTACCAGAAGCTAGGGAGAGGTGAGGGAGGGTTCTTTCCTTCAGAGGAAGCCTGGCTCTGTCAACACATTGATTGTAAATCTTCCTGCCTCTTGAACTTTGAGATGGCAAATCTGTTGTTCTGAGACACTCGGGTTATTGTTCTTCAGTTATGGCAGCTTTAGGAAATAACTGTACATGTGCTCATTTTACTATTTTATTCAAATTGTTAAGGCAGAAACATGTCTCTTTATTCAGCTTTAGTTGATGCGGTCAGAATGTTTTCCACGATGTTGACACCAGTCTATATATACTTCAACCAGCAATGAGTGAGTTCCAGTTCCCTGTATGTTGTTGACCCTCTATATTACCAATTAAAGAAGAATTGAATCATTCTAATGGGTGTTTAAGTGATGCCTGACTGAGACTGCAGTTTACATTTCCTGCATATGATGGTATTGAGATGTTTTGTGTGACTTTTATGATCTATTTGGATATTCATTTTTATGACCTGTGTCCATACCTTTTGCACGTTTTTTTGTCGATTCATCTGTTTTTGTCTTTTAAAATCCTAAGAGTTGCACATTGTGGATAGTTCTTTGTCAGTTACATGTATTGGCTTGCCCTTAGTAAAATACAAAAATGAACAGGAGTTCATGACCTTAGTGTAGCTTAGTTTGTCCATCTTGACTTTATTGTTAATACTTGAGTTTTTTCTCTATGCTGAACTTATGAATATTATATATATGTAACAGAAACTTCATTAGTTTACAGTTTTCATTAAGGACTGCAGTCCTGTGGGTCAGATTGGACCTAAAGGTGAATTTTGGGAGAGCTGACATTTAAGCTTAGTTTAGTCACAAACATATCACTTTCTTAATTAAGTTTTCTTTCATTTCTCCTAGCAAAGCTTTATATTTTTAAAGTATAGCTGTTTACATGTTTTGCTAAGTTTATCCCTAAGCATAATACATTTTTATGCTATTCTGAAAAGTATTTTAAAATTTTTAACTTAAGGCAAATATAGTGGGTAAGTCTTAGAATCCTAGCCCTCTTGGAAGCTGAGGCAGGAGCCGAGATGCGCAGCTTAGAGACTTAACAAGACCCTGTCAGAAAATAAAGAAATAAAAAGGAAAAGGGCTGGCAGTATAGCTCAGTGTGAAGGCCCTGGATTCAGTTGATCACTGGTAGAGTGTCAAATATGTGTGTGTGTGTGTGTGTTTGTTTTTTCCAATTTGGATTCTCTATACGTCTTTCTGTTGCCTAATTGTCCTGGCTAGAATTACAGGACTCTGTTGAATAGATAGAGTGAAACTGGGTGTCTGTCTTGTTTCTGGCCCTACAGCAAAAGCTGTAAACTATTGAATTTGATATTGTGGGCTTCTCATTAATGTTTAACAATTTAAAATTAATATGAAATTGTACATTGTGAGATAACATGATTTTTGATACATGTATACATGCTGTAATATGTAAATCAGGGTAAGTGGAACTACTCAAATATTATTCAAGCATTTATTATTTATGGTAAAAACATTCAAAATCTTGTTGTGTGTTTTTAAAAATACATAGTACCTAGTAGTTACCTGACTGTATAATAAAACTCACTGTGTAGCCCTAGCTGGCCTCAAACTCAGGGCAATACTCCTGCTTCCGCCTTGCAAATGTTTGTATTGTAGGTGTGCACCACCACACCCAGCTGATGTGGTGCTAGGGAATTGAACCCAGGGCCTTGCACTTGCTATGCAAGTGTTTAACCACTGATGAACACTTTCAGGCCTACATGTCTCTTTTAGCACTGCCTTTATTGCTAGTATTGTTGCATTTTTGTTTTCATTTGTTTCAGGAATTTTTAAAAATTATTTTTTATTTCTTTTTGCTTAACTTTTTGTTCAAGAGTACATTGCTAGGCAGGAGGATAACAAGTTCAAGTCTAACCTAGGGAATTTAGTGAGACCCTATCTGAAATTAAAAAAATTAAAAGAATGGGAGATGTAGCTCAGTGCAAAGGCTCAGGACTAAACCTCCAATACTACACAAAGTTGGCTGTTTAGTTTTTATGTACATCGTTTCCAAAGTTTTTCTCTTCTTACTAATTCTAATTTTATTTGCATTGCAGTCAGAGAAAAAATTCTTGCTATGATTTCAACTTTAAAAAAAATGCTACTCAGGCTTATTTAGTGGTATAACACGTGATCTATCCTAGCAAATGTTTTTTATGTGAATGAGAAGAATGGGAATTCTGCAAAAGGCAGAATTGACAGAAATTATAAGAAAAAGGGATCTCTTTGGAAGGATTACAAAGTCTGAGGACAGAGACAGCTCAAGATGGCGGTCTGCACATGCAAGAGCTGGAGGATCTGATGGCTGGCTGCTCAGCCGGGATGCAGAACACCCATTTGGGACTGCAGGACAGCCCATGAGAGTAGGGACAGGGAGAAGAGGGAGTTGTGGGGAGAGGAGGAGATTATAATTTTGATGTGATATATATGGGCACAAAATACTCAAGTTCAATATGTATGAATTACCTATGTATATATTAATAAAATGGGGGGGGTGAAGAAATCAAATGACAAAAACCCTCCTAATTTCTCTTTTAATTTTCCACCGGAATCTAAGAACCAGGCGAGGGCAGGGAAGGAGGCAGAGGGCAGAGGGGGGTGGGGCGTTGGCCTCCTGTGCGGCCCCTCCACGCACATGAGCAGGTGCTCCCGGCTGGGGGAGGCTGAGTCAGCCTGCCTGTGTCAGGGGGGAGGGTGGGGGGTGGCGTGTGTCAGAAAGAAGTGTTAACTGAGTAGGGGGTTAACTCATTGTGGTTTTGGCTTACATCCTTCTGATGGTTAGTGATACTGTTGTTTTTCAAATGCTATTATCCGTTTGTATATTTATGGAGAAATTTCAATTGAAATAACTACTTAAGTGGATATAACCTATTTTAAAATCCCCCCCCCTTTTTTTTACATTTCTTACATATTCTAGGTATTAATCCATGTCTGATAAATAGTTGACATATTTTCTCTTATTCAGTAAGTTGTCTCATCACTGTTGATTGTATCCTTTGCTATACAAATTTCTTTTAGTTTGATGTAATCCTGTCTAGTTCTGCTTTTATTTCCTGTGCTTTGGGGAAAAAAACAACTGAGGCCAGTGTCTTGAAGCATTTTCTCTGTTTTCTTTTAATAGTTTTATGGCTTTACGTTGACCGCTAACATCTTCTGCCATTTTGAGTTGATATTTTTTGACTGGTAAGAGAAAGAAGACTAGTTTCATTTTTCTCTATGTGAATATTTAGTTTTCCCAGCACCATTCATTGAAGAGGATTTCTTTAACAGTATCTGTTTTGATACATTTGTTGAAAATCAATAGGTTGTGAATGGGTATTTCTATTCTGTTTTGTGGGACCGTGTTTTTTGGTTTTTGTTTGTTTGGTTGGTTTTTTGCCAGTGTTGTTTTGGTTACCATAGCACTGTGATGCCTTTGAAGTCAGGTGATGTGGTATGGGTAGCTTTGTTCTTTTTGCTCAGGATTCCTTTTTCTACTTGGGGTCTTCTTTGGTTCCCTGCAGGTTTCAGGAATATTTCTATTTTTGTAAAGACTGATACTGATATTTTGATGAGAATTAATTATACATTTTGATCACATCTGGACCATGAGCTATTTAATTTTGAAGCAAATTAATGTTATTTTTTCCTTTGTACAATTTTCTTTTATAATTCTGAAGTCTTTAGGAAAAATATAACTGTATAATTATTTTCAGAATTTTCTGAAACTTAATGACCATGAATATAATTTATTTTGGCAAAACCCCGTCTCCATTTGAACCTAATTTTTACTGATAATGTTAAGTGTTGTTTGTATGTCAGATTGATTTGATTAGATTTCCCAAATATATTTTCATCTAATTTTTGGTTAATTATCAGAAGTATTGTATTAATATCTACAAGTGGATTTTGTATTTTTTGTTTCTTTTACCTCTGAAGGTTTGTTTTCTATATTTTGAAGCTACTTATTACTGTTACAAATTAAATATATCATCTTTATCTCTAACTACTTAACTTTCCTGCTATTTGCTTTCTACAGGTTTCTTTTGAAAATATAAATTCCTGAGGATTTCCACATTTTCTAATAAAAGTTATTACCTCCTAATTAAGATGCGGAAGTTGTTCCTCTGAAACACTTTGTGATGTGACTCTAGTTTCTGTGGAGAGCCATTTGGTGTATATCTTGAGACTAGGTGCCCTCTTGCACGGTAAGTTCTTTAGCTGACGTCGTTGCAGGTCAGAAGCTACAGGTGGCTTGGCATCTCAGACAGGAGACCTCTAGGCACTTTCCTGCTAAAGGAGACAGAGAATCATCCAAGTGTCCTGGGATTTCCCCATTTCACATCTTTATGCTTTTGTTTTGCTTGTTTCTTCCGTTTCCGGTAGTATCCCAAATTGCCCACTAGAACTTCGGGAAAGTATTTAACACACATTGTGAGATGGCACCCCCTGCAGTATTTTAATTTTCAGTGAACTTGATTCTGTGGCTGTCACAAAGGAGAGATTCTTTTAGTCTCATCATTCTCAGCCTTCTGTTAGATCTGATCATTAAAGATCTTGGAATTCATTGTGTAAATAATCCAGTATGGTTAAATATATGTATCCCACCCGTCAGCCTTCGTGGTACTTGTAATCATCCTCATAGTAGTCACTTGGTCCTCCTACACACAGCAATAGGGCACTTCATCATAATCAACACTGAGTTGTAATTTAATTATGATGCCACTACCCATCCCATTCCCCATTGGATGGGAGTTTAGCTATGTGTTTAAGTCATGAGTATGTTTAAATCAATAGCAGATTCCCATTTTCTTTCTCTTTCTAGGAATCACTCCTGGTATCAGGTCCTGTGTCTGTCAAAATCCACTACAGAAAAGAGAAACCCACCAAGAGAAATTAAGAAAAAATTGAAAAGGCAGTGGAGAACTGAGAAAATAAAGAGAACTCTGAGGTATAAAGAGGTAGGATTTCTCAGGAGCTATGCTTCCAGGATGGGGGGGCGGGGGCGAAGGGAAGAATTTGTAGTTAACGTTACCTAGATACCTTTATAATAAGCCTCAGAGATCTAGGTTTGGGATGTAAAAAGGACATTGTTTAGGTGGTTCTGGCATTTAGGAGCTCAGGAAAGGGAAGTAATAGAGCTGATGGCTGGACTTGGAAAATGATGTTGAGCTATTGTGGGTATTTTTGGGGCTTGGGAGAAGGTCCTCCGAAAGCTCTAACTCAGATCTCAGATGCAGTGTAACTACACATGTGAGGTTTGCATAAGGTTGTTTGTGGCCTAATTGAGATGGTAGTGTAATATCGGAGAAAGGCATATGTTCAGGCTGTTATTGACTGCCCATGGGACTGAAGGATGGCTTCATGTGACTCGTGTTCAGATTTCTAAGGAAGGACGGGTCTTCTGGGTTCTTGTATCTTTGAAGGGGCTTGA
Source organism: Ctenodactylus gundi (assembly GCA_004027205.1). Classification (NCBI taxonomy): domain Eukaryota; kingdom Metazoa; phylum Chordata; class Mammalia; order Rodentia; family Ctenodactylidae; genus Ctenodactylus; species Ctenodactylus gundi. The sequence continues at coordinate 151,733 of PVKB01000184.1, read as the reverse complement.
TGGAGCTCTCTATGGGATATGATAATCAACCAAAAGTTACTATCAGAACAAAGAACCAAGACTAGGGGTGTGCAGAGAGTAGCAGCAAGCACAAATAGGAACTATTTGTGACTTTTAGTCTCTTTCCAATACTTGTCTAAGTAAAACTCTTTAGAAAGTCAGTTTACAATGGAGAAATATGCACAATGCCATCTGTAGTTTTAACAGACAAAGGATAAATTTTAGGCTTGGAATTGAGAAAATAGTTGATGATCAGCATAAAAACTCTTGATTTCATGGTGACAGATAACAGTTACCTTTGTTTGTTTGAAGCTCTCAGATATTTTCTGTTTTGTTTTATTTACTGTGGTCCTCTCTATTGCACGCCCCAGGATGATTTCTGAAGCTTGTTTGAGCAACACTGACGTAGGTCATGACTGAGTAAGCAGAGACAGAAGTAGAGGTTGGGAGAGTATTAAGTTGCTGCCTGAAATAAAAGAAGAATTAATGATGGATATAAAGGGAGACAGTTTTTGATGTTTCAGTAATTTCAGAGGTCCAGTGGCCTAGGACGTTGGAGGGGCTGTGCTGTGATACCACTTCACCTAAATTAATGGAAGCGTGATGTTCTCCATGGCTTGTCTTTGGAGTGATGTATTGATAACGAAGACTGGCCTATCACAGTTCTTGGGAATGAACTTTTCTACCATAACATTATTTTTGACAATGCTTAATATATGATGTTATTTTTTTCTCTGAGTCTTTTATTTATAATTTTTTCTCAGTTCCCCCATTTCCTTCCACACATCTACAGCTCTGACAAATACGAAAGATGTGATGAAGGGAGATATGGAGTGCAAATATGATGATTAGATTTCACTTTTACCATAGATGCTTTGTCCGAGGGGATCTAGTGATTTTTTAATTGTGGCATCGAGGGGCCACCCATTAGTTTTGGAACCCTGCCTATATGGTCATGTGCTTTCTTGACATCATAATGTCAAAAACATTGTTCATGCTCTGTACTGAAGGTGTCATTTGTATCCTTATGTAGACTGTTAGGCCATCGGTCTATATTAGAAATATGTTTTCAAACTTGTTTTGACTTCTGTTGCAAATATGAAGCAAAATTTAACTGATAATTTTAATTGAAAGTTAATGAATGTCCAGTATTAGCTTTTCCCTGAGTCAAATCTGTTTTCAACAGTGTACGCAAATTATCGTTTGAACATTTTCATGAACACACTCAGGCTTAAGCTCCCTCATGCAGCTTCGTTTTGAGATTGAAGCTGAAACGAATAGATCCAGGTAACTCACAAACCATGTGAAAACTAGAGTGTGTATTGGTACAACTGAGAGGGGCTATGTGGGGTTGAGAGCATAATGCAGATGTGCCACGTGGAGGGAAAGCTATTCCTTCAAGCTGTGGTTAGAGGCACCTGGGCTTTGTGCCCTGCTCCCAGCCAGATGCCCCATTCCCTGTTATTTCATCAGTATGCCTTTCATAGAATGTTCAGGGCTTTTTGCAGGTTAAGAATGTATTATAAAACAAAAATTTGGTTGAAGGGGGAGTCTCCTGATACTAACGGGCCCTTTGAGTGGGACTTTTTGACTGCTAACTTAGAACAGAATAGGGTATACATATGCTATCTGTAGGTGGGAAAGGGGTGATGAAGCAAACTTCACATATAAAGACATCAAAATAATGGCTTTTGAGTGGGTTGTTTACATGTTTGCTGAAGGAATATTATATCAGATTTTTGGGTAGCAGAGAAATTTGGGTTAGATACCAATATGTTTTTAAAATGGAGGATTTCTTGCAGTTTTACATGTTTAAAGAACATTATGTAATAAATTTTCATGTATACACTTACACGTACATCTGGCTTGGATGATTATCTGCCTATATCCAACTTCCTTGTTTGTTTTACTGGAAATCCATAGATAGGTAGATAGATAGACTGATAGATAGGAATCTCATGCATTTTATTGCTTCAGATGTGGCCCTAATTCAAGAATCACTTTAGCATCACTTTGTTTTTTCTCTTTCACACCTTTCCTATCCCCCCATCCGCCCCAGCCCCCACCCCATTATCAGCACCACAGCTCTGATAAGCCAACTCTGCCAGGACACAGTTCGGTAAAGGTCAGCCAAGTACTCTGAGAAGCCAGACCAGCAATTCCTCATGGCCTTTCTTCTCTGGAGAGATGGCACCTTAAAGACAGCTCCGTAATGGCAGTGGAGGAGACCCTGCTGTGCATCAGGGTCACTTTGCTGCAGCTCTGTCTTGGGGTGTTTCTTTTCATTCCTGGCCTCTCCCAGGCAATGCACTCCCAGCATTTTACCTCTGCAGAAGTGGTGATCCCCTTGAGGGTGACCAGTAGGAGCAGAGGTGCAAAGGCTGCAGTTTGGGGGCCAGAGGCATGTTGTCCACATAAAGGTCAAGAAGCATCTATTTTCCATGCACTTGCCTGTGCTCACCTACACAGCACACGGTGCCCTCCATCAGGATCAGCCTTTTGTCAAGAATGACTGTTACTATCATGGCTATGTGGAAGGCGTCTCTGAATCCCTGGTTGCCCTCAGCATCTGTGTGGGGGGATTCCGAGGAATGTTACAGATAAATGAACTTGCTTATGAAATTGAGCCAGTTAGGCCATCTGCTACATTTGAACACCTGGTATATAAGATTGCCAATGATGAGATTCAATTCCCACTTAAAATGACATGTGGATTAACAGAAGAAGAAATAGCACGCCAATTGAAGTCCCAGTTGTCACATAATTTTACTCTGACCCAAAGTTCTTATGCAGGCTGGTGGGCCCACTCGTGATATCTTGAGCTGGTAGTGGTTGTAGACCATGTTAGATATCTTTTCTCTGGTAGTAATGTGTCAGTAGTACAACCTGCAGTATTTAATGTTGTCAATATAGTAGATTCACTTTATGACCCTCTTAAGATTGATGTCACTTTGACTGGGATTGTGATCTGGAATGGAGGAAACCCATTTTCTACCAGTGGTGACTTAGGCCAGGTTGTGGAGCAGTTTGCTTTTTGGAAGTTTACCCACCTTGACGCGCAGTTCCCACATGATGTTGCACATCTTCTTGTAAAAGAGTTACATGGTAGAAAGCTTGGTGTTGGCTATGTTAACGGAGTATCCCAGCAGTTTATTAACTGTGGAGTTGATGTTTTTGAAGGCAAGGACTTAGTACTTTTTGCAATTATGCTGAGCCATGAACTTGATCATAATTTAGGTATGCTACATGACACTGAGTCATGTGTGTGTGTGGGTTCAGGTGGTGTATAATGTATCCCTCTAGAAAAATGACATATAAATTTAACAGTTGCAGTTATGCCCAGTATTATGACAATGCAATGCTCCCCACTGCATTATGTATTCACCCTCCTCCAAATCCCATGAATATCTTCAGGTTGAAGCACTGTGGGAATCTCGTGGTTGAAGAAGGAGAGGAGTGTGATTGTGGAACCTTCGGCCAGTGTGCAAAAGATCCCTGGTGTCGGCTGAACTGCCCTCTGCACCCAGGAGCAGCTTGTGCCTTTGGGATTTCTTGCAAAGACTGCAATTTTTTGCCGTCAGGGACTTTATGTAGGCAAGAGGTCAGTGAATTTGACCTTCCAGAGTGGTGCAATGGGACATACTATCGGTGCCCAGATGATGTGTATGTGCAGGATGGGATTCCCTGTAGTGGCAACGCCTACTGCTATAGCAAGGCATGTAATAACCGTGATATGCAGTGTAGGGAGATATTTGGCACACATGCACGGAGCACATCTCAGAGTTGTTACAATGAAATCAACACCCAGGGAAATCGTTTCGGTCACTGTGATATTGTAGGCACAGAATACGTCAAATGTTTGAGCTCTGACGTCATGTGTGGGAGAGTTCAGTGTGAGAATGTGAGCAAAATTCCCTGTCTGTCAGACCATTCAACAGTGCATCAGTTCCACTAAAATAACACTACCTGCTGGGGCACTGACTATCATTTAGGCATGTCCATCCCTGATATCGGGCAAGTGAAAAGTCGTACAGTATGTGGTCCAGGAAAGATGTGCATCCGCAAGAAGTGTGCTGATCTCATTGATTTGCCACGGAGCTGTACATCTGACATGTGCAACATGAGGGGCATCTGCAATAATAAACAGCACTGCCACTGTGACCGCAGATGGGCACCTCCCTACTGTGTGGACTAGAGCCAGGGAGAGAATGTTGACAGCGGCCTGCCACCTGGGAGCCAATCGGTAAGGTTCAGTGTGCAAATTTTGGCCCTAGTGCTGACACTGTTCCTTATTCTTTTAATTCTTTTATTTTTATATTATTTGCTTGTGGTTTATAAGAGACGCAAAAAGAGGAACAACAGAGTTAAGGAAAAAGAGAATGAAATGGGAGAAGTGACACAGGAAGAAGTGAAAGACTGAGGTACCTAATTCATAAAAAGTCTCTCTGTAGTAGGGCATATCTGAGTGTCTAAGTAAAAACCCGAAGTTTCATCATGCCAGAACAAGCACCCGAATCACAGAAGAGACTTTTTGGCATGCTCCTATTATTCTTTACTGTTTTGTGCAAACATTAAAGTTTCATTTTTACCAGAAGTTGGCCTTTTGTTTCCTGAGCATTTTAAAGGTGTTTTTCCATTTTAAACGTCCTCTTATTTTAAAACACAACTATGTAATTTCTAAGCTACGCCTTTGCAAAGCCCGTTTCTGATAAGCACACATAGCTGTGCCAAAAGAGGGCGGTGAAAGTGTCTTGGAGTGATGGAGTGAGATGTTTTCTTGTGTGCTTAGTATTACCACTAGCACCTGTTTGGTGGGGTCCTTCCTGCTAGCCGTGTTTAGACTTGGAATCTAGTATAGTTGCCACTATTAGAATTTTTTCTTACCTGTATCAGCAGTGTGTGGCTACTAATTATCTCGGTGTCTGCTGTGCAGCCTGGAGTTAGCTAAGAGTATTCCACTGAGTTTCTGAAGCACCAACCAGTAGCAGTGGTTATGTTCCCTCTGTCAAGATCTGGGTTTCTGTTCACAAGTTTTTTTTTTCATAGTTCTCTAATAAATCCAACTTTTCTTGTGTTTTCCCGGCCCTAAGGGCACTAAGTGCTTTCTGTAGTTACTGTTTTCATTGCAGTAGTTTGAGTTTTTCAGAAACAGACACTGGCATGCTGCGTTAGAGTACAGCATGCTTATTGGAGATGAAGATCTGGAAAGGTCAGATAGCTGAGATGGAGCCAGTGTCACTGTAAGGTTTTGCCGAGAAGAATGACAGGACAACAGCTCAGGCGGCAAGGTGGCTTTTTTGGGTCAGGACGAAGCATGGGGGGCAGCAGCAGCAGCTTCAAGGAAAGCAAGGTTTTTAATACAGAGAGTGGGGAGGTTAATCCAGGCTGGTTTGGGGACAGAGGCTTCTTGGGGGTATTCATGTAGCTACATCACAGGTTGTAAACTGGATCCATGTATATTGTTGGAGGAAGTTGTGGGGTGGCATTTGGACTTGTTAAAGAGAGAGAACTTGAATTATGTTGGAAATCTCCACATACCTTGGCCAATGTGGATGCGCGTACTGGAGCAAACTAGTCTCTGAGGTATTTCTTTCATTGGTCTATGGTAGTAGTCTTTACAGCGCTGTTGTAGTATAAACGTTGTACAGTGTCAGTTCTAAATTTCTTCCTTCACTGATTGTTCCATGTGATTACTTCCTTAAAGTAAAGGTAAGACCTGATTCCGGACCTGACCCTTTGGTTATTGTCATAATATTTGTACAAATTAGCCATCAAAATTCCTTGTCAAATCTGCTTGCAAATTAACTCCCTTTTGTAGCTGTTGAACTATATCTGTATGTCCATGTTAGTATTTTTCAAGGAATTTGTCTATTTTGTTTATACTTTCATATTTACCAGCATACAATTTCTCTGAATATCTTTTCATTTTCTTTTTATGTCTAGAGTCACATTTCCTCCTTCTTTCCTACTACTATTTGTATTTTTTTCAGTTTTGTTCTTGATCACTTTTGCTAGAGATTTATTAAGTTGATTATTCTTTACAAACAACAAGTTTTTGGCTTAACTGACTTTTTCCCATTTTGTTTGCTTTTTGGTTTTTTTTGTTTTGTTTTTTTGTTTTTTTTTGAGAGGGGGTCTCGCTCTATAACCCAGGCTGCTCCTGAACTTACTATGGAGCACAGGCTAACCTCGAGCTTAGAGCAATCCTCCTGTCTCAGCCTCCTGAGTGCTGGGATTCCAGCTGTGTGCCCTTATGCCAGTTTATGTGGTGCTGGGAAATTGAACTCAGGTACTTAACACTTACCTAAGTGCTTGCTAACTACTGAACCACTCCTCCAACCCTGTGTTTGGTTTTTATGTCATTGTTTCATATTTAGATTCCAACTCCTATTTTTAAAGTTTTAACTGGTGACTATTTCTCTAATTTGTTGAGATTAAAGCTTGGATAAAGTACTCTTGGTGTTTAAAAACTCTTATGCATTCCTGAAAAGCTAAACATTTTCACATAAGCATTTTTTGCTTTTAATGTATCCTACAAGGTTTTTTTTTTAAATGAACTTTCATTCATTAGCGATAGTCCAAATATTTTCCCTTTTATTTTTTAATTTTGTGTTTCAAATATAGGTTATTTAGATAGCTGTCCTTTAATCTTGAAAAAACAGGCTGGATTTTTCCCTTGTTCCTTTGTATGTTTTCTTAATCCTACACTGTTAAAGAAACATACATTCAAATTTAGTTCTTTGAAGTGCGTTGAATATAGCAATAGATGAGGTTTGGTTTTGACAATTATCCCAGGAGAATATGAATATGATGTATCTTCTGTGCTAGTGTGATATAATGTTCTAGTGTTGGTGTGGGTCTGGGTTGTTATGGTTTAGATCTAAATGTTCCCCAAAGTCTCATGCTCGGAGATAAGACCTGGTTGAAGGCGGTGGATCATGGGCGTAGTATGGAAAGACATATTCTTAACCCTGGTTCCTTCTCCTCTTTGTTTCCTGCCTGTCATGGCGTGTTCTTCTGCCATCTTCCACTGTTCTGTTTCTGCTGTCAGCCAGCCGACCAAGGAGTGAACCCCCCCACCCCACCCCCCAACCCCCAGCAAGCTGAGTAATGCTGTCTTCCTTTAGGTTGTGGCTGCCAGGCATATGGTCCCAACAGTGGGAAAGTAACTAGGGTAAATTTGATGAATCTTTAAGGTTGCTTAAATCTTCACAGTTTAAGGTGTGTTGTCTGTAGTTAACTGAGAAAGATGTGTTAAAATTTTGAACTAGATTTTGAATTTTTAGCTTTTGCATGTTTTGAAGCTATTTATTAAATAGTTAAAAATTCCTATTGATTTATCCATCCTTTATTTTAAAGACCTATACCTTTTAACCTTGTTAGTCTTTTATATTAATAAAATAGTTTTGTTATTTTCCTTTTGTTTTTCACAAAAATTTTGGGGAGTTCATCTCATCTCCATCTGTAAAATGTAGACATTTGAACTCTGACAGATTAAGATTTTTCAAAAGTTTTTTTAAAATCACTGTCACTTGCTAATGTTACTTTTTATGTATGTATAAGAACAACAAAAAATCTGCAGGTGAAGATCTTGTACATGGCTGTATCAGTCCCATTTTTTGATTTTATAGAAAAAAACTAAGGCTGAGTACTTTATGAACAAAAGATGTTTACTTAGCTCACAGGTTTGTTTGTTTTTTTCAATCAAAATTCCAAGATAGTTCCATTGGTTTGGACTCTGATGAGGGACTCATGTGAGGTGGCATAATAATTTTGGGTGGGAGCATTTTGCAGAATAGATTACCTTGTGAAACAGGAGGCCAGAGAGCACGGTGGGGCACCCTCACTCTTTTAAATCAACCCCATTGTGAGTTTTGGCGCAAACTCATTAGCAAAACCAGAATAAGAGTGATGTGAATAAACTAATCGGGACTCTCATGAGTACTGCGTTAATTGCTTCCATTGCTGCCTAGTGACCTAATGACCTGCCACCCACAAAACTTTTTAAAAGTTACATTGCCTTTTAATGGTTCTGTCACTTAATGCCACCACAGTGGAGACCAAGCCTCTTAACACATAAATCTTTGAATGGCACACTGGAGTCATAATGCAAACCATGACAATAACTAGTTGGTACAAGACCTGGTTACTGTTTAAAAACAAACAAACAAACAAAAAAAATGCATACGAGTGCTAGTAAGTTTTGTTACACAAAGCATTTAGAAAGCCTTAGAAACTACATGTGAAGTAAGTACATGTCATCTTTGTGAATCTGTTTCACAAGGGACTTAAGAATGTAACCAGATGTAGAATTTAACACACATTTTAACAGACATTTTAATTTCCAAGTAATCTTATTTCAGGATGATAACCCCAGAATCACTGAAAGGATATATAATTGTTAGTAAACTATTGAGCATTTTTTTCTAGTGAATACCAGTATAATTTTCTCCAGTGTGTAGACTCCCATTAATATTTACTTAGATTTACCATGTTCAATATTATCAATTCTATAAAGATGGATATGGATACACATTATAGCTAGTTCTTTGTTTACATCAACAAGTACTTTGACTCCATCATTATCGTTCTTTATAAGGTAAAGGACGACCGCTACTTACACTGCTACCCAGTCCTCTGTGTTCAACCATGCACCCAGTGACACTTTCTGTTGTTACTGTGAAGGATCCTATTTTTAGCCTAAATGAATGTGTTTTGTTTCTCTCTGACTTTCCTTTTCAGAGATGCTTATTCCTTTGGTTTGTCTTAAATTTCAGGATTACAAATGTAACAGATAAATATCCTATGAAGCAAATAGAGACATGCTCCCCACACTCCAGCAGCAACAATTTTCTTGAAGCTGAAAAGACTCTACATGACTAGTTCCAAGATAGTGATCCACCAGATTATGACTTGACCATATTGCTAGCCACGCATACCTTTCAGCTCTGTTGTTTGTTCTTACCCCACTATAATCTCAAGGCTGCTCTAGACAGCCTGAAAATGACCCTTAGATTGTCTTCCCGGTGCAGCCGTCCTGAAAGCATAAAGTTCCTTCCCTGTTGTACCATCAACTTCTCCGTTTCCTTTTGGGAATCCAGTCCTTTGTTTTCCCCAGAGTTGGGCTTTTGTCGTAGGACTTGGTAACACATCTCCCACTGAAACTTCATTTGTTCATAATGCAGTCAAAATCCCTGTCTTGATGAAAAGTACAGTTCTGTTGACAGCATTTTCGTGGGCCACAGGTCAAGTCATCCACGGCCAGCCTTATTTCAAGTAAGTTTGTCTCATGATGTGCATTATATCCAAGCATGTTCCTTTTAAGTATCTCACTGTTCTGTGACAAAATGGAGAGGCTTGCATCATCAGAAATTTGGTTGATATTCCTGCAGTTCAGAATTACACAAAAACTATCATTTTCTTTACACTTAACAGATTTTCTTATCCCTCTTTGCACCCTAATCTCAAACTTCCAAACGAGTCACGTGTTGTGTTCAGTGTTGGATAGCATGCGAGAGAAGCGTCTGTTGCTTTGCAGCCACACAGAACTTGCCCTACTTTTTATAGCCACTCCAGTTTTTTGTCACGCAAACAGCTATGGCTGAGCATGGAATTTCATCTTACATGTAAAAGTCCATTTGGCAAATAGCCACATCCCCATCATATTATTCAGGCTTGTCATAATTACCCAGATGTACCACTGTGAATCCCTTCAAGGGGAGAATATCTGCAGCTCTTCCATCACCTCCATACATCACATACAGCACAAAGAGAAAATTCACAGCTGGTCCCAAAACATGTATCATTGGTACATTCTTTATAGCAGCCACATTTACTTTCCTTCTTCTGACTTTTGATCTTGTCTCTACACAAGGAGCTCGAAAAAGAACCATGTTCTCAAGGAAGAATCTCATTTATTTATGCAAGTTTTCATGATCTTGGTCTCTGGAGCTCCAGCTCTGGCCCCCAACCCAGCTCCAGCGCAGCCATGTGATTCCACTATTTTCTAGTCACCCACCCGTGAAAGGACTGAGACCTTCTGAAAGTGTGAGCTAAAATTAATCTTTCCTCTTTGAAGTTGTGGATGTTGTGTATTGAGTCACAGCAACACCAAAGTAACTAAGACAGAAATTGGTACCAGAAAGTGGGATTGTGGTTGTGACTTTACCTGACCATGTCACTTGGAAGACTTTGGAACTGGTTTGGAAAGGTTTGAGGATGCTGGCTGGAGAAGCCTTGGAGTGCTGTGAGCTGAGCTTGATGGGAGATTTCAGTTGGAGCTCAGAAAACCAGAATGCTGATAGAAGTGTAGATTGAAAAGGCCAGGCTCAAGAAGTCTTCTAAGGAAAGGAGGAGTGTATTGGCAAGCGGCCTAGAAACAACATGTGTTATGCTCTGGTGGAACCTTTAAGAGGGACAGAGAGACAAGCAGCATCAAAAAACATAGAGGATAGAAAACATCTCAAGAGAAAGAACAACAAAAAATGGACATCAAACATGTGAGTTATATCCCATTAAAACAGGGCCAGCTTTCTCATAAGATCGGTGGAACTTTCCCCCATAATTATTTTTATTAGTATATTAGCTGGCAAAGCATAATTATATTCAACATGGGGAATTGGTATAGAATGTGGATGCCTAACCAGGATGTGGACGATAACTTAAAATCCACCTTTTAGTGCTTTTCAAGAACATAAATCATTGTTATGAGCTGTAGTTACTATGTCAAACCACAGATCTCTTGCATTTATTCCTTCTGTCTACATGAAATATGTACCCTTTGATGAACACTTTGCTATTTGTCTCTCTGTCCCTGTCTGTCAGTCTTGACCTTGTATGAGCTCATATCTTTTAGAGTTTACATCTTAGATCAGGCGGTATGTCGTAACTAACAGCTTAGATCATTAAACATTTTGTGTATATACAAATTCGCTGAGATTGTGCAGTGGTTTTCCTTCTGCTTCATTTCACTCAACTTAATGTCCTCCAGGCTTGTCCAGGTTGTGACAGTCACTCACCAACATTTTATAAGAGCTCTCCTCTCTTCACATCTTTTAAAATTTTTTCCCATTTTTTATTAGTATGTATACCCAACGCAAAATGGTTACATTAAATTTTTTTGGCATAGGATCTGATTTCATATCCTCAGTCTAGTTGAAGGCCTATCTGTTCATATGTATTTCTCCTAAGACAGAGTCTCCAATTTTGCTTAAATGAAACAGCTTAAGAAAAGGAAAAATATGTATTATTAATAGTTCGTGAAATCTGGATTTACCTCTTAAAACAGGAACTGGCAAGTTTCAGTAGACAAGAATCCTTTTTAAAAAAGAAACTACTAAACATAGAATGTTAGCAATGCCATGAGGGAATGAGCGCTTTGCATGAAGAAGCAAAATCAACAGAGCCCATTTAAATCAATCAGGAAAAACACTCCTACTCAGAGTAACCTGAATAGTATGTTTTCTTCTTAATCAAAACTATAGTACATTTATGCAAGACAATGAAAGAGGAAGAAAAAAGTTCATACATGAATGTTTGAAATTATTAAAGTAATGCGATGTAGTAATGTGAAAATGAAGCTCTCCAGACTTAGAGTTCATATTTTATTGATTTATTCTTAATTATATGTGACTTTTTCATTATTAAGCTCCTAAATTTGGCATGCACTGAAACTTAAATTCTTGACTTCTCATTTTAAACAAAATTTTCCCAAAATAATAGTCTAAGAAGATACATAATTTAAAAATTTGTGTAAAAAGCCAAAAATAGTAAAGGTATAAATTTTATAATAGAAAAATACATTGAATATGACAGATGTGATGAAATACATAAAGAGTATTCATATTATTGGGGTTTTTAAAGAAAAGTTGATGAAAGTGGAATTTGGTCTTTAGAAATTGCCATAATATGCATATTAATATGTAAATATTAAAAATTCAGGAAATACAAAAAAAATATATATTTCAAGAGTGAAAAGTGGTTTACAATCATGTAGTTTGTCCAACTTAAATCCTATTGAATTCAGAAACAAAGTAGTATAGATATGGTAGAAGTAGAGCTAGATGCCCTGGAGAGGTAGTTGCTATGCAAAAGTGAGAGATCCTTGTTGCTAGGAAGCTGAATATAGAACTTAGTCAAATGAGAGACAGGGGTGGCCCATGTTCCTCTTCGTTCTGTGTAGCCTCAACTACACACCTCTGCTCATTGATAAGAATTGAACAAAACATCTAGAGACAGAAAGGGCCATGGAAACTACTGTTTCCTCTGTTGGTAAGTCAGTAGCTCATCAAGTTTGATTCTACTCATAAGTTGGTATCCAGAGTAAGTTCTAAGATATGAAATTTCTTAATGGTTTTGTTTTCCTTTTTAAAAATGTTAATAATTCGATCATGGGTAGAGGGTAGGGTTGTGGGGAGGGTGACCAACCCTTATGTTTTTACTTGGAACTGAGGGGTTGCTAGGATGCAGGACTTTCAGTTTAAAGCAAAGAGAGTTCTGAGAAAATCAGGATGAATGGTTTGGCTAAAACAGGAGACAGCAAAGGTATCGTAGAGATTCAGGAGAACTGACAGCACTAGACCTCAGGCAGGCGGGAGATGGGATCTGGAGCTGGAGGGGAAGGGCTACTCCCGAAACCTGGGCAGGAGGATCACTTTTCCCAGGAGACTGGGATGGAGAGTGGAATAGAAGAGGGATAGATATGGGTGTAGGTGCACATAGGTTTATGAGGGTAAAAATCTCCAAAACTGTTTAGTCCTTGAAGACGAAATCATCATAGATATATTTTCTTCCTGTGTTCTTGAAAATGAAACCCACTTTCTGTTGTAACTCAAAGAGCTGCACGCACATAATGCCCCACATCGGCAGCATGTGCATAAGGATCAGTGCAGATCCTCCAGAGATGCTCTCTGATATTTCTGTTGCTTTCTAAATAAAAACAAACTCTAGGTTATGACAAATGAAATTAATTTCTCCACTGGATTGAACAGTAGTGACAAACAGGAACAATGGTAGGTTAGAGTATTGTAGTGAGAGTACAAATGAGTATGTCAGGATCTTGAAGGATTTGAAATAGCTGTGGGTGGGAAAGGAAGAGCTTACAGAACATGGAAGGCTTTCATCCAGTCCCAGTCATGTTAGTGTTAGACTGGGACACCACTTCACGGCTTTGATGGCAGACTGGTGTTTCTTTAGGACTTTGTCTCTGGAGTCCTAAGAATGAGAAAAACAGTCTCATGTAAGGCTTCTTTGAAGTTATTTTTCTATTATTGCCTGCTTTTAAACAGAGCTTGAGGAGAAGGAATGTAGCCAGTCATCCTTCTACACACTTGGACTCTTAGTTAGCCCTTCCTAGTCCCTACCCTCTCATCCACAGCAACTCCCACTCCACAGTAAGTGAACATTGTACCGGGAGAGTTCGAGAAAGCAAATCTAGAGGTTAGGATTCATCCAATCCAGAGATCTTTATCCTTGTATTTCTCACCCAAAAAGTGTGCTGTTCTCTTGTGTTCCACTTGCCCCTTGTGAATAAGGAGCTTAATTTCGGCAATGCAGAATGGTCAGATGTATCAGTAGGCTGTCTGTGCAAGTTAATGGCAAATAGCTCATTCAGATTGAAATAAGCACTCACCATCTCCCAGCACCCCCGTTTCAAATATAGGACAAATAACAGAAACATCTTCTATTGAAAAAGTGTGGTCGAATGTATTTTGTTGACTCTGTAATGGTATGTGGCAGAAATATCTCAAGAATGGGTTTTCAGTTACTGGTACTGTACATAGGGAGAAAAGTCAGAGTGTTAAAAAGGAGCAAAGGTACTGTCAAGGAGAATGAGAGTTTAAATTATCTGCTGAAGTCACACTTCCCTTTCTTAGACAGAGAAGCCAGGACACGTCATTCCAGTTTCAATTTGTGTATTTTCTGTTTAATCACTTCACACTTACACACTATTTGGGTTTTATTTCACAGTAGGTTGGTGTAAGAGAAGAGGAAGCGTGTGATGGGATTCAGTTGGCACTCCAACTCTCAGTTTGCATTCTGGTAGATATATTAGTCAGCTTTCAGACACTATAATGGAATGACCAGGATAATCCACTTGTAAATTTACAATGGCTTATTTTAGGTCACATTTTTTTTTTTTTTTTGGAGTTTCCAGTCAACGGTTAAACAGATCTATTGCTTGACCCTAGGAAGGACCCTCCATATGGTGGTGGTGGGCAGTATATGGCAGATAGAACTGCTTATGTTAGAAGCTGAGGAGCAAAGAGTGAGGAGCAGAGACAGGTCAGGGTCCTATAGCTCCTCAAGGACCTAAGGATTTCCCAAAGGCCCCAACTTCAAAGACTCACAAGACCTCCCAGTTGGCAACAGCCTGTGGACTCACTCTTTAAACAAGAACCTTTGCATTAAGCGTCCTCATTTTTCATGTGTTTTATGTGCATCCTGGTTAGGCATCCACACCCTGGTTATCATCCACATCCTGGTTAGGCATCCACATTCTCGTTAGCATCCATATTCTATACCAATTCCTCATGTTGAATATAATTATGTTTCGCCAACTAATATACTAATAAAATAATTATGGGGGGAAATTCCACAGATCTTATGAGAAAGCTGGCACTGTTTTAATGGGATATAACTGAAATGATTGATGTCTATTTTTTGTTATTATTTCTCTTGAGATGTTTTCTTTCCTCTCTTTTTTGATGCTGCTTGTCTCTCTGTCCCTCTTAAAGATTCCTTGAAGTATTTTTTGCAATCCTGGACTAGTGGTTGCAAATTTCTTTAGGAATTGTTGGTCACAAAAATGTCACTTCTTCTTCAATTTTCAGGGATATTTTTGCTGGGTACAACAACCTGGATTGATACTTGCTGTCTTGTAAAAGCATAAACGATTTTGCTCCAGGATCTCCTGGCCTTTAAAGTTTGCATTGACAAATTTGAGGTAATTTGAATAGTTTTGCCTGTTTTTCTCTTGCTGCTTTTAATATTTCTCTTTATGAGGTTTTGCCTATGATATGTTGTGGTAAGCACCATTGCTGATTGAGATTTCTTGGTGCTCTATAAGCTTCTTGTACCTGAAAATTAATTTATTTTCCTGGGTTTGGGAAATTTTCTTGTATGATTTCAGTGAATAAATTCTTTATACCTTCACTGCTATCTTTTGCTCTTACTCCCACACCCATAATTGTGACATTGATTCTCTTTGAATCATCCACTAGCTGTTGGTTGCATCCAGCTACTTTGCTCAATTCTAATTTTGGAATTGTGCTTGATTATGACATTTGTTTCCTCACCCTTGCCTTTAAGGTCTGAAATCCTGTTCTCACAATGTTCAAGTTGACTTCCTTTGCTTTTAAATGTATTTTTCATATCCTGAATTTTAGCTAGATTTCTTTTCAGAATTTCCACTTCTTTGTCAAAATGTTCCTTCATATCTTACATTTCCACTATTTGCTTAGTAAAATCCTCTTTAAGCCTGCTAATCATTGCTTGCATTTCTTTGAGAATATCTTATTTGAATTGGATGTTTGACTTATTTATTTGATTTTTGACTTTCTTTCCTATGAGTTCCACTATTTCAGGGCCCATGACATTAGTTTCTGGGGACTCAGGTGTTTTTTGTGTATATCCTGTTGTCTTCTTCCCATGTTTCTGTTGTCGAGGGACTTCCCCTTAAAGGCCTGGACAAGAGGTTTCCTCGAGTGGGTATCAGGGTGTGTGGGGAGCTGAACATCCTGTGAGTTCTGTTCTGGGAGTAGGCAGTGATGGGGAATCTAACAATCCAATAACCTCTGATGTATCAAGATCGCCCCACACCCCTCAGCAAAGGTCTCTTGCCTGTCCTGTCTTCCTGTCCCCAAGGATGAGGCTCTCCACCCTCAGAGGTGCTTCTACTACCATCTGAGCCATTCAGGGGGTCAGCAGCCTTTTTTCACCTCTCGACAACTGGCTCCAGTGCCAGTTTCTTCCCGTGTGCTGTTTAAGAGTGACCCCAAAAACCCTAATGTGCCCATCTGAGCCTTCTTTAACTTTAAAAAGTTCAAGCTTGGGCTTTAAAAAAAAAATCGCTCCTGCCTGCAACCCTGCCTGGTATGGCTGCAGAGCATTGCTTCTGGTCTAGGCTCTAGGAGACTTTTTCTAGGTGAAGCTTGTACTGTGTTTGCAGTTTGCGCTATGTTTTTGAAACTGAGGCTACCAGCTGCTGTCAGTTCCCACATCTCCCGGTTCTATGCTTACCTCGGTCAGAGGTTCTGGGCTCCAGGCTTTCCTCCGTCTCTGGATGCAGGTGGCTCTGGGCCACTGTGACAGCGTCCAGCGCTGCTGTTTTTCTCTTCAGGATTTCTGACCTTCCTGTGGCCTCCTTTCCATTGTTGGGGCACATCTTCTTCTCCTAGCTAAGTCGGATGGACAATTTTTAATTATGTTCTCAACTTTTTAAGTGAATCCACAAGGAGACATTGTGCAGCTGTGTTAATCAGCTGCCATCTTGCGTGGAAGTCAATGTGAATATATTTTTAGCATTTATTTATGGTCCAAGGTGGTTCATCACTCCTCCCCATGTTTTCCACTTTCTGCTGTACATAGAGCTATGCTAGATTTGCAGTAGTTACTGAAATGAGCGAGAGTGATATCTGCTGCAGTAAATGACCTTGGAAAGTAATATAGCTATAGACAAAGGAGACTACAATGAGGACACAGTAAATAGAGAAAAATTTATGCAAATCATAAGACTGATGCACATTGACATAAAAATTGTGATTGCTTTTTATGTCTCCACTTTTGACAGTCAAAAGGGACATTTTCAATCGTTGTGCTGGGACAACGGGCATAAACTAACAATGTGTCAGACAAAGGGAGATATATAGTCATCCTACCTCGCATGTCTTTTTAAGTTTTTATTATAGACATTTTATAATACCTGCAACAATTGAGATAATTGTTTAATCCATCTTCTGACTTCCAGCATTGTCAATACAAGACTGGTATTTCCTTCCTTCTGCCACTCTAACGCTCCACCCCACTAGTGAAAGAAACTCAAAGTCATTTTCTTAATTTGTCAATCATATTTTGTCATTCCATTCTTTTCCTCTCCTGACTTCCTTATTCAATCCCCCATTCTACTCATGCCATTCATTCCACTCTTCTTTTTATTTTTACTTTCAGCCTTGCAGCTTTGATGATCCAGCTGTGCCAGACAACACAGCCATACAGTTCATTCCTGTGTCCTCAGCAGCTCAGGGGGAGGAGTCAGACCAGCAGTTCCTCCCACTCTGATTTCTACTGTAGACAGATGGTTTCAAAATGGCAGCTCTGGAAAGAGAAGCATGCATGAGAGTTGCTCTTCTCCTACTGTGGGTTCAGGTGTCTCTGTCGCCTTTTGGGCTCTCCCAGGCTAGTCCCGCACAATACCTCAGTTCCCCAGAAGTAGTTATCCCCTTGAAAGTGACCAGCAGGGGCAGACATGCAGAGACTCCAGTATGGCTAACCTACAGCCTCCCATTTGGGGGGCAGAGACACATTGTCCACATGAGAGTCAAGAAGCTATTGGTTTCCACATGCCTTCCTGTGTTCACCTACACAGAGCAGCATGCTCTCCTGGAAGATCACCCCTTCATTCCTGATGACTGTTACTATCACGGTTATGTGGAAGGGGTCCCTGAGTCTCTGGTTGTGTTTAGCACCTGTCTGGGGGGCTTGCGAGGAGTGTTACAAATGCATGACCTCACTTATGAAATTGAACCCCTCGGGCACTCTAGTACATTTGAACACTTGGTTTATAGGTTAAACAGTAATAAGACACAATTCCAACCCATGAAATGTGGTTTAGCAGAGAAGGAAACCACCCACCAGCACATGAAACTTGAGGTGGCCGACAACTTAGTTCTGAAACAGAATTCAACTAGAGACTGGTGGAATCACATATGGTTTCTGGAGCTGATGGTAGTGGTAGATTATGATTTCTTCCTTTTCTCACAAAGTAACTTGTCGAAAGTGCAAGAGGATGTGTTTGTTGTTGTCAATATGGTGGATTCCGTGTATCATTGGTTGGGTACTTATGTGACTTTGATTGGAATTGAGATTTGGAATCAAGGAAATATTTTCCCCATGAGAACAATAGAACAGGTTTTGGAAGATTTCTCTCAGTGGAAACAAATCAGTCTTTCTCAGCTGCAGCATGATGCAGCACATATTTTCATCAAAAGCTCAGTTATAAGTATACTTGGGTTAGCCTACGTTGCAGGAATATGTCATCCTCCTATTGACTGTGGAGTGGATAATTTCCAAGAAGACCCCTGGTCCCTTTTTGCTAACACCGTGGCCCATGAGTTAGGTCATACTTTGGGTATGAAGCATGATGAGGAATTTTGTTCATGTGGGGAAAGAGGATGCATCATGAGTGCTTACAGAGTACCAGCTGGGAGATTCACCAATTGTAGCTATATTGATTTTTTGAAGACCACTTTAAACCAAGGGTCGTGTCTGTACAATCGTCCTAGACCAGCAAAAGTCACTGTGCTTAAGCGCTGTGGAAATGGTGTGGTTGAAAGAGAAGAAGAATGTGACTGTGGAGCTATACAGCAGTGCGAAAAAGATCCCTGTTGCCTGTTGAACTGTACTTTGAGGCTTGGAGCTGTTTGTGCCTTTGGGCTTTGTTGCAAAGACTGCAAGTTTAAGGCATCAGGGGAACTTTGTAGGCAACAGGCCAATGAATGTGACCTTCCAGAGTGGTGCAATGGGACATCTCACCAGTGCCCAGAAGATACTTATGTGCAGGATGGGACCCCCTGTGGCGACAGTGCCTACTGCTATCAAAAGCAATGTAATAACCATAACCAACAGTGCAGGGAAATTTTTGGTGAAGGGGCAAAGAGTGCATCTAAGAATTGCTACAAAGAAATCAACTCCCAGGGAAACCAGTTTGGCCATTGTGGTATAAATGGCACAGCCTACCTAAAATGTGATATTTCTGACATATTTTGTGGGAGAGTTCAGTGTGAAAACGTGGAAGACGTTCCCCAGCTCCAAGATCATTCTGTTTTGCGGAACATTCAAATCAATGGTGTTACCTGCTGGAGTATTGGCCATCGTTCAGGGTTGGGCATACCTGATGCTGGTGAAGTGAAAGAAGGCACTGTCTGTGGAGCAGGAAAGATCTGCATCCAAAAGAAATGTGTCGATCAGCCTGTCCCGACACTGGCCTGTCTTCCTGAGACCTGCAATATGAAGGGGATCTGCAATAATAGACATCACTGCCACTGTGGCCACGAGTGGTCCCCGCCCGACTGCCTGCACAGGGGCTATGGAGGTAGTGTTGACAGTGGCCCAGCACCTAAAGCAAAAAGAGTTTTCTTAAAATTAATTGTGATTCTTTGCTTGTCTGTTTTGTTTTGTCTCTTCACTGTTGGGCTTTATGTGTATTCTCGAATACATTCTCATCCCAAAGAGGCTGAAGTTCAGTTATCAGACTGAGAAATATCTCTAAAGTCTCAAGCATGATTAAGGTGTAGCTTCTGGGCTATAAATATTTTAGCACATTTATGAAACAGATCACACTTCTGACAGCTTACAGAAAGATCCAGGGATCTTCCCTCTGTCCGTAGCAGAAACTTGGTCATTAAGTGTAAGTCTTGACATGCTCACTGGTCATTGTCTTAAAGAGCAATAAAGCTTTATTCCCTCCCCAAATGACTCGATTTAGCCTTTTGGTGTTTCTTGAGCATAGGTGTGATGCATGAAAAACAAGAGATAGTCCTCACCGTGGCTGAGGGCGCATCTTCCTTTCTTCTGCCATTTGCTGCTGTGGGGAAACTACCTAAGTATTCTGACAATTTCCAGAATCTGAAAAGAAGGATGATAGTATTTTTCTCACCCAATGTCTGTCTTGGTTTTGGTTGGTAAACAAGAAAGGGAAATATATTCTTGGTAAATATAAGCAGATTGTTGTTTATTTAACAAAGTCTCCTGATCTTTTTCCCTGGGTGCTTCTTGGCTCAGCTTGTCTGTTCTAACTTTTCATCTAATTTGGCTCTTGGCATATTTGATTTAAATACCAAAATAAAAACTCCATGAGTACAGGTATTGTGGTCTGTATCTGGAATGTCTCCCAAAATCTCATATATTTGGATGTTACAGATTATCTATAGAACCATGTGCTGTTAGAAGATAGGGGCCTCCTCTGAATGGGGTGGTTTATGGCATGTAGTGGATTATAGATGTGTGATGGAAGATAGGTGTGTGGTAGGTAATAGATTACAAGCATGTAGTAGATTAGAGGCTTAAACATGGAAGGGGTGGAATATTGAGGCTGGACCCAGAAGGGGTGGACATATGCTGCTTCTTCTTCCCTACCTTCTGGGGACGTGGCTTCCAGTCTGCAATGCCATGAGGAGCTGCCTTCTCCTTCGCTCCAACATGCTTTTCCATTGTGCACGGCCACCATGAATGGACTGTGACCTTCTGAAACTGTGAGCTAAACTAAACTTTTCTGCCCCTAATTTTTCATGTTGGGTATTTTGTCACAGCAATGAAAAAATTAGACAGCAGGAATGTCTTCATTTCCTTTGCGTATTTTATACCTCCTATATCTAAAGCAGTGCCTAATACACAATAACTATATGAATGAAACTATTAACATGGTGTGCTAAATGCATCATTTTAAATTAGGAAAATAAAATAATAGTTTGTCAGTCACCTTAGGGGTGTCACTCTGGTCCTGTTTCCAAAAATAGGTAAACTCTTGCCCAATCACCAACTATCAGTATTTAAAACATGTTCCTTTACAATACTGTTTGTACCACATGCAGTTTGTAGGCCTCTTTGTTCTGTTTCCTACCCACAACATTTCTGAAAGGCTGCCTTTTGAAAATCTAAACAGATATGTTTTATATTATCCAGATAACCTCTGAATGGTGCTCTCTAAATCCAGTCCCATCACCGTTTTTCATAAGACTTTCCATTATCCTCTGCTCTGCAAACCTTGCATCCTCTTACTTTTTTCTGCTTGGAATATATTTATCTTGCATATCACATGCACATCTGGCTGTATGTGCAATTTCCACTCTGAAAATATGTTTACCACCCTTCCTACCCCTTTTCCTTAGTAAGGTCTTTTTTTTTTCTCTCAGTAGAACGTAAATGCCATACTTTCGGATAATCATTTTATTGTGATTATATAGACCAGTGGGTTTCATTTGGCATATTTACAAATGCATATGGAACATATTTTGGTCATTTCCACTTCTCCATTTACCCCTTTCTTCCTGTTCTGATCCTCCTCTCTGGGAGCCCCCTGCTCTTATCTAATGTGCTTCCTTCTAGTTCTCTTTCTCTCTCACACACATGCAATATTTAACTTTGAATCTATATAACATGTCTCACGTCTCACCATTGTGCACATGTGACCTTGTAGTGACCTGTTTATGGTTTGATGCACTCTAGAAAAAGGTGAAGGAAGAGCCTAATAATATATCATCCAAAGACAGAGAGAAGAAAAAAATGACTAGTGAAGTTCCAGGCAGGCCTGGGCTACATAGAGTTCAGGATCAACCCGGACTAAAATTGGAGACTCTGTCTCAAAATAAACAAAAATGATGTTAATAATCAGGGAAACTAGGAGTGCAGGAATGAGGACATACATGGTAACTTTAATTATGTTTATTCTTTCTGCAAATCTAAAGTTGCTGCAAAGAAATAAAGGCTATCAACTAATGTAAATTTAAAATGAGCCAGTATATAGTACAGTAAAACTACAAAACAGAACCACCAGAAAACTCGCACAAATTTCCAGTTTGTTCCCTCCTCACCCTAATCCTAAAAATACAACCACTAATTAAAATATACACTTGTATATTGGCATGATTTTTCCAAGAATAATCACTTACTACAGTTGCTTCATCAGATGTGTTGCCATGCTAGCTCATTTAGTATGGCCTCAGATACATGTAGAACAGCCATTGATGTGATAAATGAGTTCATTTCTGTTCCTCAGAAGAGTGCTTCAGAAAGAATCTTCATTTGTCTAACAGTAACATACATATTTGATAGCTTTCAATCCAGTGCTGCTAACTCAAATTTCTCCAGCATAATATCATTTGATTTTTTCTCTTTTTTTTGCTTTTAAAAATAAATCCTTAAAGAACAGTTTTGGGATTAAAGTTCAAAGCCTGGAGAAATGGCACAGGGTTTAAAGTGCTTGCCTTGCAAGCGCAAGGCCCTGAATTTGATTTCCCAGCATCATATAAAGCCAGACTGTGGCGTTGCGCGCTTGTTAATCTCAGCACTCCAGAGGCTGAGGTGGGAGGACTGCCATGAGTCCAAGGCTAGACTGGGATAGATAGTGAGTTGAGGAGCAGCCCGGGCTACAGAGTGAGATTCTGTCTCATATAAACAAATACATAAGGTTCAAATCTTGCACAAAACAATTCAACTATAAATATTACTGTAATATAAGACAAGTTTTTAAAAAGTACACTCTGCAGGAAATCTCATTTCTAAGAATTTACTGGAAGCATTTAGATATTAAATGTCTACATTCAATTTCATGGGAATTTGGTTTTCAGGTGTTAACTGAACCTGTGTCTTAAAAGACCTATTTGAGTCTTATACATATTTTTTACATCTTCAAGATCTAATCAGAGCTCTTCTGCTTCCTCTGCTTTTCCCCATACATTTGCAGAATAGTGTCGCATGTTTCCTCCAAATCATGCAGCTCAGTTTGGGTGTTTACTTTCTCTTCAAATTTGTCATTAGTGGGTAGTTGACATGGCAGGGCTACAAGCATAATATAATTTCAATAAATCCAATTGTCTGCTGTTGGTCGTTCTCAAAATATTGTACTGATTTATGTCACTAATAGTACCACACCGGTGGAGCAAGAAGGGCATGGCTTGGTTAGCTCCTGGAGGAGTGTTATCAAGAGACATGCATTCCAGAAAGATCGGAAATGCTTCAGAGACATGACATTTCCTTGGTGTATTTAGGGTGGTGAAAGGCATTGTGGAGTGTGCCCTCCAAATAAAACTGAATTGGTTCATCTCACACTTTCAGAGACTGAAGCCATGCCTGATATGTCTCTATATAGACAGAGTCCTGAAACAAACATTTCACTCCTATAAATAATACTCTGGCCTATATATTGTTTGATAATGAATTTAGGCAGAAATGAGTAGGGCCCAAAGCTACAAATGACCTTCCCAAGCCAAGCTAGAGGCATAGCCAGCATTTGGCCAATAAAATCTCTCACATAGGAAGTTTTTGACTCTATAGAGGTACTGGTAGAAGGAAAAGAGGCAAAATAAAATCTAGGCGAAGCCCCTGAGGAAAACCACAGTATAGATTTATGGTAATTTAACTCATCTTATTTCAAATGACTCACTCTTTGGGTGTTACTATGCCCTGGGCAAAATGAGATTTTTGACCATGTGACTAGGAAGGGTCCTGCTTCCTGAAAATTATCTACTGTGAGGAAGGTTCTGTTTGTTCAGCCAAGTCATGAAGTCGGATGGGCTTGGAAGCAGTCCAAAGCAAGCTAAAAGTGATACAATGTGTACCAAATTCAGGCCGGAAGAGACATGCAGGCATTGTCTGAGCAGATAGAGGAGGCATCTTTCATGGGAAGAAAGTGAAGGGAAATCAACCAGCGAAAGCTGGATGGCTCCACTTGCGGTCACTCTTCATGGCCCCGTTGTTGGTGTTTCTCTTTCATTCTGAGTGGGTGAATTGACCCTAAATAGCATGCTGGGGTAAGACCGATGATCTCCAATAGAGGCATGGGGTTTTAGGTATGGCACTTAGGGTATTCACTTGAAAGCTAGCTGGAACTACTCGTGGGGAATGGTAGCTGTGGCCGAACCTGTGTAGCAATATAGATCCCAAAATCTGTCCCTCCCCTTTAAGATAAAATTGCAAAAAAAAGAAAAAAAACACTTTCACATGCACCGTACAGCAAGTGTACTGTTTCCTCCTTGTCTTTTTCACTGTCCTCATTGATTTTCTTTGTTAGATATCTCTTACATCCCACGAATAGGCAAAAAAAGGAAAACATACCAAGTGTGAATGTTAGTTGTTAGAACAACATTGTATGAATTTTCAAAACCAAAAGCAGGGGCAGGAAAACTGAAACAACTCCTACCCACAAGTTGCAATTAAGGTAAGAACTGCTCCTCAAAAGGAAATGACAAGAGAGGCACATCCCTCTTATCCTGTAAGAGTCGGGTTAAAGGTTCACTTGTGATGTCACATGGCCTTCTCAAGTGAATAAATCTATAACTCTTATGCGGAAGACTTCTGGCGTGTAATTTTAAAGCATTGTGTTGCAGTTACCTGTGAGAGCTGTGAATAAGCTTTTAACACTTCCTGGTTTTTTGGCCAAGAACAAGTGCCGGAGAACCTGAAGTTCATTGAGTAAGTTCACCTGTTCTCTCAATTTGTTTATAGAATCAGGGCTGTAGGATTTGAATTTTTGGTTCAATTCAGACTTCAGACAGAATGCAGTATTTTCTTTATGATTTTCAGAGTTCTTTGGATAACAGTGAGTTTTGGTGATTTTCATACAATGGACCAAAACTCTTATAGTAGGTGCACTTTTTCAAAGTGTGGAAACACCTATTCAGATTGTTGCCAGAAACATGATCAGGTGCAAAAACATGCTGTTCTGTTACCCTAGATATGGCATAAATTCAAAAAGTACAATCTTGAACTGTAGTGACCCTTTGGTTACATGGAGTATATCAGACTTGTTCACGTTTGTGACTTAAGAGACTAGTGTAACAGGATAATTAACAAACAGAATAGATATTTAATCTGACACAAAGAAGCCAAGCCAAGTAATCTTTTAAAGATTAGTCTCCTAAAGCCTTGTTGTAGTTTGGATAAGTAACGTCTCCAAAAGTCTCATGTATTTGGATGTAGTTAAGAGGTAAGGCCTGGTCAGAGAGGGTGGAACACTGGGGTTGGCAGAAGAAAATGGCAGATATGGTTGTTAAAGAGATTAGCATTAAAAAGAAGCCAAAAATTTGCATTCAGGACATTAAATAGATACCTTGAGGGTGTGTCAGGAATCAACAAGAACTCACCCTTTACCAATTAAAGGGCGGAGAGGCAAAGGACCTCGCTCTGAGAATACTACACAAGGGCATCCTGTAAAGGTCTAAGAAAAGAATATTTGCTAGAGTTCAACTGTCTTCAAACTCAGAGGCCTCAGCAGCGGTTGTCCACGGGGGCCAGACTACTGCTCAAGCCAGTGGCCGATGTTGGTGAAATCCACATCGTCCTGGTTTTACAAGCATGCAAGATGTAAAAGTTGTGGGGTTACACGGGCTTCCACTCAGAATCCAGAGGAAAAGTCTTGGAGGTCAGACAGTGTGCTCCTGGAAAGGCAGTGCATAAAGTTTTGAAGGAGAAGCCTAAGGTGCAATGGAGGCCTGAGAAATTTGGAGATGCCAGAAACATGGATGACCAGCTGAGGAAGGCTATGGGTTATGGGCGGGGCTATCCCAGAGGAAAAACTGCAGCTAAAGGCAATGATGTAGATATGGGGCTTTGGAGTTCACATCTTACCACAGCTTGCCCAAGGTGCTAAACACAGAGCTACAGAACTTAATGGAACTTCAGAATTTGGTTGTTGTCCTGCTAGGTTTTGTTTCTGCTTTGGTCCCATTGCTTTCTATCTTCCTATTCCTCCCATTTTGAATGTTTATCCTGCACCATTGCATTTGGATGTGCTTAGTTTTTCTTTGGTGTTTACAGGAACTCTCAGTGGAGAGTTTGCCTTGTGTCTTGGAGGAGACTTTGGGCTTAAATTTCTTAACAGTGCTGAAACTGTTAAGAGAAGGACTAAATGTATTTTGTATAAAGTAGTAGACCTGAGTTTTTGGGAGGCCAGGGGTGGAATGTTGCAGTTTGGATCTGTAACATCCCCCCAAAATCTTAAGTTATTTGGAGGTGAAGGGGTGGGACCCAGATGGAGGGGGTGGAACACTGGGGCTTGATCCAGAAGGAAAAGATTACCTAGAAGGGTAACTCTACCCTCTCCCACTCACTGGGCTCTCTGCCATGCGTTGAGTAGCTTATTCTACAGCGGCTGCTTCGGCCATGCTTTTCCATACTTAGCAGCCACCATAAATGGACTGTGAGGTCTTGAAACTGTGAGCTAAAATAAATCTTTTTCTCCCTTAAGTTGTGGATCAAGTGTTCTGTCCCAGCAATGAATAAGTAAGTAAGACAAGCCATTTTTTTTTTTTTTTTTTTTTTTTGAGCCAGGCCTTGCTCTGTAGTCCAGGCTGATCCTGAACTCACTATGTAGTCCAGGCTGAACTCAAACTTATGGCAATCCTCCTCCCTCAGCCTCCCAAGTGCTGTATTTGCAGGCATGCACCACCACACCTAATTTATGTGGTGTTGTAGAATCAAACCTAGGGCCTTGCATTTGCTAGACAAGCACGTTAACCACTGAGTCACACCCTAGTCCTTAAGGCCTCTTTCTAACAACATCAGTATTCTCACCACCACCGCCGCCAAAGACCTGCTGTATCTATCTCTATCCATTCTATACCTTTACTCCTTTCCTATTACCCTTTCATCTTCATCTCTACTTTTTTTTCCCTGCTGCTCCTCCTGACCCAATTTCTAGTTCCCTACAATCGCTTGATCTGAATCTTCAGGTCCAACAAATGGAACAAAATCCTGTAAAGGTTCATTCTGAAGTTTCCTGTCCTGGTGTTGGCTGATTAAATCCAATTAAGTTGAAAAGGACGTGCTGAGTCTGTCTCAGATCCCTGGCACCAATTAGATATTGCTTCTAAGGACACTCAGGAACATTCATGTAACAGCTTAACAATCACACTTCTAATTTTTTTTGAGATAAGATCTTGCTCTAGAGTCCAGGCTGGCCTTGAACATATGGCAATCCTCCTGTTTCAGCCTTTTTACTGCTAAGATTACAGGTATGTCCCCCCAAGCCAGGCTAATTTGTATGTTATGTGGGCAGTTCGAACCTGAGCCTTGAGCACGCTAGGCAAGAGCTCTAACCACTTACCTATCCCCCAAAGCCCACTTCTGCCTTTTTTTGTTCATGACCCATAAACTGAAGTATTAACAACCACTCAAAAATATCAGGCAGACTGGAAGGTCACACCTTGTTACACCAGTTAGAACACAATTTCAGAGACATATAGAAAACCATACACAGAATTGAAGGGTTCTATGAATTAGATATCTTAAAGGGAAACAAAGGTCCTTCCCAAATGCAAAATACATCAACAAGGACATAAAGTTATGTTGGAAAATGGGGAAAAGGAGAAGAAAGAAGGCGTCAGGACTCACACTTCTGATTTGGGAAATCCGCCTTTCAAACCCAAACAAAATGAATATTCTCCTATGACACTGTGTGGTTTCGTGATTGGCATGAGTCAGGATTGCAGCATTACTTAGGAAATGATCATCCAGATGATCTTTAAGTAGGTAGAGATGCCAGGTCCAAATTCAGCTACTGATAGTTGAGAAAGACTCAGGAAACAATGACTCGAATGTTATCTTGGCTGAAGATGCAGGTTACACTACCACATAAGCCACCTGGGCAGAAAGTATGAGGCAACAGAGCTCTACAAAAAAATGAACACACTCTAATGTCCTGGGTGGCAACCCCCACCTATTTTCTACTTCTACAATTTTCCTTGCTCTCCTCTGGTGCCTACCCTAAAGCAGACTTCATATTTGTAGAAAGAGATTTGACATGACACCATTTTCCATTTTAAAAGGGCAAGCAGTATGATGAAGAGTGTGAAAATGACTAAGGATCCTATACGCATATACAAATTTGCCAAATTAAAAGCCATTAATATACAGAAATAAGATGCATGAACTAAAATTGAAGAAAGAGAATACCTAATCCTTCCTGCTTCAGAACCATTCTAGTGTAATACTTCCCAAGTGGTCCTTCCAGTTTAAATCCAGCTAAATTTTGTGTCCATGTAAGTCATTCAGTCTGTTACATCCTATAATTTATACCCAATGTGTGAGATTTTTTATAGATAAGATCCTACATCTGTCATGAGAAGCATTTGTAGCCCATGATTCCTTATGTGATGGCTTAACCGTAAACATAAAATATCAAAGACTTTATACTTGGACTATGCCAGGTTTAGCATAACCCAAGGCTAATGAGAATAATGATACTGATAGCAACCAGCCTGTTTTTGGTGCCTTCAGTGTTCCAGGTTCTTATTAGTCGCAATTGCAGATCAAGCTACTTTTGGAGAAGTATATTTCATCTGTGGATGACAAATATAGCTCTTTAGTGCTTGAGACTTGTCTATAATCACAGTTATCAAATATACGAACCCCTGTTGTAATTTAAGTTGTCTTATACCAGAAAGGTTGTTCTTAATCCTTCATCTTTACCTCTGACAAATGCCACTTTATGTTTATTAGTTAAGCAATAACAATAAAATGGACAGATAACACACATCTAGTACATAACAAGAGAAAAGGGACCATGACAGTGTTCAAAAAAGTACATACCTATGCAACCAAAATTTGGTCCAGTGGTTTCTATAAAACCTTAGAATCCACATCTTCAGCAAGTAGTTTCTCTAAGGTTCTGTTACATGTAAAAGCATATTAAGAAAAAGATCAGGGATTGAGGAGTTGCTCAGTGGTAGAGCACTTGCCTGGTCTACTCAGGAACTTTTATTTGATCTGAGCCCCCAAACAGCAACACCTTTTAAAAATAACCCCATGTGAAGAATTAGTGAGTTTAAACATAGAGACTAATATTGTAGGCATTAGTGATTTTATTTCAAGACAACCTCAAAATCTCTTAATGGTTATAATAATTATGGTGATTATTGATCTCATATTCTAACATGTCACAGTGTGGTTTTCTCTACAGTGTCACCTGCCATTAGTATTCACCCAGAATCACTTTCAAATTCATCCTCATATATCATTTTTTTTCTATAGCTCTTTTTGCTTGTGTAAGTCCACCAATAATAATGGCAAACAGAAAAAGTCCAATCCGAATTACTAACATAAGTAGTACCTGGTTTATATTAACAAGTATTTTGGCTCGAATACCTTGTTTTTTGTCAAGTGGAGGACCACTATCTACTCTACCACCTGCTTCTTTCTGCTCACAAGTTGGTGGTCTCCAACCACGCAAACAGTGACATGTGTTGTTATTGTTACAAACTCCTTTGAAGTTGCATTTCTTAACATCACAGTTAAAACCCACGTCTTGATGAAAAGTACAGTTCTGATTAAGACAGTATTTTCCTGGTCCACAGGTGGAGCCGTCCACTACCAGCCCCATTTCCGGTGACTCCATCCCCTGGTATATGTCATAGCCAAAGCATTGTTCTTTAATGTCAAGTACTTCTAGATGACAAAATGTGGTGTGCTCACCTCCGCCAGGAACTTGTTCAATACCATCACAGTAAAGCAACCCACATAAAACATCATCTGCTTCACATTTAACTCTTGTTCTTCTGCCTGTAATTAATCTAATGCCACAATTTCCGAATCAGTCACCTATCATATTCAGTTTTTCATAGCATACTAGTGCTGCATCTTTTGCAAGGTGCCCAAAAAGGGCTTTACACTGCAAATCACGGTCACCGCAGTTTCCCCTCACACAAACAGATAGTGGTGAACATGGGGTTTCATCTTGGATATAAAAGTCTCTTGGACAGTCCTCTTGTTTTCCATTGCAATATTCTGGCAGATCACAGATACCACGTGTGTCTCTGCACAGATACCACGTGTGTCTCTGCACAGATACCACGTGTGTCTCCGGGGCAGCAAAAGTACAGCTGTGGCAGCAATCTCCTTTACCACATACACTGCCCTAGATAGTCGACAATTGGTTTCACAACATATGTCATTAGCACAGTCTTTCAAGGAGCCACCGTCACATTCTTCATCCCAATCTTTTTTGTTGTCTCCACAACGAGGATATTCATATTTGAAATTGGTGTAATATTGATTAGGGAACTCAGGCAAGCATCCCACCCATAAAGATAATAATGAATGCTTTCATAAAAACAATTGCTTAGCACATCCAGAAGACCAGGCACAGGAGCCATGACACAATGACTTCTTCGAAAACAGCGACAGTCTGCAGTGTCATGCACCAAGCCCAAATTATGACCTAATGCATGTGCTGTAATGGCCGAGGCCTTAAATATGTGGTACTGTTCTATAGATACAAAAAGTGCTCCCCAATTGGGGTTGTACATTCCCTTTTGACTGGTAGCATATGATTGTCCTCCTATTTTCGTTCCTGTAAAAAGCACTGAAGTAGCATGTGGAATATACTTATGAATTTTATATTGTGTCCAAACTCCAAATTCACTAATAAAAGTTAGGGCATTTTTACCAGCATTTATAGTATATGAATCAGAAATTGTCCATATACATAAAATATGTATGAAGACTTTTAAGTTGACTGGAGTGAAAATGGTATGCAGGATGTTGTTTATAACTCCTGCCTTCCTTACTGTTTGGGTTATATTTGTACCCTGGTCGTACAGTGCTTTAGTTATTGTGTAGTGAAGATTCAAGTTCTTTAGATGAAACTGAGTCCAATGAACAGGGCCCGCTCTAGGGCTTCTGGCAAGTTTTATTTCTTCAAGGACTTGATTTGTCTCTTGCCCTGGAATGTCACACCTTTCATTATCTTCTGGTCCTCCTTCTGACACAAGCAGAGAAACTACATGCTCAAATTTGGAAGAAGCCTCCAGTGGCTTGATTTCATAAGTAAAGTCATCCACCTGCAGCATGCCACGTAGACCTCCAGAGCAGGTGTCCAGTGTGGCTATGGACCCAGGAACTCCTTCCAGGTAGCTGTAGTAATAACAGTCTCGAGGGACAAACAGGTAGTCCTCCTGCATAGCTCCTTGGTCATCATCAGTAATAATAGGAAAATGCCTGGGCAGCAAGTTCTTCTTGAGCTTCATGTGGATCACGTCTCTGGCCCCGGAAACGCATGCTGTAGGAGAGAGGGTCCGGCATCTCACTTCCACCCAATCTGTGTGATACTTTTCTAGGAATCACAACTTCTGAGGAAGTGAAGCGCCATCCTGGTCGAGCATGGGAGCAGCAGGCAGAGGACAGGAGTGTCCGGACCACAGATAGCCAGAGAGCTCCTCTGAAGAGGGCCAGAGCCCAAGCAAGGCCCATGAGTAACAAAGCCTTAGACTGAAGCCAATGCAGTCAAGTGTGGATACAGGCAAGACTATTTCCCCCACAGCAGCTTTCTGATCAGGGCAGTCATGGGAAGAGCAGAGCGAGATATGTGAGAGGGTAGGGGTAGACTATTACATAGCAATGCTATGCTCATAAAGGTGTGTGCCTCATGAGCTGGGGGTCCTAGTGCTTGGCACCTGGGAACAGAGAAAAGTGGGAAGTATTTGGAAAAATAATGTATATTTGGGCTTAATTATTATGTTTTCTTCTCAAACTATAATGAGACCAAGGGATCATTATGTTATTCATTTTTTCATTGTTTTATTTTTTAATCCACCATCCAATTTATTTATTTATTTTTAACATATCACATCCCTTTCCCCTTCATACCCTCTTAAAAACCCTCCCCCAGTTTCCCTTTCCCTTTCCACAAAGTTCATCTTCTCACTTTCTTCCATCTCTTTTATGGCTCGGTTTATTCATAGTAGAGAAACCAAACCAGACAATATTTAGCGTCCTGTGTCTGATTCATTTCACTAAGCATAATGGTCTCATGATACATCCATTTTCCTACAAATGACTCAAATCTGTCCTTTATGTTAGAGCAGTAATCTATTATGTATATATGCTATATCTTTTGTATTCATTCATCTGTGGTTGGGAATATTGGTTTCTTCCAAGATTTGGCTTTTATAGGAGTGGTGAAAGTGGCCAGCCTTGTTTTGTTCCTGATTTGAGGGGAATATTTTCCATTTCTCCCCATTTACCATGATATTTGCAGTAGGTTTGGCATATATGGCTTCTATCAGTTTGAGGTAATGCCCTGTTATACCTTTTTTTCCCACAGGGTTTTTATCATGAATGGATATTAGATTTTATCAAAGGCCTTTTCTGCATCAATTAAGATGATCGTGTGGTTTTGGTTCTTGCTTTTGACTGATTGATTCACATATGTTGAACTAGTTTTACATCCCAAGAATGAAGCCCACCAGATCACAGTGTGTGTTCTTTCTGACTACTTGCTGGATTCTATTTGCCAGAATATTATTGAGAATTTTTGCATCTATATTCATCAAAGAGATTGGTCTATAATTTTCTTTCCTGGTTAAATCTTTGTCTGGTTTCGACACTACGGTGATACTAGCCTCCATTGGTAGTATTCCTTCTCTTAAAACTTCGTGGAACATTTTCAGAAGCATTAGAGTTAGTTCTTCTCCCAAAGTACTGAAAAAAATTCTGCTGCGAACCCATCTGGTTCTGGATGTTCCTTTGGGGGTTGGTACTATATTATTGCCTCAATTTCCATGTGCATTACGAGGTTAGACAAAGTTTTTATGTCTTCTTGGTTCAGCTTTGGTATTTTGTATGTGTCTAGAAATTCATCTATTTGCCAGAGCAATCAGGTAAGAGAGCGAAATAAAGAGAATATACACCAGAAAGGAGAAATCAAACTATTCTTCTTTACAGATGATATGATTATCCACATGGGAAACCCTCCAAAACTCCACCACAAAACTCTTAGAAATAATAAACAAATTCAGCCAAATTGCAGACTACAAAATCAATACTGAAAAATCAATAGCATTCCTCCACATTAACAGTGAACATACTGAGAAAGAGCTCAGAATAGTTCCATCCTCAATAGCGCAGCAGAAAGAAAAAGAAAGAAAGAAAAGAAAGAAAGAAAGACCTAAGAGTAAAGTTAGCCAAGGAAATGCAGGACCTGTACAAAGAAAACTATATTACACTAAAGAAAGAAATTGAAGAAGAAATCAGAAAATGGAAAGACATCCTCTCTTCTTGGATAGGCAGAATTAATATAGTCAAAATGACTATACTGCGAAATGGATATAAGATTCAATGCAATTCCTGTCAAAATACCAACAGCTTTTTCCCCAGAACTTGAAAAAACACATTCATGTGGAATCAAAGGAGACCTAAATAGTCAAAGCAATCCTGAGTGGCAAGACAAAAGCAAGAGGCATTATGATTTCAGAATCAAGTTATACTACAAAGCAATATATATATATATAAAATCAGCCAGTGGAACAGAACTGAGGATGCAGACAAACTCAAGTACCCTCAGCTACCTGATCTTTGATAAAGGAGTCAAAAGCATACAATTGAAAAAGGATAGCCTCTTCAACAAATGGTGCTGGGAAAATTAGATATCCACATATAGAAGAATGAATCTAGACACACACCTGTCACTGTGAACCAAAATCAAATCAAAGTGGATTAAAGACCAAGATAATAAACTTGAAACACTGAACCTTCTTGAAGACAAATTAGGCAAAAATTTTAAAAGATAAAGGTGTAGGTAAGGATTTTCCTAAGAAGAGGCCCAAAGCAAAAGAAATAGCCCCAGAATTAACGAATGGGATTATTTCAAATTAAAAACTTTTTGTACAGCCAAAAAATCTTGTCAACAAAGATAGAACCAACAGAATGAAAAAATATTCACCATTTATACCTCAGGTAGGAGGGTAGTAACCAGAATATACAAGGAACTGAATCAAAATAGACCCCTCAAAGTCAAAGACCCAATTGAAAAATGAGAATGGAAATGAATAAGCAGTTCTCAGATAAAGAAGTTCACATGGCCAGTAAATACATGAAAAGATGTTCAACATCCTTAGTCATTAGAGAAATGCAAATCAAAACATCACTAAGATACCATCTAACTCCAGTGAGAACTTGAACAGCAATCAATGCTGGTGAGACTGTGGGGAAAAAGGAACCCTCTTACACTGCTGGCTGGAATGTGAATGGTTACAGCCACTATGGAGGGAAGTATGGAGGTTCCTCAAAAGGCTGAAAATAGATATTCACTTTGACCCAGAGATACCACTTTTGGGAATTTTTCCAAGAGTTAAAACATCATATAACATATATAATATATATATATACACCCCAGTTCATAGCGGCACAACTAACAGTAGCAAAAATGTGGAAATACCCATCAACAGTCCAATGGATACATAAATTGGGGTGTTTATACAGAATGGAATTCTACTTGTCTATAAAGACAGGTAGGCTTGAGACTTTTGTAGGTAAATGTATGCAATTGAGACCATCATGCTCAGTGAAGTGAGTCAGATGCAGAAAGTTAAATATCAGTTGGTTTCTCTAAAATGAGAAACCCAGAGTACAGTTATTTCAGAGAACTAAATAGGAGAACATAGTGAGAACTAGTGGCAAGAAGGCTTTTTGCAGAAGCTTTTTTTATTTCATATAGTCCCATTTGTTGATTGCTGGTATCTCATGCTGTAAGTATTTTGTTGAGAAAGTTCTTGTCTATGCCTATATCTTCAAGGGTTTTGCCTATTTTTTTCTTACAACAAATTCATTGTTTCCATTTTAATGTCTAAGTCTTCATTCTGATTTGATTTTGGTGCATAGTGAAAAATGTGAGACTGGTTTCATTCTTTTGCATGTGGTTAGCCAACTTTCCCAGCACTGTTTGTCAAAGAGGCCATCTTTACTCCAGCATATGTTTTTGGTCCCTCTGTTGAAGATTAGATGGCCGACGGTACTCAGGGATTACATCCACAATTCTATTCCCCTGATCCACTTTTCTGCTTTTGTGTGAATAGCATGTGCTGTTTATCACTGCTGCTGTGTGATATAATTCAATGTCTGGTATTGTGATACCTCCAGATTTCGTTTTGTTGCCTAAGATTGTTTTGGCAATTCTAGGTCCCTTGTGGTTCCATATAAAATTTAGGATTTTTTCTACTTCTGTGAAATATGCTGTTGGTATCTTGATTAGGGTTGCATTGAATTTGCATATCAGTTTAGATAGTATGATTAGTTTGACAATTTTGGTTCTGCCTATCCAGTAACAGGGGATGTATTTCAATTTTCTAAAATTTACTCTGATTTCTTTATTCAGAGTACTATAGTTCTCAGCATAGTGATCCTTCATTTAGTTAGGTTTGCTTAGTTAGGTTGATTCCTGGGTATTTAATTTTGTTTGAAGCAGCTGTGAATGAAATTATTTTTCTAATGTCATTATCTGTGTTTTCATCGTTGTGGAGAAATATTGTTGATTTTTGAGTATTGATTTTATATCATGGAATCTGGCTGAATTTATTAGGTCTAAGAGTCTTCTGGTAGAGCTTTTCAGATCCTCTATGAAAAGATTAGGTCACCTTCTGTGACCGCTGGAGAGATTATGTCAGTTTGAGGCAATAAGGAACCACACCTAGATTGGGAATTGAGAACCAGCCTGAATTACAGTGTGAGTGATTTGCCTCTATTTTGAGAGATAGTTTTGCTGGATATAGCAGTCTGTGTTGACATTTATGTTCTCTTAGCACTTGGGTGATGTTATTACATGATCTCCTGGATTTTAAGATTTATGTTGAAAAGTCTGCAGTTACCCTGATGGGTTTGTCTTTGTAATTATGGTTTGTTTTTCTCTTACAGCTTTTAGCATTCTCTCTTTGTGTTGAGTCTCTAGGATATTCATTATGATTTGTCATGGGGACATTCCCTTCTGGTCAAAGTTATTTAAAGTTCTGTATGCCTGCAGTAGTTTAAGGGTTATTTCTTTTCTTAGATTTGGGAAATTTTCTTCCATGTTGTTAAAGACTTTTTTTCTGTCCTGTTTTCTCCTGCACTCCCATAATTATGAGGTTGTTTCTCTTTGAGTCATCCACTAGCTATGGCAACCAGTCTCTCGTTTTACAGTTCTCACTGACTATATGATACAGTTTATCCACCTAACCTTCGAGATCTGATAATCTTTCATCAAATTGTTCAAGTTGTTTGTTTTTTCCTATGAGTTTTTCATATCTTGAAGTTCAGTTTTTAAGAATGAGGAAATGGTATATAAGAAGGCAGAAAATAAGGACCATTATTTCTTTCATTTTTTTCTTCCCTCCTTCTGTCCCCATCCCTGGAGGATGACTTTTGTATCATCGTTGAAAATGGTAATGATGACTTTTGAAACTTTCACTGTCACATTCCCATTCCAAGAAGGTAGCGAAAACACAAAGAAAATCTGGAAATACACCCTTCTTATAGCTTATTGACAAGAAACCTGGTTATGTGGTCACTTAGCTGCAGGAACAGTCCAAGGCATTTTTTTTTTTTTTTTTGTGGTGTAGAAATATGCCAACTAAAAAGTCAGAAGGAGGGAAGAAAAACAGAAGAAATAAGGGTCCTTGGTGACTGAGGAGCTTCCCTATCAGCCCTAGTATCGTCAGAGCTCTTCAATGGGACAGGAATAAATTTTTATTTGCATATAAAATTAGCTGCCCATCTTGCCACTGTCTTTCCCTCATACTATCAGCAGCCTGTTCTGTCAACGCCATCACCTCGACTCTACGCTTTCTCTACCAGTCCTATCATGCTTCTGACTCCACAGTTTCTCTCAGTTGTTTTCTCTGAGTGTGAACTCATATTTTCTGCCTTCTTATATATCGTTTCCTCATTCTTAAAAACTGTATGTATTTCCATGAGGGAATTGAGACAATTCACATGCCCCACCTGCCACTCCACATATTATTGGCATCTCCTGGACTTAGTTGATGACGTTTTTCTTTCCCTGCTCTGTGGGTTTCCCTTGAATCTGTGTGCTTAGGCAAAAACAAAACAAAACAAAACAAAACAAAACAAAACAAAACAAAATCTTCCCTGGTACAGAGTAGTGATTTTCATCCCACCAATCTACAAGAATCCACGTGGGCTTTTTTCCCCTTATAAATTTCCTCATTCTTTTTCCATTCCCACTTTATCTCTTTTCTTTTGGCATGCCAGTGTCACTTACATTTTTTTTTTTCACTTTTTCTCTCCATTTAATAATGGTCATTGTATTCACTCATCCAACCAATGTATATGTGGCTTAAGCTGAAAATTAAGGTGGCATGAACCTGACTGAATTTTAAGTAGAAATACATTTTTAAAAATTTAACTTCATTGAATCATTTCAATACTTTAAAAAAGCTATCATCCCTCCCTTTTGATTATGGAGAAACATAATAAAAGTTTAGAGATGCTACCATTACATACACAAAACCACACAACTGGAAAGAGGTGGATCTAAAACTTGAAATTGGTGTTACTGATATCATCTCCTGTATTGCCACTATTCCATGTTAATTTCTCTCAAGGTGAGCAAATAAGAGGCTTTCCTACATACTAGGTCTTGTTTTAATAAATATAGCAGTTGCTGTTTTACACACACATATTTAGGAACCATATAGATATGAAGTAAACATATACACACACACTGTCCCTGCACTTCCAGTCCTATAACATCCCCACTAATTCCTGTGGTCAACTCAAACATTTAGGTCACCTTTCTGGCTCCTAAGGCTTTTGTATTTTTGATTGTTGAAGTTTCCTTCAGGCTATGTGGAATGTCAAGTTCCATTCCAAAAGTCAAGAAGCCTAGGCTAAAGTCACATCAAGGACATGTACTAATTTAACTCTATGAGTTAAAAAAAAGAAAAAGAAAAAGGGCAGGAGGAATGTTTCAGTGTTTAAAGTGCTCGCCTAGCAGGTGCTAAATGAAGTGCTAAGTACCTGAGGTCGATTCCGGGCACCGTGTAAAGTGGGCAAAGTGGCGCATGCCTGTAACTCCAACACTAGGGAGGCTGAGGCAGGAGAATTGCTGTGAGACCAAGGCCAGTCTGGGCTTCACAGTGAGTTCAGGACCAGCCTGGGCTACGTAGAGAGAGAGACGCTATCTCTAAAAAAGAAAAAAAAGGAAGAAAATAGAAAAAGGAAATCTTCCTGTTGTCAAAACAAAACTTTTCCTGTGTCTCTTTTCTCAGAGAATTTTTCTTAAGCAAATTCGTAATTATAATCCTTCCTTTGTGTCTCTCTGTATGTCTACATCCTTTTTTTTTTTAAAAATAATAGATCTTTATTTAGAAACAAAAGATGGAGAGCAATAAAATCTCCCTGTATCTGGGAGGGAGGTCCCAAGTCGATTGCCCCTCTATACATCTTTTTAAAACTTTAAAGAAATAACCCTCTCATCATATACTAGCTAGGAGTTATGCATCTTTTAAAAATAAAACTCTTGTCGGATAAAAGCCGTGAATCTTTCTTCAGGACCTGGGAAACATCCTTTCAAATGTCACTATCAGGAAGACACTGCCTCTAATTTTTGTCACCTAAGTGCTTTCCCCCAGGTGTAAAGAGCAAACGGTGAGTCAAGTGCTCCGACATGCCAACACACATGTGATGGATTGCAAGTATTTGGCTATATTTAAAGGTAGAAATTTTTGTTTGATTTTGCAATCTCATTATTAGCCTGTGACGTTCATCCGGTTTGGCTTGATGTTTATAGAAGAAAAAAAAAACTTTCATTCCTACATGTGTGGAGATTTTCTGAAATGGCAGGAGATTTAATTTTAAAGATTACCTGGACTATCAATTTACTTAAGTCCCCCCTACCTTTCCTAACATCCCTCCGTCGCCACCTTCCGAGCTGCATTCAATGGTAAAGTATGTCTTAACTGCCATCGGCTCATCACAAAGCGGGCGCGTTGGTTGGTTGAGAGCGCGGTGAACTGTAGTCGCGGAAAACCTCCTCTCCCGGCATTCCCAGCGCTCTTCGCGCCCGTGGCTTCCGTTTCCGGTTCACGGGCTGCGGAAACCGAAAGGATTGTGCCGGGGACCCGGGGGAGCAGGGACTGGCTCACCTTCACCTATGTGGAACCCGGCTAACCCAAGGAGGAAGCCGAGCGAGCGGTGAAACATGAACACAAGAGCGGATTATTTGGTCACCGAGGAAGAGATCTATCTTACTAGGGGACCCTCAGGTACATGTGGGACTCGAGCAGGGGCAGGGCACTAGGGTGTAATGGCAGAGCAGGCAGTTGTTTCGCTGAGCCTTGCTTACCTGGGCACGGAGCAGGCAAGCGCCAACCTAGAGATTTCTCACAACGATTTCAGTCACTTAGGAGGAATATGTTGACATCTGTCGTGAGCCATATAACGGGCCTCTACTTCATAACCCAATCGGATTACCATACGTATTTATAATTAGGAAGGTTTACTTTCTGTTAATGCTTCTAGAAAAGACGGTAGAGAAAGAAAAGCCTGCATTTTAGCCAGCGTTCAGTGGACACCACACCTTTACCTCTAATGTCCCTCTTTCTTTGAAGAGCCGTTTACTAGAAATGGGAGCCAGAACAATGTAGACCCAGAGTGATTATCTTCCTGGTTCTAGGATATCCTCCCCCCTTGATTTCTGGGAAATTCGTTTGCAGTATAAATTAGAATGTTAAAGCAGGAAGACACATCGGAGATCTTCCATTACAGAAGTTTTCAGATCAGTACAGGTCCAAAATTATGAACGGTTTTTGCTTTTTGCTTTAAAATTCCTAGGCCCCATCGTAGGGATTGTATTCAATATGGATTTTTTTCTTGAACACCTCAAGTGATGTCAGATATAGCCAAATCCTCACCTCTGCTGTCCTCTTCACTTGACGCTGTCTGCATTAATTCCATATTGCCTGTCTTGGACTTTTTTTTTTTTTTTTTTTTTTTGCCTTATGTTGCCTAGTTGTTCGTTAATAGCTTTTACTTTAGGATTACACCACTTAGGGCCAAATCTTGTGACTAACCTCTAACATGTGTATGTGTGGATAACTTAACTGACATAACTCTTATCTGTAAAATGTGGATGTTTTAGAATACACTTTAGACTGAAATAAGTGCGTCTCTTTGAAATGCGTAGGATATGCCCGACCTGTGGTAAGCGGTGTGTGTTTGTTACTGCTATTATTGTTATCATTAACAGATGAATGCCTAGGCTAACACAGTATGTCTTGCTACAAGAATCTTTAATAAATTAATCAGAGACTGTAAGTTCTATCTCTTAAATGTTTCTGAAACCCTTTCACTCTTTCTTTGCTATTTGTACTGCCACGACCTAGAAAAGTCCGTCACATTTTTTCATCTGGACTTTTGTAATAGCTTAATCACAGGTGATAATTTTTTATAAAACATAGTCTTGAGCCAGGTGTAGTGACACAATCCTGTCAGCCCATACTCTTGCTATTTTTAAAATTCTATGTACTAAATATTTAAAAATGTGATATAATGTCATTTCATCTCTTTTGGTATTTGCATAGATGTTATCTCATATTCAGCTCACCATTCACCAGAGTTTCTGAGCCTGTTGATTTTGCAGACCTGAAGTCCATAGTGTTACATTTGGAATATTCAAGTTAGAGCAAACTGAGAATTTTACAGAAATAAGGGGATAAAGGGGGAGGAGGAAAGGGGAGGGTAGAGACAGAAAGGGGAAGTAAAAAGGAGTAACATGTGATATATACTACTTTCCTACAATGAATATAATTAATATGTATCGCTAATTTATACCAGCAAATTACTGTAAAGAAAAAACTGAAGTAAATGAATAAATAAATGGGATATATCTAGCTGATATATTTTACCCAAAAGTGGTTTGATTGTTTATAATAATTTTCTTTTTTTTTTTTTTTGAGACAAGGACTCACTCTGAGGCCCAGGCTGGGGCCCAGGCTGGTCGTGAACTCACTGTAGAACCCAGGCTGGCCTATGGACTCAGGACAATCCTCCTGCCTCAGCCTCCTGAGTGCTGGGATGACAGGCATGTGCCACCACGCCTGGCTTATGTGGTGCCGGGGAATCGAATTCAAGTACTTAACATTTGACTTAGTGCTTGCTAGGCAAGTGCTTTAACTGCTGAGCCATTCCTCCAGCCCCGGTTTGATTGTTTATATGTCTATTCAGAATGAGTAGATTTAACCCATTGAGTGGCTTCTTGAATTTTCCTAGGTATTTTCATGTCTGGTCAAATATGTCAATGAACTTCTTGGAAGAGGAGAACCATGAATTTAGTATTAAATTTGGATAAAAAGAGTCGTTCAAAGTTTGGTTAGTTCAGTTCATAAGCAAGTTACTAGTTCCTATTTATCACTTTCCAGAGTTAGTTTCCTGGTGTATGGTGCATTTGTTCTCAAGAGTTTAATTCAGCTTTTCTTCATGGTGTCATTGTGAAGGTGCACCGGGAAGAAGTCAGTAAAAACTTGCATGTAATTCTGCTAGTTCCACATGCTCTTTGTCTCTGCTGGAGAAATATGAAAAGCCTCTAATTCTAAATGTGCATTTCTGTTTGTAGACAGCATGCACCGTCACTCTTTGGAGAGCTTCTATTCAGAGACGTGATGGTTTAAATAGGTAAATCCAGGAGTGTATGTTCTGTTGCCCTTTTATGCCAGTTTTCTGTAGAGACAAGAGTTGTATATGCTGTGTTTAGGACCATTTTTGCAAGACAGATAAACCCAGTCTGTCTGATCCTGTGTACTGCAAGGGAAAAATAAAGTTATGGGCAAATAATGAAATGAGCATCTGAGAAGGAAAAAACAAGCTGGCATATAGGCAGGTATCTCTCTTGTGCTTGCTTACTTAGGTCTGTAATTCTGAGAGGCTTTGTCTGGATGACTGTAGAGGTCTCTTGTACTGTTAAGAGTTCCTTATTGTTTGATTCATTCCACATATTGTTATTCTTAGACCTGTAATTTCAGCACTTGGCAGGCTGGGGCAGAAGGATTTCAAATTCAAAGCCAGATTGGATTGCGCAGTGAGTACAAGGCCAGCCTGAGCTATGTAGTGAGACCATGGGTCAAAATAATAATAATAATAATAATAATAATAATAATAATATAATAATGGTTCATGCCACTTTAGCTTGGCAAGCTAAAGAATTGTCAAGGTAGTTGTCACAATATCAAATGCCTTCAAGGATTAAACAGTTCACCTTTTTACCTTTCATTAGATAATTTTCATTTTTTTTCCTTTCTGTGGATATCCAGCTAGATTACAATGTAAGGCTTCCAATTTTTCTTTTATCTGATTGATAGTTCTTAATGTTGGGAAAACTGAGTTACTCTAAGACAGTACTCTAGACAAGTATTTTAACTACTGAGGTATTCCCCCAGCACATAACAGTTCTCTAATTTAGTTTCTTCTCTGTAGCAAGTAGGAATTTGGCCATTAAGGTAACTCTTTGGCACATTGGGTAATATTAGGATTCCTGTGTTCAGGCCTAAAGACTTAGTGGGTTTCAGCAAATTGTACCTAATATGTTACCTTTAGAAAGAAAAGAAGAGAGTATTTTCTTTTAAAGGCTTTGCAGAGGGGAGGCTGTTTGATACTGTGTTTTAATAATATATAATTAAGAAAGTATTATCTTTCTGGCAGTGTTGTAGGTACTATATATATTTTGTGTTTTACTTGAACCAAATGGATGTATATACACTTATTTAGTCTGCACAGCATCCCTGAGTGGTAAATATTTAATACATACTATTAGGTGGAGACTTTATTTAAGATCTAAGGCCAGTAAGCCAACAGATTTTTCTTCAGGTCTGTTGATTCTACTGTGCTGCATACTACCACCTACTCTAGAAGCCATGCTTAAGAAGTTGATTGCTGTCCTTTACCCTGGGCTTTATTTTGTAATAACATGCCTTATTCTTTGAAGGATTTAAGGCATCTTACATGACTAATACAAACCACAATGGAAAGGTTCTGTAATTTACAATTGATAGAACTGAGACTATATCAAGGTGAGAACCTAAAAACAAGAAACTTCATTAATCCAAACATTTAAGCTTCTACAGCCCAGTCATTTGCTCTGGGTTCAACCCTAACTGAGACTGTTGCTGTTTTCTGATCTGTTGCGTCTCTTTTTCTGTCAAATAGATCTGATACTGATGTGATACATGTATGCTGTGTTTTCTCTGGGCATACAAAAAGCCCTTTGTGGAATTTACAATCCAGTAGAGACAAAGACATGTTCACATGCAAGAAGTTAAAATCTCAACTCATAGGGCTGAGGATGTAGCTCAGTGGTTAAAAAGCTTGGCACAAATCCCTGGGTTAAATTCCCCAACACCACATAAATATCAGCTGGTGTGGTGGTGCACACTTGCAGTTCCAGCACTCGGGAGGCTGAGGCTGAGGTGTGTTCGAGGACACACAGTGAGTTCAGGACTAGCCTGAACTATAGAGCCAGTACCCTGTCCACCCTTCTTCCACCAAAAAAATCTCCATGTAGTTGGTTAAGGACTTTGATGAGCATGTATGTAGTAGAAAGGTGATGAAAGTGGCAAGTGTGAAAGGAATCACATTAACCAGATCCCATACTGGGACACTTAAGAGAACAGAGCCAAGGACCAGTCTGGTCAGTTTAAAAATGGTTGGTCTTACATTGTTCTGATACAATGGACAGGTTTTAGACTAGTGCCAGAGTCGCGGTGAGTGTAGCCATATCAGTAATAACAAAGAAAATAAGCAAAGCACAATCCTAAGCGATGCATAAACCAGTCTGGATGGATGAGATTCAAGGGAGAAGTGGTTTCTAAGTAAAGCAGAAATTGGATTATGGAAAATCTGCAAGATTCTGTCTTGGTGCCCTCCTGTTCCTGTTTGTTTGTTCAGACCTAGTTTGAGGCAC
The DNA here is from genome assembly GCA_004027205.1 of Ctenodactylus gundi. NCBI lineage: Eukaryota > Metazoa > Chordata > Mammalia > Rodentia > Ctenodactylidae > Ctenodactylus > Ctenodactylus gundi. The sequence continues at coordinate 108,079 of PVKB01000184.1, read as the reverse complement.
CACCTCTAGAAACCCTTCTTTATCTAGAGTGATACTCCATTACTACCAATATCATGTCTGATTTTTAGATTCAGGTGTTACCAAGCTAAGCACTTTGTCTTATCTCCTCCTAACACGGGACAGATGAAGTAGTTATTACCCTTGTTGTACAAATGAGGAAACAATGACATTTACATCACATAACTCCTATGGGAAAATTTTAAGAATTGGATCCAGGTTTATGTGACTTAAAAATCCAGACTCTGAGTGGGAAGGGATTGTAAAGTTAGTATGATACATGCGTGCAGAGAATACTCAATTTCATTGTAAACATTATGTATCACATATGTACTAATAAAAATGGTGGGAAAAACAAATAAAAAATCCAGACTCTGAAACACAGATTTTTTTTTTTTTGGCTTTGCCATATAGGTCTTCTTTGCTACTTCCTTTTTATTTCAAGACTGTATATTTCATTTCTTATTTTCCTAATCCTTTGTCTAATATATGACACAAATTGGTCAGTGAATGAAATGACGAAACTGGTAGACATAATGGAATGTTTTTAAGTAAAGAGAGCAAGTAACTTGGTCTGTTTCAGCTTTCAAAAAGTCATAAACCATTCTCCAGTAGATGCGATTTGGGAAAAAGAAAATGAGGTTTAGCACACTGTTACCATGGATGGCTAGGGTAGTAGGTAAGATACCATCAACAAAGAAATGGAATAAATGGAAAAACCCCACGAAGAAAGAAAATACGTGGGACAAGTCTACAGAGATTGATTCAAGGATTAGTCTTAACGTCTTTTCAAGGTAGTCTTTAAGAATAACTCTCCACTAAAATACCTAGGCATTTTTGGGAGAATATTGAAAAATAAGCTAATAGATGCTTAGCTATAGAAATTTTTTGAGGTGCCATTTAACTAGGCAGAAAAGTGTCCTACGAAATGTAAAATTATTTATTAAGGAAAGATACCCAATTAGATGACAGAATCAGAATTATTGGTTTCAGAAGACTTAACATATTTAAAGTGAAAATGTTTTTTAAAAATTCCTTCAGTGTTCTTACATTCTATACTGTGATGAATTATGACTTAAAGAATAAGAAATGATCCTTGTTTTTAAGAATTTTGCAGTCCATTGGGGGATGTGTTAGCTTTATGTCGCTGTGACAGAATGCCTCAGATAAACAGCTTATCAGGAAGAAAGTTTTTAGCGCATGGTTTTGGAGGGTTTAGTTTGTGGCCATTTGGCTTTGTTGCCTTTGGGCTTGTGGCAAGATCATCTTAACCACTGTATATGTAGCCCCATCTGAGCCAAGATCTTAGGAGGACCTACCTCTGGACTATTGCAGTCCCCGTGCGTACACCTGCTTCTTTTATGGTATTCCATAGATTTGGGCTACTCCAGAGTAATCTCTGTCTCCTTAGCTCAGCCCAGTTCATGCTGTGTGCGTACTGTAGTTTGTTGAAAGGGATTGAGAAATAGTTTTCAGACAGAGTGCTGAGAGCATCATGAGTTCATGAGTTTTCATTTTTTCAGGAATTGTAGTCTAATGCCTATAAACAGTCACCTCATATATTCAGTTTTGTGCTTGTTTACAGCAGGAGGGTGCCTTAGTTACTTTATCATTTCTGTGCCAAAATACCCAACATCCACAATTTAAGGGAGGAAAGATTTGTTTAACTCACAGTATCAGAAGGTCTCTCTCACACACAGTCCGTTCATGGGGCAGCCAGCAATGGTGGAAGCACATGGCAGAGACAGAGGCTGGAGAGCTCCTCACCCCACTGCAGACAGAAGCCAAGGGGAGTGGGAGCAATAGATGCGCTTTCCCAGGAAGCAGCTGCAACAGTGTTTCCTCTTCCTTTACTTAGTTCAGAGTCTCCAGTTGATTCCTCCCTCCCAGTGCCCTTCTGTCATTTCCTGACCCACAAGTCAGTATCAGACACCTGAAAGCTCTGCCCTGGGCAACCCCCAATCCCAACAAATTGATATAATCCGTCCAGGTCAAACCTCAAATACCCACCCCTTCCTGCCAAGCTCTGCCTCCCAATAACACACAGCTCCAAATACGTGAGGCTTTAGGGAGACACTCAAGATCCGAACTATAGCAAGTGGTTAGTTTAGTCATGATTGCTTGTCCTGCCCTGATGCAGAGCTGTTCAAAGTTTTACCTTTTAGTTTAAATAATAAACTAAATTTGATCTGCTTTCTGCTTGTACTTCTGTGTAGGTAACACACTTCATCTATGGGTGTTCTCATCCCACTAGATATAAAGCTAGTTGCTTGCATTCACCATCATTTTTTTCTTTTTAACATTGTTTTGCTTGTTAATGCAAACTTTTTTATTGTGGTGAAAGACACTTAATATAAAATTTACTTTGACCTTTTGTTTGCTTGTTTGGAATGCTCATCTAAATTAGAGACCAATCCATTTTAACTTTTCATGTTTTAAAAATTATTGACATATGGTAGCTGGAATTCACTATGTAAGGCTTCTTCATTTGCTTATGTAACAAAACTGCTGAATCTTTAAGTTTTTATTTTTTTTCTCCGGTTGCCCTTCTCCTTTTTGGACCTTAAATGCTGAGAGCTAAATTAATTACACCCTTCAGCTCCTGGCACACTATAGTTTTAATTTTGCCTTCTGTACCTAAGCCCCACTAGTATCCTCCTTACCCACTAGGTGTCCACTGTAAGGTGTCTTTATATGTCCTTCAATATACATGTGTTTGTGTAAGTAAGTGATACTATTTGTGTGCATGTTTTTTTATTTAGAAGAAGGTATTGTGCTGTCCACTCTACTTTATTTACTTACTTGCTTACTTACATTTAGTACTGGAAATTGAGCCCAGGGACTTCACATGGAGCTATAGCCCCAGCCCATTTTTATTCTTTTTTGATTTTGAGATAGAATCTTGCTAAGTTATCCATCCTGGGCTCTAACTTGTGGTCCTCCTTTCTCAGCCTCCCAGAGCGCTAGAGTTATGGAGCTGTGACACTGGTCACTGCTCATCTTATTTTATATATGATGACTAAATGCTTCTTTTGACCATAATCTATTCACCAATTCCATACCACAACAAAATGACTTGTAGTGAAATTTTCTTACATAATCTTTATAGATAATATCATAATGTGTCCAGACTGGTATGCTTTTGAAATTGAAAAGGAGCTATTAATAATACTAGGACAGTGGGTATATACTAAGACTGTCAGACAAACCAGGTTCTATATTCACCCTATTTGTGAAAAATTTGAGACACAACCAGTAAGTAGCAAATAAATGACAGATAGTCTTGTCCCTTCTGATTATTTCCAGCTGACATCTATCTGTTCCAGTTGATTGACACAGATGCTAAATGGTGGTTATAGATTTTAAGTCCCATCCTCACCAGAAACTGCTCCTGAAGGGGATTTCTCTGCTATAGATTTAAATTTTTTCCTAATTTTAATAAATTTAAATGTATGCCAGACTTTTTCTAATAGTTAGACTTTTTAATCCCTTTGTTTTCCTCTTTTTCAGGAGTTTTTACATTTGTGTGTATGTTCATTCATCTTTGTTTCCAACAAACTGTTTAGTTTTAGGATGTAGCATTCACTGGTGTTATTGACAATGACTTCTTTTTTCTAACCCCAGTGTAGCAGCTACTATATTTCATAAAGAAATATAGTGTATTTCATAAAGTTTCTTCATATGTTATATTATTGGCTACTAACAATTAGTTTTTGACATAGAGAAGGCAGAATTTATAGTCCATATTTTACACAAAAGGAAACTGAGGATCAGTGGTAAACTGACTTTCCTGGTCACTTGTAGAGATGAACTTGGAACTAGCTCTTCTGACTGTGACTTGCTCCTATGGTACTTCAGAGGGATAAGGGAAACAGTAAAGTTGGGCGTATGGTTAAAAGTAGAGACTGTCCAGTTTAGCTTTGTGTTATCTTCAGAACATATAGTACCTAATTCATAGTAAATGACCAATAATTTTTATTGCATAAACTGTTTATGCAGGTCCCATGCTTGAAATTGGTGGTGATAGGGGTGTTGCTGGGAATTGAACCTGGCGCCTGTAGCATGATAGGCAAATACTTTGCCACTGAGCTATACCCTGGTCCCAGGTTTGAATTGTAATGCCTTTATTAATTGCTGTTGTGATTCCTCTTTGTTGCAGAAAGGTTTTAGCTTATAGATGAGCTCGGTTCTGGAAATGTAACTAAAGAAAAGGTCTTCAGGTCAATCCAAGAATTCTTATTTTGAGTGGTTTGGTTCAATTACAATAGAAATAACAAAGGGTTATAAATATACGAATATAACAAAATATTAGCAGGTAATACACAAACTTCCTGCTCTTGTTTGTTTATAATAAATTTTAAGATTTCTTCTATACACTTTTTGTTTTTTTTCAAACGCTACTCTAATACTTTAAATAGCCTGTAGCAAAGTCCTTCTTGTTGCTAACTACTTGTCTTAGTTACTTTTTCATTGCTGGGACAGAACACCCCACATCCACAACTTAGGGAGGAGAGATTTATTGTAGCCGTCAGTTTCAGAAGGTCACAGTCCATTCACAGTTGGGTGGCTGAAAATGGAGGAAGCACATGGTGGGGTTGCAGCTTGAACCGGAGCTGGAGCCAGAGCTCTGGAGACAAAGATCCTCATTAGCATGGCAGAACAGAGATGAGACTGAAAGAGAAGGGTAGAGCCAGCACGGACCCCTCCAGGCCAAGCCCCAAGCATCTGCCTCTTTTGTCTAGGCCCTACTTCACAGTAGTACACAGTATCCGTAGGAACATGAGGCTTTTGGGGGACACTATAGTTCCAAATCACAACATTCCACCCCTGGCCCCCAAAAGACTCATGGCCTCCTCCTTTAGCAAAGTGCATTTAGTCCTTCTCCAAGAAAGTTCAAATTTATTGTCTTCTGTAAGATGCAAACTCTCAGCTGCAAGCTTCAAAACCAAAGAGTTAAGCACTCCAAACATAATGGCACAGGATGAACATTTCCATCCCAAAAAGGAGGAATCAGAGGATACAAGGCAGTTGAACCCAAACAGTTCCTAAACCCAGCAGGGCAAGGGTCAAATCCTGGAGTCCCATGTCCAGCATCTGGTGTAAGCTGAAGCAAGACACGAACTCCACGGGCTTTGCCCCTACAGCGTGGCGACTGGCTGCAACCTCCATCTTGTCTGCTTTAGGCTGGATCTGCTCATGTCTGTAGCTGTCCTCAGCAGATGATCCACGTTCCGGCTTTTCCAAATTCTGTGTTCTTTGCTGCATCTTAGGCTTCTCCTTTACAGCTTCACACACTGCCCTCCCAGGGGTACTGCCTGGCTTCCAAGGCCTTCCTCTGAAATCTGGGTGTAAGTTTCCATGAATCCACAACTCTTGCATTCTGTAAGCCTGTAAAGCCAGGACTGCGTGTATGGCGCCAAGGTTGCCAATAGCTTGAGCAGTTGCCTAGCCCCCCTGGGCAAATGCTACAGTAGTCCCTGAATTCCTAGGTGGTTGAATTTCAGGCAGCTGGATCCTTTGGCCCTGGGACACACTTCTCAGAGCAAAATCCTTTGCCTCTCTACCCTTGAGATGGTAAAGGGTAGGGTCTTGCTGACTTCTGAGATGCCCTCAAGGCATCTTTCTTACAGTCCTGAGTGTAAATCCTTGGCTTCTTTTTAATGCTAATTTCTTCAACTTCTCTGCACTCTTCGGCCCCATCACGGTAGACCATTTTAATCTGGCCCTGCAAACTTTTGATAGAAATTTCTCTCATTTTATCCTGGCATTCACCATAGACTTGGCTAAAAGCTGCAATAGCAGCCATCTAATAGTGGGAACATTTGTCTGCCTTGAGATTTCCTCCACCAGAATAAGCAGTCTGGCATTCGTAATCTCAGTTTCAGGCAGAGTCTCTGGACAAGGGCAAAATGCTGACAAACTTTTTGCCAGAGTGCTTGCCAAAACAATCCTCTTTCTCATCTGAAACATCTTGAGACTGGCCTTTCTAACCCACACTTGTGTCAGAATTCTGGTCTTCTGAGTTCCAACCAGTATCTCCCATCAAGCTCGGCTCAGAGCACTCCAAGGCTTCTCCAGCTTACATTCTCAAATCTCTTCCAAACTCCCCTTGCAAACCATACCCAGAGGCTTCCAAACTACATGGTTAGGTGAAGTCACAGCAACAACCCTATTTCTCTGGTACCAATTTCTGTCTTAGGTATTTTTTCGTCACCTTTGCTGAGTACCCAACATCTACAGCTTCAGGGAGGGAAGATTTATGTGTGCTTTCAGCTTCAGAAAGTCACAGTCCATTCACAGGTAGGTGGCAGGAAAATGGTGGAATCACGTTATGGGGCTGCAGCTAGAGCCAGAGCTCCAGAGCTCCAGAGAGCTCCAGAGAGCTCCAGAGAGAGAGAGAGAGAGAGAGAGAGAGAGAGAGAGAGAGAGAGAGAGAGAGAGAGATCGAGAGAGAGAGATCGAGAGATCCTCATGGCAGCATGGCAGAACAGTTCAGTCTAGGAGGAAGGGCAGAACCAGTATATGCCCTCCAGGTCAAGCTCTAAGCATCCGCCCCTGCCAGCAAGGCCTCACCCACTAACAGTGCATAGTATCCATAGGTACTTGAGGCTTTTGGGGGAAAAAACCCAGGTCCAAACTACAATACTACTATAGTGCATTTACTTGTTAACACTTTTTGTTGCCAAGATCCTCAGCAGTTTGGTGAGTGATTCTAATCAGAGTGAAGATGTTGGGTTTCACTGAAAGACTTTTCTCTTGTAGTTTCTTCTGGCATTGGGAGAGGCTAGTGGGCCTCAGTCATCTTGTTCAAATTTGTCACAACTATGGAGTCATTTCAAAGACTTCTATAATTCTATTCCCATTTTTACCTTGTCTCAAATTACCATCCCCTGCCCAGTACCTCTTACCTTTTATGATTCAAATTAAGGGTTTTCTAAGACAACTGTTTCATAACCTCAAGCTCCTATTTTTTCATATTCTGCCCTACAAAGAAGTTAAAAATAATTTTTAAAAAATAGTCAAAAATAATAAAAATAACTAATATGTAGTCTCGTGACCATAGCTATTCTTTCTACTTGTACCAACATATTTTTGTCTTTTGTTTCCAAACTATCTTCCTTCTTTTTGTCTGTGGATCTGAATATATACCAGTAGCTAACAAGTAAGGTCCTAGGAAAGTTTTCTTTCTCTTTCTTCCTTGCTTGACTTTCTTTCTTTCTTTCTTTCTTTCTTTCTTTCTTTCTTAGGTATAATCTATATAACAGTAGTTTCTATAAAATGAAGTCCTTGTCACAACTTAATGGTTGATCAATGGAAATAGCTCTTTGGTAGACAGCTAGCCATTTGGCTTGCTTGCTTTCTTTGTTTATTTTATTGGATTTCATTGTGATAAGAACACTTAGCTCTACCCTGTTAGCAGAGTTTGAAGTGTACAAGTGTTATTATCGAAAGGCACAGTGTTGTACAGAAGATCTCTAGAGCTTACTGTATATCGCTAAAATGTTATACCCATCTAAAATAGTCAAACTCATACAAAGAAAGAATTTAATGGAGGTTTCCAGGCACAAAGGGTGGAGGTACAGTGGGGGACTTGATAATCAACAGGTAGTTTTTTTTTAAACAATAAAACTTTACCATTACTGTACCTAGGTATGTTTTTTTTTTTTTGTACTAAAGGTAGAAAAATAAGGAAAAGTGAATAAAGAAGAAAAAGAAACTCCCAAGACCACTTTTTCTAGAACTCTATCATACACAAACTCCATGATCTTGAGAGAAGGAGAGTATAGAGGAGGTTTGTTTAGGTGTCTCTTCCCCACTAAGTTAGGAATAGTTCATTTGATAATTAGTTAAAAGCATAGCTTCATTTAATGAACTTAGCTGATCTTGTTAATTTTTACCTGAAGTACCAGATATTGGGGTTTCCAAAAGCCATGAGTATGATCAAAAAATGTGAGCAGAAACATCTTTAAAAAATTGCCATGGTTCTTTAAGTTGCATATAGATATATATTCAGTGAGTTGTCTTGATCTCTGTGTTTGTATTTTGCGTCTTATCTGAGCTGAGGGGCAACTCTGGGTACTTTGACCTTCACTGAGATATTGCTTACTGACCTGCTCATGGCTGCTCACTAGCTACCTTGCAGTCAGACTCACTAGAGCTTCCCCCCAGTAGGCCTTTTCTTTTTCTTCTCTTCCTCTTTAACCCCTTTCTTTCTTCTTCACCCCATCTCCTTCGCTCTTCCATGATTTCTCAGGGCTGGGCTTCAACATCGTCGGTGGGACAGATCAACAGTATATCTCCAATGACAGTGGCATCTACGTGAGCAGCATCAAAGAGAATGGGGCTGCGGCCCGGGATGGGCGGCTTCAGGAGGGTGATAAGATCCTTTCGGTGAGAACTGGCTTCGGCCATCTTTGCTATCTTTTGCTCCCTGGATCCTAGGATTTTCCTCTGACCCCCTTTGCCTGCTTCTTAGATCTGGAAATATCCAGAGTATATAGTTGAATGAGAAGAACCTTAATCAAACTTCCAACCGTACTATTAGGCTTGGAGGATATTCTCTATTTATTTAATTTTGAGGCAGGGTCTTGTTCAGTAGTCTACGCTGGTCCTGAACTGTTTATCCCAGACTGGCATAGAACTCGTGGCAATCCTCCTACCTCAGGTCCCCAAGTGCTGGCCTTACAAATGTGTGCCACCACGCCCAGCTAGTGTGTAGTGCTAGGAATTGAACCCAGGGTCTCATGCTTCCTAGCATGAGCTCTAATCACTGAGCTACGCCCCAACCCATGTTATTCTCACTTGCCTCACAAAGCAAATTAAACCGAGACTATTAAATTACTTGACCAACTTAAACAAGCCTAGGAAGAAGTGAAAGCTTGGTGCAGGGATTTATAACCGATAAGTTACATCTTTCATTACTATCACCTCTCTTATCACATTAATTTGTGTTTTCTTTGGAGGAACTATTAGCCCTTATAAATGAATTAACTTTTAAAAAAAGAAGACAGGAATTAAGCATTCTTTTCAGACCCCTTTTTGCTTATTATTAAGATGAAAAATTGGGATGCAGTTTAAATTGGATGTCTTTTCAACAGTGTTCCCATTTTATCTTGCAATTGTTTCTTACTGCACAATAATTATCGTGTTATATTTTGAAATTTCCTGAGAAGCAGGGACCAGATCTTTTAGCTTTTTATACTGAGTACAGTGCCCAATAAATGTTTAACGAGTAAGTTGGGGAATTCAAACAAACTTAGAAAGGTTGACTGATAAATATAGGCCCAAAGAGCCCTAGTCTTAAAATAAATTATAATAAGCTTTGAAAGGCAAAATAAGAGTTAAAATGCATTGTACTCCTCTGGCCCTACTTTTCATTTCTATTCTTTGCCATTTGCGATTAGTATCATTAAGGACCAAGTTGGGAAAAGTCTGAAATAGATGTTATTCAAAGTCTTTGTCTCAGACACCTGATTTTGAACATATCTTAGTAAGATAAAGCTCAATGATTCTAAAGATGTAGGTTTAAAGATTTTATTATAGTTTTATTTGAATTTTCTCTTTGAATTGTATCTTATAATGTGGAAATAACTGCTGACTAAAAGTTACATTTGTGAAATCTCCTGGTCTTCTTACTTTCCACCTCCTTGGACACTTTTCTCCAGTCCTATCCCTTTGTTAGTAGTTCGTGAAGGCTGAGGTACAAAAGAAAGAAAACTTCTACCTTCCTGCATTTAACACCTGAGTGTTTGATACGCTGGGTTCTGCAGGATGGTTTTGAATGTCTTTTGAATAAAGCAATGACTCTGGTCTCCAAGAAGTCAGAACAAGTAGCTGTTAGAGCTGCCAGAGTAACTCAAGAAGCTTCCTTTCCTTTTCCTTTTCATTTTCTCTTTCCCTTTCTCTCCTTTTCTTTCTTCTGCCCATCCTTCCTTCCTGCCTGCCTGCCTTCCTTCCTTCCTTCCTTCCTTCCAGATTTTTTTGTTTCTAATTTCCCAGTAATTGAACCTCACATGCTAGGCAAATACTCTACCACTGAGGACATCCACAGGCCTTTGTGTTTCTTATTTGAAACAAGATCCTGCTGAGTCTCCTAGGCTAGCTATGAACTTGGGATGTCTTAGCATCCCTAGTCACTGGGATTCTAGGCATGTGTCCTTGTGCTTAATCTAAGAATCATTCTTCAGAATGTATCTTTATCAGTTTAGAAAATCAGTATTGATGCTTATGACTCTGAGTCTGATATGGGGCTGCGGAGCCTTTTTATATTTGCTAACATGGCTACATTATTAACTTACTTGTTTGGTTCCAATAGAAAATAACTGTTTCTTTATAGTAAAGAATACACTTAACACGTGGCTAGATAACTTAAATGAGCAGTCTCACTGTAGTCAGTAATTTCACGTGTATTCTTTCTCATAGGAGTTAACTGGAAAATTGAGTCATTGAGAATTTACTGTGAGGTTTCCCTTCTATGGCGTATCTATGAGAAAGCCAAGGCATAATTAGAGGGTAGTGGGGTAACGTAAAATCAAAGTCCATTAGCTAGAAAACCTTGTGTTTATTTCTGAACTAAAGTTTGTAGGACTTACGCTTTTTACAATCAATCTTAAAACATAATCAGAAATTTGAAAAGGAGAGAGCTGGGATTACAGGCCTGTGCCACTAGGGAGATAGTGTGAAAAGTCCTCACTGTTCTCATAAAAGATGAGGAAAAAATAATCTGCTGAAGGAAGAGGTAGGATTTGGATAGGGTTTGATGGTGGAAAGGTATGGACTAGATGCTGCTGTATATGAGCAACATTGCTGTAAGGATAACACTGAGTCAGCTAACATGGATCTGTGGTGAAAAGAATGACTGTATCTTTCATCAGGAATATGTAGCTCAACTATAGCAAGAGTAGCTAGAGTGTAGATATAGTATCTCTCCTGGAACTAGAAAGAGAGCAGATCATGGGATCAGGGATCCCAAGTGTTTGCCAAGTGTTTTGTTGAAATTACGAGAACTCCTAAAAGGGTAGGGCAAAAGAAAAGTGTAGAAAGGTTAGAGACTCTGATGAAGATAAAGAGAAAACCCAATAAAGGAGTATGAAAAAAGTAGAAATTGTGATCAGGTTTTTAAGAGTTGGAGATATTGGAGCTGAAGCACATCTAATGTTAAAATCTATGTTTGTGTCAGTTATTTGGTAACGATTTGGAATGGAGTTGGAAATTAATAATTTGGGAATAGATAGTCTGTAAGGCAAGAGTGTCAGTAAATACTTTCATCAAGAATTAACAGAAAGCAGGGTAGAAGCAACAGTTTGAACATCTTGGAGAAGGAGTGCTGTGGCAAAGGAGATGAGAGGGAGGAATAAATGAGTGGCTTGAGTTCCAGCTAGGTAGATGGTTGGTGAGCCAGGTGGAAGATTCATAGTGACGAAAGAACAGTGAAATATCTTCCTCCCATTATTAAAAACTCTAGCCCAATGCCTGTACTCACTAATCTCATTAAACTTCACTTACTTCGGTGGTAAAAACAATGTACAAATTGTATCTCCTTCCTAGTGAGATGAATTTAATTGTGAGAATTAAATCAGAGAACGCATGTAGAGCACAGCACTCATCAAAGTAGATTATGTTATTTCTGCTGTCGCTGTTGATGGTGACAGGGATCTATGTAAAAGACAGGTGATCTTACATTATCTGGGCTGTGCTGTGTCACTGGGTGCAATGTCAAGCCACTGTCATTTCAACACCAAATGGCTTTAATACCAGTATTCTTTCACATCTCTCACCTCCAAGTAGTGCGAGTGACCTACTTTGAAATTCTTAAAAGATTTATATCATTGGAGAAATATGGGTTTCAGTGAATTTTAGGACGAGAGGAGTAACCATGCAGTTAAGGGAAATTGTACACAGTAGAATGAGCCCAATAGAATGGGCTATTGTGGATTGATACTGCGTCACAGTAAATTATCACAGTAAATTGTAGGAAGGTTAGGTAGATTGGAGTTTGATGGTGAAAAGGTATGGACTAGATGCTACTGGCACTGCCAAGAGTTAAGAACTGAATGAGGAGGCTAATAACTTGGTGGATCATGGTAATGGTAGGGGCAGCCTGCTATCCACAGAAGACATACAGATACCTTAGCAGAATCCCAACTGTTAAAACCAGACAAGCATAGAGGCTCAGAAGGAAAAACCACCTTTTTTTTTTTTTTTCAAATGGCCTATGGAACTTCAGTTGTAGAAAAGCATAACTTTTTTTTTTTGTTTTTTAAATCAGGGCTCAGGAAGGAACCCTGGTCTTTCCACTATCACCAGGATTTTTTGTTTTTTGTTTTTTGTTTGTTTGTTTGTTTTTTGATTTGGAGACAGGATCTCACTAAGTTGCTCCTCTGTTGCCTGAATTAGGCTTGAACTTGAGATCCTCCAGCCTCCGCCTTGGAGAAAGCTAGTATTACAGGCCTGTGCCACTGGGTCCAGCGTAACTTTGAAAGTGAGAGAAGACAAGGTGCTCCACACCCCTATCTCTTGGAATTTGCCCTGAGGAGTTTTTATTGTTGTTGCTTTTCAGTTTGACCCCATGACATTAAATTGTTGACTTATAAAAGTTAGCCCTCTGCTTTTTTTTTTTTTTTTTTTTTTTTTTTTTTTTTTTTTTTTTTTTTTTTTTTTTTTTTTTACTATTATCCCTTGCTGTTTTTGACAGGTAAATGGCCAAGACCTAAAGAACCTGCTGCACCAGGATGCTGTAAATCTCTTCCGTAACGCAGGCTATGCTGTGTCCTTGAGAGTACAGCACAAGGTAGGCACCACAGTCATGTAAGTGGCACCAGGCTTTTGCACTGTACTTGTGAGTAAACGTGACTTTTCTTTTACAGTTTTTCTGTCACTACTTTGATGAGCTTGTTTGTCCTCTGGACTCCTCTGGTGCTTTTTATTGTTAAAGGAAATTCGTAACAATGTGCTTATAACCCTGGTCATACCTTCAAGTGATGTTCTTTAAAGATAAAACTTGATCATCAAATTTAAATAGGATCGCTTTTACTTCTTGTTAGGGAGAGACCCACACACTTTGAAGACTCTTATTTATAAAAAAATGAATTGTAAAGCAGACAAAATGGTGCGTCTTCTGGCTCCCACTGTTTGCTTTTCACTGTTACTATCATGGACCTTCTCTTACCAACTTAGTGACCCTCTTGACCAAAGCTCCAGTGCTCCCAGGTGAGCACTTAGAAAAAGAAAATGCACTTCAGAAGTCGGTCAAGGCAGCTTCTAGCCCTGTCCTGGCTTCTCTTTTCCTCGTGCTCCGTAATTTGGCTGATGGAAGGGAGACTGGGTGAGCATGCCATAGACAGCACTGAAGATTCTAGGCACAGCTCACCGCGCAGGCTCAGTGCGCCTTTCTGCTTGCTTCTTTGTGAACTGGAACACTCTGCCTTCCCCAGCAGCTGCAAGAGGGTTCAGAAGCTGAGAAGATTGAGAGGAGCTAGTGAAGAGAATGGCAAAGGCAAACACGAAGGATCCCTGATGAAAGAGCTGAGGCTGCAGACATTGTGGGCGTGATGCTTAGAAACAGGTTGATAAGCCACCAGCCACTTCCGCCTTGGCTTTCTCTGTTTCTGAAACCTGGGAGCATATATGTGATGGACTGAGGCAAGCAGAGATGTCCATGTAGTTTGGACGTGACTAAGGTTCCTTGTAAACTTTTAAAACACATGTAAAGTGGAGGCAATACAGAAACAGAAAGGAGTAATCTTGGCTTGCCTCGTGAGTTCCATTTGGTAAATTGCACAGCCAGGGTAGAGGTCTCCTTGTCAGACCGGTTTTCTTCCCAAAGAATTTGACACCGGGGCATCATCTCAGCGCACAGCGAGACTCCCCCACTGGGCAGTGTGTGGGTGTGCAGCTCTGAGTGATGTGTCACCTGTACATTCGGTTAGGGGAAAGGTAGTAGCTGCTAAAGTTAACGATTTTCCTCCCCTTCCAGTTACAGGTGCAGAATGGACCTCTAGGACATCGAGGTGAAGGGGAGCCCAGTGGTATTCCCACAGTGATGGTGGTGCTGCCACTGTTGGCCCTCACCATGGTCGCAGCCTGGGCCTTTGTGAGATACCGGCGGCAGCCTTGAAAGGCTGTTCTCCTCCAGCTCCTGATGAACTCATATTTTTTTCATCTTCCTTCCTTTACAGTCTCCCATATCTTCTCTCTTTATAGCCAAAACACAATTCAGAGTGACTGGTCTGCACCTAGAACCTTGCTGTCTAAAATCTCCAAGTCTTATACTCTAATGAGAGAGAGAGTAAAGGTATTGTTTGGTGGAAAGCTGAAGAAAAGACTTGTGTAGAATAAATGGGAAGTTACATATTTTTACCAAAAGAAATTTCAGCTACTGCCCAAAGAGGGAAAGGCCAATCTTCCTGTCAGCATGGCTGTTACCTGTTTTTCCTTAGCTGGCATGCCTCGAAGGCCAGCCATATGACATGAGAGGAAGAGAGGCTCTTTCCTTTTAATGGTCTTCCATGAGACGTGTTTCGTGGCCTTTATTTAATTTCTAATTACATATCTTCGTGCCTGAATTGGACACGAGATAATGAGATTAGCTTTTTACTTTTTTAAAAAAGCAAATACCTACATACAGTACACATACATGTGCATATGTTATAGTATAATGTTGATGCCTTATGAAGAATTAAAGAGTTGAGAAAGCTACTCTGTGGTTCTTAGGTTTCTGATCTAAGGGATGATCATAATTAAAGAACTTAAAGAACTATTTATTGAACTATATAAAGACAAAGAGGGAAGGAACTTTAAAAGAGGGTGCCAAATCACCCTAGAACATAGCCATAGCTCAGAAGTTAAAGGAGTTGCCTAGCAAACATAGGTTTCTGGGTTCAAGGCCCCAGCACCACATAGGCCAGTTGTGGTGGTGCTTGCTGTAATTCCAGCACTCAGGAGGCTGAGGCAGGAGGATTGCCATGAGTTCTAGGCCAGCCTGGGCTATGGACTTTAGGACAAGACCCTGTCTCAATAATGATAATAATTAAAGCAACTAAATTAAAAATCATAGAACAGTATTTCTTTTCAGAAGAGATACAGTAAAGTTGAGGTAAACTGATACAGAACAGCTCAGCTCCTGTCAAAGTGTTAAGAGAAAAACAAAAATTGAGGTATAAAGATGAGTATTACAATCTATGGGCTCCTCTAGTGACCATTGTGGTCCCTCGCTGTGTGGGGTGATTGTGGTCAGGGCTATGGCAACGGAGCCAGACCAACACAATGAGACAACACAGGACAAAAGACAGTCCCTCCGGTGTGTTGCCTGGACCCTTTGGGCTGTCTGCCAGTATTGTTAATTTTTAGTAATAAGCAAAACAGGAGGGAAGGTGTGAAATCAGCTCTGCTTCTGATTTAGTAAGTTAAACCATTTTTCCAAGAAACCATTTTTCCATTTTCCAAGAAGAGGAGAAAGTGAGTTTTATTTGTTTTAGGTGATAGGGAAATTTGATGTTTCCTAGGAGAAGACTTGAGAAAGTAGATGAAGGAATGCTAGGAAATACAAGGGGAATTGGTAATGTGGGAATCATCCTGTTTGTGTGATGTTTAAGTTAGTTTTCAAAACATTGAGGATAGCTAACCCAAGGCTGATTTCTGGGTTTAAGAAGGCAGTTTTTATTTTCTAGGTATCTGGCCAGACTGCAGGCTTTACATCATTTTGACATAAAGTTATGAAGACTTTTCCTTAGGAAATTAATTCTATCTAGTTTTTAGCATGGATACTAACCATTATTTAACAAATGTTAATTGGATATCAACTTTTTCAAGACACTTCTACAAAGAGATGAAATACATAGCCTTCATCCTAAAGAGCTTTTTGGTTCTGGTTGGGATGAAGACACTTAAGTGAAATTAGCCACAGAAGGGGAGAGAGGGTAAGTTGGTGTCAAGTGTGTTGCAGACAGCAAAAGGGAGAAGTTAACAGAGAATTGAGGCACTGGAGAAAGTTCCACGGAAGAAGGCATTAAGCTAAGAATCCTTGAGGAGCTCACTGTCCAGTTAAGAGAGTTCATAGTTAGAAGAAATGTTAAGAGCACATTATCACGCTAAGTAATAATAATAAAAGAGTAAGAATTGGCACCATGTAGAACATGATGCAGCAACAGAGAATGCATGCAGACAACCTTTAGGTGATTTTTAGAACCTGAAAAAAGCAAAGGGTCAGATAATGGTGCCCAGCTGGAATGGAAAGAGAAGGCTTTTAGACATAAAGGATCCTTGCCTCTGGGTCAGCTGCTGATGGAGGCAGAAACTTACCACAAACCATCTTGGCGTAGCTTATGCCTTCCAACTTGAATTATCTGGTACTTTCTGAGATTGAGTGCAGGTTGCACAGAGAAACAAGCAGTTCTGGTTCTCACGTCACCCTGTCCCGCCGGAGGCCTTGTCTCTGGTCCTCCTACGCGATGGCTTGTGCTGCAGCTTCCACAGTGGCCCTGCTGTGTCCCAGGCCTTTCCTCAGGGTTAGGGCGTTAACTCGTAAAAGAACTTGTACTGTACAAAGTGGTTCAAGTGGCAGTAAGGAGAGAAAGCTATGTAGTTTTTTGTGTGTGTTGGAATACATAAATACCTATCCCATCACTGGTAGTTTTGCCTTGGTTGATAGTAGGGATAGTTACACTGAAATAATTTAGGATCTTTTGGAAATTAAATAGCATTTAAAAACCAAAAATACAAAAATTTATGCTAGTATGCTATTTATTTATATGAATTTCTGTGGAAAACAAAAATTATTATAGGTGAACTATCAAAATCCATTATAGATTGTAAAAAATTCATGTTATAGATTGAATCCAATATTTTCTATTTTAGAGATTTGTCTAGTATTCCTACTCCTTAAATTATAATGTTGAATATTTTGAAAGTTAAGTGTAGCCATTTTCAAGACCTTTTATTTGAGATATTTCTCTATACTTGTCTTTTTTTATATGCATATACTTTTGGTAAGATATTCTCCCTGCACCTGTTGCCTTTTCCTACAGAGTTTTAACATTTGTAAGTGATTTCATGTAATTAATTGGACCCTCTAGCCATATAGCATGGAAACCAGAAGTTACTGTGCTTCTCTCTCACAACTGAGATTTTAGCATTGCTGTAGCAACTACAGATGGGAGAGTACGTTACTTTCCTAAGATCAGATAGGTGGTAATAGTAGAATGAGGACGTAAACCCAGGGTTTCAGGGGTCAGCATCTGTATTTCCTCAGTGCCAGTAATTTGCAAAGTGAGGTGTCTGAGCAACAGCATCAGAACTCATTACAGCAGCCCACCCCTGGGCTCTGTCCCAGAGCTGCTGGGTTAGGATTGTGAGGGTGGCACCTGCTGCCGGGTTTACTAATCCTTCCCAGAGGCTGATTCCCACTCTCTCGGCGGTTCTCCCTTTTCTCAGGTCAGTGTTAGTTCTACTTGTGCAACCCCTCATCCCTAGGCTTCACCTCAGGTTAATGGGAGGCTCTGGGTTGGCAACTTGGGCAGCAGTGAAATAAATTACCAGGTGATTCCAGTGTGCTGCCTCAGTGGAAAGTGTTCTACAGCATTTAAGCCAAGACATTCTTTAAATTGTTAAGTTACATGCAGCTGTTGCTCTAGCCAGAATCGAGAACTTCACTTGGGTGATTCCAGAGCCCACTTCTCTGAGCTTCTCCATTCTGTTGAGGTAGAATACCAAAAGGAGTACATGCTTTCACTACTGACGTACTTCAGTACAACGTGTGATTAGTGAATTTTGCGGCTTATGCGTCTAACAAGAACTAAATCAGAATATAAAAGGGAGCCAGAAAGATTTTGTGAAGAAATACTCTTACATGCAGGAAAACCAAGGCCCAGAGCAGTAAGCTTACTTAGCATAGGCAGACTTACTCTTTTGCAGAGGTGTCCCTTCTGTCCCGTATTTGTGTTTTGAGTGCATCCACTGCAGGACTGCATACAAACTGTCCTTTTTGTCTCCGTCCATGTCTATCTTTTTTCTTTGAATAGACAGCCAAAGGGTGTCACACTGCTTGTAATGGAAGACTGACAATCGAGAAATACTTCCCATCCATTCAGACCCATTCCTTCCATTCTAGTACTTTTTTGGCAATTGACCATGCTTTTATCTTTTTAAGACTGTTAAACAATTTTAAAATAAATTAAGCAAGGAATTACGGGCTGTCGAGAATGTAGAAAAATAGAGTACGTGTAGAACCAGAAGAGATTTTTATCTTAGTCACTTTTAGCAGTAACTTACCTTTGAACAGATGAGGATTTCTTTCTTCCACAAATAGGTAATGAGTGCTAACCATGTGCTAGGTGCTGAGTGTGTAAGGATAAGTGGAGCACAGTCACCGTCACCTGAAGTAACTCTGTGTGTGAGGGGAGGATCTAGATGTTAACACTTTTCTGACATCACCTAGAAGTAGAGCTGTGAGTCGTGAAGCCCTCTAACACTTGCTTAGAGTAGGTTTAGCTTTCCAGGGTGAGCCCCTTTTGCTATCCCTCTTAACTGCAAAATTTTTGAGACCAGCACTCACATTCAAAGATAATTAGGATCAAAAGTGAGACAGTATTTTAAGGAATTCTGATTGGAGCTAGATTCTTCATGGTTGGTGTTGGTTTTCATTTATAGAACACAAAGCACATGGGCTGCTTTTCTGATGCATTTGATGACAGTATAAATATTATAACAAAGCAGTGCTGCTTGTAAGGAAGCCGGTTACTGCAAACACTAATGCCTGCCACTAAATGTTTCCCTGCCTGCTGACGTTGTGTTTTTCTAGGAGGAAACAAAGGAAAGAGGGCTGAAGTAAGTTTTCAGAAGCAGTTTAATTATTAACCAGCAGAGTAATTTACAAAAGAAGTTTGTCACCTGGCCAAGTGGCGCAGGCCTGTAATTGCAGCCCTCTGGGAGCTAGGAGGGTTGCTTGTTCCAGCCTGGGTAAAACAAACAAGGGCTAGGGGTACAGCATAGTACAAAGGCCCTGGACTCGATCTCTAGTACCAATAAGACAACTTCGTAAATGTATTGACAAGTCACAGAAAGTTGGGATGATCCTACTTCCTAGTTTCCGGGTTAGCCACTGAAGGCACAATTATATTCCAGCTTAGCACTGTATCTGCAATGCTGGCTTGAACATGAGTTTCTTATTATCGGATACATTTTCATTTTACCCCTTGGCTGCCTTAGTCCTTGTGAAATTATTTTCCTCATGGGCTTTGTTTTGTCTCCTTTCTACTTTGATTCTCATGTCATGTTGCATTCTCGGATGTAAAAACCGTTCATTTCTCTGATCCAGTAGATGCCCACTAGCAACTTGGATAATGAGAACACAAAACAATATTATTTAGGAGATACAATGACAGATTAAATATATGAATGTGGCTGTCAAAATTTGTAATGACCTTAGCCTTTGCTGGCTGACCAGATACAGTAAGCAAGATAACAACGTGTCTAATTGTGCCTTTTGAATTATGGCAATCAATAAAAATTTGTTGAATTTGTTATTGAATTTTATAGTCTTTTTTTCCAATTTTATTGTGGAGACTGGTGATTAAATATTTCCTTATCTTTCGGCCAACCTCTTAGAGACATGTCTAACAGGACAGTGGTAAAAGGAAAAACCTAAATGATTAACTTCATGTTTAGCTTTGAAATAGATGAAGATTAGGACACTCGTGTACTAGTAATGAAATTGGCGATAAATGAACCTTTGTCAATAGTCCATCTATTGGTCTATGCCCTTCAAATATATTTGTTTAAGTTTCTCAACAACTCAGAGGTGACTGCAGTTTCCCCCATTTTACAGGTGAGGTCAGCAGACAGACAAATGATTTGTCTAGATCGTGCAGCTGCTAGGTGCCTGAACTGAGACTTCACCCAAGGAATCAGGCTCCAGACCTGTAAATGCAACTAGAACACTGCCGTCTCCGTTCTCCAAGGTGTCACATGCTGCAGTGGGCTCTGTATTTCCCCTGTCGTGCTCACAGTGATGCACAGCAGTATCATATTTCCAGTTTGTATGGATGAAGTTAACTCGGTGCTTAAAGAAATTAGTGACTTAAGTTATACTGCTAATCAATGCCAAACTGGATTTACTCCAGGCCGGTGAGGACTCCATTTATTCCAGACCTTAAACCCATAAGAAGCAGTAAGGCAACAGAGCATAACTTGTAAAACTGGAACATTCACGATCACTATCTTAAATGTGCACTAGCAGGAGAGACAGTGGATTTTCAGCTGAATTGTGTTAAAGACTTAATTGGTTTCAAACTGGACTGAATTAGAAATGAAGGCCATCTCTCAGCCCCTCTAATTTTAGCCATGGAGGTTAGATTGGATGGAGAGCAGGGCCCAAGTCAACTTTTGTGGCCTGCTCTTTTTGAGAGGTTAGAAAACCAGTGTATGCTTCCAGTTTCTGGAACTGTGCCCGGAGCCACCCACGCTGTACTGAAATTTTAGGCCAAGTGAAAAGTGACACAACCCATGTCACATGCTCACGGTGATGCAAAGAGGAAAAGTGGCGCTCCTGTAGGGAGGGAGGTAGAGCAGTGACCCTCCGGTGCAGGCCCAGGGCCCAGACCTGCAGCTCAGGCCCCCTTGGAAGTGCGGCAGAAAAGCAGGTGTTCACGCACTCCCTGACCTCCCAAATCAGAAACCCAGGACGGTGTTTAGTAGTTCTATGGGGAATTCGGAGGGGACTAAAGCTGGAGACTAGAATTGAGTGGGGGGAAGTGGCGAAGAGTGAAGACTGCAGCTGACAGAGCTAAAACGAACAGAACCGTCTCAGGGTTTGAGAGAATGCACGGAAGGGAAAGCGCAATGGGAGCTACAGACGTGAATTTTAAGGAGATCGAACTACAGGAAGTTAGTTCCACCCCCGCAATACAGTAAAACGCAGACACACACCGTGTGACTTGGTAAAACATCCTACCCTTCTCAGTATAAAACGCAGTGCCTCGTATCTTGTAATTCTTTCCAGTGAGTTATTTGGTTGGATGGCATGAAGTCAAACAGATTCATGGAGCAAATAGGCACATATATTGCTCATAATCCTGAAATTTAACTCCACTTCCAAAGCTTTTAAGAATTTTGTTTTTATAACAAGTTCCCGTGTACTTTCCTAAGTCAGACGCCGATAGAGCAGATGCTAGGCATCTGCTAGTTATCTAGAAACTTTGCTTAGATATTTAGGATTTACTAGTCCTCATGCAGTGGCATAGTGGCTTCCTGGGTATAACTTTCTTATTTCCCCATTTGAATGGCAGTTACGGTGGTCCAGTCAACATTTTAGCTGGTCATGAACACTGGAAACATTGGAATTTGAGTCCTACTTATGGGAAGGCAACAGAACCAAACTGAAGAATATTTTAAGTTTATTTTTATGAGAATTATAGAATGATGACAAATATCGCTTATTCTGAGTTAAGAAATGAAGGAGCTCAGTGCACAGTAGGGGTGGTTAGGGGGAGCATGGTGAAAAGATAATGAAGTTTACTGGGTTCAGAGTATGACTTGCTGGGTGCCCGGGCTGTCCTCCAACTCACAGGCAATCCTCCTGCCTCAGCCTCCTGAATGTGAGGATTACAGGAGAGGGCTAACATGACCCTCTTATGTGGTGCTGGGGAATCACTCAGGACCTTGTGCTTTCTCGACAAGAGCTTTAACTGCCACGCCCCCAGAATCGCTACTCTTATTTTTTCTTTTAAATCTTTTTTAAGTTTGACCCCCTTGTCCTATAGATGCGAGTATCCTTAGAGAAACCCAAAGGCAGATCTGGAGTTTCTCCTTTAGTGACCACTCAGAGGAGTATTTTTTTTTTTAATAAACTAAGATAACCAGAAATGTTCCGATGGCACCGGAGAGTCAGGAGCACGTGGAAAGATTTCAGGGATGGAATGGGCGAGGTTACTTGGTATCACTGGGGAGCACCCTGGCCGAAGCTTTCCGATGGGGTCTTGACGAAGGCCACCTGCAGGGGCTCTGCTCTCTAAGCCGTTACACTACTTGGTGCACTCGTTCCTGTGTTCATCAGATTGCCAGTTTCTGAGGCAGATATTATCTTTCATTCTCTGTGTTCCTAGTGTCTTCCAATGGCACGCAGAACGGTTTTTTAAAAGAAAGTTGTATGCCTGTTCGACCACTGTAGCTTTCATTAAAGACGATTACAGTCCATCTCATGGTTAAAAACGCATTAACGACTCAGTGACAAGGTGCTACCCTGATCACACAAAACCTAAGCTTTCCTTTTACTGGTAAAACTTCCCCGATGCCACACGCAGATATAGAAACTAGAGCGCTAAGTCACTTTAAAATTCGCGCTCCCGCCCCTTAGCTGAGTTTATCAAGCGGCCCTGAGCCCGGTGTTGTAAGAAGACGCTGTCAAGACCCAGAACCCGCCACCTACCGCCTCCTGACACAAATTGGATTCGACTTCCGGAATTCCAACTGCACTCTAAAGCCCGGAACCAAAGCGCCTGACCGTGAATTTCTGGGCGGACGCGGAAGGTGTTACAATGGATCGATTGCTTCTGCCTGGCGGAGGCACATCTGCGGGGACCAGACGCCCAGAAACCGGGAAGGCCGGTGAGTCCAGTGCGCGTTCCTTGAAAGGGGACGTGAGCCCCTGGGTTTCCAGAGGACGCGCTGGATCCGTTTGGAGGGGCTTCCAGACGGGCCAGAGAGTTCAGGCATGTTTGCTCCCACGGTGATGCGCGTTCTGCGCAAGAACAAGACCCTTCGCTATGGAGTCCCCATGTTGGTGAGTGGAGTGGGGCGAAGGCGGGGTAGGGGGGACTCCTGAAGGTGCTGGAGCTGGACCTCCGGGGGTGTGGCGTGGGCGTGGCCAGGGGCGGGGACTGACCAGTATCCTATTACTTGGATATACCTAATTTCGTGTCCATTTATACGAAAATGAATCGAGTTATTCACTTTGGGCAGTTATGAATGGTACTGGCGTGAACATTTATGTACAGATTTTTGTGTAGAAGTGTGTTTTTCTCTTGTGTATGTATCGCCTTGGAGTAGAAGTACAGTCAAGCGGTAACTCATGGATGACTTGGTGAGGAATCGTCGAGCCGTTTTCCAAAGTGGCTGTATCATTCTGAGCTCGGTACTACCAAGGTCCGAGGTTTCCGGTCTTTATATATCCTTACCATCACTTATTACTCTCGGTCTTTGTCTTTAAAATATGTATTGGGGCTAGAACGCAGGGCTTTCACATTGAGTTTCATCCCCAGCTTATTTTTTTGTTTTTGATTTTTGAGATAGGGTATCTTTAAGTTGCTGAGTTACCCATTCTGGGCTCGAACTTGGAATTTACAGTCTTCCTTTCTTAGCCTCCCAGTGTGCTGGTATAACTGGCCTGTGCCTCCGAGCCCAGCTTATCTTTTTATTGTCATCAGTAGTAGTACTAGCAGCAGCAGCAGTATATTGTTGTTGCTGTCTTTGTTATCCTTGCTAGAGGATATAAAGTAGTAGCTCATTGTAATTCCCCCACTCCAGAATTGTTCCTATCTTCTCAAATGTTTATTGCTCATCTGTGTATTTTTTGGGGGAAATGTGTATTCAAACTCTTTGCCTATATCTTAACTGAATTATTTTTTCTTATTCTAGTAAGACATGATAACTAGTACGCCTCCCAGCTTTTGTTGAGGGGCTCTGTGCACTGGCTTGGGTATGTCTTCAGCATTTGGCCATAGAATTTACAATTCTGCCATAATCCGTCACTTCTTGTTTGGCAAAAGCTTCCAGGTCAGCTGTGAGAGTTTAGGACCGTCTGTGCTCTGGGCGTAGGCACAGTTCTCCATGTGTTTGATTTTCTAAATTCCCAGGAATATGTTTGAGCCTTTCAGAGCTTTAGTCAGAAATGGTTTCTCCAGTTGGCTGTTATGTCTCACTAATATTTGTCTCCACGTGCTGCAGTGCTGATTTGTTCAGTCTTCACCATCATCACCCTGCACGTCTGATATTTTGTATTATCAGATTGTTGTGGAACAACTGAATGGTAACTGTAGAGGTCTCTGGGGTTTATTCAGTGGACTTACTAATAATGTGTATGTTATAGAGGGTAGGAATGGATCTGAGAGTGAGAGGAGCATTGAGGGTGGGCAAAATGATATTTTACTGCAAATAGAAACAAATTGGTTAGTAAGTGGTAGGGAAGTGAAGTCTAGAGAACTTTGTTAAGATGGAAGAAATTATACTTTTTAATGATGAATCATGTAGAAGTGAGCACAACTTTGATAATATGGAAAAGGAAACTGATGAATTCAGATCCTTTCGTAGATCAATATATACTAGTGCACAAATGAAGATACTTAGAAGTGCGGATTCTATACTTAGTGATAAGAAGTGAAAATAAAATACTAACTTCCCAGTTAGGATAGACTTTGCAGACTAAGGGCAAAGCCATCCACAAAACTCCCGCCACTTCAGGTATCAGGTGCAAGTTTCAGGATTGTTCATCCAGCAACCAGGACTGCTGACCAATTGGTTTCAAACTTAAATCTTCTCAAGTACCCACACAGTTCAATGATAGAATAGTTGACAGAATTCAAGGGATTTCTGCTCTTATAATTACCATTCTATGATAAAACTTACAAATTAGGAGCAGCCAACATAAGGAATCTTTTGGACAAGGTCTAAGAGGGTCCTATGGGCAAAGCTTTGGTGTCCCCTCCCAATGGAAAGAGTGTATCACCTTTCTAAGACACTGAAGTTTTCACTAGCCAAGAGTGGCAGGCAAGCCCCAGCCTGACATTTTTGTTGGGGTGTTACTATCTAGGCATGGTTGATTGGAATGCAGTCAGTCCTCATCTCATCTCCCCTTCCTAGAAATATGGAGGTCAAGTTGATTTGTAGCCCAAAGTCTCCACCCTCATCACATGCTCACATACATGGCCAGCCTCTATCCTAAAACTCTCTAAAGCCCCCCATGTGTCAGCCTTTTCCTTCTCATGGTTTATCATGCATAACAAAGACACTTTCATCACTCAGGAAATTCCAACTTTGGAACACTTTTTTAGGAATGTAGAACAATGAGCAAACAAATTGCATATTATGGAATATGCAGGTAATGAGAATGCAGTTGTCCAGGAAAGAAATGATGGTAGCCTGAACTAGGATATAAGGAAAGATTATAGTGGGCGATTGTTGAACTCAGAAAATATTATGAAAGTAAAACTGACAACTCAGAGAAGGGCCAGATTGGAAATCTAAATGAGGAGCCAAGTGGACTGCAAAGTTGATTTTAAGAGCTAAGTAGTTGACAACTACTCTGATATTAAAGATTGGTTAGAATTAGGCTGGACAGAGACAGGGTTGTGGTAAGAATCAAGAATTATTCTTTCATGCTAATTTGCATGTCCTGTTAGGTCAGATAGGAAAGCATCTGTTGTTAATACTTCCCATGGAAAGTACACATTGGGAGCTTCTTTAGGTTATAGAGGCTATTTAAATTAATGGAATTTGATGAGGTCACCTAAAACTCAGTGTTGGTTGAAAATAGAAGGAGGGAGTGTAAAGACTAAGCCATTTAGGGTACTTCAACGTTGGAAAAATGAGGAACAAAGGAGACTGATAGGACGTGAGGAAACCAGGGGTGTGCCATTTCATTGAAACTGAAAGGCAAAAGTTACTTGTTGAAGAATTCTTGCATCGTATAACATTCCAAATATCCACTCATTTTATGTAACATACTTTTCCTGACTTCTTGTGTTTTAAAATTTGTCAGGATAGAAGTTTGGTTTTAAGATGCATAGCCTTGGGGATTTTACTGTGAGAAAATGCATACTGAGGGCTGGTGGGATGGTAGAAAGAACTTACCAAGACAAGGGCAGAGGAAGGGTAAGACTCAGGTCAGGTCAAGGGAGACAGTGGGCAAGTTCCAAGAGAGAAAACAGGCTGTCAGGGTCAGAGGTTGGGGTTTTTCCGCGAGTTTGAGGACATGGAGAAAGGGTAAAGGTAGCAAATGAGATTGTGTGAGGAAAGTCTTTTAGATCTTATAGACGTCCTAGGAGCTCTAGCATTATGGCTAGAATTAGGTGCAAAGTTGCAGTTTGACAGGACCATTTCCTTGGCTGCATAGAGCACTTTTGGCTTTAGATAAGGAGGTCTATACATGTTAACTTTTAGAGAAAATATATTTGAACTCATTAGGAGTTATGAGAGACTTTAGACATTCGTAAGTAAATGGACGCAACTTGAGACCATCATGCTTAGTGAATCGAGTCAAACTCAGAAGGTTAAATATTGCATGGTTTCTCTAATGTGAAAAACCCAAAGCCAGACATTTTGTAGACTCAGATGGGTAATAATTGGGAGCCAGAGGGGGTGAGGAAGGGGGCAGGAGAACCAAAAAGGGGGAAGGAATTGTAATGTTGATGTGATGTATATGTGCACAATAGCTCAATGTCACCATTGTGTATCATGCATATATATGTATGTATATATGTATATTAATAAAAATGGGGGAAAAGAATAGATTATTAACAAGTACATGAATAAGCTCAGATGTAAATGAGATTTATAATATAATAAAGTGGTGACAATAAATGTTACATGAAAAGCAATTGGGCATCTTGAAGGACCTTACCTCAAAGGTTTATTTTTCCCTTACATAATTTTGGTTAGTGTTGTTTTATTTTCTCAAGATGGTTTGACACTAGTTAGGCAAGATGGCTTTTTAGAGTTTGCTGTTAAGTGTTTCAGTCTTCTTGTTGCTGATGGGTAGCTGCTACTGTTTTGCTGGTATTCCCAACTTTAATATTTTAAGTTTATATTTTACAGTGTTTCATATCTTTTTATATTTAAGTTTTCATCAGTAGTATAAACATATTTCTATGAAAGGAAGGTAAGAATTAAACTATATTTTTTCCAAATGGCAAGACCTTTGTGTCATTAGCATGAAGGATTAAAGCCAATCAAATTTTTGCAGGAGATGGTAAAGCAGCCATGACAATTTTATGCTCAAACATATAGCATATTTCAAAAGATCCCTGTATAGTCTGATAAGAAAAAAATGAGGGGTAAAATTCTTCTGTTATCTTATTTTGCAAAATCATACAGTTGAAATTTTCTGTTCTTAAAGAAACAAGACCAGATATTGGTTTGCTCTAGGTGTTTGTTTGTATGTATGTATGAATATATTTACTGAGACAGAGTTTCTAACTCTTTAAGCCCAGGCTGGTCTCAAAGTCTAAATCCTTTTATCTCAGCATCCAGAGTGCCCAGTGCTGAGGATGCCAACATGTACTACCGTGCCCTGTAAGACGAGTTTTATTCCTGATTTACATTGTGTGGTCGTGATGTTTTAAGAGAACTTTAAATGAAACAAATTTTAGAGTTTGTTTTGTAAATTTCACGAAGGAAGCAGCAGTCAGAACCAGAAGAGGTGCAGAGAGCTTCTTTCTACAGTCTGGGCAGTGAATAATTTACAGAGGGAACAGGAAGTAAAGTATAGAAATATCTTGACTGTTTATAGCTAGTCATTGCCTAATTTGAACATGATAGGATCAGTTGGTTTATCGGGCTTCTGTTTGTTCATCTACTAAGTCAGGTTACTTGTGAACTGTAATGTACAAGACAGCTTCAGGCCAGATCTAACAATGAGCTGGTCACTTAGATGGCTGTGTTATTTTTTCCTCAATGGGTTTTATGACTCCCGCCCCCAACTGATAGATGTGTGGTAACGATCAAATATTATACACTTGTGATGATGTTATTTAAGCCAAAAGATTAAGTAAATGCATAGGCTGCTGATTTTGGTATTTAATATTTATATATTACAGATTTTTCAAGGCTACACAGTAGCCTTTCTACCCAAGATTTTACTTTCTGTGGTTTTGCAATCAACTGGTGTCTGAAAATACTAAATTGAAAATTCCAGAAATACACAATAAGTTTTAGTAACTTTTTGCAGTATATTGTTTTATTTCATTATTAGCTATTGTTGTTAGTCTCTTACTAGGGTTGTTAGTCTCATATATGTGTATGTGTGTGTATGTCTTAGTTACTTTTTTGTCGCTGTGACTCAATACCTAACATCCATGACCATAGAGAGGAAAGATTTATTTAGCTTACAGTTTCAGAAACTCACAGTCTATTCTCAGATGGGCAGCTGGAAAATGGTGGAATCACATGGTGGGGCTGCAGCTACAGCCAGAGCTGGAGCCAGTGTGCCGGAGACAGAGCTTCTCACAACATGGCAGGACAAAGCCAAGTTTGAAAGGAAAGGCGGAGCTAGGCCCTTCCAGGTCGAACCCCAAGAATCCACCTCTCCCAGCCAGGTCCCACATCTCAGTAGTATGCAGTATCCACAGATACATGAGGCTTTTGGGGGGACACTTCAGATTCAAACCACAACAATGTATGTGTGTGTGTGTGTGTGTGTGTGTGTGTGTGTGTGTGTGTGTATGATTCAGTACTATCAAAAATTTCAAGGAGCAGTAGAGTGTCTTTGAACATCTTCCTCATTATATCTACTCTACATGATAACTCACCAGGAATAATTTGTAGGATTTTGTACATTCTCTGTTTTTATTTATATAAGTAAAAAACAGACTGAATTTTGCCCTTATTTTAATAGATTTTGTTTGTTTGTTTCAGTTGCTGGTTGTTGGAGGTTCTTTTGGTCTTCGTGAGTTCTCACAAATACGATACGATGCCTTGAAGATTAAAGTAAGAACTATAATTTGGGGCTGGATGAATAACTCAGTGGTTAAAGTGCTTTCCTACTTAACTCAGGCCCTGGGTTCAGTTCCCCAGCACCACATAAACCAGATATGGTGGTACATACCTGTAATTTCAGCACTTGGGAGGCTGAGGCCGGAGAATTGCTGTGAGTTTGAGGCCAGCCTGGACTACATAGTGAGTTCAGGACCTGCCTGGACTATAGAATGAGACACTGTTTCAAAAAAATCATTATATAAATATAAATGCATATCTATGTTTATAACAACCCAACTCACAATAGCTAAATCTTGGAAGCAACCCATATGTCCATCAGCAGAGGAATGAGTAAAGGAAATGTGGTGTATCTCTACACACTGGAGTACTACTCTGTTATAAAGGAAGATAAATTTGAGTCACTAGTAGGAAAATGGAAGCATCTTGAGACCATTTAGCTTAGCTAAATGAATCAGGCATAGAAAGTTATGTATCTCATGGTTTCTGTAATGTGAGAAGATTAAAATATAAATAAGTAAAAGTGAAAAAAAAGAGTGATGGTAGAAAATAGGGAGCTGGGTTTTGTGAGAGGGAAAGGGGTGTGGGAATGGTAAGAGGGTAAGAAGGGGCATAGGGAAAAAAGAATGATCAGTATTCAGTGTGTCCATACACCAGTTCTTTATGTTGAAGATAGTCATTATGTATTGCAAATACGTACTAATAACGTTTTGGGAGAAAAAAGAATTCAGTCAAGACACATAAATGACCATATGAAAGTGCAGGTAGAATCTATTGTATAACAGATACACCATCGAGAAGGAAGGTGGGTTGTGCCACAGGATGCCATCTGCTTATGATTGCAAGATTGAATCGTTCAAATTAGGCATTCGTATTGTAGGTGGGCAGCACCATGAAGGCATCTTTTTACTGAGTGTAAGTTTAGGTACATTTTATATCAGAGATGTTAGTTCTGAGATTCAGGGAAAACTGGGAAGACTGTGATGCCCACCGGCACTTTGACTTAGAAGTTGCTTTGGATTGCAAGATGTCTTTGTGTGCCTTCTAGTTGCTCATAGTTTCCTCAAAGGCCTTATCTGTGTCAGGTACTTGGAAAGAAACTTTGGAGAGATAAATTCTTAATTTTTACCAGGTCCCAGCTCAAGGCAGGCATGCCTTTAAGAAACTTTTCCTGGGATTACTGGGCCATAAGCTCTGTTTATGCATGGTTTTGGAAATAGAGGCCCTGAGTTTCCGGATAGATCACTATGGAATGTGCACAAAGTGTAACTTTAAAATGTCCTTGTGCCCTTTAAGATAATAGCCTTGGTTCTGTGGCATATCTAATGATTATAAATGTGTATCTTTGTTCTTACTTAAGCATGCTGTTTTGGACTCCCCCTTGGTCCCTCACGCCTGCTAATGTCTAATTAATTGCCTGTCGGTAGCATCTTTTTAAAAATGTATTTATTTTTGGTGGCAGTGGGGATTGAACTCAGGCCTCACACATGCTAGGCAAGCACTGTACCACTGAGTTACATTTCTAACTCCCATTAGTTGAATTTTTAATGTGGTAAATATCATGCCCATGTTTTCTAAGATTCAGATAATGAAAAAGAGAATAATTATCATGCTAATGCCAGTAAGGTCCAGATATCACTGAAAAAGAAAACTAAGTAGCCCTGATGCTTTAATGACAGACGAAAGGAGGGAGTTTAGGCAGACAGTGGAGACTGTACAACATAGAAAAAGTTGACAGTGTATTGGTGACAGAGTTGTGAAAACACATATGAAGACTCTGAATCTCACATGTGCAGGATGAGACAGTCAAGTACTTAATCTTAAATTTATTAATTTCCCCAAAATATCAATATATAATCTATAACAGTAGATGCTGTTAGCTTGTATATATCATACTAAAAACAAAACTCATTACATTGTTTCTTTGATTAGTCTCTGAAACCGAATAAACTTACTTTTTTTTAAAATTCAGGAATTTTTTTGAATTTCCCTGTGGGTGAGCAAAGGGGGAAATTTTTATAGTGTTCTATTGACTCTACAGTACATTGTTGATTTGGTTAAGTCTTACCAAGTATTGTGCTTTCTCTTGTATGTCAGATAATGATGAAATCATAGCAGCAAGGAATGTTTACTTTTACTCCTTAGGTACTGTGATTTGGAAAACTGGAAGTTCAAATTGTGTTCTGATTTCTTTGACAATTTTCAGTGAAACCATATGTCTTAGTTTCTCATTGCTGGGACAGAAGTACCTGACATTTACAATTTCAGGGAGAAAAGATTTTAGTTTAGCTCATAGTTTCAGAAGGTCACAGTCCATATGTGAGTGGCCAACAACAGTGAACACACATGGCAGGGTCTGGAGCCAGAGCCAGAGCTCCTCACAGCAGGGCAGACAGAACCATGTCAGAGAGGAAAGGCAGAGCCGGCATATACACCTCCAGGTCAAACCCTAAGCATCCACCCCTTCCAGCCAGACTCTACCTCCCAACAATACCCAGTATCCATAGGTATATGAGGCTTTTGGGGAACACTCTAGATCCAAACCACAACACCAGACTGAATCTTATAGAAATCGTCTCAGAGATTTTTTTCAGCATAGTTGCATATTCATTACAAATTCAGAATTTGGGAATTGCTTTGAAGGAGATTCCTGTCGTGTGTCCTTTGAGCTCTTATTTTTGTCACTGGCGTTCTGTGTATGATTTCTCTAAGTACCAGTAGCTATCTTCCCGGCTGCAAGCCTTGATTCGTATTTGGGAGCTGTTTCATGTTTAGCAAATGTACCCAAAGGGAGAAAAATGTGCTTTCAACCCCAGGTCTCCGCTCTCGTGGAGCGCTTCCCCAGTGAGTTTTTATGATCTCTTAAGCCCTAAGAGTGTACAGGTAATAGTGGTTTTGTGGTTGATCTTTTGTTTTGTAAATTATTTTGACATCATTGGAGTCAGCCTTGAGCCTGTTTTGTAAAGAAACTAAAGATATAGGAAGATAGTTCATCAGAATTTGTTGCTGCTGCTGATGCTGCTGTGTGTCTGTGTGGTTTTGAGAATTGAACCCAGGGCCTTTGCTCTGATACACATACCCAGCCCTTTTTATTTTGTACTTTGAGGCAGGGTCTGGCTCAGTCGCTGAGGTACCCAGGCTGGGCTCGAACTTGGAATCCTTCTGCCTCAAGTTTCTCAGAATGGCGGGATTACAGGCATGTGTGTACCAGCCACCACACTTAGCTTGTAAACTGTGACACAGTGCGATAACAAGTAGGTTTGGTTTTGGTGTATGGAAGTGAGGCAGAAATTGAACACCATCAAAATTAGCCCTGCCCTAATTCTGGAAATCAGATTCACGTTGGAGCGTTTGGGTGTGGCTTTCTTGACCGTCCGTCACTCCATTCCAGTGCGGTCCGCTCGTCCGCTGTGCTTCTGCTGTGCTGTTTGCTTTCAGCCAGCCCGTGTGATTTTTGTCAGCTGTTGTTTGTATCCTTCTGCTGTCACGGTGTTCTTATCCAAAGGATTTGTCATCAAAGGTCGCATGGCATCAGCTCCGTGGCACCACTATGGAGTCCTGATTTTTTTGTAGTTATCTCTTTATTTCTGGTCTATGGAAGGTATTTTCTTTTTTCCAAATGCAGTGTTATATATACGATTAATAGCAGGTTTTTCTTGTTGTTTGGTTTGGGTTTTGTGTGTGTGTGGGGGGGGGGTGTGGCACTAGGACTCGAGCTGAGGGTCTTTACACTGAGCTACATCCTCAGCCCTTTTTCAGAAAAAAAAATTTTTTTTGAAAGAGGGTCTCACCAAGCTCCTACCTTGACTAGTTGGACTCAAACTTGCAATCCTTCTGCCTCGGCCTCCCAGAGTGCTAGGACTAGAGGTGTGTGCCACTTAATGCCACTTATAGGCTTAGCCACTATACCTAGAGAAGAGTATTTTTAATGTTGCTGCTTTGTTTTTTTAAAAATATTTTTTGAGACATGGTTGCCCACTATAGCCCAGGCTGGTCCTGAGCTCACTGTACTCACAGTGGAGCTCAGGCTGGCCTTGGACTCACAGCAATCTTCCTGTCTCAGCCTCCTGAATGCTAGGATTATAGGTGTGGGCCACTATGCTCAGCTTATGTGGTGCTGGGGAATAGAACTCAGGTACTTAGCACTTACCTAAGTGCTTGCCAAGCACTGAGCCATTCCTCCAGCCCCAGTGTTTTTTTTTTTTCCTAGAATTCTAGCTTCTCTAATCACTGAATTTCAGTTTTAATAAATTACCTTGGACGATTCTGGTGACTAAAGCTTTTGGGAAAACAGTTCTTGTACACAAAGAACAATTAAATGCTCCATTTTAAATTAATATTTCTATTGGCTGGATCAACAAACACTTTCACAGAAACAAAATCAAATTTAAAGCTACAGATCACTATATTTGTATTTAGAAAAAGCTAACTTCTTCAAATAAAATCTCAGAAGGGGACTGATGTCTCATTACGGTAAATTGATGGTGTTGCTACTAGTACTTACCCTGTGCATCTGATAGAAAAGTATGGGTAATGGGTTAATAACATCCGGGCAGATGAGCTCAGCGTACTAGATAAGTTTGCTTTGGTCACAGTTGCCTATGAGTATGTGTTTCAAAACAAACATAAAGCCTTAACTTGGATTATTGTCATTTTAGACTGGCCTTAATGTTCAAACATCTATCTAAACAATCCTGATCAGGGGGAAATGCATGTTTGTGTGTGGCTCCAGCCCCAATGTTGCTGCTTTGTAACGTAGCTTAGGTTAGTGGTTAATAGTGCAACCCCAGCGGTAGCTGACCAGTGCTCCAAGCCGAGTTCTGCCTCTGACAAGTTGATCACATACCATTTTTCTTATTTTCTATCCATAGTGGAGATAAAAATAATTCTTACCTCTTAGGTTTTATGAGGACTAAACAAGATAAACTATGTCTAAATATCTGGCACGTTATAAGTGCTCAGTAAGTGTTAGCTGCTATTATAGTAGTGTCAGTAGTATATATTAGTTGTTGTTATCTGACTAGACGGATGGGAAAGATTAGCCTGGGGCTGAAGGTATAGCTCAGTGATTAGAGCACTGGCCTAGGAAGCTCAACAAGGGTTCAGTCCCGCTGTACCACATAATTGTTGGGTGTGGTGGTGCCCGTCTGTAATCCCAGCACTTGTCTGTAATACCAGCACTCTGGAGGCCCAGGCTGAGGCAGGAGGATTGCTATGAGTTCTAGGCCAGACTGGGATCCACAGTGAGTTCAGGACCAGCCGGGACTGCAGAACAAGACCCTGTCTTAAAACAAATTGGCCAAACTTCCCTGACTGTCCCTTCTGTAACTTTTGAAATAGAAAATTGAATGTACCATATTAATACTTTACAGTTCCTCTTTCTTTTCCATAGATTGATCCTGAATTGGAAAAAAAGCTGAAAATGAATAAAATATCTTTAGAGTCCGAATATGAGGTATGTTAATAGTTGATGTTTTGTGACAGTCTTAGTAGTCAGGACTGATTCTGTCTGCCTTAAGATAGGTTAATACTGCAGAAAGAAAAGTATTTATTTTGAATGTATTTGGCAAACTACAGATTAAGTATCTCTTGCCCAAAATACTTGGTACCAGAAGTTTTCCAGATTTTGGAGTTTTTCAGATGGACTTTACCAGTTTAGCATCCCTTATCTGAAAACTGGAAATCCAAAATGCTATAAAATCTGAAAATTTGTTTTTGTTGTTGTTTTGTGTCTGTTTTGCTTTGATTGAACCAAGAACCTTGCACATGGTAGACCAGCACTTTATCTTTGGGCTACACCTTTAGCCCAAAATCTTTAAGTTTTAAGTATCATGTCATCATTCTTAATTCACAGCATTTCAAATTTAGGGCTGGGGGATGCACAGCCTGTGTATAATTGCTTGAGAAGAAGGAAAAGATGTATTCATATTTTATATGCTACAAATAAATTGCACATGGATCAAGAATCAAAGAGAGAGAGAGAGAGAGAGAGAGAGAGAAAGAGAAAGAGAGAGAGAGAAAGACTCTAAATGTACTGCAGGATCATGTCACATTCTAATTGCTAGGACAGAATACCCAAAATCTGCAGTTTAAAGGAGGAAAGATTTATTTTAGCTCATAGTTTAATAAGGTCACATGGGTGGCCAACAGTGATGGAAACACATGGCAGAGGCACTTTATGACATGGCAAATGGAAAAACAACAGAGAGCAGGAAGGTGGTACCAACACACACCCCTTCAGTTTGAGCCCCAAGCATCTGCTCCTTCCAGCCAGGCCCCACCTCACAACAGTGCATCATATCCATAGATAATCCACAACATCCAGATACATAAGGCTTTTGGGGTATACCAAGATCAAAACCATAACACAGTACAATGCAGATTGTTTTTATAGTCAGTATTAAGTCAGAAAAGTTTATTTAAATATACAAAACCAAGACACTATAAAAGTAAAGATGGATGAGTTCATACATTAAAAATTCAAAAGCTGATGCTAAAGAAATTCTATACTAAGTTACAAGTTAAGTGAGAGATCTTTAAAAAATGTTTATCTTATGGCTAATTTATTTAAATTTGAAGAGCAACTACAGATCAAATTGAAGGTGTTTAACAAATCAGCTGTCCAATAGGAACATGTCCAGTAGGAACATGGGCAAAACATGTAGAGTTTAGAAAAGCGTGAAGAGATGATCAGCTTATCAAAATAGAGAGATCAGAGTTACAAGGAGGTCTCGTTTTCTACCTGCCTGATTAGTAAAAATCAGAAAGTTTAATAGCACGTTTGTCTTAAGTTACTTTCTTGCTGCTAGAACACAGTACCAACTTCCAAAACTAAGGGAGGTAAGTTGATTTTATTTAGATCACAGTTTCAGAAGGTCTTAACCCATTCGTGGGCAGCTGGCAGTGGCTGAAGGATGTGGCAGAGAGCCTAGCCAGAGTAAAGCTGTTCATACTGTGGCAGCTCAGAAACAGAGAGTGAATGGTGGAGCTACTGAGGGAGATAATACACCCTTCCAGATCGTGCCGGTGGTCCGCTGCTTCCGCGTCACACCCCAGGGATCTGCCCCTAAGACCAGGCTCCACCTCTTGACAGCACAGGACATCAGTGGATTAATCCTCCTATAGAATTAATCCCCGTGGTCAAATCACTTCCAGATATATGAGGCTTCTGGGGTATATTCCAGATCCAGACCCTGACAAATTATATTATAGGATATGGTAAGGGTGAATGTTTTCCAATTTAGAGTGTGCTCATCTCTTACCTGGATTATATTTTCCTGTTTCTTTGTTTGACCTTTTCTGTACTGAAAGGTGGATGTGATGATTAATACATTGATGAGTCTTCTAAAAAGTATTTATTTTCACTTGACCAGGCACTTCAATTGTTAGCTGATAAATCTGAACTTGGTTTGGTGCCATGTAAGGGAAAATCTGTGTAAGGGTGTTTCCTGAGTCCCTGTAACTTGTTGTGGGGGCTCACTCTTCATACCATCTCCCAGAGAATTTTTTTTCAGTACTGTAGATTGAACATCAGGCCTTTCCTCTGAGCTGCATCCCTAGCCTTCTTGTTATTGTTTATTTGAGATAGCATCACACTAAGATGCTAAGTTGCTAAGTTGCCCGGGTTGGTCTCCAACTTGTGATCCTCCTGCTCTAGGCTGCCAAAGTGTTGACATTACAGACTTGTGCTGCCAGGCTAGCTACCCCCAGAGGATCTTGTTAGAGCTTGGTGTTCAGTTTTGCGGAGGTGAGTCTATAGGAGGCTTTCTTCTCACACATAGTCTTTACTCTTAACAAATAGCTTTTAGGAATATTGACTGGTATTAAGGAGAGACGTCAACTCTAGCAGGATTCTAAATCCAGTTCTTCTGACACTGGCTAGTGAGTGGCAAGTCTTAACTGGTCTTCCCATTGACATGTACACAGCCTAGCATTCAGCTACTCTGTTTGGTTTGCAGAATTTCTGCAAGAAATCTTTCCTCTGAAAGATCACTAAAGACCAGACATTTTTACATGGATTTGTTCTGTTAGTGTTGCCTCTCATTTAAGACTGCTTTTATTCTTTTTAGTATATACACCTTATTTTATCTGGTCAGTAGCCTTACCATTAATCATTTCATGACAATACTTGAAAGTATTTTACCCTCTTCTTGCATGCTAAATTAATAGAATATATATTTAATATATTCACATATATTTAATACAGACTATTCCTTTTATTTAAAAAAGTGTTTCATTCACTATTGTAGTTTTTACTCAGAAACTGTTTCTTTGTACTTGAGGATATGTAAGTACTGTGTCAGTAGTTGTACTGTGAAAGGTTTGCTGAGGAGTAGATTTTCTTCTAGTTCTTTTGGAAACCGTATAATCTGAGAACTAAAGAAATTATACAGAACATTCTGATCCTGTCTTTTCATTGTTACATGTAAGAGAATTAATGCTTAACTGTCTTAAATCACCTGCTAGAAGTTATACAGCTAGTTATTAAAAGAGTAATGCATAGTACCCAAATATCACTCAAATTCAGAATGAATGTAAGCCATTTTTCTCCGTCATTGTGTGGGCTGCCTTCATGTTCTCCCAGGCTCTTTTTTTTTTTTTTTTCTGTTTTACTCCTTTATTCCAGAATAGTCAACACAGCAAATGTATAAAAGTAACTTTCAGAGTGGAAGTCAGTGTAAGAGTGAAGAAACTTTTCTGTTCTCTGTCTTCTCCTACTTTCTTGCTGTGCTTCAGAGAGACTCTTCAGACTAAGTGAAAATGGATAATCCAAGTTGTAGCTGAAACCGGTTTTGCCTGTTCAGGAGGGTTTTGTTCATGGGAGTTCTGGGCAAAGTCTCTTTGTTCTTAAGCCCAGATTCAATTCTCAGGCATAAGACCATATCATATGGGTTATTTTTTCCTTTTTTGTGTGTTTTCCAAAATAAAGCATGTACACATTATTTTTTTCTGTTAGTAATTTTATTACTGTGGGCAAAAGGCATTAACATCAATAGCAAATAAGAACTGTTTTAAGTCCTAAGAAATAAGACTTTTTTAGTTAATTGTTTTACATTACATTTGATTTATTTGTTAAAATTTTAGTTGAGGACCTATTAGATTTTTTCTCCTCATTCATTCATCAGTGATGTCTTAATCAGCACCACAGAATTCCCACACTAACATGCATACTTTAATTTTTCTGGTTTTATAGAAAATAAAGGACTCTGCTTTTGAAGACTGGAAGAATATTCGAGGCCCACGGCCTTGGGAAGATCCTGACCTCCTTCAAGGACGAAATCCAAAATCCTAAAGACTAAGAAAAGCTGACTATGTTCATTTTCTTTTAAAAATAAAGTGTTAATGGGATATACTTCTAGTCCAATGGAAAGAAAATGTGAGATCTCAGGAAACCTGAATATGAGCAATTTAGATAGATAAACTTTATTTTTTAAAAAATGGTACAGATCTTTATGTTTTCTAGCTAGTCAATTGCAAATCGAAGTAATAGCATTGATCATGTAAATACACATTGCTGTTAAATGTAATACTGCTACCAAAGTATGTCATGTGTTCAGCTCTTAGCTGGATACTCATCCTTTTCCACTATCTACTAGGGCAATATTTTGCTACTTTGTTCTGATTTCTAATGAGAATTGTAGGCTTAGATTCAAATTCTAACAAAACTGAACAGTGTTTCTATACACCAAGTTGTTGAGGTAATTTAGAGATGGCAATTATTTGGTAAAGGCTTATTGAAGGTATGCTTTGTCTGAGTAGAATTTCATACAAATTTACTCTAGTTTCTTATTTACTTGGCTGTTTTTTCATTTTTCATTTTAGGTTTGTTATATTCTGATTCCTAGGGATAAAGATAAGTAAGTTGGACCTAGAGATAGCTATTTTGGAGATAGTTCTGTGTGCAGTTGAGAAAAATGTGCATTGTCTTATTCTTGGATGTATCATAGGTACCTCTTAAATCTGTTTGTCCAGCAATACAGTTTATTTAAATTCTTATGGATTTTTTTTTTTGGTGTGGTTTACCTATCTGTTTGTGATAGGGAGAGAGACAGGCAGGAAGACGTACAGACGAACAGAAAGAACAAGAACTGTCAAGAACTGTCACATTCCACGACAAAGACTGAAGGCATGAATGTGCGCAGGTCCGACACTTGGAGGTGAGAGATCCGCAGGGTCTGCACGGGTTCACCTTCCCAGGGAGACAGTGAGACGGTTGTGTGGCACGGAGTGGAAGCTCCTCCTGTATTTTACTGGAGAGAAAGAAGATGTACAGCAAGGGGGAGAACCCTTAGGGCAGTGGATCAGCCTTTGAATTACAAAAGATGTTCTTAATTGAATAAGAATATGCTGCCCTGGCCCGGAGGTTTTTATTGGGCTCAGTTGGATATGTCATGTATGTACTGCTCAGGGTCAGTGTTTTTCTTGCTGAAAGATGTGAGGTGACAATTTTTAAGAATCAGAAAGTTGCCTTTAAGGCTTCCTACTTAGAAATAGTTTAAAGCACGTGCACACAAAAAATTCTGAAAACAGACCCCAAGATCTGCACAATAGCTCATCAAAGGTACAAAGTGTGTAGATAGAGTAAAAATCAAAATTACAAGGCAGAGGCTTTCTTATCAGTCACCTAGTAGGCAGGCAGGTGGGAATGGGGGAAGGCACACCACACAGTGACTTGTTCCTGTTGTGCTCCAGGCACAATACCACTGTGGCCTGTGGTTTTGCAAAAGTGGGGCGCTACATTCTTAAGAGTAGTTGTCAGCCATGAGGCTGAGTAAACTTCTGGTCATCTCAGGAAGAGAATGAACTCCTGTGATCCCACATTTCCCCATTTTTTGCTTTAAAGCAGAAATGAAGAAATAGACATAAAACAATGAAATATGTATAAATGAAAACCTGATTATTGTGTTTGTA
This sequence comes from Ctenodactylus gundi, assembly GCA_004027205.1. NCBI lineage: Eukaryota > Metazoa > Chordata > Mammalia > Rodentia > Ctenodactylidae > Ctenodactylus > Ctenodactylus gundi. Next base: position 68,473 of record PVKB01000184.1, on the reverse strand, counting down.
TTCTTTGTTCAAAGGTGTAGGCGTATATTTTCTGCAAATATTAAGCATGGGCTAAGCCTATTTGGGGCCACTAGGGTCTCATTTTCAAAACTTTGGTTTTGTATGAACTATGCCCTTGTGTAAGGTAATTATAGAGAATTTTGGGTATCACTTCACAACAGTTTCATTGAAAGTGTTATCAAACATCAGTGTGCTGAAGAGGAGGGCAAGATTACAGGTAGCTGTGCATTAACTATATCCCAGCCCAGTGAGTGACTAATGGCTGCTGAGAGGGTTCAGGTAGCCGATTGGAGACTGATCTGTAGAGCATGATGATTGTGGCTCCTAGTGGAGCCATCTGATTTTTGAAGTTTGGTCCATAGTTCCATGATATCTTGTCTTAAATTAGAATGAAAGGCTCCATGAGGGAGCTTTTGTACTTGATCACAGGAAGTGGAGCTGTGAAAAGGAATGGGTATTATGTACATAGAACAGAATTTAACATCAGTGTGCTTAAATGGGGAAAAATGATCATTGTGTTTAATGTATAATAAAGGCTTTGCAAGACCTGGATTCCAAGTAGTGGGTGATTAGAATAATTATAAGGTAAGTTTAGATCCACAAAAAAGTTTGTAGGACCCTAGTCTTCTAAGGGAGTATTATTATAAACAGGTCATTGTTTCAAAGTGGGCAATTGACAGATAACCGAGTTGAGATGAGGGTCATTTCATGATTTGAGCCAAGGATGAGAGCAAGTGGGAATATTTGATTTGGTGTGGTAAAACATGCCCCGTATGAAGTATATCTCCAGAAGGTATGTTGCATATAAGCAGAAGGCAGAAAAGGCACAAGTTTACGTGGGACACTTTAGGATTTATAGTTACATGAGCAAGGATTGTGAGGAAGAGGTTTTTAGGACTTTTTCTTAGTTGTGGTAGTTCCACGGTGTTTTTGCCTTGGTCAGTGAGTTTCTGTAAGTCTTCCATGTCTGTCGAGATAGGGTTCTTGTCTAAGCTGCAATGCAAAGAGAACCTGTGGGAGAGAGATACAGACACATGCCCTCTTCCCCACGTTAGTAGTTTAGTGGACCCCAGCCATCAGGGTTCTTGTAATGGGTGGCAGTGTAACACCAGTGGCTTGGATCTGTCTTCAGTAGGAATGAAGTGATGTTCAAGATTGCAGTTCAGTCTTGTGAATTATAATTCAAAAAATTTAAGATGAATAATGTCTGACATAATTATTTCGATGTGGGAAAGATGTCCTCTGTTTTCCCTCTTTTTTTGTTTAGAAGGTTGAGATTTTAAAACGCCATTTGTCTTTTTATTGTTGTGTGACTTGAGGTGTTTTATAGAATTTTAAAAATAAGATAATATTTTATATGTAAAGCTTTTTTGAAGAGATTTAAAAAACCAATAAGAGTTAAAACTCAGGGGTTTTTTTGTAATCAAAAACATGACCGCAAAAGATAGAAACAGCTAATCTAATTGTATATATCCTTTCATTGAATAAGCTTAAGCAAATTTAAACCTCTGTGTGCTAATACCTTTTGAAAACAAATTAATAGTTTCAGTTTTAAACCTCTTGAGTTCATGAAAGCTTAAGCTTAGCAACTGTTAATTCAGAAATTGTCACATAATAAGTTTTATATTTAGATCATTTTTGATTAGTAGTCCAACAATATTTAGAAACTTTTGTTAACCAACTTAAATGTACAAATTCTAAGGTTTCTATTTGTAAGTTCATGAATATCTTAAGCCTAGCAGTTTTTAACTGAAAAGATGTATGCAGATAAGACAAACATGTATGACATGTAGCATAGACAGTGTATTTAATGGTTTAAGACTCTCCTTTTCCGATCAACCAATTAATGAGAGCTCCAATATATTTTAAATCAACTTTGTATTATTTAAGCAATTTATAGACACAAAACACTTAACATATATATGTTCTTATTCATACTTAGACAAGGACAGATTTATGGCCTTTGTTAACTAATTAATACCAGTTATTTTAATAGATATTTAAAATCCAAGAAAATATAGTGAATATAAAAGAAAATATTTATTAAAATTTATTTATTTATTTTGCAGTAAGGTCTTGGTCTATAGCCCAGGTTGGCCTTAAGTTCACGGCAGTCCTTCTGTTTTAGCCTATGGAAACGAGAGATGCAAGCTGAGAACCACAGTTTACCTGGAAGAGAATCTGCCTAGAAACCACTGCTGGAGACAGCATTGGGCAGGGATTGACAAATTGCTGCAAATCAAACATCTCCTAACTTGAGAGAGAGAAACTCTAGGAGCTAGGCCTTGTGCGGAGAAGGGAAAGCACACTTGTGTGAGTTCCCTCCTAGAATCACACCAGGTTCTCATAGTACAGAGAAAAAAGAAATCCCAGTAACTATTTTGAAGTATGTTTGAGATAACTTAGCTTTTTTCTCTCTCTTTACCAAAATCCTGGTCTCAAGAGAAAACTTGCTAACACTTAGTCACACTGGATTTCACTGGAGTTTAACTAAGTTTAGAGAAGGGAAATGCCCAACTCCTGCCCACTCTGGCCTTCTGAATTTCACCTAAAAAGAGGTAGGGTGATTGGGAGGAAGACTGAGGGGTGCTTTTGAAGGTCTGAGCCACTGCGAGCCTAACCATGTGACTGTAGAATGGTTCTTTCCCTCCCCAACACATTAGTAAAATGGAGTTCTGTTTTGCTCAGGACACCATGTCCAAGACTCAACAAAAATGGATGACCAAAATTGGTTTGAAGCATCACAACTATTCTCAGATACTGGATGATGTAATTAACAGACTAGGAATTTTAAATAACTGAAAAATATGCTAAGATCTCTAATGGGAAAAAGTATATAACATGGAAGAACAGATGAATAATAAAAGAAAAATGAGAATCTAAATTCTGGAAATACAAACCATAAAAGATGAGTAATCCTTTTGATGGGGTCATCAATAAAGAGGACATGATTGAGGAAGTAAAGAGGGAAAAGTGAATATATTAGAGAAAGTTTGAGTAACTATTAATTTCAGAAAAAGCAGACTTCAGAGTAAAAAAAATGATTGTGGATAGAGGAATGTTAAATAAGGGAGTTTATGCTCCAAAAAGGGGTAATTTTTTTGCATGTGCCTAACAGATAACAAAATACATGAGACAAAAGCAATAGAACTACAAAAAGAAATAGATAAAATACACTATTATAACAGAGGCTTAAATAATCCACTGTAAGCCATTGACAAATCCAGTAGGGAGAAAATGATAGTTCAGTTGAAGAGCACTATTCACCAAATGTACCAAAGTGAAATCTATTCAAGCCATGACTCCAAGGCTCACCTGGGCTCCATAGTGAGTTCAGGACCAGCCTGGGCTACAGAGCAAGACCCTGTCACAAAAAACAGAAAAAGAAAAAAACATTTAAAAAGTAAGTACACATTCTTTTCAAAGTTACACTGATCATTCACCAAGACAGCTAACCATAAAACACACTGTAATAAATTTAAGAGAAAATAATTCATTAAAGTGTGTCCTTGTATCACTATGGAATTAAGATAGAAGCCAAAGACAGAAAATCCCTAAATACTTTCATATTGAACAATACTCTTCTAAGTCATACCTGAGTCAAAGAAGTCTAAAGAACAATCTGCAGGATTTTGCAAGCTGGGCCTGGTGACATACAACTGTAATTCTAGTATTGTGTGAGGTTGAGGCAGGAAGATGGTGAGTTCAAGGCCAGCATCGACAACTTAGTTGCTTAACAAGACCCTGTCTCACGATAATAAAAGGCTGGGGGTGAAACTGAGTGTGAAGGCTGAGGGTTAAAGTCTTAGTAACACACACACACAAAGGGAGAGAGAAAATTTGCACAAAATGAAGGTAAAAATTTATCAAATTTTATTTGATGTAGTGAAAAGTTCTTTGAGAAAAGTTTGTAGAATTGAATGCTTATATTAGAAAAAAAATTAAAATCAATCTACCTTAGTAATTAATGGATTAAATCTCAAGAATTGAAAAAAATAATAAAAAAGCACAATCAGTACAAATATAATGATCAGTAGAGAAGCTCAGGTCAAAAGGTGGCTCTTTGAAATAAACATTTAGCCAGACAAAAATAAAAGTCATAAATTTTACTAATATCAGGAATAAAAAATGAGACCATCACTACTGATTCTGTAGACATTAAAAGGATAAATTTTATAATCTACACAAAATAATACCTCAAAAGATAATCTATCAAAAGAAAAGTAAGTAGCCCCATATTTATTATATTGAATAAATAATTGATATTCCAAGACAGCAGCAAGCCTAAACAATGAAGTCTACCAATCATTTGAAAAAGAAAATATGACAGTTCTTTCCCAAAGAAGGAGTAGAATACTTCCTGAGTCAAAAGGTGACAAATATATTGCAAGAAAAGAAAGCCACAGGCCAGTGTCTTTTAGGATCATACATGCAAAAATCCTCAACAAACGTTAGCAAATCAAGCCCAAGCTTTGAGAGTTCCAGGGAGCCTTTTAGTCTACATTGCAGTTGACCGGTTGTGTTCTATACCGTTGTGCTTTCAGCTTTTCACCCTAAAAAATTAGCTCCAACACAAAGAATTAGTAGTTAATTTAAAATTATTCAGGATTTTATAAGGAATGGATAGAAGAATGTGATGGTTTGGAACTGGAGTAATCCCCAAAACCTCATACATTTGGATGTAGTGGGATCCCTGTGCAACTGTGTTCTGTTGGAAGGTGGAGCCTGTCTGGAAGGGACAGATTCTTGGGGTGTGACCTGAAAGAATAGTGTCAACTTACTGAGACTTGAGGGGTGGGGTCGGCCACGGCAGAGCTTTCCAGTTACTGACATGCTGGCCAGGAAGTGGGGGGAGCACACACCCTGGGTGTGAGGGTCCAAGTGGCAGCTTGATCTGAGTAAAGGAAGGAAAAAGAAACGTTGGTACAGCTGCTTTGCGGAAGGCTCCAGCCTTGCCGGAATCTCCAGACATCAGCTTGCTCCTGCCTCACGTGGCGCTCTGTCTGTAAGCCCTAAGCATCTCTCCAGCTCTGTCAGTGCGTCTACCATTGCTCGCTGCCTGTGGGTGGACGGCGTGGGCCTTCTGAAACTCTGGGCTGAAATCAACCTTTCCAGTCTTACGTTACGAATGTCAGGTTTTCTGCCACAACAAACGAATCAAATTAAAACGGACTGCTTAAGAGATTTTATTACCAAATTTCCTATATGGAACACCCCCTCGTGGGCAGCCCGTTCTCTTCTCAGTTTGCCATTTCTCCGTGTGGGAGTTTTGAGGGATCCTGCCTTTTTAAAAATTTCCGCATCTCCTCTTGATCATAACAAATACCCTTCCAACTCGCTCCACCTCCCGCCTCCTCTTCAGAACTCACTGGTATGCAGAGAAATTTGGCTTTAGCGGCTATTAGATTGATTAGTACAAGAAAATAGTCTCCTTATAGAGTAAGTGATATTGCGTCCTATAGGCGTTGCTTCAGTTTTTTTTTTAAATGTTTTTTTTTCTCTAGTTTGATTTCTCTGTTTTGAGGCTTAATATTTAAGAACATTAGAAACACCAGTCGAACAATAGAAGGGGACTGGGCGGAAGTTTTCTTGAACCAGTTGGACAGGATATTTGTTCTTATAGATTGCAAGAGGGGAGAGCACATCAAAGTGTGGGCATACCCTGACCTGTGAGGTTTCCAACAGAAATCATCCTGGTTTGGGCAGATCGTGACGATTTAACTTCTCGGACCACCAGAGGGCGCGCTAAGACCACGCGAACAGTTTTGAGACTAGCGCTCCAGCGTCAGGGCCAGCTTTCACCCCGCTCCAAACCACGATCAAGAATCTCTTTTCCCCAAATATTATTCTTTGTATTAGTACGTATTTGTGATACATAATAATCTCACTCTTGAAGAACTGGCGCAATGCACGTTGCGTCTTAGTGGTTCTTTACGTCCCTTCCCCTTCCCGCGCTCCCATCTCCCCCTTCCCCAGACCTCCCTCTTCCCCTAACCACAACGTCTGTTTCCCTGTTTCCTCCCGTCTCTCTTTTGTTTTGCTGTTTGTGCTTATTACATTTTGGGATTCACATATTAGAGGAACCAAGCGACATTTAATCTTCTGTGTCTGATTTGTTTCCATAAGCACAGTGGTCTTATTTTCTATGAATGACTCAAATGCATCTTTGTTACGGCGGAGTGGTACTCTACTGTATATATACCACGTATTGTGGTACTGGAGATGAAATCCAGGTCCTTCACCCCCAATTCCTTTTCATTCTTGGCTTTGAGACAGGGTCTTAGTCACTAAGTTGTATAGGCTGGCCTCGAACTTGTGATCCTCCTCGCTTTGCCTTCCAGAGAGAGGGGAAAAGAGGCCTGCAGTGCCTGCCTAGCTACCTCATTTTCTTTATCTATTCATCTGTTGATCAACATGTAGGTTGCTCCCAAGACTTAGCTGCTATGAGTTGTGTGGCTGTAAACATGGGTGTGCGTATGTCAGTGTTATGTGATTAATTCTTTCAGAAAGATTCTCAGAAAAGGTATAGCTGGGTCAAGCAGATTTTCTATTTTGAGTTCTTTTAAATAATCATTTTCATAATGGTTGTTATGTTTGTCTTCCCATGAACAATGTAGGAAGGTTTCTTTTTCTCCACAGTCTAGCCAAGCCTGTTGTTCCTTGAGTTCTTGATAATAGCCACTATTACTGGAGTAATGTGGAATCTCAGTGCTGTTTTAGTTTGCATTTCTATAATGGCATATTTTATATATATAAATATATATATATATGTGTGTGTGTGTGTGTGTGTGTACACACACACACACACATATAGGTTCCTTTGTACTACTACTTCGGAAAAGTGTGTATTCATTTCAGTTGTCCGTTTTTTGACTGTCATTTATTCTGGGGAGCCTAATATTTTTCAGTGCCCTGTGTAATTTAGGTATTAATCTCTATCCAAGAAATAACTGGCATTTTTTCCCATTCTGTTAGCTCTCTCTTTACTCTAGGGATCATTTATTTTGTATGCGGAAGGTTTTTAATTGGATGTAATCTCATCCAGTAGCACTTGGTATTGTCTCTTATGCAGGAGGTGTTTATCGAGGAAGTTTGCCTGTGCCTAGGTCTTCAAGGATCTTGCCTACTTTATTTCCCACCAGATTTAGTGTTTCTGCTTTAACATGTAGATCTTTGTCTCATTTTGATTTGATTTTAGTACAGGATGGAATGTGTTTGTCAAGATTCGTTCTTCTACACACGGGTAACCAGTTTTCCTGACACCCTTTGTTAAAAAGGCTGTCTTTTCTCCGTCATGTGTCTTTGGTGCCTTTTTTGAAGATCAGATGGCCGAAGGTGCCGGGGGTTCTTTCTACAACACATCCTCCATTTGGTCACACTGATCCACCTGTTTTTGTGTCAGTACCATGTAGCTTTTGTCATTGTTGCCTTGTAGTGTAGCTTCATCGTCAGGATTGTAATGTCTCTTGCTCTTGTCCTTTTGTTCAGGATTGCTTTGGCCGTTCTGGGCCTCTTCTGGTTCCACGTGAATTTTGCGACTGTTTATTCTAGTTCTGTGAAAAATGCTGTGGGTGTTTTTGTTGGAATTGCTTTGAATTCATATGTCATTTTTGGTAGTATGGCCATTTCACCAATACTAGTTCAGCTTATCTATGAACAGGAAATGTCTTTCAGTTGTCCAATGTAGTCTTCAGTCTCTTTTTTCAGAGCACTATAGTTTTTCATTGTAGAAACCAAGCATTTCTTTGGCTAGGTTAATTCCTAGGTGTTTAATTTTTTAAAAAGCTACTGTGAATGGGAATGTTTTCCTGACTGCTTTCTCAGTGAGTTTGTTGTTGTTGTACAGGAGTGCTATTGATTTTATGTATTGCTTTTGTGTTTTGCCATCTTACTAAATTTATTTATTAATCCTGAGGATCTTCTTGTGGAGTTTTGAGAGTTTATGTAAAGGATGATGTCAAGTGCAAATAAGAATAATTTGACTAATTTCTTTCCTACATGTATCTTTTATTTCTTTCTCTTGCCTGATTGTTCTGGTGAAGGTTTCAAGTACTACTTTGAGCAGAAGTGGAGTGGGCACACTTACCTTGTTCATGACTTCAGGGAAATGCTTTTGTAAGTTTTTCCCATTTAGTATGGTATTAGCAGTGGTTCTGTCACAAATGACCTTTATCAGCTAAGGTCCTTCTATACTTGTGTTCATTAGTTTTTTTAAATCATACATGAATGTTTATTTTGCTAAAGGGTTTTTCTGTGTCTGTTGAGATAATCATGTGATTTTTGTCCTTGCTTTTGTTGATGTAGTATATTTCATTTATTGATTTATGTATGTTGAAACATTCGTACATCCTTGAATAAAGCCAACTATATGACTGTTCATTGATTTGTTGCTTTCTGTTATATCTTGTTGAGAGCTTGGCATCTATTTTCATTAAGAAAATTAGCCTATAGTTGTTTTTTTGTTCAGTCTCTCTCTAGTTTTCTTTTCTTTTCTTTTTTTAAAACAGAGTCTTGCTCTGTAGTCCAGGCTGGTCCTGAACTCACTGTGTAGTACAGGCTGGCCTTGGACCCTCGGCAATCCTTCTGCCTCAGCCTCCCAAGTTCTGGGATTACAGGTGTGCACCACCACACCCAGCTTCTGTGGTGCTGAGGAATCAAACTCAGGGTGTTACGTTTGCTAGACAAGTGCTTTTTCTAGTTTTAATATCAAGGTAATGGTAGCTTCTAGGAAGGAGATTGATGGTTTTCCTTCTCTTTCAGTCTCATGCAAAATTTTGAGAAATATTGGAGTTAAATCTTCCCTGAAGCTCTGGTAAAATTCTGTGGGGAATCTGTCAGATGTTGGGGTTTTATTCATTTTATAGAGTTTTCCTTACTGCCTCCATTTCATTGCAACTTATTGGCCTATTCTGTATGTTTTACATCCTCTTGGTACAATTTTTGTATCTCATATTTTTCTAGAAAATTTTCATTTCTTCTTGTTTCTCAAATTTATTGGAATACAAATTTTCAAAACTGTGTCTTCTAATCCCCTGGATTTCAGCAGTGGCCATGGTGATTTCACCTCTTTCATTTCTAAGTGCATTGATATCCGTTTTTTTTTTTTGTTTTTTTTTTTTTTTTTTTTTTTTTTTTTTTTTTTTTTTTTTTTTTTTTTTTTTTTTTTTTTTTTTTTTTTTTTTTTTTTTTTTTTTTTTTTTTTTTTTTTTTTTTGTTTTTTTTTTTTGCCTGCTTTTGATGAAAGTAGTATAGCTACTCCTGTTTGCTTTCAAGCCAGGTACATGGAGTATTATTTTCCATCCTTTAATTTTCAATCTGTCTTTTCCTGTGTGGATGAGGTGCATCTTCTGCAGCAACATATGATTACGTTTTGTTTTTAGTTCAATCTGGAAGTCTGTCTTTTAATGGGAGTGTGAAGACCATTAATATTGAAAGCTAATATTGTCAGATACTTACCAATTTCTATTATTGCCTTGTGTTTTTTCAGTGTTCGTTCTTTTTTTTTTCTATTCCCCCCTTTTAAAACTACTCTCACTTTCGATACATATTTTACTCTGGATTCCTTGATGCTTCTAGTCTCCCTGCCTCTGTCTAGAGCTCCTTTAGGTTTTCTGCATCACTGGTGTAGTGGTCATAAATTTCTTTTTCTTCAAAAGTTATTCTTTTTATTGGTGTGTGGTTGCAGTTGTACAAATTACATTCAACTTGGAGGATTGGTGCATACACATATCACATCTCAATCATATCTACTTGTTCCTACCTCTCCTGCCTTCCTTTCTCCCCCTTTCACCACACCCCCTTCCACTTTCCCAAAATCTATTTTCCTGAATTTCTTTAGTGTTTATTAGTCATGGAAAGTATTTACTTTGCCCTCAGTTTTGAAAGATAATTTTGCCATACATAACAGCCTGGGTTGATACTTGCTTTCTTTAAATCTTGAGAGATTTAACTCATCGTTACTTTCTTGGACTTCACGACTATGAGGCAGCCCTCTCTGCCTTGCCTGCTGATTTCTTCTTCCCTTCTCATCAAGAAGGGTCAAAAAGTATCCAGAGCTGTCATCACTTTCCTTCTCTTCCTTTGCTGTGCTCAGCTAAATTTTTTGCTGTTTACTTTCTCTGCAGTTTTGGTGTTTGAACATCAAGGAGGCCTATACATACAGCCATATACTACATACACACACACACACACACACACACACACACACACACACACATAACTCCATGAGCTCAGACCACAGTTTCTGATGAACCCAGAAAAAACTGTTAACTAAAATTCACTAGTAAAAGGTTTTTGCTCATTATCAACTTCTCTCCACTAGCCTTATTCTTTTCCTATAGCTGGTACAGGACCTACTCTTATTACAAGGTAAGAGAATTGCAGAATATAAAATTGAGAAAGAAGCTTAGAGATCACCTGTGTTATTTTAGTGAAGTGGAAGATGGAGCCAGATAAGAGAGGTGACTTTCCCAAGGTCATACAGCTAGCTAGTGGAAGATTTCTAGGCTAAAATCCTGACTTCTAAGTGAAGACAGTCCTGTTCACCCTCAGTTTAAGGATCTAAAGTGATAAAATCTACATATATCTGTTGTGAATGTGAATGATAAGAATACACAGCCCTTAGAGCAACAATGTCTTTGGCGTAACTGTGCTTAGAAAGAACATTTTAAAATGTTATTAAATGACTGGAATAATGGATATGATTGTACCAAAGGGCAGTGGCCATTTCTATGATATTACCCATAACTCACAGAAATAGACAAAGTTTGGAACACCAAAGAATCAGGAAGTGCGTTTGCCCAGTGTGTATGAAACTGAGACTAGGGGAGGAAATACCTGTGCTGAAGTGATGCCTGTGTCTGATGTGCTGACAGTCACTCTGTGAGATTAGATTTACCTTCCTTGAGCTTTCTTTTCTTATCTTCTTTAATATTGAGCAAGTAGAGTGGACTGTCCTAGATCTATTTCAGACTTTAGGACTCAAAGAAGGAATAGGTATCAAATAAAGGTCATTGTGTCCTGTGATGTGGTGCTGCTTTGGGAATGAGTCTGAAACCTTCAGTGAATAGGAGGCCAACCTTCCTACCTCTTCCATCTGCTCCACTTCCAAATGCCAGGCCTCATTTACTCCTCCCTTTTTCTCACAAAGAGTTAGTTCTCTGGAATGAGAACTTGGAAAAGAGGCAGAGGGTTCAGATTTGAGCTGCTGGTAGCTGATGAGGCGAGCTTGGTGTATCCGGTGGGGTATTCACATGCTCCATTCCCAGTTGGCCATTTGGTTCAAGTACCAGTATATACCTAGTGAACTAGAAATCTTCCAAGAACTTATTTTTCTCTGAATTATTCCAAAAATAGGGACGGTTTCTTAGATCACATTTCATCTGGCAGTACTGCTGCAGCAGGTGGATTTTGAGGCAGCAGGGGGAGACCAGAAGATGAGAACCAGTGCAGAGTGACTCTTCTGTCTTGGTCATTTCGTTCCCACCTCTTGAAATGTCTCCCAGGTTTTGCTGGGTGTGTACTGATGCTTGTCTCCAAAATCTGGGGGTGGGAGTGGCCGGGGCCTGTGGTGGGTGGAAAGGCAGCATCCTTGTTGTGGACCCAAAATATAATACTATCTGGAAATGAGAATTAACCTGAGTTAACATCACATCATTGCACATTTAAAACCAGATGAATTAAATAATCAGATACTCCAGCTGTTGTGGTTTGAATCTAGAGAGTCCCCTAAAGCCTCAGGTGTTGGGATGTGGTGGGATATCTGTGGAGCCGTGTGCTGCTGAGACGTGGGGTCTGGCCAAAAGGAGCAAGTGCCTGGGGCTTAATCCAGAAGGGGTGGAACACTAAGGCTTTACCCAGAAGGGGGATGATCCCTGGGACAGGACCTGGAAGAATATATGCTACTCCTACCCTTCCTCCCTCACTTGGCTTCCTGTTTGCAATGCTATGAGGAGCTGCCTGCACCACTGCCTCCACCAGGTGCTTCTACCCTTGCCAGCTGCCCCTGAGCAGACTGTAACCTTCTGCAACTGTGAGCCAAAATAAATCTCTAAAATTGTAGATGTTGGAAGTATTTCTGTCATACCGCCCCCTCCCCCCCCCACACACACACATCTAAGACCTCACCTCACCACGATGTCCAGTAGATATTGTGGGGAAAATGGGCTGGCTCTTTTAAGTTCTCTTTGACCTCATCAACTAATGACCAACAGACTCAAATTCAGTTCCAGTGTTTTTGCCCAAATAAGTTTTATGATACATTGCAATGCACTAAAATACCCCTAGGTAGCTCAGGACCAGGCTCCTGACCAGCACAATGGTTGTAGTGGGGAAACTAGAGGTGAAACTATATAATCTCAGGCCGGTTAGGATGAGAATGACTTAAATATGTCTTCCAATTGTTAGAATGCTGCCAAGTAATTGGCAAGTTGTTTTTATGTGTGTTGTCTCATCATGTGCCCCGAGCCTAAAGAAAGGTGCAAAATGCTTTACTGGCAATAAAAATGGTATAGAGCCTTCATTCAATAAATTGATAGAAAATCATATGTCAGTCGGATCCAGGGCTACTATCATGAAAAATTCTAGCAGAGAAGAGATGGCAAGGAGTAGCTAGTACCATGAGTGTTTACCAAGCGAATGCTACCTGCTGCAGCCTCGCAGTTCAAGAGCAACAATGGTAAAAACAAAAGAAGATCCCTGCCCACATGAACCTTCACAAACAGATGGGAAAGCTAAGTAATAAGTACATTCTGTAGTACGTTAGAAAATGATGTGTTATAGGCAAAAGTAAAGAAAGTTGATGGAATGTTAAGAGTGTAGGGGAAGTGAATAGCAGGTTACATTCAGAATAAGCCTCACTGAGATGATATTTGAATAAACATTTGGTAAAAGTAAGGGAGTTAGCTACATGTGTATCAGGGGCAAGGGGACTCCAGGCCAAAAAAAAAAAAAAAAAAAAAAAAGAAAAAAAAAGAACCAACCCTCTGGGGTGGGAGTGGGATTGAAGGACCAAAAGAGGCAAGTAGTGTTGGAGACAGGTAAACCTGAGAGTAACATGAGAGGTGAGTGAAAGGTATAGGGGTGTGAGAGGTGCATTAAAGATTTTGTTGGCTGCTTTAAAACCTTTGACTTTTCTCATAGAGGTTGGTGAGATATTGGAGGGTTTTGGGTTTTTAGCAGACACATGATATGATCTGAATTACATCATGCAAGCATCTCTCCAGTTGCTGGTTTGTGGCGCACATTTGATTTGCTGTAAAGACTTTTTTTTTTACTTGATTTGACATATGACATCTAGTTAAAAATGGGCGGGTGAAATATGGAGATGTGGCACAGTTCAGCAACAGAAATAAAATTCAGAGTTGGATATGGAGAAGTTTGCTTTGAGTAAATCTGTGCTGAAATTTCAGAAACACTTCCTGAGATGCAATAAAATGGTTGGTGTGATTGCCTATGTTTGTGTCCTAGGAAGTGTGCCTACTCCGAGTGTGCCACTCCAAGGATATTAACTAGACAACACTTGGTATAGTGCAGTTTCCTCTGAAGGGCAGAAAGACCCAGAATCCTTAAAATGTCAGTTCACTTTCATTAGCCCACTCAAGCTGCTTCCTCCCCCCCTCCACTTCCCAGATACGGAAGAAGAAACTACTTTCAAACAAGCAAAGTATATCTCAAGAAGTCTTCACAGGTTGGTCAAGGCGCTGGCACAGAAGACTTATTTAAAACCATTTATATCTTCAATGAACATTTTTCAATCACTTGTCCTAGGTTATAGACTTGTCTAGATGCTAGAGATTCAAACAATAACAATTCTCTTGTTTTCACACTGCTTGCACTCTAGTTGTGTAGCGATTTATACATTTAAAATTATCGTAGAGTGACATAAATGCTTTGTGATGTAGATGAATCAAAGATTTCTGGGAAGGAGTAATAATTTAGAGTAGAGAAGTCTTCATGAAACTAATTTTACTGGAGCTGCATTTGGAACATGTGGAAATTCATGGAATAGTGAGGGAGTGTTGTCTTCTCTGCAGTGGAGTATAAAGTGCATCAATGGTAGTGGCATACAAGCAGTTCAAAGTCCGATTGCAAAGAACCTTAACTTCCCAAAGAAATCATGGAATCCCATATTATTTATATCTTTTAGATAACTTTTGGCATTGTCTAAGATAGAATAGAAAATCACAATGACATTTGTTTTCTTTTTTCCCTTGACAGTCTGGCTGTAAGTGTAGAAATCAGGGGTTTCTGCTCTGGTTACCTATAGGGGGTTATTCAAATAGGTGGAAAGACAAGGCGTTGAAACACAGGTGTTTCAGTGGCAATAAAGAGGCAGGGATAGATACAAAGATTTCAGAATGAAATACCAGAGTTACTTCAAATAGTACTTGCTGGGTGAGGCTTACTCTGACAAAGAGCACACATGGTGGCTGTTTTCCAACCTATCATTGTACGTTTTTGTGTGTGTGCTTACTAAATGACAGCATATTTAAAGCAAGGATCATATCTTTTCTTCTCTGCACTGGTAAGACTTTCAAATAATGACAAAAAGCAGACAGTCTGGCAATTAACCCAGGGAACAATGAGTATTTCTAAATGATTAGTGAAAATGGCGGGCTATGCTGTAGTATAAGCATTTACAAACATTCAGTGATAGCAAGAGAGTGTGCTGATTACTATTCCACCTAATCTTCTATAGCATTACATTTTAAATTTTAATCTGATATATTGCCCGTTTTACAAGTAGACATAGAGGCTAGAGTCCTAGCTTCAGAATATTTCTGTTGTTTTGTCTAAGACAGGAGTTCATCATGGAGCCCAAGCTAGCCTAGAACTCTTGATCCCTCTGGAACCTCTTTTTTTGGCTAGGATTAAAGACATGTGTCACCAAGCCCGGCCAAAATACTTTCTTTCCTTAGCTGGGTTTATTGAGTGGTTTTGGTATAGGGAATGTCCTATAAAGATAACAGCCAAGACACAGGACACCGGAGGTACTGTTTTTCACATTGATTTGATGGTGACGACGAAGGTGATTCAAGTTACTATATCCCAATCATGCACCAACATTCGGAACTGAAAAACTAACGTCCCAATTTCTGGACGGCCGCGAGAGTGTGTTACACTGAATCGATTGCCTCTGCCTGGCAAAGGCCTATCAGGAGAGTACCGAGCACGTACGGATCGAGAAAGGTATACACTAGGTCGTAGGCGTCCTTTGACTGGGAAATTCGCCCGCGTTGAATTTGCTTGACAGGTGTCCAGCCGAAAATACGGTCACGTGTGCACCAGGCAATATGTGCCTCGCGCTAGATCGAGACAATGGGCTCCATGCCCCAAATGTGTTGGACTTGGAGAGGTAGGAGGCCGAAAGAAGTAGGGAGCAGCGGACCCCAAAGTGCCGCCTCCAGCTTGAAAGGATGGAAGCGGCCGGGATCCTGTAGTGTGCCGGGCCGAGCACAGGGACGTTGGCCTCGTAGGGTTCGGAAGTTTTAGCTCTCTTTCTCCTCGAGGATGTCAAGACTTGTAGTAACCGACGCCAGAGTTTAGGTACTTTTTTGTTTTGTTTTGTTTTGTGGGTGTCGCCAAGTTCCCCAGGAAAAGCTTAAGAGGGTGATCCCACTGTCTCTGCCGACTTGAGTGCATAACCTGAATTTTAACTCAAGGCTGGCTGATTAAGAATCCTGCCTTTTTATTATAATGTCACACTTCTCTGATTATTATACTAAATATTTTTCCTCAACTGTACAATATCCAGCATCTCCCATGAATCTGCTTTCTCCTTTGTTAAATGGGCATAATTTGTGTTTCACATAGATGTAAGGATATGTAGTATCTGGCCTAGAGTCTGCCAAAGGGTAGGGGCTTCCAGAGTGGTAAGTATTCACTTCTCATCTCTACATACCCCTAGTTTATTACTGTTTGCATTATCTTAGATTTCCTTCTTTGTGTGTGTCCAGTTCTTTACTGAATTCCTTGAGGATAGCGGCTTTCTTCCTCCGTTAAGAGAGGGCGTGCAGGTTGACATTGGTGTAACTGTGGGAAGGTTGAGCCCCAGAAGCAGATCCGAGTTGGATTGCAAAACACTTCCTTTATTTGCTGTATGGACTTCAGCAAGTCATATGCTATTGCAATGCTTGCTTTTGTCTATTTTCAATTAAGCTTTGGAACATGAGCTAGTCTTTTATGTCAAATTGAATTGTACAGGTGTGGCCAAGGAGAAAGACCAATTCATTTTAAACCCAAAAATTGTCCTGTTACCTTCAGAAGGTTTATAAACCTTGTTCCAAGTATCCTGTCAAATATACAAGTTGCCTTGTTGGCACAATTGGAGTCATGTAGACAGAAAATATTGGATTTGATGCGCTATTTAACTCCTCAAAACTACGTGCTAGAATGAACTCAAGTACTATGTCTTCCCCATGTCGAAATCTTATGAGAACAACAGCATACTGTTACATATACCACGATCAGTGCTTACTTCAGCACCACATACACTAAAATTGGAATGATACACCCTGATTAATATCTTCATGATGGATTATATTCTTTTGTAAATATTAGTAGGTTTTTCTTGCAAAAATATGCAGAAGAGGGCTTTCAAGTAATAGATATATGCTAATAATTTTCTCTTTTCCTTCTCTGATAAACTCAAAGAAATGATGAGTTTTCTAATTCAGCTTCTTCCCTGCACATTTTCTTTGCTTGTCTTGCTAATGTCACTTCCTGCTTTCTAAAAAATTTTGTCTTACGTAAAACTTCAGCCTCCTTTTTGTACTTTAAGAGAACTTTGGTTATATTGGGCTCATCTGGATAATCTAGGATATTCTTTCTATCTTAAGGTTATTCCTGTAGTTTTACTAGCTTGTAGTTCTTTCTCATTTTTATTCATGGTTTTGGTTTTTGTTTGTCTGCACATTAGCCCATATTCTCAGTACTCCATTGTAGGTACTTCTTATTTTACATGTCTGAAACCAAAGGTGATTCTTTTCCAAGCTTTAGTCTAATTCTTCATCTCTCAGCCACCATGGCTACTGCCAGAATTTGCCACCATCTTCCTTAATCTGCCTCAACTCTTTGTATCAGTTTTCTTTTGTTAGAGTAACAAATCACCACAAACTTAATGGCATAAAACAATACAAATTTATTATTTTAGAATTCCGGAAGTCAAAGATTTGGCATGAGTGTTACTGGGCTCAATTCACAGTAGAGTCATGGTGGTGCTCTTTTCTGGTTGATCTACAGGAAATGTGTTGCTTTGCCTTTTCCAGCTTCTATAGTGGCTGCCCTCATTCTTTGGCTCATAGCTTTTTTCTCTCTCCAAAGACTGTGATGTCAAGTTCAGTCTTTGTCACATCACACTGTTCACTTCCACTTCAGCCTCCTTTTTCTACTTTAAGAGAACTTTGGTTATATTGGGCTCATCTGGATAATCTAGGATACTTTTTCTCTCTTAAGGTTATTCCATTAATAACTTTAATTCTATCTTCAAGTTTAATTTTTTTGCTGTATAGAATAATGTGTTTCCAGGGATTAGAATATGGATAACTACCTAACCTAAGGAAATTTTTATTATCTTGGAAACATGTCACCAGTCACTGAATGCTTGAATAATGATACAAAGCCAGCTGCAAGTTGTAACTTAATAGGTTCTTTTAAAACTTAATAATATCCAAAGCAATGTGAGTTACTAGGCCTGAAATAGTACTGTATACCTATAATATTGATGAAGATTAAAACATTTAACAATGCATAATGAAAATGCTTAAAAATGGGCATACTCTCTTACTGTTGGTGTTAATATAAATTGGATAAATATCAAAACCTAAAATGAGTATACCTTCTTAAGTAATATTTCCACTTCTGTTAATTAACTACTCAGATGTTTTCCATAATATTAGTTGTAATTTGGAATAAAAGAAAAAAAGGTGAGAGTCTATAAAAATAGCTGTGGTATGTATAAATTATGATATATCTTTATGTTAAAATAATAAGCATTCCTTTAAAAATGTATGACCAGAGGCTTTTTAGTTCTGGCTGATAAAAAGTATTCCCATTTCTCCCTTGTATTCCTTCTCACAACTAGAGACCTTGGCCATAGCAAACAATTGGAGAAAGACTGTAAGATGGAAAGAAAGTGGAAGAGTGCCTAGAGACTTTGTAAAAGTGAGTTGAAAATTGAGGTGAAGGATGATAAAGAATTTCTTTGTTTATTATTGCATGCATACTTTTTGGTAAATAATAAATGTACTTTTTTATTTATTGAGACAGGATCTCACTTTTAGTCCAGTATGTTCCTGAATTCACTATGTATCCCAGGCTAGCCTTGAACTCATGACAGTCGTTTTTCCTCAGTCTCCCAAGAAAAATGTAGTTCTAAAAAAATTTCTTGGGATAAATCAAATTGTCCTAGGTGTCTTGGTTACTTTCTTGGCACTATAACAAACCAAGTCCGGAAGGAAAGGGCAAAACCAGCAAACGTACCTCCAAGTCAAGCCCCAAGCATCGGTTCCTTTCAGCCAGGTCACACCTCCCAACAGTACACAGGATCAATAAGTGCGTGAGTCTTTGAGGGGACATTCCAGGTCCAAACCACAACACCAGGCCTCTACATGTTCACTCTGAGGTTTAGAGTCGATGCACTTAATGGACAGAATGTCTGATAACCAGATAGCCCTTGAGGAATTCCAGTGTTCTAAGGAAATGTTGTTTTAAAAATATACCTGTAGTTGTGGGTTTCCAGTTCGACTTGAATGGAATTTACAAAGGGGTGAGATACTTGGCTTACATAGCAGCTACTGAGGAAAACTTTTTGAAAGTGTTGGAATTTGAATGGCTCACTGGACAATGGCAGAAAGAATAGGGATTTTGAAAAAGAAAGATGGAATCCATCATGGTCCTCTTAAATAGGACAAGCTAGGATAAAGAAAGAAGGGGCTCACAATGGAGTCTGACTTCTTGGATTATTTTATTCTTTGTATCATTGTCTATGGAAATACAGTGGTTTACTTTGATATGACTCTAGGAATCAAGAAATCTCCTTTCTAGGTCTGTAGGATTTCTACACTTTTTATTAAAACATGGGGAATAGTTTGAATTCCCTTATTTGTTCCTTCAAAAAAACCCAACCTTCTCTTCCAAATTTATCATGGCTTCATCCTACTGTCCCTTTCCAAGGTTTCCCCGTCCTTCCGAGGCCTAACCTTTTCCTGTTGGTTTTCCTATTTCGCAGTTGTGTTTCTACTTTGCCGAAGAGTAAATATAGCATTAATGCCCACAATCTAACATTGATGGCATTGGTGATACAAGCTGTGGTGTCTAGGCCTATAGAAGCAGTGGCATGTCTGTCCCTGGTACAGATATGAAGTCCTGATTGTTCCTGGCTTCATAGTCACCATGTTGGCCCTTTGGTCTTTTCAGATACTGTGAGCAGCATAAAAATACCCAGGACAAGTTCCACACTTGAAAGCAAGAACATAGGCTGATACAAACAGTACAAATTGTCTACCATGTGACAGTCTGATGCTCCAAAATGAGCCTTACACAGAGGAATTGGAGGAAACTGGGACTAAGATGTTTGTAGGATCCCACTAGCAAATGCAACTCAGAAAACTAGGAAATTTGGTAAATTTATATTTAAAGTCATTTTGAAGGTGCAAAGATGCTATATGACAGAATAATTATCAAGTTGAGAATGCAGAGAAGAACCCAGAGAGCCAGGTGTAGAGTTTGGGTGTTCATTTCCCCTAGAACAGTTTCAGTTTTAGAAGAGGTTACAGAGGTGCCGAGAGATTGAGCAGCACTTACAGCCTTGTTGCAGGGATAAGGAAAAAGTTGAAATCTAGAGCCTGCCAAAAGCGATACCTAGGAAACTCGTTGTAGCTTTTGATTGAAGTCTGGAGAGTGTCACACTTATGCTTGTGTCCTCATGTGTGTAACAGCATTCTGGTCAGTGATGAACTACATATCTGATGGAAGTCCCAGAAGATTTTAATAGAGCTAAAATATTCCTACTGCCTGGAAAAATTGTGACTGCAATGAGGTCATACATAGTACAGTGCACCACTTGTGTTTGTGGTGGTGTTGGTGTAAGCAGGTCTTCACTATCAGTTATATAAGGTACAGCAATAGAGTTATGTATAGAACGTAATACTTAGTAATGATAATAAGTGACTGTTACATAAGTATTTACCTTTTTTTAGATAAACATCCTCACTGTAGTCCAGGCTCATCCTGAACTCACTATGCAGCCCATACTGGTCTCAAACTCACAGCAATCCTCCTGCCTCACTCAGCCTCCCAACTGCTGGGATTACTGTCATGTGCCACCACACTCAGCCAGTTTTTATCTGGTACTAGGGATCAAATCTGGGACCTTGAACATGCTAGGCAAGTGCTGTACCCACTGAGCTACACCTCAAGTCCTGTGTTTACTTCTTATCATTATTTTAGGGCATATTCCTGCTTATTAAGAAACCCCAGCCAGCTATGAAGTTGTATGCCACGATACCAGCCTCACACACCTCATTTCTGCCCAGTCTTGAGTGCATCTAGAGGCCGTGCTGAGTGACTGGCCTAGGGTCACGCTCTCTGGGTTTGGGTGAGTAAAGTTTGCGTGGTGATGAAGCCGCCAAATGACACGTTTCTGAGTCTGAACATGGTTAAGCTGCACTTGACCATTTTTTCTGTATGTTAGGTGTCTGCTTAGTAGTGAGCCCTGAGCAAGGTATCAGAACCTCAGAAAAACAGGCACATTATGTGCCCTCAGGGATGCTCAGTTTTGTAGGTAAGGGCAAATGTATAAGCCACTGAATAAAACTGAATGTGTTGGGCTTTGGAAGACATTAGAATGTAGAGGAGGAAGTGCAATTCTCTTGGAAGTTAACCTGGTGCAGGGATCACTTTGTGTTTAGAAGGACATTTGATCAGACATTGAGGAAAGGGAACAGCATGAGCTAAGCTACAGTCAACCGTCTGTTGTGTTGGGGAACTTTACTGAGACTAGCTGTTTGCTAATTTGGTTTTATAAAAAAGCAAAATCCTACCTATTGTTGAGAAACAAAAAGCAAAATCTGTCTACTCTTAAGAAAGTGATAATATGAAAGTGACACAAAACAAATGATCCAAAGGAGGCCTAAGTAAAACTTAGAGTTAAAAAAAATACCAGTTGATTTTATCATGGAACCACATGCAAGTCAAGGATGCTGGTTTTTCAAGGCCCACATGTCCGCTTGTGTTCCCTGCTGCTAAGGCTAAGAAAGAGCGGATCGTTGAATTTGGCAATGTGCTCGTCATCCTGAAACATTCACTGTAAAGGAAAAGTATGGCTGGGGATGTAGCTCAGCAATTAGAGCTTTGGCCTTGCATGCCTGAGGCCCTGGGTTCTACTCCCTATGACTACATAAAAATTAGCCAAGTATGATAGTGCATGCCTTTAATCCCAGCACTCAGGAGGCTGAGGCAGGAAGATTGCTTGAGTTCAAGGCAAACTTGGGCTCTCTAGTGAGTTCAGGACCAGCATGGATGATAGATTGAGACCCTGCCTCATAAATAAATAAGTAAATAAATAAATAAATGAAAAGTAGGCATAAAGTCCAATTTGGATAGATTAAAGAAAAAATGAGGAGAAAGTGAAGTCAGCGAAAACTGAGAAATATTTTGCAATGAAGGATAACAGAAATAGAGCGGTAGTTGGAGAGGAAAGATAAATTTACTTAGGGCCGTATCACGAGAGCATTTTTCACGTTGATAACCTTTGAACACTTTGGAAGCAGAAAATTCATTGAAAGCATAGAGTTGAAGAGTGGAGCGAGGCAGTGATAACTTGAAGGGGAAAGTGGAGTGCAGAGACCAGTGAGCAAACTAGCAATTGCCTGGGAGTAAGTGATAAGGGTATGAGCCTGGTAATGGCCACCGGGAGAGAATCGATGGACAGGAATGAGGGCCATTATAGAAAATAGTAGCAGATATGTGCTGAAAGATTTTTGGCAAGATATTCTAATTACTTTTTCAGAGACAAAAATCATGGATCTGTAAGTAATCTTAGTATAATCTAAATTTACTAGAAAGGAATCTGAGGCCCCAAATAAAGAAAGAGGTTAAAGTATCTGATTGCCTTAAATATACGTATGTAAAGAGCTCAATGTAAGGAAGAGAGGAGATGGACTCTAGGAAAAGGGAGAGACTGATGTGGGGAAGGGGATGGGGAGGGAAGAAGTCAAAAAGGGTCTTTTAGGGCACAAATTCCTCAAGTTGTGTGTAACTAACATGCTGATGCGTCTGTAGTACATTCATATTCAGATAAAAATAAATAACAAGGAATTAGTTGACATGCACATAAATTTATATATTTATATATTCAGAGTATAAGCAACATCCCAACTGGGGGGCTTGGATACTATCACCCAAGCAGGTTGCCCGTCGTCTTCACAGCCCCTGTCTGGCAAATGGCAGGATCGTAAGCTTTCTGCGTTTATACCTCTCAGGTGTTCCCAAGAAGGCAAGAACATGTACCCATTATCAGAACTGGCCCTGGCAGTGTAGACTGTGAAACCATGGGACGTCTGCTATGTAGTTCTTACCTTGTGTCTGTCAGCTTTCTGTCTCCTCTGCACATCTCTTGTCCTCTGTTGACCAACTTTCCCAGTCTTTGTTAATGGTGTGCTGGCTTTCTGTCAGCCTCCAAAGCCATTGAGGGTTTGAGCACCAGGACTCCTGGTTGCTGCCACCCAGAGCTCCTCACCTCTGAGCAACAGTGTTTGGAGGGAAAGCCTTTTGTATTTAGCCCTTTTGAAAAGGGAGTTGCCAAGGACCTGGCAACAGCACATTTTAGTATTTCCATGTTCTGCTCTCTCCCTGGGTACACAGATGCCTGTATAGAGGGATGGAGGTTTCTTTTCTTGGTGAGGGTATCTGACTAGCATTGCTAACAAGGCTTCCCAGTAACTCCAACCCCGAAGTGCAATTCCTTCGTCAGTTGTGGAGATGTGAATTTCCTCTCTATAGCTTGGCCACATGCACCATCAGTTTAAGGATTAATATAATCTAACTCCAAGTAAGATGTCCAATGAGGTTATTTCTTATAGTCCCAGCTGCACATGAAACCAAGAATGTGGTTACGGCCATGTTATATGTCCTACCTATTAAGTGAAAGAGAGCTCTTCTGGGCTGTCTCCTCTAATTTGGCACTAGTCTGCTACAACCTTGGACAAGTTACTTAGCCACTCTGGGTCTTATTTTCCTCATCTGATAAGGATAAAGTGACTAAATGCATGTAAAGCACTTGAGTGGTACCTGACATCTCAGCTGTGATCCAGTGGTGGATGTAGGTGCACATAGCAGCCCCTACCAAATGTTAGCATACATGTACATCCACATCAATGGAAAGAAATCCACTTGGCCAGATCCTTACAAAAGTGGAATTGGAGTTCAAGTGACGTGTTCCCAGATGCTGCTTCTCCTTTCAATCATTTAAATTTGTCTTCCCGGAGAGCAAGAGTGTGAGCTCTACCTACAGAAAGGCTGTTACTCCTCTTAACAACCAGGAAAGGGAAGGCAGTTGACATGGGGGCAGGACACCTTGCTGAGGGGAGGAGAGGCAGGAAAAATTGGAATGCTTGCAGCCAAGGACTGAGATTTGTCTGACCTCGGCATTTCACTTGGGAACTTACTTACCTGCACGGTAGCTTTCTGCTGGCTGCACTATGGCAGAAAACAAGAGACCTCCACGAGGCAGGGACTAGCAAAAGGCATCAGAACATGACCGAAGAAATGATGCCGGATATCCCTAGTGAGGCTTTATGAGAAGCAGATGGTGAGAACTGAAACTAGGTAGAACAGGGAGATGTTTATAAAGCACAGGTACTTGACTTTTAATTTTCTTATTGCTCTGGTTTAAATATGAATGGTGTCCTCGAGGTTCCATGTCTTAAAATATCTTGGTCACCAGGAGAGCAGTTGTGGAAGATGGTGGAATGTTTGAGAGGTGGGGCCTAGTGGGAGGTCTTTAAGTCACTGGGGAAACATCCTTGAAGAGGGCTGTGGGACCTACTCAGTCTTGTCTCTCCCTGTTTGTGAGGTGAGTGGGTTGTCCCACCATGATGTCTTTGCTTTTTCTCTCTGGTAACCTCATTGCAGGCTCAATGTAATGGAGACATCCCATGTTAGATTGGAAACTCCAAAACCAGGAGCTAAACAAAGCTTTTCTTTTTATGAGTTGATTGCCTTAAGCATTTAGTTTTAATAACACAAAGCTGACTAATATACTTACAGACTGTAGGGTGAAAGTGGAACATTTGTCTGTGTGTATGTACGTGTACACACAGGAGAATGAGAACGGATGAACAAGTTGGGATGAGCCCATCGTTTAAAATATAGCTAAGACTAAGTTAATGCACCACTTCTGAATGATAGAGATGTTGTGAATTTCTGGAAGCGTCCCTGTCCTACAGGGTGCTCACTGACTGCACAGTCCAGTTCCACTGAATGTATTTGGTTTGTAGATAATTTCCATACCATAGTTAACAGTTTCCCTAATTAGAATCTAAGTCTGCCTTTCAGCTGCTTCCTGGCCACAGACAAGTTAATGTCTGTGTGCTTTTGCTGTCTAATTTACACAATGGTGAGGCTATTCCTGCTTACCTTATAGATTTGCATTAAGTATTGTTTAATAAGTTACATGAAGCACTTCAATTTGTTATAGTATGTAAAAAGCTTAGAACACTACATGGCACATAATAGGTATTTTTATTGTTACAATTACACTGACCTGATTATTATGTATTAAACTAGATGGTGAGCTCAGCTTTTTTTCTTTCCACCCACAACAGCCTTTCCCTAAACACACACACACACACACACACACACACACACACATACACACACACACACACACACACACGGGGGTGGGGCAGAGAAAGAAACTTTACTAAAGATTGTGGATATTTGGAAATTTCTATTTTTTTGAGCCAATAATAAAAATCCAGGCTTTATAATTCTTTTTCTGAAACTTTCTCAGACATTTCCCAGTTTGGGCTTGCCCTCCGGTTCTCCATTCCTCATTTTAAATCTTCATGAATGAAAGCAATTTAGCCATTGTATTTAGCTCTGTTGACGTATGCTCACAGGCTTACCCACCTCTAACCTGTTCATTAGAATTTTCTTAAGCCCAGGTATTGTCTTCTGTGTATTTCACACAGCAGACACAGTCCTTCATGGTTCTTTTGAATTATTTTAATACTGAAATATGTTGAAAGTGATGTGCTCGTTTTATCATTTGAGTCACTCTGACTACCGTTTTTATATAAATCCACATTTTCACACTGCAGGCTGCAAAAGTTATACAAAAGACTGGGCGTCCTTTTCAAGCAGCGATTGAATCTTTCTCACCTTTATAGTCACAGCAGTTCCCAGTAGGTGGTTCAAAATTGATAGACACTTATTCATTGTGTGTATATTAAGGAACAAAAACCATCTTGGGGAGAAGGCTTCTCAACTGGCGTTCGTTCGCAATTACAGGTTACCCTGATGCAGGCTTTCTTCACTACCACGGTGGTAAACCTGGGCTCAGCTGGATGACAAGGGGTCCGAGCAGTGTTTACTCCACCAGGAACTTTTCCACGTTACAAGAAATTCCTGTTCTTTTCCTTCCACAGGACTTGGCATATAGCTTTATGTTGGTACAATAATTCTCCTTGACATTTGATTTCATCAGTGGAGTAGTAGATTCAGTTTTCTACCATATTTAACAATTATTTCTCTGGGAGGGAATTTCCAGTTTCCAAGAGAAAGAAAAAAAAAACATCAAGAGAAATGGTTTCTAAAAGGGAAAGGTGATCATCTTTTCTCAGCAGATGTGTTGTTTCCAAAGTAGCAGGTGTCCCATTGGTTTCTTGCACAGTTTGATTTTTTTTTTTTTTTTTGAGACAGGGTCTCGCTCTGTACCAGGCTGGTGCTGAACTCACTATGGAGCCCAGGATGGCCTTGAACTCACATCAATCCTCCTGCCTCAGTCTCCATAGTGCTGGGATTAATAGGCATGTGCCATCATGACCGACTTTATGTGGTGCTGGGGAATCGAACTCAGGGTCTTGTGCTAGCAAGGCAAATGCTTCCACTGCTGTGCCGTTCCTCCACGTCAGCTGATAAGAAAGCCCCATGATCCCTTCTTTGGCACCAGTGGGAGTTCAAACCATGTATAGGAACCCTTGCCCTAGTCCTGTGCTATAGTCACCATAAAACCCCCTTGCCAGGCTTTTTCAAGCCATTTTTGGGCCTGTCTGGGAAATTCACTGCTCCCCTTGGGAAGCCTTGTAACACGAGTAATAATTTTTTCACAAATTTTTGAGGTATGTGTGTGTGAGTGTGTGTACATCTAAACCTAGCTTTGAGCTGCGGTTGATCCTGGCTCTGTAAAAGTGTCCGCAAATTTTTTATTAAATGTTTAATGACTAGAAAGGAGCATATGCAAATAGGTTTAAAAATATGAAAATAGTTGTTTTAATTTGTTCCTACGGCTCTGAGAAGATATGTTAGACTGAATAATTTATAAGCAACAGAACTTTATTTGTAACAGTACAGAGGCTGGTGAGTCCAAAATCAAGGTGCCAGTAAGGCTGGTATGATGAAAGAAGCGGCTTCCAAGATCACACTTGGTTACTACATCCTTACATGATGGACACAAGAAAAGATGTGTCCTCAAATGGCAAAGGACATAGAAAGGCCAGAAGCTCTCTGAATCCTTGTTATGGGGACGTTGGCCCAATCATGAGGAGAGAACCCTCATCCTTTTCCAAAAGTCTTAATGCCTCCACAGCGGGAAGCTTCTACATGAATTTTGGAAGGACACAAGCATTATAACCCTAACAGTAACAGTAAAAAAAAAAAAAAAAAAAAAAAAAAAAAAAAAAAAAAAAAAAAAAAAAAAAAAAAAAAAAAAACCCATAGATCTCTCATCCGGCCTAACAAGTAGAAAGTTAGTGGTGTATTTGAAAGGCTTCTCTCTGGCTTTGTGACTTACTTTACCTGAATTAGTCCTCTATTCCAGATCACCAGAGTATTATTTTGCCTAATTTTTTGTTATTTATTTACCCCTTCCCTCTTTTACCACAGATGTAAGCATTCGTAAAATTGCATCTTTTCTTTTTTATATATTTATAAGCTTCATATCAATGAAATTACACTGGATATGCTACTTGGGGACTTTTTTCCCTCAACATTGCTGTTGAGGTTATTGATTCTTGTAGGTACATGTGTTCATTTTCTCTACTACATTGTATGACTATTGACACAAATAGTTTATAGATTTTTCCTTTCAGTAGAAATGTTAGATTTCCCTCCCCATCTTTAAATCTTACCTATAACATTACTCTTCGCATTTTGCACACAAGCCCTGGTGAAATTATGCACATTTCCCCAGCATATATTCTCAGGATATAATTTTTAGATCATGTGGTGTACAGTTAACTCTATTTGACAGTGACAAATTGATTTTCAAAAGAGCAATAATAATTTACATTTCAGTTTTGTATCTAATCATTTGGATAAACAGTTTTTCCTGTGATATTTATTGAAGGGTCTTCAGTCTGTAATATGACCTTCGTCACAAATCAAATTTGCATGTATATGTGGCCTATTTCTTAGTTCTCTGTTCTGATCTATCTACTTGTTGGCCTGTATCCACCGAGCTCTGCACAAGTGCTGTGTATGCATATGAATGTAGCTTAATTACAAGCTTTGATCTCTAATACAAGAAAACTCCCTCTTCATTCATTTTCTTTAGGAGTGCCCTTGCTATTCTTGACCTCTGTTCTGTAGAAGTCTTATAACAGCTTGTTCTGAACAAGCTCACCCTCCCCCACTGCCCAAAAAACCAAACCTGGTTAAACCAGTTTACTTGGGATTGGATTGGAATTGAATTTATAAATCTGTTTGCAGCACCTTAGCAATATAATACCTCGGCAATATTGAATCTACCTATATGTAAACATAGCGTTACTCTCCACTTACAGAAATCTTTGTTGATCAAGTGTTACAGTTTTCTCTAGAAACAGTTTATATATTTTGGTTAGATTTATACCTGGCTACTTAATTTTTATATGTTCTTATATTTTTAAAATTAGCTGTAGTTTTGACAGTGTATATAAAAGAAACTGAGTTGTATATCTTGGTTTTGAATCTAAATATAGTAGCTTTGCAACATTTTCTCATGAATTCCAGTACTTTCTAAATTATAGGAGTAACAGTTTTGGTTCTTCCTCTCCAGTCCTTATAACTTTCTACTGCTGGTTTGTTGTTGCTTCTGACTAGAGCCTTGAATACATACTGTGTAGAAGTGTCTTGTTCCTCATTATAAAAGTGAGGATTTTCTCCTGTTTATGTCAGTGTATGCATGCAATGTACAATGGCTATGTTAAGCTCGAGAATTTTGTGTACATATATATTTCGTCTTCACATTCCTTTCCCCTCACCCCTTTCTCCCCTCCCACCTCCTCTCTTATCCTCCTTGACTCAAGTATGTAGACTTTTTGTAGATAACCTAGGATTACTCCTGATTGCCTGACAACTGCCTAGGACTGGGGATACTGCCTTTATCAGCCCAACTTTTCTGAGGACTGGGGACTCTTCTGCAGATTCCTGAGTCCATTTTCCTTCTAATTACCAGTGAAAATGAAAACATATTACCACAGAAGACTTGAATATAAATATTCACGGCAGGATTATTCACAATAGCACAAAAGTAGAACAGTGAAAATGTTTGTCAGCTGATATATGGATAAACAAAATACGCTCATACACTGGAATGTTGTCTGACAATAGAAAGGAGTGAAATGCAGGTACAGGATACGGTGTGTGTGATACAACAGATACCTTGCACAATCATTGTGCTCAGTGAAGGTTTTTTCTTTTAGGGTAGTGAAAATAGTGTAAAATCAGTCATGGTGTGAGAAACGGCTCACAGAAGTTCACCTGTCCAAACAAGGGATGGATATGGGGGTCATGGAGGACAGAAATATGAGGCTTTAATTACCTTTTTGCAATAAGAAATGACTTGTCCACACACAGGTGAAGAAAGCACACAGAAAATATGGTGGGTAGAGATTATAAACTCCCGAGTCACAAGTTCCTCCCCCTGCCTCTTTACTATTGGCAGGATGCAGCGTCTTCCCAATAGGATATTAGGTATTGGATCAAGGTCAAGTCAGTCACTGTGGCATGACCTTTATCCCTTCTCCCCCTTTCCTCCTCTTTATCTAGTCACCTGGTCAGGTAAGAGCACACAAAATTGAAAGATCCACCATCTTCATATGAAAAAAGTGCCCTTGCGACCATTAGGTGGAGCTTAAAATAGTGAGCATAAAATAAGATTATCTAATATTAATTTGTTGTGTAAATTCGAGAATATATTGAAATTAATTGACTCATGCATTGGAAATGCATGAACATATGGAATAGAAATTATATTTCAATGAGACTTTTTTTTTTTAAAGATCAATAAAAAGAGCTGTTGTCCCTTGGTAACACCTGGCTGGCTGCCTTCTACAGACTTTACGGTGTCTATACATGAACTGATTATTCCCCATACAAATGGCTGCTCTGATGCTTGCATGGAAAGTGTTTAAATCTAAAATATCCCCCAAAAGTCCCACTTACAGGTGGGACCTGGTCAAAAGAGGTAGGTTACTGGGGATGTGACTTGGAAGGTCATGCCATCGTCCCCAGCTACTCCTTTCTGACTCTCCTTTCTGGCTGCCAGATTGTATAACTTTCTTCCACCAGGTCCTTCTGCTATTTCTTTTCTGCCTTCAAGCCGGCCAGCTAGGGACTAGAGGTCAAGGGCTGACTGTTATGATCTAGACCTAATACCCCTCAACTCTCACATTTGGACATAGGTCTTGGAAGGAGTGGGTTACTGGGGGATGGAAGGATGTACTCTTGCCTCTGCCTCCTCCTCTCTCTGCTTCCTGGCTATTGGGAATTGCACAGCTGTCCTCTACCAGGACATACACCACGCCCTTTCTGCCTTGGAGCCAGGTGGTCACAGACTGAATTATCTAAAACCATGAGCCAAAATAAACCTTTCCTTCTTTAACTTGTGAGTGTCAGGCATTTTGTTTCAGAGATGGAAAATGAGGAAGACCCATAGCGAAGGAGCAGGGGATCATCTCACGTTATAGAATAAGTGGCAGGCATCTACCCACCATCTGTTGCTTATGTTTACTGCACTAAAAGCCATTGTCTGACACAGTAGTGTGCTCTGCACAGCAGCTCCAGAGTGCACATCTCCCTCGAAGCAGAGCCACCTCTGTCCAGCAGTGCTTTGGACTAGAAGACAATTGAAGAAATGGGCTTTATTTCACTGAAATAGTTTAATCCCTCACTCCCAAAATAAGATACAATCTAAAGACACTGGTTCCTAGAAAGGGAAAATATCCATTGACAGATAATATTAATAGTTCCACTGACATTAAAGCTATGGTGGCCACTGATTATTTTAGGCCCATTATGCTGGTAGACCAGCAAGAAAAGATTTACTATACTTGAAGTAGTAACTGACTGATAATCTTGAGGATGCATGATAATTTTTGCTACAGTGAAATGATGGCAAGAAAGAATGTATTTAGCACTTGTATGAGTCACTGTGGGTACCTTTCAGTACTCCTAACTCCAGTTGTAAGTGGAAATTGGCAAGTCAGGCTAGTCTAAGAAGTTAAAGGCACTGTAACCAAAATCTCGTAGCCTTGAGTGGTGACCAGGCAAGCTATCTCTATACCAGCAGAAATACTGGCTAACGGTGAGGGAAATGGAGTATGAGTGGTAAAGAACCAGTGTTGGGCTGGAGGAATAGCACGGGGGCTAGAGCATTGGCCTAGCAAGAGGAAGGCTCTGAGTTCAATTCCCCAGCACCACATAAACCAGGCCTGGTGGCACCCTCCTGTCATCCTAACACTCCAGAAGCTGAGGCAGGAGGATTGTTTTGAGTTTGAGGCCAACCTGGGCTACATAATGAGTTCAGGACCAACCTATACTACAGAGTGAGACCCTGTCTCAAAAAAAAAAAAAAAAAAAAAAATCAGTATCAATTCTTGCATCAGAAGCTGGAACCACAGCCTACTTCCCTGCGGCCCTGGAAAAGGCTACTTCATCTGCTAACTCTTAAGTTTTCTTAGAAACTGTAATCAACCAAAATCCTGGGGAAGTTGGAAAAGAATGGACTGAACCTCATGGGCAAAGTAAGTGACCCTTAGTGGTTGAAGGTATAGGGCACAGTAGACAATGTTGATGTTTGGTCCAGGTATCCTGGGCTCCCCGAGTATGCCCATCTTTCAGCCACTGCAGAAGTTACTGCTAAAAGCTCACACCTACAGTAGTCTCAGGAGGATTGAAGCAAGGTCACCTGGTCGCGCCTGGAAGTTATGCACCCAGCCCTGTCACATTCTGTAAACAGTATGCAAATACAGTAGCCTCTGTGCGTGGTCAAGAGGTGGAGCGCATACTTCAGATCTCCTGGAGCTTTCAGGCAGGGGATAGACATAACCTGAAACCACAGCCTGCTTCCCTTTTCCCCTTGGCATCTTCCCATTCCCCTCACTCCCTTACAGACTCCTCATAAAATCATGTCATTGCTTTTGTAACAAAACAGTTATTTATGGGCTGCTTTTATAAAGTTTGTCCTGTATTTTCCCCTATTATCAAAAGTAGAATTTTATGATTGTCAGGTAAGGGTTCTTTAAGATAACAATTTTCTTACTACACCTCCAGCCTTCTCCCCCCCCCCCCCCCCCCCCCCCCCGCCCCATTTTATTGATATGTATAAGTGCAGAATCTAAGGTTTACCATGAAATTGAGCATTTTGTGCACGTACGGATCTTGTCGAGGTGGCAAGGACCTTCCCACTCTCCTTTTGTCCCTCCCCCTACCCTCCCCTCCCTCTTTCCCCACCCAAACCCTCTGTTTCACTTTGTTTTTCATTTTAAGTTCTATAAGACTTGTGATCTGGGTCTCTCATATCAGAGAGACCATTCGATGTTTCACCTTCTGCTTCTGACTCACTTCACTAAGCATGATGTTCTCAAGCTTCTTCCATTTGCCTCTAAAAGCCTCCACGCTGTTGGACTTTGTAGATGCGTAGTATTCCATTGTGTATAAATACCAGTTTGTGTAGCCACTGGTCTGTTGATGGGTATTTTGGTGACTTCCGTATTTTAGCCATTGTTAGTTGTGTTGCTATGAACATGGGTATACATATATCTCTGTTATGTGTTGTGTTGGCCTCTTTTGGATATATTCCCAGGAGGGGTGTCACTGGATTGAAGGGGATATTCATTTCTAGTCTTTTGAGAGATCTCCATACTGCTTTCCAAAGTGGTTGTATGAATTTACATTCCCACCAGCACTGCAGGAGGGTTCCTTTCTCCCCACAGCCACGCCAGCACTGATTACGATTTGACTTGTTATAGGCCATTCTCCCTGGAGTGAGATGGTATCTTAGCATTGTTTTGATTTGCATCTCTCTTATGGCTATAGATGTTGAACATCTTTTCATGTATCTATTGGTCCAGCCTTTTTTTTTTTTTTTTAAGGCAGGATCTTGCTAAGTCCCTAAGTTGCCCTGGCTGAATTTGAACTTGTGATCTTCCTGCTTCAGCTTTCCAGAGTACTTAATAGAAGCCCTCTGACCCAAAAGACAAATTGTGTTCACTTCCCATGGCCATTGTATGTTGATAAAACAAGTACAGCATAATGAGAAAAGCATTTCCATTTGGACAAAAAAAAATTCATGATATGTAGCAGCCACTAGCCCTTATAACAATTATGGAATTATGATTGGCAAATACTTAAGGCCCTCCATTATTGTTTGGGGAACTACTTTTCCATTGTTCTCTGTGGCCTTTACTCTGCCTTCTGGAAAGTTCCTTTTCCACTGTGCTTCTGACCACATCTGAGGTCGAAGGCAGCAGATTCTTCTTGTAGTCCCTGCACCGTTCTCTTTCACTTCTACTGCTGGCAATAAAATCTGCATTCTGATCAACCAAATTACCAATATATGTATACATATATATGCATATATGTATAGTATATAAAATCTTACCTCCCAAAGCCTCCTTTAACATTAGATAACCTGAGCCTATTAGTTATCACTGGGAAAGACATTTTGGCTTTTGATCCTGAGATATTTTATTGAAACAAAACAGCTTGTCTGACACTGTACCCTTAATTGGCATTTGCCCTGAGAACCTCTCCCAATTCATTCCGTGATTTTTTTCCCTCAGGGGTATAATGCTTATACTTTTTAACTTGGTCATTGTCTCAAGGCTAATTGGCTTTGTTACTCAAAGACTTTCTCTTTTTTCAATGTCTACACACAATTTTATTTTAAAATAATCTAAACACATTATCATTTTAAAAAATACTAAGACAAATGTATGCACAAGAGTTGACAGTATTGCATTTGAATAAAGCTGGCAAGTTCTTGTTACTAGCATAGCCCAGGAAACGCCACCAAAGAAACCTAACATGTGGGCTTCGTTATATTGTGGCATTTGACCCACAGTTTGATCACTCAGAGTTAACTTGAAGTTGTCAATGTGTTGTACTAGATATAAAATATCTTCAGTCACCCTGCAACCATTAAGACTTCTTAGACATCATATCTCTCAATTTTCAAGCGGACTATCATTTCTTAGGTCCAAATCTTCTGAAATAGTCCACAGTGCTAATCTTGCAGACAAAATATCAATCTCTATTCCATCAAAACATAGGTTGATAAGTGGTACAAATGCCTCTTTGACTGATCTTAAATCCTTTCCTTCTTCCTCTAATATTACTTCATCATAGAATGAGGTGAAACTGAGTCACCTCGATCAACATGTCTTGGTGCAGCACTCAAGGCATCGATACCAGAATTTTTGTACATATTCCCAATCTGCAAGATCCAAATATAAAAATTTTTTTCCTCTAACATTTTCAATTACAGATTGTGGAAGATCCTTGCTTTCATTTATTTCTCGTATCTACTTTTTCACCAGATTGTTTAATTTTTCCCAAAATTAAAATCCTGCGCTGCAGGTCCTCTTCCTCTTCAGAAACCCCTAAGGACTTCTGAGTCTCAATTAGGTTCTGTGTAAGTATGCCGTCAGTGTCCTTGGGGGCTGCTAAGCTGCTAGGAGGAATGTCACAGTGCTTCTGTGGTGGCTGTGTCTGTTGTAATCTCTGCGCTGTAACTGGAAACAGCATTGCCTCCCATGCTGGCAGCACTGCATTTGATAAAGCTGGCAAGTTCTTGCTACTAGCTTGTGCCCACATACTGCACCCCCAAGCCTGTATGATCCACTGAGGAGGGAGGGAGAAGGGGAGCCTGCCTCAGTCCTGGGTCCAGCCTCCAATTTTCTATTTTTTTTTAAAGATTTAAAAGACATTTTATGAACCCAGATCTATTTAATTCTATTAGCTTTTAATTATCAAAAAGTGGATGTGTGCAGATTCCGAATCATGACCACCAGGGAGAAAAGACTAGTACAGTTATATGAACAAGGATGGTTTTGATGGACAAATAGAAAAAAAGCATGCTTGGGGGGGAATGGACTGAAAAAGGTGTGTACATTGATTTATTCATTGATGCATTGTTCATTCAGTTATGTTTACTATGTGCCAGGTACTCTGCTAGGTACTGGATATGGAAAGTGTACAGGAGTATCAGTGAAACTAGTATATCTTCGTAGTTTGACACTTATCTCATAAGTCTCATTTCATTAGTAGTAGTAGAAGTAGGGTGGTAGTGTGTTGGGGATTGGACTCAGGGCCACATGCATGCTAAGCCTAGACTCTACCGTTGAGTGCTCCTCCCATCCCCTCTCTCATCTTACTGAATGTTCTATGCACATAGTTTGATTGATTTGAATTCAATTAGAAGTCATCATTAAAAGGGCAAAATGTTTACAAGAGTCTTAATTCAAGAGCATTTACTTTTAAAAGGCAACTCCAAGATTACTTGCATTTAATTTTTACATTTTTTGATTGGGAGCTAGTTTTCCACTCTTGAAAACTCATGAATTTTTATTTCTCTTTACTTCCTTTTATTCTTCAAACTTCTATTTTTTATCTATCTTTTTTTCTGAAATCTTTTCTGAACTTGGGAAATGACCCAAGGCTGCAAACAATAACCAACACTCACTAGTAAAGTTTTGTTTTCTTTCTTCCCCTAAAGCTGCATATAACTGTTAGACACATAATATGCTTCCCAAGTTATGGCAAACAAAAATTTACCAGATATTTTTCGCTAAAGGAGTTTCTCTTATCCACTGTTTCATTTTCTGTGGTTTCAGTTACCACAATCAGAAAGAAGTAAGTAGAAAAACTCAGACATATACAATTTATTTATAAGTTTTAAATTGTCTATCATTCTGAGCGGAGTAATGAAATCTCTTGTTACAATATATTACTATAATTGTTTTATTTTATCTTTGTGGGAATCTTTGCCCAACTTTGAAATTAAAATTTAT
Organism: Ctenodactylus gundi; assembly: GCA_004027205.1. Taxonomy (NCBI): domain Eukaryota; kingdom Metazoa; phylum Chordata; class Mammalia; order Rodentia; family Ctenodactylidae; genus Ctenodactylus; species Ctenodactylus gundi. Next base: position 32,978 of record PVKB01000184.1, on the reverse strand, counting down.
CAATAAGTACAGTCATGTACCTCATAGCAACTCAGCCAATAGCTAAACACATATATGACAATGGTCCCATTAGTTTGCAGTGCCCAGGAACATTTTATCCATCTCGGTTCATGTAAGTATGCTTGGGTATTTACATCTGACAAAACTACCTAGCAAAGCATTTCAGAATGCATTCCTATCAGCAGGTGATCTATGGCTGTATAAGAAAAACCTCTCTCTCTCTCTCTCTCTCTCTCTCTCTCTCTCTCTCTCTGTGCATGCACGCACGCGCACGTGTGTGGTTTATACACACATTTTCATCTTCAAATAGAAAACTATGACAGAGGAATACAGTGCTTTTGTTGGACTAGCTTGTGCCATGTGATAACTACTGAATTCAGGAAAGGTTTCGGCTCCATGCATGTAAGAAATCTGAGTGCAGGAAGCTGTGATACTCTTACCAGATTAAGAAAATAGGTGCAGAATAAACAAAAACGTGCTTGCTACAATTTCCTACTGGTTTTGGATAAAGGTTGACTACTAAATAATTTGACAGAAAATCTCTCCTCTTCCTAAAAGTCTCCTCCACTCCTCAAACTTTTCTTTCTTGTACTTTTAAAGGATCGATTGGACCCATCAATGCCCTCCCCTCCTTTGCAGTTTAGACAGGCCGGTCCTAAGTCTCTTTCTTACGTGGCCATGCCACTTGTTCCTTGTAAGCCTAGCGGAATTTCCATCTTTCTCTAGGCACAGTTCTATTCCCTGGAGTCTGGGAATCTCCATGTTACCATAACATTCAGGAGGCTTAAATAAGGGTGAATAAAAAGAAGAGGATGTAGGTGAAGCAGCAATTGGTTAGCCCAAACTGGTTCTATTCATTTCACTAATCTTACCACGTGGGGGCAATAGGATGCAAGGGAGAAAGGAGCGGCCTTCAGGACTTCGCAAGATTCCAGAATATGAGCAGACGTCAGCAGCCGCCGCTCTAGATTGATGAATGGAGTAGAACGAGAAGGGAGTGTGAAAGAAGGGGATAAAGATTTTATTTATTTTGAATTTTTTCTGGACAATTTTTAAACAAAAGAGATATTGTAGTCATCATAATGTGACTTTTAATTAATTTTTACTGCAACATTCAGACATATCTAAATAAATATTTCTATTTGCTGACTGTTGTTTGAGTTTACCCCATGAACTCAAAAAGCTTTCAGTAAATTCAATACAACAGTGAATTCAGCGATAGTACCCCACGGGGCTGTGAGAGCACTGAGCCCTGCCCATAAATAAAAGAGCCTGAGCAGCAGAGCCTGGGTGGGCAAAGCTCCCAAGCCTTGCCTGTGGGTGGATACTGAGCCACAAGTTCCCAAAATGTGCACAAGAAAAAATAATTTTCCAAGAAGCTGGCGAGTGGGAAAAGCCCGAGCAGTACATGGGGGGCCCATGGCTGGATAACTGTTTGGAACCCAGGAAGCTTCCCAGACTGCACTCTGCTGAGCACATGTACACAGTGTCCCATGAGAGACAGGGCCCAATGACAGAACCCTTTCAAGAAAAAGAGCATTTGTATTAGGACGTTAAAGAAGATCAGGACTGGAATATCAACCAGAGGACTCAGATATGGGGTGGATATGAGCTGACAGCTCTCCAGGTTTCACAGCATCGCACATGGGATGCCACGACAGCCGACCCAATCTCCAAATGCTGAGGAGTTTGGCATGCTAATAGGATGGTGCTCACATGCCGTTAAGGACTGGCAAGCTAAGAACCTGTGGGAGTGCACTCTCGTTGGCTTCTGCACTAGGCTGAATTCCAGGCAGAGAGGTCCTTACGCAGTGAGGCCCAGGTGCAACTGAAATCACAGGCAGGATGGAGAATCTGTGAGAGATGTGGTCAGAGAGCTGGAACCGTGCAGTGACTCAGCATGCCCCATCTTAGTGGCACAGACATACTGGACTTAGTAAATGCTGGTTATTTCCACCAAGAGATGGCTCTGTGGGAGGAGATGTTCCCTACTCCTAGAGGCCAGCAGAGGGTTGGATGACTCTTGACCAGCCCCAGACTACTAATGCAGCTCATCAAAGGACAGAGACTAATAACACCTCTAGATGCATGATAATCTACAGAAGTAACAAGATGCAAAGATTGCCTGTCTGAGGAGGACTCCTCACCTTTGAGGATCTGGATGTGAATGTGTGATTTCAAATTTTTTCTTCATTATTTCTTTTGTCTTTATCTTTTCTTTTTCCTCTTCTTTTTCGTCCATTCTGAATCTTTTCTCATCTCATACACATATGTGATGTGTTTGTATATATAAGATAGAGAATAAATTAGCAACAATTAGTGTTTTAGGATACAAAGTACCTCTTTTTCCCCCCATTTTATATATATTTGGATATATATGATACATGATGTTTACAGTGAACTTGAGTGTTTTGTGCACATATACATCACATCAGCATGATGATCCCTCCACCTTCCCATTTTTGGCCCTCCCACACCTTCTGCATCCATCCTAACTCCCACTATCAAACCCATTTGGTTCTATAGAATGCCTGTGTTCTGGGTTTCCCAAATCAGAGAAACCATGTGATATCTAATATATTTAATTTTTTTTGTGTTTGACTTACTTCAGCACTCAAATCGCCACTTTTCAATTCAGCTTCCTACCCCTGGTACAGGCTGCAGTGGCCATATCTTGATGCCTCTTCTCTGGGATCAGCCAAGATCTTTATTGGGATGATCTGCCAAAAGTTCTTTTTTTCCTGTATCTTACTATTTCTCTGTTGAGATTCTTTAACATGGCCTCACCCACTAGCTCACATAACAATAGAACTGTGACAATGAAACTCATAAGGCTACAAAATGTGACAAAGAAAAAGAAGTTGAATCTCAAATTCTTTAGCTGACTACTGAAAGGTAAATGTTTTCACATTCAAAAGACATTCAGGTTATCATTACGTCAGTTTTCTTAGGATAAATTCAGATCATAGACCGAATAAGTGAAGTGGTGCATTAGCTTAATGCTATATTGAATTACTATGTTAAATGAACTTCAATCTGTAACACAAAAGTATATTACACATAAAGCAATAGATATAATGACATACTTGGTTATTTAAGAATTTTTTAAACTTTCATCAATTATTTACTCACATTTCACTAATTATTAACATTTTGCAAGATTTGGTTTATCATTTTATCTACCTATAGATTCATAAATAATATGCACACATATTTTTAAAGATTTTATACCAAATCCCCATGTTGAATATGCTTTGCAAACTAATATACTGTTAAAAATAATAATTATGGGGGAAGGTTCACAGATTCTATGAGACAGCTAGTACTGTCATAGAAGTTTGCCAATCAAATGATTCAAATACCAATCTACTTTTTGTTATACTTTCTCTTTAGATGTTTCCTTTCCTCCATGTTCTTTGATGCTGCTTGTCTATCTCTCTCAAGATTCCTTCAAGTATTTTCTGCAATGGTGGGCTAGTGGTTGCAAATGTCTTTAGGGATTCTTGGTCATGGAAAGTTTTTACTTCTCCTTCAATTTTCAGTTGTTCTTCATACAACAACCTGGGTTGACATTTGCTGTCTTTTAGAGCTTGAAAGATCTTGCTCCAGTCTCTCCTGACCTTTAAAGTTTGCATTGGGAAATATGCAATAATTCAAATGGGTCTGCCTGTGTAGAATAATGTATTTTTCTCTTGCTGCTTTTAATATTCTCTCTTTATGTTGTATTTCTGAGGATTTGATTATGAAGTGCAGTAGTGAGTCTCATTGTAGGTTGAGGTTATTTGGTGTTCTATGAGCTTCTTGTACCTGAAAATTAATTTATTTTCCTAGATTTTGGAAATTTTCTTGTATGAGTTTAGTGAATACATTCTTTACACCTTCAGTACTGTCTTCTGATCTTTCTCCTACACCCACAGTTCTGAGATTGGTTCTCTTTGAATCATCTATCAGCTGTTGTATTCAGCTACTGTGCTCATTTCTCATTTTGGAGTCATGCCTAATTGTAGCATTTGTTTCCTCAGCCTTGCCTTCAAGGTCTGAAATTCTGTCCTCACAGTGTTCAAGTGAGCTTCCCTTGTTACTCAGCCACCATCTTGACCAGAAGTCTCACAAAGTAACTCTTAAGTTTTCAACTTGGTAATCATAAAAAAATTGGGTATAAGTGAGTGAAATGGAAACTTTCTTCTGGTATGACAATTGGTTCTGACTCTCATATACCATTCCCCAAGTTCTAATTGTCCTTCCCTATCTCCTCTTTTGTTATCCCACTCCCACAAGTAACCTTTCACTTCACTCTCCCCCTCAATCTCAGATATAAAAATAATATTACTAAAACCCTACTTTTTCCTTACCTGCATCTGTGGTTACCTTTGAATTTACCTTCCCTGCTTTGAACCATGTATGTTCTCTTCATTCTTCACCCTCACTTCTGTTGTGATCTTCTTCATCCCAGCCTACTATTCTTTTATACCAATCCATTGATTTCCCAGGTCATCAGAGGAAAAGAATATGAAACTGTCAAAACTAATCTTAAAAACTATATAACCAATATATGCTGTTCTGTAGACTCTGGCATCCTTTGCAGAGCAGTATCTGGGACTGATTCCAATCCCTTGAGTAATTTAAAGAGAGATATACATTTTAAGACATAACCAAACCTAAGGAATTCTACAGGGGGGCATACAACAACTAGAGATCTCTACTAGAGTTCAGAGCATGTCTACTCTAGTTCATCTTTAATCCTCATCACAAAAACAGCATGAGATAGCAAGTCAACAAGGTATACCCCAAAACTCCTAACTTGCCAAAAGCTGACCAAATAGGACAGAGTAAAAAGAACTAACTAGCAAAAATCTCAAAGCCAAATGATTACGTTCTTCTAAAGAAAGAGACAGTCATTCTTTTAAGCTATTTAGTGAGTTTGAAAAGAATATAATAAAACAGGTGAGAGATTAAAGACAACACAATTATTATTAAGTTGACCAAGTTAAACAATGCAACATATAAATGAACAACTTTGTAAAGAATTAAAACAATTTAAAAAGACCAAGCAGAATTCCACGCTATGAAACTCTCGCTGGAAAGTACAGATAATTGAATGATTCAGTCCAAGGACAAGACCTCCAAACTTGAAGACAAGGGTGAAGCTGTAGATCATGTTCTACATAAAAATTAGTAAGCCAACAAGGAAGTTGGAATCATCAGTTGCTAGATGATTCAAAATACTCAACCTCAGAATTATAGGAATAAAAAATTATAAGATCAAACTAAAGGTATAAGAACTTATTTACCAAAATCATAGAAGAAAAATTTTGAAAAATAAGAAGTCAGCTTCCAGCTAGGCAAGGCTTATGAAGCACAAAGTAGACATGAACAAAATAAAACTTCCACAGGATACATCATTATAAAAATTCCAGATATCTATCACAAAGTGAGATATTAACAGCTATTAGAGAAAAACTAAAAGCCTATAAGGCAAGTCTATCAGAATAAAGGCAGATTTCTCAGCACAAACTTTAAAGACCAGAAAAAGTTAATCTTTCAAACCCTAAAAGAAAACAATTGGCAACTCTGACCTCTATACCCTGTAGAATTATCTTTCAAAATTGACAGAGAAATAAAGACCTTTTATGACAAAGAAATTTATGACCACTAAACCAGCAGTACAGAAAATACCTAAGGGAAACCTAAGCAGAGACAGAGATACTAACAGCAGCAAAGCGCCCAGAGGAAAATATAAACCCAATAGGAAAAGAGGAAACATAAATCAGCACACATCATAGTAAGGCAATGATAGGATTCAGTCATTCCATGACAATAACTCTTGTATTCTTCTCAGAAGCACATGAAACTTTCTCCAAGATAAGACATATCCTAGGTCACAAGACATCCTTAAACAAATGCAAAAGAATCAGAATAATCTCGTGAACATTATCATATCAGATCATAGCAGAATGTAAACAGAAATGAATGTCATATGTTAATGGTCTAAACTCTCCAATCAAAGACACAGACTGGCAGATTGGATCAAAACCAAACTCCAACAGCAAACTGTAAGAGATGCCTCATCTATAAAGAAAAACATAGAATGAAGGGGGAAGAATAGAAAACTACATGCCATGCAATTGAGACCTCAAGGCACGTGGGAGTAGCTATCCTTTTCTCAAAGTGGAATTCAATTTCAAGAAAATTGGACACCCAATTTCATAAAATAAAAATCTAGTAGACGTAAAAGGACAGAGACACAATATCATCATAGTGGAGGACATCAGTACTTCACTATCACAAATAGGTCAATCAAACAAAAAAAATCAACAAAGATATGTCAGAACTATACCACACCACTGATCAAATAGACTTAACCAATATCTACAGAGTGTTTCATCCAACAACAGAATATACAGCAACACAAGCATCTTTCTGCAAAATAGGCCAGAGAAAGTCATAAAGCATCCTTAAACAAATTCCAGAGAATCAAAATAACCCCCCATAGACTATCAGATCATAGCAGAATGAAATTAGAATGAACATCAAAAGGCACCACAGAAATTACGAAAACACATGCAGATTAAATAGTACATTCTTGAACAATTAATGGATTACAGAAGAAATCAGGAGAGAAATTTAGACTTTTTTAGAATCAAATGGCAATAGAAGCATATTATGCCAAAACCTACGGGACACGGTGAGGACAGTTTTGAGAGGGAAATTGAGTTCCTGAGGGTGCATATAAAAGGAATAGAGTAATTCCACATCTTCACAAAACATTAAAAGTTAATTTTAAAAAAGATAGAGGAAAACCCTTTTGTGTTCATCAAGAAGAAAAAATGTCCTAGGCTTCTCTCCTGTGCCCATGTTGGGTGACGAATCACGTAGCCAGCTGTAACAGGCTGGAAAATGCCTGGCAGTGGGGGTTTAAATTCCTATGACTGTCTTGGGCCAGTTGCAATTTGTGCCTATTCAGCCTTCTCATTTCTAGCTTTTTGGTGTCTTTTTATCATTTCTTACTGTGGCTAAGCAAAAGAAATGTGAAATGGCTGCCAGGCAGGTCGCGCCTGCTTCTCACGTGCTGTGGCATTTCCTAGCATCCTTGGAGCTCTGACAAGAAACAAAGGGCAGCACAATCAATTACCTATAAGCTGGGCTGGCCCAGAGATGAGTTAGGTATATGAATTGTTCCTGCTTTATTCTTCGCCACAGAGTGAAAAAGGTATAAAGACATCAACATTTCACAACTGCACATGCTGATTAGAATCTTTTGTAGGTTGGCTCATTACAAACACCCTTAAGAAGCTCGGCCTGGCCAAAATTTAGGAAGCAATTGAAGTTGTGTTTTAATCAGGCAGTAATGGTAAATCTCTGATAGTATCTTTGCTCAAAGCAGCTCCCCTTATTGCTTAAGACAGAGTCAGCCAATTCCCCTGCTTAAAGGGCCAACTTTAGCAGCCAAAAGTCAGAATGTGTGAGAAAAGTGATGGGCAGTGAAACATGTTTTTAAATGTCATTTTTGTGGGTGTGCATAAGCATGTTTCTTAGAATGGATTATGCATTCAAACCAGTCTGACTAAAAGCTGCATGGTCAAATAAGACAATTTGCTCTAAAAAACTAGTCCCCAGGCCTCTGGTCCCTCCATCCTCTTGATGTGAAGCTTTATAAGTTAGGGATGAGAACCAACCAACTGCAATGGTTTTAACATCATGGTGGTGCTTACTCCAGAAGACAGTCACATGAGTGGCCTTTGTCATCACCCATCTCTCCCAGCACTATTTCTCTCGGTTTCACTAGTGAGAGAGCCTGCAGGACAGTTTGTGAGATTAAAAACTGGTGTCCATAGGAAAGTTATCTCATAATAAAGTGCCTGATACTGTCTATTTTTTTAAAAAAAATGTTTATTCCATCACACTTTCAGACGTTGAAAGCACAAAGGCAACAGTACAGTCTTGTCTTCAGAGCATCGCTGTGGCTGTATCACTTCATGGCACAGGTCAAGGTGTCAGGACCACACATGGACCACGTAAGTGAGGTATGGATATGGTACAGAGGTGTGGGTAGGGCCAGCCTTGCTGCTTATGTAACGACACTCAAAAGAACTCAAGTGGTCTGACTTGAGAACTGCCTTCTGAGAGCACGCCCCAGTCACCTAAGGCCCTCTCACAAGGCCCCATTGTAAAAGATTCCACAGCACTTCCCAGTAAAGCCACCCTGGGGACCAAGTCTCCAATTCATGAACCTATAAGAGAACAGAGTTAAACCACAGAATTATATAATGCTGAATTTAAAATTAGAATAAAGTTGTACTTACCCAAAGACATCAGATAAATCCAAAAATATATGTGTAATTAAGTAAAATTAGAGAACTTAGTAATAGCTATCTCCAGGTGGTGGTGTTTGAATGATTTTTCTCTATAATTTTCTACATCCTTAATTTCCTAACAGTAAGTATGCACTGCTTTCACAGTTAGGAAAAAATTGAATGTAGCTATTTTTTTTTTTAATCAGTGTCACAGGAGCAGCTGTTGTTATAACAGCTGGCCTGTGCCCATTTGGGGAAGGAGTAAACCTTCTAGTAGCTGTGTTCTTTTCATCAAGTAGCAAATTTTTCATGGTTGAAAGGAAGGGTAATCAATAGATTGACACCAGAAGTTTTAGGATAATTTCCTAAGGGAGAGATTGCCTGCAACTATGAAGCCCAACCCTCTCCTGGACCTCTGGGGGAATTTAGCAAATTAATCACTGTGCTCTTAAACATAGTGTGCTCCAAGTCCATGTTCAATTATTATATGCCAATTAAAGCTAAGACTTAAAATCTCACTGTGCTCCATAAGAGTCTTTGCTATTCTAGTTCTGTTGATTACTAAACTATAGGTAAACATGTAGTAGGCAGACTGTCTTGCAGGTAGATGACCAGTCTCAATGAAAGGAAATAGCCTTCCACCAGGAAGAGGACCCCTTAAATCAAGAGGAAGAAAGACATGCCGTCTTAGACAGAAAGAACTTAGAGAAGATAAAATCAAGGTAAGTGCCTCTGGATTGCAGACTGTCTTGATGGACCAGTGCCCAGAGTTGCCCTCCTTTCCTCGTCCTCTCTTCCTAGCCCTCCATCATTCCCTAGGCTCCAGCCACGTTGGCTACTTCTGTTCCCTGGACACAGCTTCTGCTCCTCTGTCCTCAACCCACACATGCTTCCTACTCCAATGTCACCTCCTTTGAGAGACCTTCTGTCTTAGTCAGCTGGGGCTGCTGGAGTAAAAATACCACAGACTGGGTGGAGTAAACAACAGATTAATTAATTAATTTATTTATTTATTCATTGGATTCCAAAGTCCCAAGAAAAAAATACTAGCCTATTCGCTTCTCATTGAGGGCCTCTTTCTGGTTTTCCAAGGGTAGCATCTTGCTGTGCCTTCATATGAAGAGAGAGAAAAAAACTTGAGCTCTTCATTTTCTTAGAAGGGACCAGTTATGTCACAGAGGCTCCACCCTATGCCCTCAGGCAAATCCCATTTCTTCCCAGTGACCACATATTAGCCCCCTGGATTAAAGCTTTGATATGTGAAATGGATCCAGCCCATACTATAGTATTTTTTTTCTGAAAAGCAACCTAGATTGCCATCAAATATCTCCCATCACACTCGCTAACATGTCCAGGGTTAAATTTTCTCCACATCACTTATTTTCATCTGAAATTTTGTAAAATATACCCCTGTGTCATCCTTGTCATCATCCTTGTCCCCTGTTATGACAGAAGCATGAGAACTCCCTCTTGTTTGCCAAGGTGTCCAGATTCCTACACGGAGAAGTACAGCCAACTTTTGACAAATAATTGCACAATGAGCTATCAACAAAGCATCCCCTTCCCCTCACTTATAAAGGGGATTGTGTGGCAGCTTTACTGGCCGGCGCCAGAGTGGGATAGCTCAGGTGAGTCAAGGTGAGATATCGCAGGCACACCTGGTATTTTGATACGCTTCCCCTTGCCTCCTTCCTCATCACCACGATGCATGATCCCTGCCCAATAGCAGATCCTTCTCCTTTACCTCCTTTTCTTTTATTTTTGTTTAGTTCATTTTGTCCATCCTCTCCTCTGGGGAATCCCCTTCAGTCCTCAGCCTTTTGCTGGGTTTGGGGGCTGGAACTGAGGGCCTTCACTTTGAGCTACATCCCCAGCCTCTTTTCTATTGTTTATTTGAATCAGGGTCTCACTAAGTTGCCAAAGTTACCCAGGAGGAACTCAAACTTGTAGATCCTTCAGCCTTGGCCTCCCCAAGTGCTAGGATTGCAGGCCTGCACCCAGAGGCCCAGCTGCCCTGTATCCTTCATCATAGTACAAACCTGTTCTTTCCGTGTGGGCCTAGGCTCTGAAGTTCACAAGTTGTAACTGCCATCTAAGCACTCTGATCCAGACAAGCCCTACTCACAATAGCATTCTCACTGCTGCAGAAATTTTGTAAGGCTTTATTCACCCCTAAAACTCCACGTGGCACTGCAGCAATGCCCCCCCCAGGCCCCCCACAAAAAAGGACAAATAGGCTACCCGACATTAAAACCCCTACAAATAATACCAAGGACTACAAAAATTCCTGTGGAACAGGATTACACAGTGGAAGAAACAGCCCCGAGCTAGAAGTCAGAACTGTGGATGCTGGTGCCAACACTTCTGCTAGCTACATGCTCCTAAGTAACTCAATCATTTCTGAGCCCCATTTTCTAGTCTGTCAAATTGAAGAATATTTAACATCAGGGGTCATTATTAGTTTCCAAAGACAAAGTAGTTTATGGCTATAACTTAAAATTGTAAAATGCTATACAAGTGTCATATAGTTATATGTTTTGAAGGTGAAATCGTGCAAGATTGGCAGCAGATTGTCACCATTAACCGTATTCCAAAGGCCTCACCAGGGCTTAGCAGCATGTCAGAATCCAGAGAGAGAAGGAATAACCCAGGCTTCAGAGGCTGCCGGGTAGATCCTGGGAGCTGTCAGGTAGATGACATAGAAGACTGTCAGGTAGACATTTGATAATGCCAGATGGACACAGATATGCCAAGTAGACACTGGGCAAGTCAAGGTTTAGAGTCTCACCCTCTGAGTCCCCACTGAGTTGTCAAGGAAGAGTGCAGGGAGGTCTGGCAGTAGCACCATGGCTCCTGAGGTTCACCATTACTGCTTTCGCTTCCTTCTGTCACTCTTTGTCCCAGGTCTGGTGAGGTCCATTAAGATCCCCTAGAGAACAAGGTGTCCCCCTACAAATGGGGCTGCTGGGAACCACAATCAGAGGCCACTGCTCACCAGAGACCACTGGGGACAAGCAGGATCTTATTGAGTAAACAGTTAAAAACAGAAAAAAATCTTCAGCCACTTAGAAATTTAAGCCACTCTAAAGATTTTACAAAAAAACCCAAAACAAACAAACAAACCAAAAAAAACGACCCTTCTACTTGGGAAAAGGACTGGAAATCCTGTGGCTAATCCTGGGAGGAGGCTTGCCTAGAGTCCCTACTCCTCTCCTTTTCCTCGTAACAATCAGAGACAGAAACTAAGAACTGCTACAGGTATCTTAAAGTCTAAAACAAAAGAAAAAAGAAAAAAAATGTTGTCACCTGAGGCATCAAATCCATAGAGAGCAGAAGTTTTATTTTGTTGTTGTTTTTTTGTTTTTTTGAAACAGCATCATGCTCTGTATCCAGGCTGGCCTCAAACTCATGGCAACCCTCCTGAGGGCTGGGATTACAGGTGTCAGCCATCACATCCAGTGCTTTCAACACAAGGATTCTAATCATCCATCTATGCCCCAGCCCTGAGGACAGGAGTACTTTAAACTTCATATATGTGCAAAGTGCACAAGTTTCTCAAGTTCAATGTGACCATTTTGTTTCACATATACATCCTAATAAAAGTGGGGAAAATACAAAATAAACTTTAAGTACTAAGAAAAGGCCATTTCTAGCAAACAGTGTATGTTTAGTGGGGCTCATTTAGTGGGGCCTAATGATTCCATTGAATTAAATCCTTTGCCCCTGTAATCTTGAGATGGTAACTAAATATAAGTGAGAGAAAAATAAGCAGGCCTTATTTTAACTGTCGCCTTGCCTGAAGTTTTCCATAGTCACAGTCTCCATTGCTATAAAGTCAATGCTGAGCCTAGATGCTCTGACCCAAAAATAATAAAGTAAAGTAATGCTTTTCATACTTACAAACTGGCTAGATAAAATGGGACCCATGAGCCTTCAGCTAAAATAGTTAATATGGCCTAATGTAAGTTAAAATAGGGCCTTTCAGGATTAGAGCTTACTATAACCTAATTAATAAAAGAGTGATTATCTCACTGCTTCTCCCTTTAACAGCCCATTTTACCTGTCCTTTAATCTGTGAAAAATAGAGCAGCTTGTCAGGATTACTGTGACCTTTATACTGTGTTCCCACCATCAAGGCCCCTTTGCCCAATACCCCATATTATTAAAACTACCAATTTTATCCAACAACTTTAAATATTTTGCTTGTACACCTTTGCAAACATGCCCCGTTGAGTGCCTTTTTCAATAGCCTTTCACTGCAGCCTGCCTCTAATTCTCAAGGGACATAATATACAACTTTGTTAGTAGAAGAAGAAAAATAGAAAAAGAAGGAAAGAAAGAAAGGAACTCCGTCATGGCAAAGGCCTTAACAACCTCTTCTCATGCCTCTTGGAGTCTCTGGACAACTTATAAATAGCCGCTAAGTAGCTCAAGGGCTTCTGATGGAAGAAATCGCCACTCTCAGCCTCCTGTTCTATACCATTAATAGAACAAATGGCTGGCTGCCTCCTGGGCTCTCTCAGAAACAGAGGCCCTCACAGTCCCTGAATCTGTGACCTCTTATTCCCAGCAGTCCATTATGCCTTGGGTCATGGATATGTCTTCAACCTGGCACAAATATCTCTGCTGGAGATGACATTGCCTCAGATGGCATCACCCCAACCCAGAATCTCACTGTTGGGATGACATTGCCTCCTCTTCTAGAAGCGGCTCTACTCCTTACTCTAAAGTCTCTACTTGGTGATGCTCACACAGCTTGGCACGAGTACCAAAGCCTTTCCTAAGACAGTCAGATCTGGCTTTCTGGTATTTTGGTATTTTTCCACATGCAGAAAGGTGTGACTTCCTATGTCCTCAGTCCCTTGACAGATGTTAGAGTGCTAGGCCCCCAAGCCTCTGGACTACCTGGTCAGCCCTTTGGGCTTAACCGAGTACACATTAATGAGAGTTCATGAACTCTACAAATGACACTGCTAGCCATCATAAGATAAGGGACTCAGTGAGATAGTGTTCCTTTCAGTCCTTTATCCAGGATGTTCCTAACAAAGAATGAGATGCAAAAGACAACATATTTGGCTCAGCTTCAGGCTGTCATCTTGCCCTCAGTAATCTGGTCAACAAATGACCCAATCTTCATGCTTACTCTAAACTATTGAACAACTATCTAAAAATTATCCTCTTCAAGGTAGAAACACTAAGACTCTCTTGCCTCATGGATACATAGAATATAAATCAAAATCGCACCTGTTTCCACATACACTAAAGTCAAAATAAAAGGCCTGTCTGAGATACTCCTTGTTCCTTTCAGAGAGGAAGGCATTATTCATAGTAAAAACAACACACATTTTAATTCTTAAAATCCACGATGCTGGGCTGTGTAGAAAAGTATTCAATGGAACTTCCATGTCTTTAATAGATTCCAGATGACTGGTTTCATTAAAAGATGTAATTGTCTCTTTGAATACCTTCTTTTTAAATTTGAGTCCAACAAATAAGCTCCTAAATAAGTTTCTCAGACTTGGGGCAATGTCACCTAATCTGTCGTTACAAATGTTCAATCATGCCCCCATATCATGGAGCTGGAGGTCAGATCTTTAGGGCATAAACTTCTTCCTGGAACTCATAGATTGTCCCACAGGCTGAGAAGCTGCTTATATGATATAGGATGCATTTAAAGCTAAACTTCCACCAAAAACAACACCTACTGGGACAGGATATCCTAGTCTCACATCCCAGAGAGCATACACCTGACCAAAGTCACACCATTGGAAGTTACATTTCCTCAACCCAAGACCTAGCCATTGGAATCGATTCACTTCCAGCAGACAATCTGACAATTTCCAATTGACAATTTTTCCCTTTACTCAAAAATCTCCTAGATTTCCTATCAGTCCTAGTGAGCACTTTTCTCTTATGAATTTGTGAGTAATGAAAGATTATTGCGATTTCATGTGTTTTGTTGTACTGCCTTTTTGGCATCTAATATGACTGGCACACCTGAACCTACCTCCCCTCTCAGTCTGCGCTGTCCTGGGAAGCAGCTACTTGGTTCTGTCCACTCTCAAGAGAGTCACCTCAATTTTAACTTGAACTGACAACAGCAATTGTATTAAAATCAAAAACAAGAAAAATGTCCACTATTATTATTGTTATTCGATATTGTTTTGCAAGTTTGGCTAATAGAATAAAAAAGAACCAATTAGCACAAATTTTGGCAAACAGGAAAAAATTTGTTTCAGATTAAAGCACTATTTTCTTAAAATGACTAGGAAATTCTACTTTAGACCTCAGTCTTCTCATGCACAGCATTGTTGCAACACCTTCTGCCTTATAGAAAAATTATGAGGAGTAAGTGAGCAAGTGTATCTAAACTACTTAACTGTGCTCACCTGGTTAATAACACATACATCTGAAAAATATTATTAAAAGAATTAAAAGAAGTGATTGAATACATTAGTAGCTCTGATAAACAGAAATGTAAATGTCAAGGAAGTGACCTCATTTTAATAGAAACCAAAACTACAGATACCTAGAAATCAAAGTCAAAATAAAGATAAAAGATATGAGCTCTTATATCAAATAGCAAAACTGTAAAACCTTATTGAAATATGAAAAGACACAAATGGGATAATCACTTCCTGTGGTAGAATGTTACAGTATCATTAAATGTCTATCCTTCCTACATTAAGAATTAATAATGAAACTTCAAACAGAATCCTAGGTTGGTATTTTATATTAGACATAATAATTTTTAGAATTACTAGAAAACTTGTTGAAAGAAGCCAATACATTTTTGCAAGAAGAGAAGAAATAAAAATGATTAAATTATTTTTATTTCTAGCCATGGTTTGAAGACAACAGAGCTTCAGAGAGGACCTGAAGGATGAAAACACATAAAAATACCACAGTGAGATGCAACATTCAGCAAAATTATTGATATGCACCAATAAAACGTATGTATATATTTGGAAAAATCACATGAAGAAAAGAGGCGTAAGTGAGCTGAAAGTATCTAGTGCTTTTCTCCTCCAGGCATCTGTTGATTCATACCTTGTTCCGCTGAGAAGCTAATCAGAAAATGGAAACTCAGAGATTGAGAGAGTCAGTGGAAATTTGAGAATTGTAGTCTATGTAGAGACAGAAAATAAAGTAGAGTTCCTGGCTCACCAAGGAAGAGAGCTTTGGGATACAAAGAAAGACTAGCTCAGCCCTCATTCTATCAAGAACACTGCCTCAAGTATTCATAAATACACCCTGGATTGAGATAATTCACCTTTATCCTGAAAGTCTATCTAAAAGAAAAGTTATTCTTCTCAAAAGGGCTGGCATTATCCAGAGACTCAAAGTAATTTCTATAATAATTCACATATGATATCATCATTTCATTAAAGAATACGAGGCATTTCAGGAGAAAAACTGATAGGGAGAAAGAGACAAAGAGAAAGGGAGTAGTAATAAAATCCCATGAAAGAATCATGACAGAAATAATAGAGATATGACAAGAAATAATTAGTCAACAATCGTACATTAGAAAAAAATCGACAGGGGTAAAATTGTTTCCTTAAATATCTCAAAAAGACAATATTATAAGTCTTAGCAAGACTGATCAGGAAAAGAAAAATATTATGCTTATATCAAATTATTCATATCAAAAGTTCAACCTTGTAGTCCAGTAGTGCAAGTCTACAATCCCAGCATTCTTGGAGGCTGAGGAGACTGGAGGATAGCAAAGTCGATCCCAGCATGGACAACATAATGAGACTTTGTCTGGAAATGAAGATTAAAAAAATAGGTTAGGATGTATCTCAATGCAAAGGCCAGTACCACAAAATAAAATCTAAATAAAGAAAAATAGAGTTATAAAAATGCAAATTCCATAGACATTAAAAACATTCAAAGAAGTTAGATGTGGTGCTACATGTTTGTTAACTGGGTACTTGGGAGGTTGAGGCTGGGGGATCTTAACTTTGAGGCCAGCCTGAGAAATGTAGTGAGATCCTGTCTCAAAATAAAGAATAAAATAAGGCTAGGGATATACATCAATGGTAAAATGCCCAAGGTTCAGTGTGAACACACACACACACACACACACACACACACACACACACACGCATACACACACACATCAAAAAAGTCTATTGTGAATAATATTGTGTCAATGAATTTGACAATGTACGTGAATTCAACAAATTTTTTGAAAACATAATGACACACTAAACTGAGGAAAAAATAGAAAATCTGCATATATTTTGAAAAATTATATATTCTATATATCAACATGGTAGTCAGAATATGGCCTCCCAAGAATGTTCACATCCTAATCTCTTAAACCAGAGAATAACATCACCTTGCATTACAGATATTGATTAATCTAGGACCTCAAAATGGGAGGCCATCTTGGATTACCCAGGTAGACCACTCCAATTACTTGAGTACTTAAAAGTGAAGGCCCTTTCCTGCTCTGGTGGCAGAGGAAGATGTGACCAAAGAAAAACTGAGTGTTGGAGACATTGCACAGAATGAGGAGCCCTCAAGTCAAGTGAGCAGCCTCTGAAAGCCAGAAGAGACAGGGAAAGGATTTTTTCCCTGGAGCCTTCACAAAGGGACACAGCCCTGACTATACCTTGATTTTAGCTTCCTGAGACCTGGGTTGGACTTCTAACCCACCAAATAGTGAGATAATGAATTTGCATTGTTTTAAGCTGCTGAAGTCATGGTAATTTGTTACAACAGACACAGAACAGTGATGCAATTCTTTACAGGCATTGAATCTCTAGTTTAAAAATCTTCTCACCCAGATTGTTTCTTCAATGTTATACAAGCTTTTCCAGAGAATAGAGAAGAGGGAATATTTTTCAACTCACTTGATGAGGCCAGAAAACCCTAATATCAAAGTCTGACAAGGATAATACAAGAATAGAAAATTTTGGGCCAATCTCTGTCATGAAGGTAAACATAGAAATCTTCAACAAATCATAAACAAGTAAAACTCATTAACCTAAACATAAGACACCAAATATGACTTTTTCCAGAACTGCAAAATACCTAACAGTAGAAAATGAGTCCTTAAAATTTACCACTTTTATGAATAAAGATAAAATTTTATACAATCATCTCAATAGATGTAAAGAAAACATTTGAGAATATTTAACACATATTTATGACTAAAAATAGAATTTCTAAGAAACTTCCTTAATCTGATATTTTATACAACATATAGCCAATATTATATGTAATGTCATAATATTGAAAGCATTTTCGTTTGACACCAAGAAAGAAACAGAAGCCTATAATGTCTAGTTCTACTTTTCATTGTGTTTGAAATCTTAGCCAGTGCAAATAATCAAAGATTTAAAAGAAAGAAATTTTTAAGGACTGTTGTATATGAAGGGGAAAACTGCTAAAAATCTACACATAAACTTTTAGAACTAAAAGTAAATTTAATAGTTGTTAACATATATAAAATCAGTATCAAAAAGTGCTTTTTAATCAATAAAAGAAGTTTAACAAAATTTAAATCAGGACTAGAACAAAAACTACAATTTACTTGGCATCACAAAAAACTCAAATACCTAGAAATAAATCTAAATAAATGCAAGACTTGAATGTCAAAAAATTTAAAACATCACTAGAAGAAATGTAAAAAATTAAATAGATATTCCACTTTCATAGTCAGAATATTCAATATTGTAAAGATGTCAATTTTCTCCAAATTGATCTATGAGTACAATGTAGTCTTAAATTCCCAGCATGAATTTTTGTGAAAAATCTACAAAGTTCTAAAATCTATGTGTAATTGCAAAAGTCAAAAATAACCAACATACTCATAAAGAACAAAACAAAAACACTCATTCTACTAGGCATCCAGATTGTATTATTTTTAATAATTCAAACAGCATGGTATGGGTAAAGGTAGAAAACTAAACAAATCAAACAGAGTGGGACAATGGAGTACTACTCTGTCTTAAACAAAGATAAACTGGAATCATTTGCAGGAAAATAAATGCACCATTATACTTAATGAAATGAATTAGACACAGAAGGTTAACTATCTCATGATTTCTCAACATGAGAAATCTAAAGTATAAATAAGAAAAGATAAGAGCCAAGTAAGGATAATAGGAGGAGACAGGGAGATAGATTTTGTATGTGTAAGACCTGGATGTTGAAATATTTAAAATATCACTGGGAGAAATAGAAAAAATATTAAATAGATATTCCACTTTCATAAGTCAGAATATTTAATGTTGTAACGGTGAGAAATGGGGGGTATGGGGACCAAAGAGTGGGAGGAGGGGAAAGGAAAAAGTGATGAAGGTGTGATATGTGTGTGCACCAGTTCCTCAAGCTGAATGTGATTATTATATGTTACAAATACATATTAATAAAAATAATATTGTGGAAAAAAGCAGAGAGTTCATAGCAAGACATGCCAACATGAACACCTGGTTTATATAAAAGGCAACACTGCAGGTAGAATTATCTTTGCAATAAGTTATCTTTCTTGCTAATTTGTATATTTATATGGAAAAAACCAAACCAAAATTCTGCTCCTACTTTACATTAAATACAAAATACAATTCCAGGAGAAATGTAGATCTAAATTTGAAAGATTTTTAAAAAGAATTTTAAAATCTGATGAGGAACAAAATCTTTATGACCTTGGATAAAGGAACAAGAACTTGAAGGAACTTAAGATAAAGAAAAGGAAATCACAAGAAATGGACTAGAATGAAAGTAGGAACTTCTTGTTTATTAAAAAGAAAACACAAAGAACAAAAAAGCAAGCATAGATTGGGAGAAGATTTGCTGTGCATTTAATGACAGAAGATTCATTCAGAACGCCCAAACAAACAAAAAAACAAAAACAATAAGCCAACCCCACACCAGTAAGAAAAAGACAGACAACTTCAGAGAAAATTGAACCACAGATTCTGAACAAACACTTTAAAAAGAGGATATCCAAATGCCAATATATATATATATATATATATATGAAAAAAATTTCCCCTTCAATAATCATTAGAAAAAAATGAAAATTAAAACCACAATTAAAGTTAAATATACAGTGGATAAAATTATGTAAATATGCACAAGCAGCATTATTCAAAATAATAAAAAATCTGGAAACAATTTAGATATCAATGAAGAATGAAAAATGACAAAGTATCAATTCGAAGGAAAATATTTTGGTGAGTGATTGCCCAGCAAGGCAACTATAATGAATAATAATCTCACACTATAGGTATCTCAAAATAAGGGAGCATCTCTTAAGTTTTCAAACAAAGAAAAGGTAAATAGTTGAGGAGATGGATGTACTAATTAGCCTGATTTGGATTTTCGATAATGTGTACATGTATCCAGACAATTGTATACATACAATTATTTGTCAGTTTTTGTCAATTTGGAATAAAATAGAAAAATTTCAAAATTAATTTCTTCTTTCTTTTTTTTTTTTTTAAGACAGGGTCTCACTCTATAGCCCAGGCTGGTCCTGAGCTCACTATGGGGCCCAAGCTGGCTTTGGACTTACAGCAATCCTCCTGTCTCAGCCTCCTGAGCACTGGGATTATAAGCATGTGCCACCACTCTTGGTTTATGTGGTGCTGGGGAATTGAACTCAGGTACATAGCGCTTGACTTAGCACTTGCTAGGTAAGCGCTTTAACCGCTGAGCCATTTCTCCAGCCCTCTTATTTCTTTAATGAAAACTGTACAGCAATAGACAAAAGGAGAGCGGGAAAGCCCTTGTCACTTTGACAAGAAATGTATGTGCACAAAATGCTCAACTCCATTGTAAACCTTAAATTCTGCACTTGTACATATCAATAAAATGGGGGAAAAATAGTAACAAGTTGCAGCTTCATATAACAGTCTGGGTGAACTTCACAGAAATTATATGGAGCAAAGAATTCAGACACAGTAATAATATCTTGTATATTGGATATTCTCCCTTTATATGATGCTCCAAACTGCCCTACACTAATGTAGGGTTTTACAAGTTAAGGGAGCAGTTCCCCGTGGAGTGAAAGAGAAGGCCAGCGGAAGAGAAGGCCAGTGGGAGAGAGGCGTGACAGAAGCCCTAGGGCACTGGTAAGATTTATCTTTCTTTCTTTTTTTTTTTTTTTTTTTTGAGACAGGGTCTCAGTCTGTGGTCTAGGCTGGTCCTGAACTCACTTCGAAGCGCAGGCTGGCCTTGAACTCAAGGCTATCCTCCCGTCTCAGCCTCCCAAGTGCTGGGATTACAGGCGTGCACCACCATGCCCAGCTTATGTGGTGCTGGGGAATCCAACTCGGGTACTTAGCGCTTGTTAGTCAAGTGCTTTAACCACTGAGCCATTCCTCCAGCCCAAGATTTATCTTTCTAAGTGATTAAATAGAGCACATTACTTAGTGAATGCTCTTTGAGCTTATACTTACAACTTGGACACATCTGTATGTAGACAATTTATTAAAGAAGAAAAGACAAAAATAAATGACAAATATTGAAATACAACTTCATAGCAAAATTTATTAAAAGTAATAAAACCCATAGGAAAGAATTAATCCTACTAAACTACCCTCCTATCGAATAGCACCTATTAGACTTTTCCTTACAGGGCTGCTCCAGAATTTACTGTAAGCTTCAGCTGGATTGCTTGCTCTTGCTTCTCATTTGCCACTGTTGAATTACACAGTCCAAGTGTGTGGACAATGGCACCAGCACAGTGGTTTGTGCTCACTTGAGAGCCCACGATGGCCCAGGCGGGTCTGCTAGTTAGGAAGTGCCAGAGACCCCACGTTTGAAGAAGCCAGCCACTCGCGGACTTCTGGGGTATGATGGTAAGTAACAGAGCATTAGCAAGAAGACACTGGCCTGTCCCTCAGCTTATGCCATCTGCTCCATTGCATGCAGCTCAGTGTCTGGAGAAAGAAGAGTATTCTGTGGCAAAGACTCACAGAATCTACTGGAAAATACGTATTCTGCATTAGTTTGCCAAGGTCATGCTGTGGTGTGGATAACTGAACCCCAAATGCCCATGTGTCCTAAAGGCATGGTTGCCGGTCTGCAATGCTGTTGCGCTGGGTTGAGGATGAGGGCGGAACCTTTAAGAGAGGGGACTTAGTGGGAGCTAAATCAGTAGGGGTATGCTGACGTATGAAGAGGATTTTGGGACCACAGCCCCTTCCTCTCTTTGCTTCCTGGCTGCCGGAAGGCGAACAGGTTTCCTCTGCTACACATTTTCATCATGATGTACTACACCATCACAGGCCCAAAACCATGGCCTGAAATCTCTGAAACCATAAGCCAAAATAAACCTTTGCCCCTGTGAAGTTGATTATCTCTAGTCACAGTCTAAGACAGTGGGGTGGGGGTGGGGGGCGGTTAGAGTTTCAGTGAAGGCATTTTAGGTCACACAGTTTAGTCCATAAGACTAAGCTCTATGACTGTGGTGAATCTTGCAATTTCTCTGGACTGCAGGGATTCTAGGCTATAATTTCCATACTGTAATTTTTTGACTATCCCCACACGTAGAGCTTGGGTTTCTGTTTATGACCTTGGCCTACAGATTCCTTCATGCCTTCTCAGGTGGGACCTTGACATAGCAACTTTCCTTTATAGCAGCTTTCTTAGCCCTGACATAACCTTCCTGGCCCTGGCAGTTGGCCAACTAATAACGATAACCCTCACCTTCAGTGTAGACCAGTCTCTCAAAATCTGGTAGCCCATCTGCCTGTGCTGCCAGTCTATCAGCCACCCTGCCTCGTCCTCTTTGCCCAGTTCCCCAACCCTCATACTGACTAGTCCACCCACACTAAATAAAAGCTTAGGTTACCCCATAAGCAGAGACTTGCTACCCAAGCAGAGGGTCACTGGGAGCAATAAAATTTGACATCAAATTTTTTGCTGCTGGTCATATCTCAGTTTCACACAGGCCTTTCTTTGAGTTCACATGGGCCTCAGTTAAATCCCAGCTTAAACGGGTTTGTGGCTTTTGCTCCCAAGGCTGACAATAAATATCTTATTTGCTGGCTTTCCCATGAAAATCTCCTTGAGTTCTAGCACACAAATAAATAAATGGTGGTAAAAGTACAAAGCAAATTCTCAAGAAATTTAATGTTTTCCAAAACCATGTCCTTGTAGCAGAGAGAAGAAAAATTGAGATTGTCTAGAGTTCATAGGAGTCCTAGACATTGCCAGCCATGTGAAATTTGCCTGTAGAATTTAGAGTAGAAGGTAAGTGGGGTTGGGCTGGGGTGAGGGTGGAAGGCAAGAGATTTAATATACACTTGGGAATTCCTCTGTTTCAGAACCTAATCTCACTGAATCCTTACAACAACTCCAGGTGGTAGGTATTTTTACTGTTACTAATTCCATAACTCACGAAGATATTGAGGCCCAGAGTATGGAGCTGGGCTTTGTCATTTCAGCTAATGTAGAATTCAGGGAATCCACACGAGGTAGCTCTGTCTAAAACAACGATTGAACACATTTTGGCATTTCCCTTCCACCTTTCTGCCCACCCATACCCCATCACAGGTGACAACAGGAAGTTTACGGCTCCTGTGCTGCCTTTTAGTAGGTAGTTTAAAAGAAATACCAAGATAGATTTTGTTCTTACTGTCATTGTGATTGCAGGTTTAGTGAGTGGATAATGTTCACTGGAGAGCTATCAATAGATTTACTTATTTATATTTTGAGGCAGGGTCTCACTGTCTAGTCTCGGCTGGTTCTGAACTCATCTTATAGCTCAGGCTGGCCTTGAACTCACAGCAATCCTCCTGCCTCAGCCTCCCTACCAATAAATTTATAAATAAGCAAAACAAAATTCTGAAACAAACAAAATTTGTCTATGGTGACAGAAAGCAGATTCATGGTTGAGTGTGAGGAAGGGAGACAAAGGGGCTATGAGTATTTTTGTGAGAGATTCAAATGTTCTATATCTTCATTTTGGTTGTTGTTCTACTTGTACATACTTTTACCAAAACTCATTGTGTTAGTCAGTTTTACTCTAAGAAATACTGAAGTAATTGACTTACGAAAGAAACTGTTTATTTTGGCTCACAGTTTTTGGAGGTTCCAGTCCATGATTGGTTGGCTTATTTGCTTTGGCCCTGTTGTGAGGCAGCACATCACGGTAAGAGCATTAGGTAGAACAAAACTCCTTACCTCAGGGGTGGGAAGTAAAAGAGGAAGAGATGGAACATGCCCTTGACCTAAGACCTCCCACTAGATACCACCTCTTAAATTATATCACCTCCCAATAGCGCCTTCCTGAAGACTAAGCCTTTAATATATGGACCTTTGGGGGACATTTAAAATCCAAACTATAGCACTCACCCCCCTATACCCTTAAAATAATGAATTTTATTGTATGCAAGTTATGCCTCAGTAAGGTTGTTCTAAAGAGACAATCACTAGAAATTCTACCATAAAGGATAACCACTACTATTTCACTATTTTGGTATTTTTACGCTGCCTGGACATGAAACACACATACACACACTCACACTCTATAGTCTGTTCTCTCTCTAATATGTCTTAAAGATCTTTCCATGTTAACATAGACTGCTGCATCAGTGTATTTACAGGGTGAGATCCACCCTTATGTTAGTGTAATATAATTTACTTCATTGATTCTTTGTTGAAAAATTAAGATGTTTCCATTTTTTACTATTACAAACGCTATGACTATCCTTGTAACAATATATATTTGTATACATATATCCTTAATTATTACCATAGAATACATTTCTTCTAGTAAAATTACTGAACTACAGGGGCTCACATTTTTTAAAAGAAATTTGATATACCTTTCCAAGTTGCCCTCCCTAAAAGCTACACCAACTTACAATTTTGGTCTTGACAGTAGTCCAGCCAGCACTGCAGTGCTCCGTGGGAAGAGACACATGGTAAATCGACTGACATATACTGAAATCCTGCAGCTTTAGGAGCAATTGAAACCTTACAAGGCCATACCTTGGTCATCATTTAAGTGCATTCGAGGCCTATGAAGCTTCAGGAGTCTGAAAGGGCCGCTAAATGAATACACCTAGAACTGGAAATCAGGAATGACAAGTGTCATGTGATTTGCAAAAGGAACATTGAGTCGAGCGGCCAGATAACCCCATCATGCTGTCCAGTCCTATATCCATTTCACCTCTCGGGCCACATCCGGTTGGAGAGCAGGCCCTGGGGGCTCCCAGCTTCTGGGACTTGTCCTTGCAGTTTGTGCTCTTGCGGCTGCCAGGTGCCAGCTCCACTCCCGCTGTTTCTACCTGGTTCCTCCCATCTGGCTCTGCTGCGGTGGCCTTGGGTGATGATTTACCCTCTCCATGGCTCTATTTCCTTAATAGACAAATGGAAATAATGCCTATTTCATAAAGTCATATGTGGTCGGGAGGAGATAATACAACCAGCTCCACAGCCACCCGCCCTGCTCTCAGGAGGTGTCGATATTTGGTATTATCATTTGTTCTCACGCTGGGCTTCAACCAACAGAAGCCTACAGGAACAGCGTCTGGCCTTTATATTCTGTCCCCACCGAAAAAGGCAGACGTTGTGCCCATTTTAGAGCCGCCTACTGCCCCATAACCTCGGGACATTAAGCCCCTTCTTAGGGAAGGCCTGCCCTCCCCGGCCCCCTCCTGCCTCCAGGACCAGGCCTGACAAATATAGCAGAAATTACAGGCATCTGGTTTAAGGCCGTGTGTGCACTTAGCCTGAGCCAAGCCCCAAACCCGAGTTCTGAAGCTGCATCAAAGAACCGCGTCTCCACTAGTCTCCAGGCCCAGGGTAAGCAGCAATTTGGGAGGCAGCCCCTTCTTATTTTTAGCCTTAAAAAAACCCCCAAAGCCAACCTACTCGCACTCGCCCCAGCGCCTCTCACAAGCTGCTGTTTGACTTGGGTTGAGAAAATGACAGGCTGAGTTCAGCACCAAGAAGAGAATTAAAACCGGGGGAAAGGAGTTTTATTTTCCCTCCGATGCCGGCCTCCCCAACTCCTCCCCTAGGCCTGGGTGGACCCTGCCTGGGTAATCGTTCCTTGCTATATTTAAAAACCACACATGTGTTTGGTGGAGACTTAATTTCAGAATCGCAGGCGGCGTCTCCCGAGGACGCGGGGAAGCCGGGGCCGCCGCCGCCCGGAGCTCCCAACTCGCGGAAGCAGGTGAGGACGCGGCGCTCGGGGCGCCGGCGGGGGCGTCCCCGCCGCCGCGAGCCGCGCCAAAGCCTCCTCGGGGCGCGCGGGCGCCGGCGCGGCCGTCCGCCCGCTGATAGGGCGGCGCTCCGCGCGAGGCTTGGAGATTGGGCTTTTGATTTGGCTTCTGGCGGCAGCCTAGCGGGCAGAGCGCTCGGCTCGCCCAGAAACCAGCCCCTGCGCGCGTCCCCTCTGCGAGGCCGAGGCGGCTCCTCCGCGGGGACGGCGCGCGAGGCGACAGCCCGGGAGCGCCCAAGCCGGGTCCCTCGGAGCCGCCGGGGGTCGGAGCCCGCTCGGGCCGGGGCCCCCTCCCCGCGCCCTGCCCGGCCCCGGCGCGCCGGCTGCGCTGCCCCGGGCGGCGGCGGCGGTGCCCGCGCACTGACATGCCCCGGACGCGCCTGCGGCCGGCGGGCGGCCCGCGCGCGCGATGAGCCGCTGCGGCCGGTGAGCAGCCGGGCGGCGGGGCCACCGCGCACCTTCCGCACCCCTCGCTCGCCCACTGGGCTCGGAGGCCGCGAGGAAGCGGTGAGTAATGGGCGAGCCGCCCGCCCTGCCCCCGCGCGGGCAGCCGGGGCCGGAAGACGAGTGGGGGGCGCTCGGGAGGCCCGGGAGGCTCCCGGCTGGAGTCGTTACTAGCTGTTTCTCAAGATCATTCATACGCTGTGCCGTCGTGTGGGTTTTAGTGGCTGAGGGGGTGCCCCGTGCAGTGTGCGCTGGGCTGCGGCGCTGGGGGGCTGGCGGCGCGGCCGGTGCTGGGGCACGCCTGGGAGTGCGTGGCCGGTGGCATCGCGGGCTCGCCGGCTGTGTGTGTGTGTGTGTGGGGGGGGGGTGCCCAGCTCCTCGGGGAGGCCGCGGGTTTCGTGCTGGCTGCATGTGTGCATGCGTGTGTCGCCCGTGTCCGCGTTTGCAAGGCTCCTGGCGCTGAGTGTCCACCGGGCTTGGGGGCTGGAACCAGAGCGCGTTATTCACTCGGCGCGCCCCCGCGTGTCCGCACGCACGCACGCGCGCA
Source organism: Ctenodactylus gundi (assembly GCA_004027205.1). Lineage (NCBI taxonomy): Eukaryota > Metazoa > Chordata > Mammalia > Rodentia > Ctenodactylidae > Ctenodactylus > Ctenodactylus gundi. Next base: position 6,493 of record PVKB01000184.1, on the reverse strand, counting down.
CCCCAACCTCGGGACTCCGCCGCGGCGGCTCGGCAGCCGCAGCCCCACGCACCCCCGCCGCGGCCAAGGGGGCTGGCGGGAGGGAGGGTTGTCCCTGCGTGCTCCGGGGCACGGGGTCTGGGCCGTCCCGGCCGGGCCAGAGAAACCGAGTGTGCAACTCGTCCCCCCTCCCGCCCGGCCCCCCAACACGCGCACACACGCACGCACGCACACACAGCCACACGCTCTGATTTAGAGGCTAGCGCTGCTCCTGCAGGCCCTGGCTGACCTGCCCCGAGGATCTGAACCCCTGGGAAAGATGGTGAAAGCGATTCGCTCGGGTTGTGAGGTGGGGGCGGCCGGGGCACTTTTCCGTCTTTATTCACGGTGTTTTATTTTTAACCACGGAGAGTGGGGGGGGGGGGGGGGGAACAAACGCCTTGAATGCAGTGCTATAAATTTACCAGCTCGCTGCTCGCCTCCTCTCCTTCTTTCTTTTTTTCTTCCCATGATTAGAAGAAAACGACCCCTTGAAGGTTTGGTGCTTAGTTTTTTCAGACAGGATTGAAATGGGGTGCAGTTGATCAGAAGCGCGCGCTGCAGCTGGGAGCCAGGTGCTGGGCTCCTGGGTGGTCGAGAAGCCCCTGAAGGGGGAGGGTGTGGGTGCGGGTAGGAGCACATCCGGCGCTGGGGTGGGCACCGGCGGGGAAGCCCCGGGGCCTCCGCTACCAGGTGACTTGCAGCCGCGTGTGATTAATCTTACGCAGCTGTTGTGCCCCATCCACTTGAGCTGAGCGCTTGTTTACCTCGGTTTTCAAATATAGCTGCTGCGCCATGCTCTTGCTGAAATGGGGGGATCAGTTCACAGCGCCTGGGCGCTTGGCCGACTGCCGGCCCTTCTTTTTGCCGGCCGGGTTGGCTGGTTCCAACTTTGAGAGGAAGCTGTGCCTTCACGCCCTGCAGTGGTGGCCAGAGCTTGCAGTGACTGTATGTGGCTGATCACTCCAACCCCTTATTGCTGTCTAGAGTTCCCAGCTGTCCCTTCACACAAGCCACTGCTCGCGCGTGTCCCCCCCCCCCCCCCCCCCCCCCCCCCCCCCCCCCCCCCCCCCCCCCCCCCCCCGTAAGATGCAGATAATTGAGAAGCAGCAGGGAGAAAGTCCCAAACTGGACTGGGCTGTAGTGGTTCTTTCTTTCTGTGAATGGAGATGGGGCGTCCATTCATGGTATTTTCTCTACCTGGAACTTGTTTTGTTCTTTCTGTACCCTAATGTGCTCTTACATGCCCTCCACCTCTGCTTCCTTCTTTTCTTCCTTCCATCCCCAAGGAAGCCTTCTGTGCCCCCTCTGAGTAGGCCCTGCCATAGAGCTTACTTTGTGCCCAGAACCTATTACTTTGAAGCAAGATAAAGACCACACACTAGCTTTATTGATATGATTGAGTCCTGCTAAGCAGGGCAACAAGCTTGAGAAAGAGAAGAAAGATGTCTGGTGTTTATTGACATCTCCACCATGCCTGGCAGAGAATAGACACTCAGTAGATGTTGGTTGAATGATTGAAGTTGGAGGGACAAGTTATAGCTCCCTCTTTCTGTCCCTCATCTTTTGATCTTCATTTTATACTCCTGTCTATAGCTTCTGTACAAAGAAAGAGAAGGGAACAATCAAACCAACCCTGTTAATTTAATTTTTTAAAATCTCTTCCCTTAGGCCCCTTGCCCTCTTCCTTTGCAAGGTAGGCCACTGTAAGGTCCCTGGGCACAGTTACTGGTATAGCCCGTGGGCAGTGATTATGATTGTTGTTTCCCCGCTGGCATGGCTCTGTCATTGTGCCAGATGTGGAAAATATGTCACTCATCTTCTCTTGCATCTACCAAGGTTGATGAGAAAAGGAGGACTAACTCCCCTTCTCACCCAAAACTGGTGGCTTTGCCTAGAGGAACACGTATACAGTGAGGTTCAGAAATACATACGTTGGACTCCAAAAGAGAAGGGAGGGCTTCATTTACTTGTTCAGCAATCTACTTGGTAAACATTCAAGCCATGTCCTAGTGAAACAGAAGGGTCTCATATCTTACAAGCAAACATTCCTGTAGGGATAACCAGCGGGTGAACAGATAGTTGTACCTTCTGCTAATGGGAGGCAAATCATAAGTCAATGAAAGCCCATAGGAAGAGCATCTCTCAAGGGCAGCTAAGACCGGAAATGATGAGTGGAAGCTACCGTTGGTGAAAGCAGGAAAGGGAGAAGAGGGGAGGGAAGAAACTATTATGAGTGAAAGATATCTGTGTGCAAAGGCCTTAAGCAAAGAAGGACTTTTCTAACAGAAGAAATGATCGCAGACGGAGAGTAAAAGGCAGGGAGATGAATTTGGACAAGCCACAGACTCAAACCTCTGAAAGTCCTGCATTCCAGGCCGAGGATTTCTACTGACTTTTCAATGGGGTGTTATGAAATTCTTAACTACCGAAGCAAAGAGTCAGATTTGTATGCTGAAGACGCCATGTAAGGTGACAAGGAGACAAAGGGGTCAGAAACTATTGTAAGAAACCAGATGCATGATTCTGGTAGTCTGTGAAGGTGAATAGAGGCTGTTTCTCTATTCCTTTTAATGTAGACCAGAAGTACTCCTGTAGAAAGAAGTTCCACTCATTTTCATTAGTGAGATTGGTTTATGTTTGACTGCTCATTTGTTGAAGGGGCACTCTGAACCCAACACTGAGCAAGGGTGCCTTAGACTTTAGAGGAAAGGAGAAAAGGCTCCAGAGGTATAAGACATATTTTCTGACCTACTGAGTGCCATAGCAAGGCAAACTCCCAAAGACTGGAGATGGAAGGGCCCTGAGGCCTGGAAAAGGCCCCAGAAAGGAGCCTGAAGGGTAAGGCTTTAGATCTATACTTAAATTCATAGAGACCATAAAGCAAGACTTCTAGGTAAGAAAACACACACACACACACACACACACACACACACACACACACACACACACACACACACACAAATGGATTAATAAAGAGTGTCAAGTCTAATTCCAGGATCCAGGGAACTCAGATATTATTGAATCTACTAAGAAAAAAAATCACTGTTTCATCATAGATATAATTTGGAACTAGCTGAGCAGCATTTAGTGCCTTGGTACTTGGATTGACAAAGGGCTTTCCTGGTTGTTTGCAGGAATGCTGGGTCATGTAGGGACTGGATCCGGAAACTAATCCTGCCCTGGCTTCTACGTGGTACTTTCTAAATCACTTGAGAGGAGAGGACCTAGAGTGAAGTGGTGAGAACATGCATGGTCAGTACACTTGTCTTTGCAACCTGATCTCCCTACTTGGTTCCTCATCACTAACTTTACAGGAAAAAAAAAAAAGCTTCTCTCTCCTGGACAGTGGCCAGGAGCCACCCTTTCCTTCCTAAACTGCCCAGCACACTTTCTCCTCTCTGAAGGCTCAGCTCTCGCTCCTTCCACAGAGCCTCCTCTCCCCCTCGATCCCCATCCTAAGGAGGGTATGACTTCATCTTCCCACTCCCCCTCCCAATCATTCCTTCTTCCCATCTCACATTTAATATGCTGCCAAAATTTTAGAATATCCATCTGTCTCTGTGAGCTTATCATTTCATTCAAGCATTTAATTCTTGCTTCTTTCTTTTTTTCTGTCTTCATAAAAGCTGCTCATTCCCCAAATCATGATGATATAATCCAGATCTCTCTCCATCTCCATTCTCCCTCACTTCTTTCCAATAATATTGACCATTATAGCTCCTTGGGACTTTTCCCCTTTGGCTTCTTGCATGCGGAACTCTCTAGGTCTCATGACTCCCTTCGCGGTGTCTCTTTCACTTCCTCTCCAAGGTTCTGTGCCCCATCTCAGTCTTCCTTTTCTTGATCATCCATTGTCAGTTTTCCTAAGAAGTTTGTGCTGTGACTTCAGGGAGGTTAGTTCCCACACTCTTTGCCTTTAGCTTTCCAGGCCCATTGTCTTGTTTCCAGCCACTCACACACTTTCTACAACGTGATGACCCATCATTTCCTCATTCTAGGCCAACATCATCCATCCTTAGGAACTGTGCCTTCTGACTCCCCAGTTCCCATTGGTGGCACCAACACACTGCCAGTGTGTCACTCAGATGCTAAATGCCTACTTTTCTTCCTTCTTTTCTTCCTTCCTTCCTTTCTTTTTTCTTTCTTGTCTTTTTTCTTCTATCTTCGAATATGTATAAGCTACACGTACACCTTGAGACAATAATGCTTAGTGAAATAAACCAAAGTCAGTTTATCTTTATTCTCTCTTATTCCTCATGTTTTGTTTGATGTCTTTTGAGCCTCCTTCCCTCTTCTCCACCCATACTATCACTTTGTACTTCTTGCGTGGTAATATTTCTGTGTTTACCACCTGTTGACTATTCTGTTGTGAATGCTGTATGTTGCTTTTCCCATTCAACCCTTACCATACTTACATAAACTACTTGCTATTAGCTTACTGTACAAGAATAGCTAACTTAATCCTGTCCCTTGTTTTGCTAATTTTGACCACTGTTTCGTGACTCATCTCCTAAGACACCCTTTTAAGCTTGTCATTTTTCTGTATAAAATTTCTTCAGAAACGTCCCAGTTTTCCAGCTTCTTGTATTCAAGACCTTTGTGGCCTGGCTCGTTACTCCTAGCCACATGGTCACCTCAGTAGATTTTGCCTTTCTTCGTCTGTGTGTTAGCTTGTGGTTTACCTGGCCCTGGGAATTGTACCTCTACTCCAATGTTCAATTTAAACACTTTTTCCTCATGGGGAGGATTCATGGAGAAGTGATCACTTATTTCTTTGAGTCTTGGTAATTCAGTGTCTTTTTTAATGAGTTCTTTATGTTTTATAAAATTCAGTTTGTTGTAGTTGTTGTCATTGTCGTTTTGATTTTGTGCATATGGCTTGCCTCCCTTCCTGGGACAAGCACTATTTCTCTCCCTGTTCTCTGCCACATGAAATACAATGGATGGTCAGTGAAAAGTGAAGGAGTGAACACATGAACCACCTGTCTCACTCTTGAAGCAGGTGAGACAAGGGCAAGAAAGGGGATGGATGACATTTACCATGAAATAAGCAGGTGGTGAAGTCCGCAATCAAACAAAGAACAGCTGATGTGGTGTAAGAGAAGAGGCATGGAACTGGTACCAAGAAGGTTAGACTGTAGTTCTTATCACCTCTGACAACTGCAGCTTAGAGCCACCTCTGTTATCTGGACCTTGGATTCCTTATGTATGATAAAAAAAAAAAAATTGGGCTGGATGTATTGACTCTTTTAAGCTCCTCCTTGACTTCAGGTTTTGTAGAACTTTTCAGCTGTAACTAGAAGCCCCTAGTGTGTCTGCTTTCACTTTGGGTCTTTAGAGATCAACTGGCCAGTCACCTCAGCTGTGCATGTGTCTCACCTCCAAGGTACCCTAAGCTGAGTTCGGTGCCCTGGTGGCTCTAAGTTGGCACTCCTCAGTGTGCTGCCCCTAGTCGCCTTCCATTGTGTCCTCCAGGGGATTCACAGAATGACCAACAGCGCTCTAGGCCCTTTGATGCTCCGACCATCCCATCTCAGCTCTGATACTTCTGCTTTTTCTAGAGCCCCCAGGAAGAATGTAGTTAGATCCACGTGGACTGTTGAGAGTCTAGTGGAACCACTCTGCCCAGTGTCCTGCCAGGGCTCTGCCTGTCCAGATCATGCGACTGTACTTCTCTAAGGAGAGTAGTGTCTCAGTAGGCTGAGACAGGACGCATGATCTTGAGGCTGTGTCCTTGAGCCTCTCACAGGAAACTAGTGAGAGAATGAGCTCTGAGGGAAATCATGAGGGATGTGGGGAGAGCACGGCTGCAAAGTCAGCACCTACGTCCTCTGAGAGTCTAAGAATCTGCTTGTAGCTTCCTCTGGTGAAAGGTGGGCCCTGAGCACCCCTGGAGTTCATCGTGCAAGAGAACCCTCAGCCCTGTCTGAGAGAGGTGACTTTGACTGCTTGCCAGCCTTTGTTCGTCATTCGGACAATGATATGATTTAATTCTGTATTTCAACATTAAAAAATTAAGGTAAATTAAATGGCACTAAAATAAATCAAGCTCCTGGAAAATACACTGGGAGGATGTACATATGGAAAGTCGACTGCCAGCTGCCTCACAGCTCAGTGGCAGGGCAGAAGGTTGTCAGCCCTCTCACAAGTAACCTGTAACAGCAGAGTCTGTCAGTCCCCGCTGTCTGGCACATGGAGGCAAAGGACTACAGGTTCACCCACACTGAGTAGCTGAGTGCGACTCTGTCTCAAAATTTTTAAATACCTATATTTTTAAAAAATGGAGATGTACCTTGGTGTGAAGGAGCTGGGTTAACTCCTAATCCAAAAAGTAACAAAAAATCGATAGCAGGTAGGTGTTTATTAAGTGCAAAAGTTGGGAACCACCCGTGCCCCAGGCTGCCCTGTTCTCTCTCTCCCTCCCTCTACCTCTCTCTCCCTCTCCCTCTCTCCCCCCTCTCTCCCTCCCTCT